>JAPQWV010000266.1:0-600000 GCA_027422505.1 Craterostigma plantagineum
GGTTCCCTCTTTGATAGTAATGGGATGCAGGTATGATATGCCTTATAATGGTTTCTTTTCCCTCAATTTACTGCTGTAGGTTTGATCTTTTGCAATCTATGCCTCAAATGTTGAGTATCACCACGTAGCATTGGTATCAAAACAGTAAAGCTTCACTCAGTAAGTTGCAATATTATCAACACCTTTATAGAGGTTAGGTCACTGTTTGCAGCTTGAAATTCCAGCGCAGTTTCATTGTCTTCTGCATATAGCAATGTGTTCTGCTCTTTGCAATGAGTCGGTTATACAATACAACCCCGACAAGAGATGTTACGAGAAAATCGGTGAGTCGACTGAAGTTGCACTTCGAGTACTAGCTGAAAAGGTCAGTAGCAGTTCACGTCACTTCTCAGTTTGTTACCATATATCTGTGATCTTGTTCAATGCAACTTTACTACTGAGTGCTCAGTTGTACTTCTCGCATCCCCAATGTCAGTGCAGTTTGAGATCAACTTTTCTGTTGTATCCTCAGATTGGGCTTCCTGGTTTTGATTCCATGCCGTCTGCACTTAATATGCTGACCAAACATGAACGTGCATCTTACTGTAACCGTTATTGGGAGAGCCAGTTTAAAAAGGTATGCTTGTGTTCATATGTACGGTATAATGAGATAGATGTTAGATAATTTCGTTATTCCGATGATTGAGCTCTAAATGCTGTTAAACTTGGCTGATAAAGACTTGTTATACTAATTTTCTCTTTGTTTCTTATGTTCTTGTTGCTTTGACTTAAAACTGCACATTTATGCTGCTTTATATATGACAATATACTTCGTAATATATACCTACGAACTACGTTATACTTTTGTTTGTCTAATATATAACACAAAATTTCATCGTAATTTATAAGTGGCTTGAAAGTGTTGGCTGGGTGATTACAGAGTCATAGAAGGGATGAATAAATATAACAACCGTAAAGGCTCACGATCTGTTTCATAATTATGTCAGACTAGATGACCCACCATTCCGCTTGCTGGTATCTTTAATTAATGGTAGCATTGTGAGTATGATGCCAAAACTTGTCTAGGACAATTTATGAACCAGCAGATTCGCAGTTGAGGGTCTGGTTTTAATTGAAGTGTATGGCATCGTCATACCAGTTGCAGTCCATCATTTGTCTTCAGTTGTGCTGTGGCTACGCTCTAGTTATAGTAGAAAATATTTTTGTCCATTAGGTGTGGACTTGCAGAATGCCAAATAAATAAATAGTTCAGTTGGATATTTATAACATTATTTGCTTATGCAAGTGCCTCGATGTTCTTTATGTTTGCCGTATTCTGTTAGATGAATATCAAATGCCTGTGCATCTAACCAGCAGTAATTTGCTTGATAATTCTGCTGCCGCAGGTCTCTGTGTTGGAGTTTTCCCGTGATCGTAAATTGATGAGCGTTCTCTGTAACCGGAAGCAGATTGGGATTATGTTCTCAAAAGGTGCTCCAGAGAGTATTCTCTCAAGATGCACAAGCATTTTATGCAATGATGACGGTGCTACTGTTCCTCTAACCCCAAACATCAGATCAGAGATTGAGTCGACATTTCAAAGGTTTTCCCTATGAATTGATATATTACGCCAATTGTTCCATCAAAGGAAATTTTAGTGTGTCAATTTGAGACGACATAATTCCTTGAATATGTATGTTATGCCATGTCTACTTTTAGGGAGTATTTTTTTGGGCTAGGTTAGGCCATATCTTCTTTTTTAAGGTAGTATAGTTTTATTGATATGTAACTGAGGGCGGTGGACTTTTTATTGATCATGAAAAAGAATCCTATTGTTCACAATTTTGAGACTACATATAGTGTTTGTTAAATGTGTTGGATAAGCTATACCTGTTTGTTTGAACAGAATAATTGTATTCTGTAACTGAGCATGACTTCCTATAGGTCATGAAAAATTACTTTAAATGAGCTTGTTCAATGTACTAAACCTCTCTCCAGTTAAGCTTCTCTACCCGTTAATGGCAGGCAGTAATGTATCAGAGTTGTTAATCTGGGCTCGAATGCAGTTGTACCTTTGGAATATAGTATTTGTGTACCTCGATAAATCAGTCTTACTCATTGTTGCTTACCAAGATTTCATGGCATCAGATGTTTTTTGGTAGTATTTGAATGCATGTACAAATTTACTAAACAATGTTTTCTATAATGTTACTTGAATGCATATAAAAATTTACTCTTCGGTTCTTCATCTTGTACTTCATATGTTCTAAATATCATAAGATGGAGTTTTAGTTACTTATTATGATGTGAGGTAAAGGTGTGAATTACTGAAACAGAAGGCTCGCTTTGAGGAGTCCAGCCGTTCAAACAATGTTGCTATAGTAAAAAATAGTTTGTAAATATAAGGAAAACTTAGGGATTCAAAAGATGATTTAAGTTTGAGTAGCATTTGCAACTTTTTAGATTTGTTTTGGATTAGCGATAGCTTCAAGAATCAACTTTTAAACATAGTCTACTTCTACCCGATGAACTCTTGTATTTTCAAAAATTATACCATGACCATATTGGTATAAACTGATAGTAACTAGTTTTAACATCAGTTTTGCAGGAAAAGAAACTTTAAGATGTTTGGGCTTATCCTTAAAAAGGATGCCTTTGGGGCAGCATGTCCTGACTTACGATGATGAGAAGGATCTTACATTTATTGGGTTGGTATGCTTTCTTTTCTATGTGAAACATCTTCTATGATTATGAATAACCTGATATGTTTGTCGAGGATGGTTACCTAGTGGAGCATATAAGATGAGCTACTTCCTTTATTTCTTAAGGCTATTTATATAGTTAAATTATATACAAGTTCGCGTGAACCATCCTTTTGTTTTTGGTTTATAAAAGGTTGGTATGCTTGATCCCCCAAGGGAAGAAGTGAAAGACGCTATCCTTTCTTGTATGAATGCTGGAATTCGTGTTATAATTGTCACTGGAGATAACAAGGTATTGATGAGTGATTTTCAGTTCTTCATCTTCGTTATAATTTATATTGATGTTGGCCTTATGAGAAGTACAGAACTTATCGTGCATTGTAAATCCAGACTACTGCTGAATCTTTATGCAAAAGAATAGGCGCATTTGATCATTCCAATAACTTTGCTGGGCTTTCTTACACTGCATCCGAGTTCGAGAAACTGCCAGCGTTACAGAAGACAATGGCATTACAGCGAATGACACTTTTCACCCGGTAAAAATAATTATCTGTTCCTTATTTTAAAAGCTCTATTTTGCATACACCACCATGTCATTCAGACCCACCTTATTCAGTTCTTAAAATTCTATTTAAAATATGCGAACATGTCTAAACTTTGCTAGGGTCGAACCATCTCACAAGAGGATGCTTGTTGAAGCATTACAGCATCAGAACGAAGTGGTACATTTGTTTTTTGCATATGTTAAATGAACCCCAAATGTTGTTGCATACTGGAACTGTTGTTACTAATGCATCCCTTCGTGGATGCTTAGTAGTTCTTCAACCAGTGCTCTGATGATTTATTCTAACTTTTATCCTATTCACAATTATTTTGATCATTTAATCATAACCGATGTCATCTGTTGGGATGTGGTGCAGCATAAATTTGATGGTACAATGCTGCAATATTGTATTGATTCTGATAGTTCTTTTATGTCACTATTTATTCCTGGCTCACGGAACAGCTAAATTTGGTGATCAAGTGCTTTCGTAGTCACGTACATATTTGTTTCTTTCTTAGAAAATATCATTTGTTTGAGATCCAGTAAACCAATATCTTTTTCGAATTTTTTCGTCCATCTTGGTTTTAATGTATAATATGAATATTTCTTAGTGGTTTATCCACCACATAAATTGTCGCGGTTTGTTATTGCCAAAGAGGAGACATGACACGTTAGCTAAATTATGTTGATAAATATAGGAATATTCATATTGAGTTCGGAAAACCAGAATTAGGCCTTTCTTAAGGTGTTTCCATTTTCATGAACTAAGGAGCACTGACCTGAAACGTTAATTCATAAAAAGAAAAGCCAACAAATCCTGTCCTTGGCCTTCATTAATTTTAAATTCTAACTAGTGCTGATACTAAAGCACTTAAGCAATCATAGATGTTTGATCCCACTTTCTGTTCTATTTCCTCTTTATAGTTGAAAATTTATTAATGTTGCATGCTGACAGGTTAGATATGATCTCAGCTTGCTTTGCAAAAAATTTCATAGACCTACAACTTTTCTTTGTTTAAGGTGGCAATGACTGGTGATGGTGTTAATGATGCACCTGCACTAAAAAAAGCTGATATCGGAATTGCCATGGGATCAGGTACTGCTGTAGCCAAGGTATGTTTCTTCTGAAGAATCTGGTCATTCGATTTATTTGGTTTATTCACAACCGTAATGTGCGTTTTACTTGGTCATGATTATCTGGAGTAGCAAATTAAAGAACCTCCCATTACCCTTTATTTCTTGAAAACTATTCCGAGGTATATGTGCTAAACTAGTTTTACGCCCATTTCTGGTATTTCAGAGTGCTTCAGACATGGTTCTGGCAGATGACAATTTCGCCACGATAGTTGCAGTAAGAGTTGCTATTTACATCCTCTTGAAAAGAAAAATTCCTTTAAGTTATCTTGTAGAACCATAGAGATGCATATTTTGTTTTATAATGAACATTATACACTTATATTGATACCTGATCAGGCTGTGGCAGAAGGTAGAGCCATTTATAACAACACGAAGCAATTTATCAGATATATGATCTCATCTAATATTGGAGAAGTGGTTTGCATTTTTGTGGCTGCTTTACTTGGTATCCCTGATACTCTTGTACCAGTGAGTCAGTGCTCTTCCTTTTGAAGTTTATTTACTTATTAGTTGGTAATGTGTGAATCATGATATTTGCCTGGTTATTTTCTGCTTTTACATCTCTGTTTTTTGTTTTCTGTAGTCCTAATTTGTAACCATCGCACTAACCATCTACATCAAAACTTTAGCTCAGACATTAAAAAATGAACCTCAATGTACGCTTTAAACTACAACAGGTTCAATTACTTTGGGTGAATTTGGTAACTGATGGTTTACCTGCGACTGCCATTGGATTTAATAAACAAGACTCAGATGTCATGAGGGCTAAACCTCGCAAGGTATCACTGTTTTTATTGGTCTGTTGCCTGTTATTTACCCTCAGTTTACTTCTTGGATGATTTTATTTCCTTCTGATGTAATTTTATGAGATGGTATTTTGGTCCAATCTGAATTAAAATGGCAATAATTTAATATTGTCGTCATTATTGTTTTTGACGTATAAATTCAGGATTTTAGTCTTTTATGAATAGTTCATGTGTTCATGAATTGGCGTTTGGACACTATTGGTCATTTTCCCAAGTTTGATTTTTTCTTAATTTGGCATTGTTAGCTATCTCGTTTCATTGCTGAAGCCTGAAGGGTAGGAAAAGTACTTAGTTTTTAGAGGATATTCAAGCGAAAGATTGTCATACATATTTAACAACATTTTAAGAAATTTGTATTTCGATGATTCATGATTGTGATTATGAACTCGTTGCATTTAGTAATCAGAGAAGCGCATCTGCGCTCCTTTTTTCTGATCATGCTTTAGGACTTGTATAGAACAGGTAATTGCTCTCTTTTATTGAAAAAAATCCTCCTCTACTTTGGCGAGAGTGTTGATAAAAAGTACTGTATGGTAGTACCTTTTCATATGATGTTAAGAGTTGACAAGATTGTGCAAAAACCAGATAATTTGGAAACAGAACAGTCGAGAATGATTGTGATAATTCTGATGACTTAGTCACTCTTCGGCCCGTTGTTATTTGCCTTTGGACCTGACTTGTAAGGTGTATTAACTTTGTATTCGTTGTTTTCCTTGTCTGATCGCCTTATCATCCTTAGTTGTGCTGGAATGTCTATATATTCATCATGTATAACATATAATCACATGGAAGAACTATCTTTGAAAGTATCTTCTGCTCATGTCGGCTTTGTTTCTTATCAATAGAGTATGAATAGCCTTATGAAAACTCAAAGAAATTAGAAACTATGCTTTTTAAGTTGTCAATGAAATGAAATGTCGACATTCAGATATTTTTGGCAATTTACATAATTTTCATTATGGTAATGGCACTTTTTTTTTTCACGTTGTCATTTGATTACAATCAATCAGTTTGTGCTTTATAAATCATTAATTCGCTTTTATACTTATTCTATATGGAGAACTCGTCCTGCTTGTTACTGGAGCCATCACTAGATAATTAATGATGGGTATCTCAGGTCAATGAAGCTGTTGTTACTGGATGGCTGTTCTTTCGTTACTTAGTTATCGGAGGTATGATATTTAGAGATCGTGTTTTCTTTTACGCAGTCTTTGCATCCAGATTCCCAGATACGTACAAGTCGTTGATTGTATTGTGGATCATGCCTTAACCTCACATCATTTGATGAGAAGGAAACAATATTCCATGAAAAAACCGTTGATATATGTTTTGGAAGTGTCATTTTCTATTCTATCTAATTCCTGTTGTGATCTTCATGAGAAGTTTACTTACCATGTGAGGGTTACATAATATATTCGTGTTCAACATCTGTGCTTACCGCGTGAAAGCTGCGTTTCCACATCTTTAACGCCTCCTATAATTTGTGCCTTTGAGTACGGATCAACATAACAACCTAAAATATCCGTAGAACTGTATGTGCGATCTAAGTATTTTAAACTTGCTAACTAGATAATACATCAGGTAGTATGTTAGTTGGCATTAGATAGCTGGAGTAATCTGGTATTTGTTAATAAATGTTGGCATTTCTTTTTGCCTTAAGAGATGATAAGTTCTGTCTAGACAACATTGGAACTAGAACACTGAACTGTAGTATTTTGACTCTTCTTCTCTTGAGATTATACAATTAAATTAGGACTATTTCTCTTCTACTCGTTTGTATGTCCTAACTGAGTGGTAACTGCAGTTTATGTTGGGCTGGCTACTGTTGCTGGTTTCGTGTGGTGGTTCCTTTTTTCTGATAATGGACCTAAACTGCCCTATTCTGAACTGGTAGGTTTCATTCTGCAGTCCGTTACTGAAAATATATCGCTAGCCTTTTTAAAAAGTTGTCCAGATCTTTACTTCAGCTCTATCCTTTCTTCTTTTTCTTCTTTACAATGTTGACAATTTTCTAAATCGACCTATTTAATTGATAATTTAAAGGATGCGCTACCACCACTTTTGACAAATCCTGAAATTTTAATCTGGTGCGTCTTGTCTAAGTTAACATATTGTCATGGTTAGAGTAAAATTAATTTCTGTTATCTCTATTTCTTTATAGGTAAAGAAACGATGGTTTCTTTTGTCCTAATAAATATGGCTATTCAATTTTAAACTCGGAAAATGTCTTGCTTAGATTTAGATTTGTTATGTTGAAGTTCTGTTAATGATTAAAAAACAGGTTTTACTTCACCGTGTTTTCACATATTCTAATTTCTGAAAGTATTTTATTCCCAACAAATTCATTTTGCACTTCAGATGAATTTTGAAAGCTGCTCAAAAAAGCAAGCAATATATCCTTGCACTGTGTTTAATGACCGGCATCCGTCAACTGTTTCGATGACTGTTCTTGTTGTCGTGGAGATGTTCAATGCGTTGAACAACCTCAGTGAGAATCAATCACTACTGTAAGTATCACATATGCCGTGATTCTTCATTTGGGAATTATGTTATTTAAAGTTTTTGTCTAGTGTAGCTCTGCATCATTATGCGTAATGTGACTCTGCATCATTATGCGTAATGTGATTGAATTAACCGATCTGTAATCATCAAGTCCATTTGAAATACATTGATCGAGACTTCATCACTTATTGAACTTCTCCTATCTATGGCCTTTGTGTAATGATTCTCCCTCTCGTAGTTATTGCTTTGTCTACCTACCTTGGATAAGCTAGATGTTAATGAAGTAAAAAGTATCATGACTAGGCCTCTACCTGTTACAATTTTCAGGGTTATTCGTCCGTGGAGTAATTTATGGCTTCTTGGATCGATCTATTCTCCTAACAATGTTGCTTCATATACTCATCCTATATGTTGAACCACTGTCCAAACTCTTCTCTGTAAGTGATTATCATTGCCATTTTCAGTTTCCATCTCTGTGTCATCCTGAAAAACTAAAATATCCAGGTGACACCGCTGAGTTGGGCTGAATGGACTATTGTTTTTATCTTTCTTTTCCGGTAAGTATTTTTACTTTTTGTGATTGTTCTATAGTTTACTATCGCTTTAGTCTTTAAATAGTGGCCCATCGGTTCAGTTGGTGTTCAATAATTATGCATGTCTAGCTTTTATTGCGAAGTCCTTCAGCTTTTGAGTTTGATGCTCGACATCTTTATATCTCCAATGTGTCAACGAATAAATGAAGCCTAGGCTTCATTAATTCCAAGAGAAAATGGAGAAAAAAGAATTTCCAGGAAAAATTTATAGGAAAATAAATGCTTCTGGCAGTACTCCTGGAAATTAAGATTATATATTTACCAAGTGATACTGATCGTGACCATGGAAGATATACATATCGAGGTACTTATGTGATACTAATCTTTACTGAGTTAATATGAAGAATTAAGCTTCATTTCTGAACAATTTTCTTTACTGGGTTGTTTGACAATATAGAGAATCAATTCAACAAAACGTAGAACCATAGGTTTGTGCTGACAGCGGAATGGCACTGAAGAAGAATTTAGTTTGCTGAAGACCGATACTTTGAATTTCTATAATGCATCGGCCAATTAGGAATAATCCTCTATTTTACAACATATTGTTCTTACGTTTTGTATATGTTTTAGTCCAGCCCGTGTTTTTATATTGTCACCTGTGGCTTGCAGGTAATAATAATAGATGAAATATTGAAGTTCTTTTCAAGAAATTCTACTGGTATTTCTAATATTGATTGATGTTTTTATTGTCTGGTCAAATTACTCTTGATGATCATGGTTCTCTTGTTAATCTGTTGCAGGCATAAGATTCAATCTGAGATCTAGGAGAATTGATTTACTTCCTAAAAGAGAAGTTCGTGACAAATGATAGATGTTGGAAACACTTCGTGATGTACCCTTTCCCCGGGCTCTCTTTTTTCTTAACTCTGCTATCAATCCTGGGAAGCCCCGGACTTGGCCCGTGCCATAAAACTAAACTACCCACTTTCTGTTCAACCCGGCTTAATGTACTATCAAACTAGTAAGGCTTTTTATAGGCTGCGTTTGGTTTCTAATATAAGAAAAGGAGAGATAATTTATCTTAAGATAATTTATCTTGACATAACTTAGATTGGAATAGATTACTATCTTGTTACATTGCAAGATAAAAAATAATACTATTTAGAAGCTTGCTAAGTTACCATTCAACCATACATTAAAGAAACAATGTTAATATTAAAAAAATAATTCTTATGATATAACAAATTAATAATGAATATCATTTGATGTCATGAAATGAAGAATAAATTGACTATGTTAATTATTTTTTATAATATAAGTCACATAAAATAACTATATTTATAATTTGGTGGAGTTGTCATTTGAATGATATTTTGTCATTTCTTGTTATTTATGGTTAGATTAAATAATCTTGGCAATTCATTTCAGATAAGGTATCCGTTCAATAGATTATTGTAGCAAGCCTTATAATGTCTCGGGCCTTATTTTAATAATTTTGTGGAAAGTGAACAACATAACATTAGATAAATGATACCTTATCTTGCTTTATTCACGTGAAGTAAACGCAAGCCATAGGCTTACATTTAACAACTTAATAAAAAATACACTACTAGGATAACATGTCTATATAACTTATAGAAATGTAGGTGATTAATGGGTGTCCAATAATAGTTAATTATATAATTTTAAAAATATAAAAACCTATCTATTATTACATGTCATAGCTATTCACTATCACACTTAACATTTTGTGATTTATTAACATAAAATATTTTAAATAATTAAGTGCCGGGAAAAAAGCTAGTAAGTTTATGCACAAATATTTTTTTTGGTTAAAATGCATATGACCCCCTTGTGGTTTCGATGAAATGAACATAAACTCCCTTTGTTTTTTATTGTATGGTACTACCTCGTGGTTTAACTAATGTTGCACAGTACCCTCTGGGTAGCAGTTTTTGCCCGAAATTGGATTACACGCGCTCTTACTGCCTGTGGGTTAAGCTTGAACCATATTATTTACTGTTAAATTACCAAAATAATCCTAACTATACACCTTTTTAAGTGACAACCCCGGGCCCTCTCTAGAATAAAAATTGCTGCCCGAGGGTTATCATTTGAAAAGAAGGGGAATAGTTGGGGTTTCTGCTCATTAACAGTAAATAATATGGTCATTTGAGCGCGTGTAATCCAAATTTCGGGCAAAAACTGATGCCTGAGGTTTATCATTTAAAAATAAGGTGCGTAGTTGGGTTATTCTGGTCATTTTACAGTAAATAATATGGTCCAAGCTTAACTCACATGCACTAAGAGCGCGTGTAATCCAATTTTAGGCAAAAAACTGTTGCCCGAGTGTACGTGTAACATTAGTTAAACCACAAGGAAGTACCGTACAATAAAAAAACCACAGGGATTTATGTGCATTTTGGCAAAACCACGAGGGGATTATATGCATTTTACCCTATTTTTTCTATGGATATGTTAGCGTTTGTTGATACTTAAATACTTCATATTCTTACAGATGAGACAAATGGTCCCTTATACGATAAACTTTTAATGCATGATATCTTCGGCTGTTTTTCGAACTTGAAGCATCAGTTTGAGAGCTTCATGCGTGCCCTAACATAAGTCGGAATCCTTTTCACGACACTAGTAGCTATATTTGGCTGAGTCAGATGCATTCAATAAAGTTGTTCTGCTAATGTTAATGTTTTGGAAATTCTATTGCCTAGCACGAGGAGCTGATTGAGATTGTTTAAGCAATTCACATAATCCTTGATCTCTTGCCAATTATGTATGATCCTCACCTGTAGCTAAAAATCACAATTTTGAATCTTCAGAATTGACTTAACGTAAATTTTCTTGGACGAATGAGATTCTAAATTCACATTGAAAATGTCGAGATAAATAATGCTCTCGAACGGCTAAAGGGAAAGAATTTGCAATTTGAAACGCCACCGTTAGAAAATACTATTCTTATTTAACATATTCATTTAACGGGAATCAACACTTAAATACCTAAGAAAAAACTAAAAAGCCACTTCAGCCCCTTGTCAGATATGTTTTAAGCTAGGTACCCATTTGAATAAAAAATTTTACACTTAGGTACCTAATCACCTAAGATTACTAAAATACCCTTGTTAATTGATATTTTCATTTATTTTTTTTCTCTGCAATTATAGAGCTCCATCCCGCCGTCAACGAAGTTTCTTCTTGCCGACCACCTCCTTCCGCTCGTGCCGGCGCCGGACAACGATCGACGAGCCTCTTGAACGTTGGGTTCTCTATTTTGGGTCTTGATTTTGTCAGGTAAGCTTTTGCTTTGCTTTGAGTTTGGTTAATCGATTGCACTCGTTTGTTCAAGGTTAGCCCAAATCTGGAGCTGAATGCGATCCAAGAGCTCGATATAAGGGTGGAATGTTAGGATCTATTGAGGCTAATCCATCGAAATTTCGGATTTTTTATATAACTGTTACGACGTACCATTTGTTATGTATATTACGTACCATTTGTTATCTTTATTACGTACCATTGTATGTTTGTATATGGTATCAAGATATCCGCATACACAGTACCATTGTAAACTATGCGGACGTACCATTTATCGGTTAGTGGCGGGACGTTATTTGCATTGTGTGGGTATAAAAGGGAGTCATTCTTAGTATCGATCAATGAAGCGACGACACACGAGATGAATCCCCAAACCGATGACGGGGATTTCATTCGTGACCCAGACACGGTGTTCTTCCGGTCGCCGAAAGACGCGGAGGATTCCTTCTCAGGTAGACAGAAGATCCAACAAGTGCAAGATATGTGAGAAATACGGGAATAATCGTCGTACTTGTAGAGAAGTCGTATCGACATAGGGTATATTTGCCATGTATTTTGTTATTACTTTTGTCCCAACAACCTTTTTTGTTGCTCTTTTGTATGATAATGGCACATTCTTTTATCCAAATGATGCTAGTAGGTAATGGCACATTCTGTAATATATGGAAATTTTGTACTGTAATATATGCCAGTTTGGTACTGTAATTTATGCCAACATGGTATGGTAATATATGTCAATTTGGTACTGTATATATGCAAATTTGGTACTGTAATATATGTCAGTTGGTACTGTAATATATGCAAATTTGGTACCGTAATTTATGCCAATTTGGTACCGTAATTTTTGCCAACATGGTACTGAATATATGCCAATTTGGTACTATAATATGTCAGTTTGGTACCGTAATTTATGCCAGATTGGTACCATAATTTATGCCAGCATGGTACTGTAATATATGCCAATTTGGTACTGTAATATATGCTGCCAATTTGGTACTGTAATATATGCAAATTTGGTATCGTAATTTATGCCAACATGATACTGTAATATATGCAAATTTGGTACTGTAATATATGCGGGCTTCGTACCGTAATTTATGCCAGTTTGGTACCGTAATTTATGCCAGCATGATACTGTTATATATGAGAACAAAGAGACTAAGGCATATATGCAAACAAAGTACTGTAAATTAAGTCAACAAGGTAATGTAATATATGTCAATATGGTACTGTAATATAGGAAAATAAGGTACACTAGACATACCATGGAGGGTACTGTATCGTTTCAGAAATAGGTACCGTATAAATTAAAGTAAGAATTCGAATTTAAGACTTTGGGATCTTTTGTCACAAACGAAGCCTTTCAGAAGATGATGTGATAAAGAAAGAGACAATTTCTGACATTTTTCTGTCATGACTTGGACATATTTATGACTTTTTTCTGTAATGAGTGGACATATTTCTGACATACGACATGTCGTTGGCTTTGATAAAATGTTTGATGGTCATATTATTGGGTACTACAACCATGTTTGAGACGGTACGCTTAAAACAAAACAACAGATACCCCTACAAAGCTAGGTAAGGTACGTCGTCCCTTAAATATGTGATACGTCATACTAGGGTTAGTATTTTTCGAGATCGTACGAATTAGTTTTCATCTGGAACCACCCTAAAACAATAATATAAGGTATTAGTTACGTTTCGTATCAAATTATAGACATTAGGCCTTACACGCATGAATTAAACATTAGAACTCCAAGATTCATTAGAATATAAGGATAGAGGTATAACATCTTACAACATATTTTGAAAAATCTGGTGACTCCTAAATGTACGAATTGTTTTTTTCTTTTTAGTCATTTTATTATTGTTAGGTCTGGTCAAAATCATGCAGAACAATGTGATTTGCTTAGGAATCTATTTATTTTCGATGGTATAACAAATGGTACGGTATAGTTGCCGATTAGGGTACTGTATATGTATAGATAATGATACGGTAAACCTGCAGATTATGGTACTATCTATGTAAAAGAAAGGTATGTTACTATACAAGATATGTAAAAGATAAGGTACTTCATATATGATGGTTATGGTACACTTATACATAACGCTAATGTAAAAGACAAGGTACTTCATATCTTCTGTTTATGGTACGCTGTGTATTTATATAATGGTACGACAAACCTGCATATTATGGCACTCTGTATGTAAAAGATAAGATACCTTAATATAAAAACATATGGTACTGCATAAAATACGGACAATCTTATAGAACACAACAAACAACATCACTGAGTCTCCAAACAGTCTCATCCCCAAGTCAAAGAACAACTTAAGGAACATAAACAACAAAGTTTCCAAACAGTCTCATCCCCAAGTCAAAAAACTTAACAAAACAGATCTAGCATATAACTGTGCTCGTCACGTAAAATGCGAGCAGTCATAGAAGAACGATACACATCCATGTTGACTTCAGCCTTAGCCTCTTCCTCTTCCATCGCATCCTCCTTGGATACATCATCCTTCCACGTCCGAACATTTAACCTTAGATCTTTTATAACGTCGTTCAATCTCAACTCGGCTTCCAACCTCTCCACACGAGTACCCCACTCTAAATGAGATCCGCAAACTCCTCCATCAACCTTAACCACACATAATTCATGCAACAGTTAGAAACAAACAATTCTACCAATGAAACGGGGACCTTCTTATAGCTTCTTTTTTATCAGGGGTCATGCTACCCTGCAAATTGCAATAAATCGAAAGAGTGCAAGATGGCACCTGGAAGACAGCTCAGATCTGTCCCGCGGAGGCATTTCTGCAAAAAAATCCACTGCTAACAAGCAGCAGTACCATTTTATTCACACACGGCGTACCAATTTGCCCAAACAAATGGTTCCAAAACAGTGATAATGTAGTACCAAAACAAATTGACCCCACTCGAAAAATCCAAATCGACCCATTCCAAAACCCCCAAATCGACAATCGACCCACCCAATCGAAAATATACGCACAAAACTACCGCAGTAAATTGAACCATTCCAAAACAACCTTAACCGAACAACAAATCGATGTCAATCGAAAAACACGCAGCTATGTTACGAACATGATGCGAGGGACTTACCTATCTATTTCAGAAGGGAATACCACGAGGAAGCGAGAGCCCACGACGATGAATCTGAAGCAAAACAACCACGGATCGATTTCGGGAAGAAGGTCGCGCGATTTAGGTTTGGGATGGTGTATGAACTTTTTTTATGAGGAAACCTACGCTGAAAATGAATTTAGCAGGGGTAAATCCATCAGTTAGGTACCTATCAGTAAAATAAAATTCAAACGGGTACCTATATTATAAAAATGTCTGACAAGGGACTGATTCGTTTTTTTAAAATCATCTAGGTATTTAAGTGTTGAATCCCCTTCATTTAACTAAAGGAATCTTCATCCAGAAACTTAAACTATTGATTGACGTAACGTCTAAACAAATTTGAGACATCATTTGTGCTGTTAGAGAAGCTTGAAACTAGTAGCAACTATTGAAACATCCAAATTACAGGACAAGATTTATGGGAAACATTGTAATTAAAAAGAATAAGTTGATGCAGGACAGCATTTTCTATTTGGTTTGTATTGTGTGAAAGGAATTTTCATATGATACAGTGCACCAGCAACAGCAAGTCTAATATAATGGCCGTAACAGGTCGTGATAATCCTACGAAGTCAATGAGGATAATCCTACCATTGTTACGTCGAAAGCATCGGCAAATCTGTGTAGAAATCAGTCATCGCCTGTCGGACCAACTGTTCATATTACACTAAGATAAGAATCCGAGTAGTCGTTTAGATCACCCCACACTCTTTCCTCAACTTCCTCCCAAGTGGTTGCCACTTTTAATTCTTTCCAGATGCTGAAAATCGCTCCAAGAACATTTTCATCGTGCAAAATGCAGTGGCACCTGAGAGTACATTGGCAAATTCAGCCAATAAAGCATTAACTCGGGCAATGAACCCAAACATTTAAGAGAGCAAATGTAACGAAGTTACTAAAAAACGTCTGGATGTGCTATGTTTCTAATATTCGTAACTCATGCAGTAAGTAACAAATTAGTGCCATTTACATTGCTCGGTAAGAGAGTCGAACAAATCTGATGTCCGTTGACGACTTCTTCAGCGATTCTCTTCTAAGAAATGGACGTTTATAGCTTGTGAGGAACTGTTTCAAGAGCAAAGAATCTCCTCGAAAGATGTCTAGATATATCGGAATGAGGTCAAGTAGTGGATCGCCTGTAAGGTAAAAACATAGTATGCAGTCAGTGGAGATATAATAATGTTTTCACCATAATACATTCCAAAGAGACATAAACAATATAAGCATGTGGTAGCATTGAGATATCAGAGTTAAATCTCATAAAACAAGAAATGGATGCACTGACTGCATGTGGTATGCAGTCAGTGGAGGTATTAGTTACCTCCATTTCAGTTCAGAAGAAGAAATAAAAAAATATAAGCATGTGGTAGCATTGAGATATCAGAGTTAAATCTCATAAAACAAGAAATGGATCCGATAGTGGAAGTGAGACACAAATAAGGACAATATGGAAATAACCTTTACCTAAAGACAAATCACTAAAATCAAGTATGTGGCTGGGGCACCAAGCAGGGGTTTGCCTCATGCTGCAGTTATCAAGACTATTATCGGAGGTGTTTTCCTCTGCTAACCGTCTCATGTAGATATTATCATCCATGATGTCTGAGTGTATCCAGGTGAAATGTTTGCTACGTTCTGTTTCATTCTTCAAGAAGTAAAAAGATTGCAGTTACCATGGCAGGTAGAGAGAATGATTTTGGCAAAGGCAACAGCTTGTGTAAAAAAAAAATTCTAACCTCAAAAATATCATAGAGTGTTGTTAGCTCTTGAGGGATGTAGTCATTAACTTTCTCAATGAGTGTGCAAGGAATTGGATCACCCCTATAAATATGGTGGGATAACAACTATTCAATACCAGGAAATTGCATTTAATGGACATCCCAACCAACAAGTCCAGAGAGATGAAAAAAAAAGGAAATTTATGCTTCTTTGACCACACACACACACAACGCACACACACACACACACGCACACACACACATATATATGGAGAATCAGAAGCAAATGCAAGTTGATAATACAGTGCATGGCAAAAATGCCGACAAATGCCAACGAGAATAAAAGGTACGGGAACTAGAAAAGATAGGTTACTGATTATAGTGTTAAAATGAACTATCAGACATTATCAAGAAGGAGAGACTTATATGGCAACATAAAGGAGATAAGATAATTCAGTTGTAATTCGTGTATACACAATACATGTGCACCATGTGTTTGGTGTGTCCATGATCTCTTAGTGAAGTTTAACCATACCATTCAGACAAACGCCTTATGACATCCTTCCGTTTTCTGTTTAGAATGCTGACACATAAGTTCCATCCATCTGGATTAGCAGCACTGTCAGAAACTCCATCACAAGAGAGCTTGAAATCATCTCCTCTGACTACTGGAATTAAATAATTAGGGTTTGGAAAGGGCACGGGCAGCCTGTGAAGATTGTGCAGCTGCTCACCCAGAAAACAAGCCAAATTGAGAGCATCTTTGGGTGATAGTTTATCTCTTCTGCAAAGGAAAAACAACAAACAAACACACAAGCCTCAACTTAGAGTGGGTATACCAACCGTTCCAACTTTGTAGAATGACTACTTACAGTTCAGCAAATATATTTCCCTTGCACCGTCTTGTTATGATAAATGGCCAGATCGAAGAACTTTTACCGCAACTACCAGTTTCATGTAATAATTTTCCGGCATTTCTTAGTTCAAAATGCTTCTTGTTCCAGATGCCAAAAGGAAAATCAGCTTGTTTGTGTGCTATTGCTTTGACATGGGGACTGGCAATTGACTCAGGAATGCTGCTTCCATCCCAAGGAATAACTCTGTGGGATCCATTTTCTGAAACAATGACCCCACTAGCCAATACAGGAGGAATATAATTCTTCAAAGGGTTGTTCAACTTATGCAGTAGATTGTGGAACTGAAGCTGCGATTATGACAAACACAAGATAAAGTACAACGAATGAAAAACATCTAAATGGCATTATATTGGCCATAATTAAGAACGAAAACCATACTTCAGTGCCTAAACCATAAAGCGAAGCTTCCAACCCTCCTTCAACGAATATTTTAACAACAATGTCATCAACAAGATAAACCTGCAATGACATGTAGCATCAGTTCAGTACATGAGTCTTCACATTAATTGCCACTGATTATTCTGATGCAAAAAGAAAAGATGGAACGGAAATTCGTTCATATCCCAGTAAAATAATCAATAACCATTATAAGTAGCCGAGTAGTGAACAGAGAAAATGCAAATGATGGAGATGATATTCGATTCGAACCTCGTTTACGCAGCCTAAAGGAGAAGTATTTGCATAAAACTTACAGGGTTGCTACCAGTGCCAACAGGGAGTTTCTCATCAGTTGCAGGTTGGGGTAATCCATGAAAGAAACAAACTTCTCTCACGAGTTCAAACCATTTTCCAGCATTGAGTGCAAGGCACGCGCCCTGGCACATGATGCAGGAATTAGATGCATATGAATGTGTAAAAATGACCAAATATGAAAAACGTCAGTCTCGGAAGCCCCGGCAATGTGAACGCAGAAGATGCCATATGAGTGCTGATTATAGTATAAAAGGCAAGATGCATCCACAAGTCTAGAAACTTCTGTCACTCCTTTAAAAACATGCTAACTAACCCAGGAGAGAATATTAAAAATCATCAAACACAAAAAAACTTGCAACCATCTATCTCAGATGGACGTAAAGCCCTACAACAAACTCAGGTAAAGGGTAATAGACTACAATATTCCTCCTATAATCGGAGCATGTAAATAAACTTACTTATCTCCAGTAATGAAAAAGAAGAAATGTCAATACCTTCCATATTAAGTCTCTAAGTTCTGGTCGTACAACCCAGAGTTTCCATAACCAACCTCGCATTTCTCTCTGCCCAATGCAGTTGCTAGAGTTCCATAAAGATGTATAGTGGTCCTTCTTTTTGTCCACAAAGATTGCTAAGAAATTCGCATCAAAGGAATATTTTAGATTACTCAAATCGTGACTCATAAGCATGCCATTTTTATTTTGTTCAAGTTCTGTATCTTCGTGGAAGTGGCATATCCTGATCCTCTTTCTCTTTCCTTGAGAGATCTGACTGGTTTGAGCTATTTTCTGCATTCAGAGAATTACTTCCAAATCCTCAAAATAACCCTCATCAAGAGCAAGCAACCCGGCACGACAAACACCTTTGTGACGGAAGCCAGGAGCCATGTCTAAGCACACCAATTCAAAGTTTTTGGAGTTCACGAAATTCTGAGTGACAGCAATAGTAGTTTCCAAATTTAGAACACAGTGCCCACCATCCACTTGGAACATATATTGTCTCTCCAGGTAGTTGAGTGCATTCAATTGGCTTGTCAACATCAGCAAGTAAGGGATAATAATCCAGCCACCACTACAACAGTTTGGTGGATAAAATTGAGGAGTCACATAAAAAAATATACAAGAAGAGCCCAATAAAATTACAGAGAGAAGACCTGCAATGATGAAGGTGTCTCAATGTTGACATCCCCATCATCTTCATTTACATGTACTGTCACTCCTGAAGGGACTCTTCCTGGGGGATACAATGCCCACCTGTAGAAAATTGCGCCAAAGAACATATAGAAAAACTGTCCGGCAATCAAAATGGCGAGAATGTATTTTATATGTTAACCACCACGAAACTATATCTGAAATTAAAATTACAGAATACTCTTTTGTTGAGATATCTAATGTATGGTGGAGAATGAAGAAAAGACTGGAGAATGAAGAAAAGACCAAAAACACGACAAAAACATAAAAGTTAAATGAATCCAGAAAACCAACCACTGCTTGAGCAAAACTCGGTTTCCTACTATTCAATTCTAACTCTTTTCAAATTACTCGTCTATCAGTGATATAACCAAGAACAGGAGGTAATCAACTGGAACACACAAATGAGCTTTCTATTAAGTTTCCTTTCACTAGAGAGTTTTAATCACCTTTTACGCCCACACAAGAGCGTATTCCATGCACTAGTCAAACCTGGATCGACATGCCAAGATGCGCCAGACCTCTCTGGCCCAATTATGAGCCACCTATATGGTGGCCGCTGATCACTATCCAGAATATCAAAATAGTCTTCTTGAAAGAGATGGGGCACACTGTATTCCTTCAGAAGGTCCGGAGCAGCTTCTCCAAACTGCATGAATACAAATAATTTATAAGAAAGTGGCCAACTTTGCAATTCAAGCAACGCCTCAGCTCAAGTGACACATAGTTTTTTAATGGAAACAGCACATGAACTTTTACTAGCGATAATCACCTGTAAATTGTTGATAATGTGTATGATCAACCAATATAGGGGCAAGATAATAGCATTTACTTTTTAAAAAAATTCTAACAAAAAACAGACAGTATACTACAATTCAACAGCAATATGTGTCAACGATAAATGAAAAGGTGATACTGTGATATTATGTTTACACTACATAGAATAATGATTCTTGTAAACAAAGAACAACAAACTAAACCTTGACCTCAAAGATATTCTTTGTAGCATAGCCAAGTTCAAGCTTGTGTGAAATGTTCTTCGTAGCATTATTAGCTAAATTCAAGCTTGAGCTTAACGAATTAAAACAGCTTAAATCGAAGCCTAAATTTGTTGGTTGTTCAACTGAGTTTAACTTCATCTCATACAAATAAGAATAATCTGTATATGCAGCAGACCTTGTCATCAAATACGTAAAAGAGGGTCTTCGTCGTGCTGGTGTTGCATATAATATACGTAATCCTTAAGCTTCATTGCTATTTTTTTTGTACTCCTCTGTGATATTCTGAACTTAGTATCTGGATACTTGAGCAAAAGCTGTTCGATTGTCCATGATTTCCTTCCTGGCCAATCATCGGCCAATCCGCTAATCAGCACCTATCCAGAATGTTGTAAACCAAATATATTGAAATAAGTAGAATATGTCATTTAATCAAATTACATACTATCCTAAAAAAAACTTATGAAACTAATGCTGATTGCTGAGACTAAGCTTATGTTCAATTGATGACAAAATTGTTCGGATATAAGTTATCAAAATGAACAAAAAGATAAATATTAGAAAGTTAGTCCCACCAGCTGTGAAAATACTACATTAGTTTCATGAGCAGTTTCCCAGTGATTATGATGTATGTGATCCTTTGACTTGAGTTCGCCATGTTCTCACCACATGATAGTTGTATATCTTGTGACTTTTGACATAGTCAAACATCATTCCCAAAAAGGTAAACAAAAGGACTATTTGATACCAAACATAAATCATGCAGACTAAACAACATTAAGAAATGCACTATGGATAAGTAAGCCTTTTGGGGACTTCACATACCGGCTTTTCACCGTCATATGTCTCGTGAACTTTATTGTAGAGATGTTATCCCTCCTATCAACGTTTCCATCATCGAACGAGAATCCAGATAATGAGGTGTAACATCTATAAGCCTCCTATAGAGAAACAAGGAATAAAATTTTGACGGGACTCCGCCGAAATTTGATGTTCGGACGAAATTAACTAAGATAAAAAATTTCGAAAATGAAAACATTTTTCGAGTGCAATTATCAAATAAAATAATGATAAAATTATTTGTAAAATTATTTTGATGGAATTCCCGCTGTATTAACTAAAATAATAAAAAATAAAATTTATATTCGACCGAATTTGCTGCGAAATTTCTGCCGAGATTAATGAAAAAAATAAAATATTAAAAGAGAATTATTTTGGAATATTTTATAATTTTCACCATTTGAAAAAAAAAAGCCTTTTCTTCATAACTCATTTGTACTCCCAGGCCCAATATGTTAATCCGTGTATAATAAATTCGCAAATGGCTGGTCCAACTCTTAACTGACATTTTCATTACGATGCCCAATAGCGAAAAACACATAGGCTGAAGCCCATTTTGATCTGGATCGTTGTTTTTTCAGCTGGAAAGTTTTGCTGCTGACCTTGAGGAGAAATGGGGATAATATTATTCCTTGATTTTAATTAATAAATTTTGGTAGTTAACCGGAAAGATAGTTTTGGACTTTCATGAAATTAGCACTAAAGCTGAAATTTTTTACGCAATATTGAAAGAGAAATCCTCCCTTTTCTTTTCTCCTCTTTTTTTTATTTAAAATGAAAGGAGAAATAAACAGGCGAAGGAGATTACTATTCACCTTCCCACGTGTTCCTTTACTGCATTTAAACCCCAACTTACAATGCATCTTTCCCCGTACATAAATCTAATTGCAATTGCTTTCAGTTCTCTTCTTTCTCTTGCTTGTGTTCAGCATAGTAACTTCGTCTCTATGCATTACTAACATAAGACTGGATCTGAGGATAGCTTGAAAACATGGAAGATGCCTATGCTAAATCTATTCCAGAGGTAAGCATCTTCCCTTGGTAATCCCTAGCTCAACATTGTACGCGAGTGGTCAATTGCACAGTATTTCTGATTATTGGGTCTCACACTGCTGTAGATTGTTTATTTGGTTTGAGTATTTCTTTATGTCATTTTTTTATTTGTCCCACCACGAGATATAAAGAGAATCGTTTATTTACTTAGGTGCTTGAATTCTTTGCCGTGGATCCGGCACGAGGTTTAACTGAGTTTCAGGTAAAGGCTTGGTTTAGTGTTTAATTAGTGCTTCATATCCGGATCTATATGATTGTCATTCCAAAGAAGATATTCTCTCAATACAACAAATAAGTCAAGAAGAACGTTGAATGGTAAGGATATGTGGTGTTCTGGAGCATTGTTTTACTAGTATACATTGCCCTGTTTCAGGTTGTGGAACACGGCAGATTGTATGGGAAGAATGGTAAGCTTTTCACGTTATGTCGATCTCGATGCTCTTGGAACACAGTTGCATTGCATTATGTTCTTATTGTAATCATGGAAGCATTCCTCTACAAGTCTTTTAACACATGTAATTTCGAAGTACTATAGTATAAATTTACAGAAAAGTATGCTCATCATTACATTGTATTGCTTATGGATTTACTCGGACTAATGATTCCCCATTTAAATATCATCTTAAGGGGGTAGTTTGGTCCGCCAAGTAAGTACACATGTTTAGAGCACCTTGCATATGACTATATTCTTTCTAGTTTTCAGGTAAATAGCGCCCTGATTTCGTCAACATTTATTTTGGGAATCATGCATGATACAATGCTTACCTCGTTATTTGAATTTCGTATAAATGATCTTGCAATTTGTTTTCTTCATTGATGAATTTCAGTCTTAGCTTACTTTACATACATTACATCAAATACTATGATGACTGATCTGAAGAAATTTGTGAGTCTATCCAATGCATATCTCAAGAATAGATTAATATTCATGACTTGAGTTGGCTATTGATAAACGGTCTATTTTCATCTATCTTTTCACGAAGATTCTTATTTTAGCCTTTTATGGTCATCTTGATATTTCTCTAATGCTGCTTTTGCTTGGATGCATGTACAACATATGATTGTAGTTCTCCCTCAAGAGCAAAGTGAGTAGTCCATTCCTCCCACCTCTCTCTCTCTCTCTCTCTCTCTCTCTCTCTCTCTCTCTCTCTCTCTCTCTCTCTCTCTCTCTCTCTCTCTCTCTCTCTCTCTCTCTCTCTCTCTCTCTCTCTCTCTCTCTCTCTCTCTCTCTCTCTCTCTCCTCTCTCTCTCTCCCTCTCTCTCTTATGCCATGCACATAAAGATGAAGCAGGGCTAGCGCTGTGCGCAAGGTTGCATGTGCACATCATGTCGAACTCAACTTTTGTATATAGCATTGCCATCCAAAAGATATTGCTTGTTTTTTCCTTTATTGTAGTACAATATATCTTATCCTTCTATGATGTTCATATCCTCGTGTAACATAATTTGGATAATGATCTTGTGTATCATTTGGTATTATCTTGTTAAATCATCAAAAGGACGCATTATGAAAATGCTTAAGCATATAAAAGAGGATGAGTAGTGGCTAGTGGCTTGAAGAGCTTGATTGGTAATTTGTTAATTTCTTTTTGTGGGTCTAAAGTCAGCTAACCTACCTTGCCTTGTTTCCAGGCACTCCTTTCTGGAGACTGGTTCTGAAGCAATTTGACGATTTACTCGTCAAGATATTAATTGCAGCTGCTGTAGTATCCTTATTCTTGGCCTTGTTTAATGGGGAGACTGGTTTCTCTGCCTTTTTGGAGCCATCAGTGAGTATTCTCTGTCAGTTTGCACACATCAACCTCATGTCTTCTGTTAATATTTAAACTTCACTCATTGAGATTTCTAATCTTGGATGTTAGCCAAAATTGTACAAGAACCAATCATTAGTAGTAAATTGTATAGTCTCATGATGATGGATATCTTTCATCTTGACATTTTGTCTCTGACCTCTGTGCGGAAATTATCAGTGAATTATGGCTTAATGCATATCATGACATATGTTGAACTAAGGGAAGTTTACCCTCTTTTATAAGCCTTACACATACTTCCTTTCTGTTGTATGATTCTGAAGCTCTCCATGTCACGTTTCCAGATTTATCTTCATTAGAGATCCACAATAGGTAAATCTATTTTGGAAAGTCTACCGAACAACGAATACGAATACCTTACATATTATTTGTGTCAAATTTACTTTTCGTTGTATAAGTTACTTTAGTTAGATGGTTCTGGAAGACTCTATTTTTTAAAATGCAAACTTAAATTTTCATGGTAAATGTTAAAATATATCATTCTACCTGATACAAATAATTATTGAGCTTATTTTCCCTTTGCAGGTAATCTTAATGATATTGGCTGCAAATGCAGCAGTTGGAGTGATCACAGAAACTAACGCCGAGAAAGCCCTCGAGGTAAATTTAAATCTCTATAAAACAACATTTTGTCATATTTTGGGTATTCTGTTTACATATCTTAAGGTGTAATTCTCATATTGGGAAATTATATAAACATGGCTTTGTATGCATGCGAGATTACTCCACCTAATACCATTTTAGGGTAACTTTCTTATTTAACACGGCTGTAAGGTCCCTCATTTTAGTCCTCATGATCATGCATCCAAAAATAAAAACACGCTTGGAGTGCTTCTGAAGATCAACTCATCTATACTTGGAAGTTGGAAATTAATCTATTTTCATCTGTATGGTGCAGTAGAAGAAATCTTTGAAATACATTGAACTATATATCTATTTCCATTTATTTCTTAAGTCGCGGCTAATCTTTCCTTTCGTATATAGGAACTTCGAGCATACCAAGCTGATATGGCTACAGTCCTTCGAAATGGTAAACAGCCTTTCATAACTATCTTTCATATCTCCACCTGGCATGCATTATCTTCTTGAAGTTTCCAATCGTTTACTCCTGTATGGTAACAAATTTATCTTTTTGGTTCTTTATTTTTTGAGTTTTGTTTTAGGTTGTTTCTCAATTCTACCCGCAACAGACCTTGTTCCTGGAGATATTGTAGAAGTCAGTGGTACGTCAATTTCTTTCTTTTTGTGTCAGACTTCTCAATTGGAGCTTTAGTGTTGGTTTTAACTTTAGTGCTCTGCAACATGCTTTCAGTGGGATGCAAAGTTCCCGCAGATTTGAGGATGATCGAGATGTTAAGTGATCAATTGAGAGTCGATCAAGCTATTCTTACTGGTACATTCTGCAAACAATTTAACTCTAACTTAAACAAAATGAAAATGGATAAAATTTTGATTTACTTCTCATTCCTGTGAATCAAGCCTGTATGGCATGAAGAAATATCTTCAAAAATCTTCTGCGAAGCAGGTCCATATAATGAAAAGAAACTTGTCGCTACACCAAGTTTAGTTATGAGATGCTTTGCTTTATTAGGAATTATACTTAGCTTCAGCCACGTACGACTGTCAGGAATCTTATGGTAGTATTGTTGTCTTTCATGTTCCCTTTGATCCCTTTCGGAGTACTTCTTTAGGAATAGAAGTTAACATTTCTTTTTATTGCCACTTCTGTCTGCCTTTCCCGGTGATCGGATCTTGAGTTGGTTGCTCAAATATCATGAACATGGAAATTGTTAGTGTCCAATCTTTATTTTCCTTTACTGCTCTTTGAAGTCTTTAGATTCATGAACATTTTTTCGCATGGATGTGTAAAAAGTCTCATTTTAAGGGTGCTTGTCGCCAATCTTTTGTTTTTCATCATTTGCGTTCTTAGCTCTACAGCAATTTCTCATTGATAGAAGTTATATTAAAAAGAGGCTTGCAAAATCTTGGTTCACATTAACCTATTGATAACACTTTGGAATGCTAAATAGATATCGTATCATAATCTGATATGTTATACCCTTACAACTGCAGTTATACTCTATTCTCTGCAGTTTTGCCTTGCTAAAGGTTGTGACACCGAATGTAACTTTCTAATTGCTCATGAAGGACCTCCAGATGTGTGTTGTTTAGGGCTTACATATGTAGTTTTCCTCCCACGTTTTGTTAAATGCCAAAATATGATGTTCGATGAAGTGGGATGCTTTTCTTTTTCCTATCATTCATTTGTTGAATGTTCATATCTTATGGAAGATGTTATATATTATGATCCCTTAGGTCTTGTTATATTTTGGTATCTCAAAATAAGTTTCATTTTTAGTAGTTCCACAACTATTTGTAGTATTGTGAAATAGATACGACTGGTAAATATTTTTGGAGTAGCTGTGCAGCTTTTACAAATATTTAGGTTCTCAACACAACGAATTATACAAGATTTTCAGATCAAATCATTCTTTTTTTTCCTCATTCGTGAGCTACGGCTTTGCAGGGCTTCTGAAAAAGTTGTCTTAGTTTCGGGACTTCAATGTTTGTGTCGCTTATAGATACGGCTTTCGTATTTATTTGTCTTATTTCCCTCCCTTATGGCAATGATGCAACTGTTTTGTCTTGTCTTGTCTTGTCATAGGTGAGAGCTGTTCGGTGGAGAAAGAATTAGATACTACGAAAGTGAATAATGCAGTATACCAAGATAAGACCAACATCCTATTTTCGGTACAAGCACTTCCTCCATCAATTCGCTCAATGTGCTTTCACGAATGCTTTGATTTCCGAGATGCATTGATATGTTTGGACAGCCATGCATAATATCTTGACAGGGTTTTGGTTTTCAATATTTTCTCGTTTTGCATCCTTACTTTTATGACGTGGGTTTAGCACCTTTGTCTCATATTCTTATGCTAAACATACAAAAAGAAAAACCCCTTGTTAGATAATTGATGAAGAGAAGACAAAGAAGACACAGTGCGTAGGATTGTTATCAATATTTAAAAGCAAGGAAAGAGGTAACTTGTCCGGAGCACTTAAGGTTGTTATGCAGCTGCTCCATAAGTATTTGTTTTGGACAATTGAATCACGTCAGTTATGTGGCTTAGACGCTGGTGACCACTACTTGATAACCATACTATTCAAATTTTGAACAATTTACATTTGAGTATCATTTATTAACTGTATAATATTCTATTTACGAAGACTTGTGCACATCATCTAGTTTTTTTAGGTCTAATAATTGGATGTCCTTGATCGAAATCGAATTTGATTATTTGCAAGAACAATTCACCATCCAAATGAAACCCTGGAAAGTATTTGAAGCGGCTATCCTCCTGTGTGAAGCTACATCTATCACCAATCAGTGACCTATAAGAACATTCACCTCACTGAAGTGTAGATTTACTTGTTTTTATGAGGTCGGAGTTATTGTAGTGTTTGGTGATCACCAAAACTACGGTATATTCCTTGGGGTATTCTTATAGTCCCCGAAATCAACAGATGAGTTCTTGAAGGTTTATCTGGATATGCAGGGAGCATAGTAGTCTAATATTTTGTGATGTGCCATCTTGATCATGCAGTTGTCCCTTTTGCTATCATGCATTAAGTTTCACGGCAAACATTCCATGCAAGCATATTGAATGTTAATATTCTTGTAATAGCTTTACTTCTAGTTGTAATGGCTTCTATGATGCAGCCAATTGAATTTATGGCTTACATTGAAAATTAGTAGGTCTTCAAACTCGGTTTTTATTCTTTTACCAGGGCACTGTTGTTGTTTCTGGAAGGGCAAGGGCTATTGTCGTTGGAGTTGGCTCTAATACTGCGATGGGGAGCATACGTGACTCCATGTTGAAAACGGAAGATGTGAGTATCTTATGCATTTATTAACGTTGAAGATTCTACATTGTCTTGAAATCATTAAAGCAAAATAAGATATGCCCAGTGATTTTTGTTGTATTCTTTAAGGGTCTGATAAGAACTTCATATCGATATGCACCCTTCACATGATAAAAATCGGACTAGTGATACATCTATAATTATCTACAAATTTGTATCGGCTACTTCCACATGAAATCATCTACTTCTTTTCGAATGTTTTACTTATACTCTTCATAACCAACTCTATCCATTTCGTCAAGCAACTACAGAGTCATTATAATGATTATTTCATTCAGCTGACAACTGTACATGTGTAGGAATTGACTCCTTTGAAGAAAAAATTGGACGAGTTTGGAACTTTTTTGGCAAAGGTGTGTAGTGAGATCTTCATAAGATGCCAATGTTATGGTCGGTCCATAATTTGCTTTGTTTTTTCTTCTTGAACATTGGTTTCACAAGTTAATTATCTAAGTATGAGATTATGTAATCTAGGTTATCGCGGGCATATGTATTTTGGTTTGGATAGTTAATATTGGTCATTTTCGGGATCCTGCTCATGGAGGTTTCCTCCGAGGTGCTATTCATTACTTCAAGGTGTGTGGTTTAGTTTTTATTTCAGCCGTTGGTTTTCAATAGAAATTCTCTTCCATCTTGTCCAAAATTATCAGTTATCACATTGTCTCTCTTTGAAATCAAGGAGGAAATCTATTTCGAAAAGTTGCTTGACACTAAATATAACATCTCTAATGGATCTTATATATAAACAAAGTTCCAATATCACATTTTACTTATGATAACAATGTGGTTTCGGTTTTCTATAAGAGCTCAAGAACTCTATGATTGGACGAGCTCGATAACTCAAGACATTTGTATACCGCTTGTTGTTGATCAACTTCTTGCGCTTGTTGTCCTCATGTAATGTTGCTGCAAACTATTAATGACTTTTATGATTGCAGGAATTACATCTATTATTTGGTCTATAGGAACATGGATGATCATTTCTTCTGCCACTTGTTTTTTTTTCTGTGGTTTGATTAAAGCGGCTTTATTTTTATAAGCTCCAATTGTCACCAATGTCTATTTGACGCTCTCATATGCTTTGGTGCTTGCAAAAAACACTATCTAATTCTTGCAAAGTATCTTGTCTGACATTGTGTTTCTTGAATATAAAATATGGATCTCTTTGTGACGTAAAACGCAATGTGTTTCTTAATTGTTACAAATTGTATGTTTGATGAAACGCCTAAAGTTTCCATAAAGATTTTGTTCTGATGCGAGGCACACGATCACCAGGTGCATCTGGTGCTTGTTTAATAGATAGCTTTTGTGCGTCCCGGCTGATATGGTCGCTATTTTTTACTTTCTAGATTGCAGTTGCTCTTGCAGTTGCAGCCATTCCTGAAGGACTACCTGCTGTCGTTACAACGTTAGTCTCTACTCTCTGCATGCCTTTCATTTGTGCATCAACTTCGTATGACAATTTGTATTGCATTTGATTTGGTGCATGTTGACCATAAATAGAATAGGATAATGCAATTAATCCTAGATTATATGATTTAAGAATGTAGCCGGGTCGGTCTTGAAGTTTAGTTTATTCATCAGTTTTATATATTTATCTTTTGTTGCGTTTAGCCTTAATGGAAGGCTCCTGTTCAGCTTCAGGACTTGTACCATGTGCTTTATTTTATGATCTTTCAGCCAGATTCTGAAGTTGATGGTTCATTTGTTTTGCGAGGGAAATGCTGAAGACTGATGAACATTCTTGCAGAAAATCAGCTGATGTTTTTCTTTAACTATATAATATTTTCCTTTTGATTCCTAACTAGGTGTTTAGCTCTTGGTACAAAGCGAATGGCTCGTCTGAATGCTATAGTTAGGTCATTGCCATCAGTGGAAACATTAGGCTGCACAACTGTGATATGTAGTGACAAGACTGGTACTCTGACCACCAACATGATGTCCGTATCAAAGGTTCTGTATATCATAGTTCCCCCTGACCCCACCCCCCCCCCCCTCCCAACATCTCTTTTACGTGTGTGACTAATCTGTGAAGAACTTTAATCTGGCATATTTTAAAGACTTGCTTTACGTTCTTATGCAGATCTGTGTTCTTCAATCTGTAAATCGTGTTCTGGATGCAGTCGAATATAATGTTACCGGCACAACGTTTGCGCCAGATGGTTCCCTCTTTGATAGTAAAGGGATGCAGGTATAATATGCCTTATAATGGTTTCTTTTCCCTCAATTTACTGCTGTAGGTTTGATCTTTTGCAATCTATGCCTCAAATGTTGAGTATCACCACGTAGCATTGGTATCAAAACAGTAAAGTTTTTCACTCAGTAAGTTCCAATATTATGAACACCTTTATAGAGGTTAGGTCACTGTTTGCAGCTTGAAATTCCAGCGCAGTTTCATTGTCTTCTGCATATAGCAATGTGTTCTGCTCTTTGCAATGAGTCGGTTATACAATACAACCCCGACAAGAGATGTTACGAGAAAATCGGTGAGTCGACTGAAGTTGCACTTCGAGTACTAGCTGAAAAGGTCAGTAGCAGTTCACGTCACTTCTCAGTTTGTTACCAGATATCTGTGATCTTGTTCAATGCAACTATACTACTGAGTGCTTAGTTGTACTTCTCGCATCCCCAATGTCAGTGCAGTTTGAGATCAACTTTTCTGTTGTATCCTCAGATTGGCCTTCCTGGTTTTGATTCCATGCCGTCTGCACTTAATATGCTGACCAAACATGAGCGTGCATCTTACTGTAACCGTTATTGGGAGAGCCAGTTTAAAAAGGTATGCTTGTGTTCATATGTACGGTATAATTGAGATAGATGTTAGATAATTTCATTATTCCGATGATTGAGCTCTAAATGCTGTTAAACTTGGCTGATAAAGACTTGTTATACTAATTTCTCTTTGTTTCTTATGTTCTTGTTGCTTTGACTTAAAACTGCACATTTATGCTGCTTTATATATGACAATATACTTCGTAATATATACCTACGAACTACGTTATACATTTTTGTTTGTCTAATATATAACACAAAATTTCGTAATTTATAAGTGGCTTAAGGAATGTCCGTGAATTGATTTCATTTTTATTCTTGAAAGTGTTGGCTGGGTGATTACAGAGTCATAGAAGGGATGAATAAATATAACAACCGTAAAGGCTCACGATCTGTTTCATAATTATGTCAGACTAGATGACCCACCGTTCCGCTTGCTGGTATCTTTAATTAATGGTAGCATTGTGAGTATGATATGATGCCAAAACTTGTCTAGGACAATTTATGAACCAGCAGATTCGCAGTTGAGGGTCTGGTTTTAATTGAAGTGTATGGCATCGTCATACCAGTTGCAGTCCATCATTTGTCTTCAGTTGTGCTGTGGCTACGCTCTAGTTATAGTAGAAAATATTTTTGTCCATTAGGTGTGGACTTGCAGAATGCCAAATAAATAAATAGTTCAGTTGTATATTTATAACATTATTTGCTTATGCAAGTGCCTCGATGTTCTTTATGTTTGCCGTATTCTGTTAGATGAATATCAAATGCCTGTGCATCTAACCAGCAGTAATTTGCTTGATAATTCTGCTGCCGCAGGTCTCTGTCTTGGAGTTTTCCCGTGATCGTAAATTGATGAGCGTTCTCTGTAACCGGAAGCAGATTGGGATTATGTTCTCAAAAGGTGCTCCAGAGAGTATTCTCTCAAGATGCACAAGCATTTTATGCAATGATGACGGTGCTACTGTTCCTCTAACCCCAAACATCAGATCAGAGATTGAGTCGACATTTCAAAGGTTTTCCCTATGAATTGATATATTACGCCAATTGTTCCATCAAAGGAAATTTTAGTGTGTCAATTTGAGACGACATAATTCCTTGAATATGTATGTTATGCCATGTCTACTTTTAGGGAGTATTTTTTTTGGGCTAGGTTAGGCCATATCTTCTTTTTTAAGGTAGTATAGTTTTATTGATATGTAACTGAGGGCGGTGGACTTTTTATTGATCATGAAAAAGAATCCTATTGTTCACAATTTTGAGACTACATATAGTGTTTGTTAAATGTGTTGGATAAGCTATACCTGTTTTGGATTAGTGATAGCTTCAAGAATCAACTTTTAAACATAGTCTACTTCTACACGATGAACTCTTGTATTTTCAATACCATGACCATATTGGTATAAACTGATAGTAACTAGTTTTAACATCAGTTTTGCAGGAAAACAAACTTTAAGATGTTTGGGCTTATCCTTAAAAAGGATGCCTTTGGGGCAGCATGTCCTGACTTACGATGATGAGAAGGATCTTACATTTATTGGGTTGGTATGCTTTCTTTTCTATGTGAAACATCTTCTATGATTATGAATAACCTGATATGTTTGTCGAGGATGGTTACCTAGTGGAGCATATAAGATGAGCTACTTCCTTTATTTCTTAACGCTATTTATATAGTTAAAATTAATATACAAGTTCGCGTGAACCATCCTTTTGTTTTTGGTTTATAAAAGGTTGGTATGCTTGATCCCCCAAGGGAAGAAGTGAAAGACGCTATCCTTTCTTGTATGAATGCTGGAATTCGTGTCATAATTGTCACTGGAGATAACAAGGTATTGATGAGTGGTTTTCAGTTCCTCATCTTTGTTATAATTTATATTGATGTTGGCCTTATGAGAAGTACAGAACTTATCGTGCATTGTAAATCCAGACTACTGCTGAATCTTTATGCAAAAGAATTGGCGCATTTGATCATTCCAATAACTTTGCTGGGCTTTCTTACACTGCATCCGAGTTCGAGAAACTGCCAGCGTTACAGAAGACAATGGCATTGCAGCGAATGACACTTTTCACCCGGTAAAAATAATTCTGTTCCTTATTTTAAAAGCTCTATTTTGCATACACCACCATGTCATTCAGACCCACCTTATTCAATTCTTAAAATTCTATTTAAAATATGCGAACATGTCTAAACTTTGCTAGGGTCGAACCATCTCACAAGAGGATGCTTGTTGAAGCATTACAGCATCAGAACGAAGTGGTACATTTGTTTTTTGCATATGTTGAATTGAACCCCAAATGTTGTTGCATACTGGAACTGTTGTTACTAATGCATCCCTTCGTGGATGCTTAGTAGTTCTTCAACCAGTGCTCTGATGATTTATTCTAACTTTTATCCTATTCACAATTATTTTGATCATTTAATCATAACCGATGTCATCTGTTGGGATGTGGTGCAGCATAAATTTGATGGTACAATGCTGCAATATTGTATTGGTTCTGATAGTTCTTTTATGTCACTATTTATTCCTGGCTCACGGAACAGCTAAATTTGGTGATCAAGTGCTTTCGTAGTCACGTACATATTTGTTTCTTTCTTAGAAAATATCATTTGTTTGAGATCCAGTAAACCAATATCTTTTTCGAATTTTTTCGTCCATCTTGGTTTTAATGTATAATATGAATATTTCTTAGTGGTTTATCCACCACATAAATTGTCGCGGTTTGTTATTGCCAAAGAGGAGACATGACACGTTAGCTAAATGATTTTGATAAATATTGGAATATTCATATTGAGTTCGGAAAACCAGAATTAGGCCTTTCTTAAGGTGTTTCCATTTTCATGAACTAAGGAGCACTGACCTGAAACGTTAATTCATAAAAAGAAAAGCCAACAAATCCTGTCCTTGGCCTTCATTAATTTTAAATTCTAACTAGTGCTGATACTGAAGCACTTAAGCAACCATAGATGTTTGATCCCACTTTCTGTTCTATTTCCTCTTTATAGTTGAAAATTTATTAATGTTGATGCTGACAGGTTAGATATGATCTCAGCTTGCTTTGCAAAAAATTTCATAGACCTACAACTTTTCTTTGTTTAAGGTGGCAATGACTGGTGATGGTGTTAATGATGCACCTGCACTAAAAAAAGCTGATATCGGAATTGCCATGGGATCAGGTACTGCTGTAGCCAAGGTATGTTTCTTCTGAAGAATCTGGTCATTCGATTTATTTGGTTTATTCACAACCGTAATGTGCTTTTTACTTGGTCATGATTATCTGGAGTAGCAAACTAAAGAACCTCCCATTACCCTTTATTTCTTGAAAACTATTCCGAGGTTATATGTGCTAAACTAGTTTTACGCCCATTTCTGGTATCTCAGAGTGCTTCAGATATGGTTCTGGCAGATGACAATTTCGCCACGATAGTTGCAGTAAGAGTTGCTATTTACTTCCTCTTGAAAGAAAAATTCCTTTAAGTTATCTTGTAGAACCATAGAGATGCATATATTTTATTTTATAATGAACATTATACACTTACATTGATACCTGATCAGGCTGTGGCAGAAGGTAGAGCCATTTATAACAACACGAAGCAATTTATCAGATATATGATCTCATCTAATATTGGAGAAGTGGTTTGCATTTTTGTGGCTGCTTTACTTGGTATCCCTGATACTCTTGTACCAGTGAGTCAGTGCTCTTCCTTTTGAAGTTTATTTACTTATTAGTTGGTAATGTGTGAATCATGATATTTGCCTGGTTATTTTCTGCTTTTCACATCTCTGTTTTTTGTTTTCTGTAGTCCTAATTTGTAACCATCGCACTAACCATCTACCTCAAAACTTTAGCTCAGACATTAAAAAATGAACCTCAATGTACGCTTTAAACTACAACAGGTTCAATTACTTTGGGTGAATTTGGTAACTGATGGTTTACCTGCCACTGCCATTGGATTTAATAAACAAGACTCAGATGTCATGAGGGCTAAACCTCGCAAGGTATCACTGTTTTTATTTGTCTGTTGCCTGTTATTTACCCTCAGTTTACTTCTTGGATGATTTTATTTCCTTCTGATGTAATTTTATGAGATGGTATTTCTGGTCCAATCTGAACTAAAATGGCAATAATTTAATATTGTCGTCATTATTGTTTTTGACGTATAAATTCAGGATTTTAGTCTTTTATGAATTGTTCATGTGTTCATGAATTGGCGTTCCGGACACTATTGGTCATTTTCCCAAGTTTGATTTTTTCTTAATTTGGCATTGTTAGCTATCTCGTTTCATTGCTGAAGCCTGAAGGGTAGGAAAGGTACTTAGTTTCTAGAGGATATTCAAGCGAAAGATTGTCATACATATTTAACAACATTTTAAGAAATTTGTATTCGATGATTGTGATTATGAACTCGTTGCATTTAGTAATCATAGAAGCGCATATGCGCTCCTTTTTTCTGATCATGCTTTAGGACTTGTATAGAACAGGTAATTGCTCTTTTTTATTGATAAAAAAATCCTCCTCTACTTTGGCGAGAGTGTTGATAAAAAGTACTTTATGGTAGTACCTTTTCATATGATGTTAAGAGTTGACAAGATTGTGCAAAAACCAGATAATTTGGAAACAGAACAGTCGAGAATGATTGTGATAATTCTGATGACTTAGTCACTCTTCGGCCCGTTGTTATTTGCCTTTGGACTTGACTTGTAAGGTGTATTAACTTTGTATTCGTTGTTTTCCATGTCTGATCGCCTTATCATCCTTAGTTGTGCTGGAATGTCTATATATACATCATGTATAACATATAATCACATGGAAGAACTATCTTTGAAAGTATCTTCTGCTCATGTCGGCTTTGTTTCTTATCAATAGAGTATGAATAGCCTTATGAAAACTCAAAGAAATTAGAAACTATGCTTTTTAAGTTGTCAATGAAATGAAATGTCGACATTCAGATATTTTTGGCAATTTACATAATTTTCATTATGGTAATGGCACTTTTTTTTCACGTTGTCATTTGATTACAATCAATCAGTTTGTGCTTCATAAATCATTAATTCGCTTTTATACTTATTCTATATGGAGAACTCGTCCTGCTTGACTAGTTACTGGAGCCATCACTAGATAATTAATGATGGGTATCTCAGGTCAATGAAGCTGTTGTTACTGGATGGCTGTTCTTTCGTTACTTAGTTATCGGAGGTATGATATTTAGAGATCGTGTTTTCTTTTACGCAGTCTTTGCATCCAGATTCCGAGATACGTACAAGTCGTTGATTGTATTGTGGATCATGCCTTAACCTCACATCATTTGATGAGAAGGAAACAATATTCCATGAAAAAACCGTTGATATATGTTTTGGAAGTGTCATTTTCTATTCTATCTAATTCCTGTTGTGATCTTCATGAGAAGTTTACTTACCATGTGAGGGTTACATAATGTATTCGTGTTCAACATCTGTGCTTACCGCGTGAAAGCTGCGTTTCCACATCTTTAACGCCTCCTATAATTTGTGCCTTTGAGTACGGATCAACATAACAACCTAAAATATCCGTAGAACTGTATGTGCAATCTAAGTATTTTAAACTTGCTAACTAGATAATACATCAGGGTAGTATGTTAGTTGGCATTAGATAGCTGGAGTAATCTGGCATTTGTTAATAAATGGTGGCATTTCTTTTTCGCCTTAAGAGATGATAAGTTCTGTCTAGACAACATTGGAACTAGAACACTGAACTGTAGTATTTTGACTCTTCTTCTCTTGAGATTATACAATTAAATTAGGACTATTTCTCTTCTACTCATTTGTATGTCCTAACTGAGTGGTAACTGCAGTTTATGTTGGGCTGGCTACTGTTGCTGGTTTCGTGTGGTGGTTCCTTTTTTCTGATAATGGACCTAAACTGCCCTATTCTGAACTGGTAGGTTTCATTCTGCAGTCCGTTACTGAAAATATATCGCTAACCTTAAGTTGTTCAGATCTTTACTTCAGCTCTATCCTTTCTTCTTTTTCTTCTTTACAATGTTGACAATTTTCTAAATCGACCTATTTAATTGATAATTTAAAGGATGCGCTACCACCACTTTTGACAAATCCTGAAACTTTTAATCTGGTGCGTCATGTCTAAGTTAACATATTGTCATGGTTAGAGTAAAATTAGTTTCTGTTATCTCTATTTCTTTATAGATAAAGTGATGGTTTCTTTTGTCCCAATAAATATGGCTATTCAATTTTAAACTCAGAAAATGTCTTGCTTAGATTTAGATTTATTATGTTGAAGTTCTGTTAATGATAAAAAGAACAGGTTTTACTTCACCGTGTTTTCACATATTCTAATTTCTGAAAGTATTTTATTCCCAACAAATTCATTTTGCACTTCAGATGAATTTTGAAAGCTGCTCAAAAAAGCAAGCAATATATCCTTGCACTGTGTTTAATGACCGGCATCCGTCAACTGTTTCGATGACTGTTCTTGTTGTCGTGGAGATGTTCAATGCGTTGAACAACCTCAGTGAGAATCAATCACTACTGTAAGTATCACATATGCCGTGATTCTTCATTTATGATTATGTTATTTAAAGTTTTTGTCTAGTGTAGCTCTGCATCATTATGCGTAATGTGATTGAATTAACCGATCTGTAATCATCAAGTCCATTTGAAATACATTGATAGAGACTTCATCACTTATTGAACTTCTCCTATCTATGGCCTTTGTGTAATGATTCTCCCTCTCGTAGTTATTGCTTTGTCTACCTACCTTGGGTAAGCTAGATGTTAATGAAGTAAAAAAGTATCATAACTAGGCCTCTACCTGTTACAATTTTCAGGGTTATTCGTCCGTGGAGTAACTTATGGCTTCTTGGATCTATTCTCCTAACAATGTTGCTTCATATACTCATCCTATATGTTGAACCACTGTCCAAACTCTTCTCTGTAAGTGATTATCAATGCCATTTTCAGTTTCCATCTCTGTGTCATCCTGAAAAACTAAAATATCCAGGTGACACCGCTGAGTTGGGCTGAATGGACTATTGTTTTTTATCTTTCTTTTCCGGTAAGTATTTTTACTTTTTGTGATTGTTCTATAGTTTACTATCGCTGTAGTCTTTAAATAGTGGCCCATCGGTTCAGTTGGTGTTCAATAATTATGCCTGTCTAGCTTTTATTGCGAAGTCCTTCAGCTTTTGAGTTTGATGCTCGACATCTTTATATCTCCAATGTGTCAACGAATAAATGAAGCCTAGACTTCATTAATTCCAAGAGAAAATGGAGAAAAAAGAATTTCCAGGAAAAATTTATAGGAAAATAAATGCTTCTGGCAGTACTCCTGGAAATTAAGATTATATATTTACCAAGTGATACTGATCGTGACCATGGAAGTTATACATATCGAGGTACTTATGTGATACTAATCTTTACTGAGTTAATATGAAGAATTAAGCTTCATTTCTGAACAATTTTCTTTACTGGGTTGTTTGACAATATAGAGAATCAATTCAACAAAAGGTAGAACCATAGGTTTGTGCTGACAGCGGAATGGCACTGAAGAAGAATTTAGTTTGCTGAAGACCGATACTTTGAATTTCCTTAATGCATCGGCCAATTAGGAATAATCCTCTATTTTACAACATATTGTTCTTACTTTTGTATATGTTTTAGTCCAGCCCGTGTTTTTATATTGTCACCTGTGGCTTGCAGGTAATAATAATAGATGAAATATTGAAGTTCTTTTCAAGAAATTCTACTGGTATTTCTAATATTGATTGATGTTTTTATTGTCTGGTCAAATTACTCTTGCTGATCATGGTTCTCTTGTTAATCTGTTGCAGGCCTAAGATTCAATCTGAGGTCTAGGAGAATTGATTTACTTCCTAAAAGAGAAGTTCGTGACAAATGATAGATGTTGGAAACACTCCGTGATGTACCCTTTCCCCGGGCTCTTTTTTCTAAACTCTGCTATCAATCCTGGGAAGCCCCGGACTTGGTCCGTGCCATAAAACTAAACTACCCACTTTCTGTTCAACCCGGCTTAATGTACTATCAAACTAGTAAGGCTTTTTATAGGCTTACATTTAACAATTAAATAAAAATTACACTACTAGGATAACATATCTTATATATACTTATAGAAATATAGGTGACTTAAAATGCTTTCAGGTGTCCAATAATAGTTAATTATTATAAATTTTAAAAATATAAAAAAAAACATTAAAACCTATCTATTATTACATGTCATAGCTATTCACTATCACAGGTAACATTTTGTGATAACATAAAATAATTATAAATAATTAAGTGCCGGGAAAAAAGCTAGTAAGTTTATGCACAAATATTTTTTTTGGTTAAAATGCATATGACCCCGTTGTCGAAATGCACAAAAACTCCCGTTGTTTTTTATTGTATGGTACTACCTCGTGGTTTAACTAATGTTGCACAGTACCCTCTGGGTAGCAGTTTTTGCCCGAAATTGGATAAGACGCGCTCTTACTGCCTGTGGGTTAAGCTTGAACCATTTATTTACTGTTAAATTACCAAAATAATCCTAACTATTCATCTTCTTTTTAAGTGACAACCCCGGGCCCTCTCTAGAATAAAAACTGCTTCCCGGGGGTTATCATTTGAAAAGAAGGGGAATAGTTGGGGTTTCTGCTCATTAACAGTAAATAATATGGTCATTTGAGCGCGTGTAATCCAAATTTCGGGCAAAAACTGATGCCCGATGTTTATCATTTAAAAATAAGGTGCGTAGTTCGGTTATTCTGGTCATTTTACAGTAAATAATATGGTCCAAGCTTAACTCACATGCACTAAGAGCGCGTGTAATCCAATTTTAGGCAAAAAATGTTGTCCGGGTGTACGTGTAGCATTAGTTAAACCACAAGGAGTACCGTACAATAAAAAATCACAGGGATTTATGTGCATTTTGGCAAAACCACGAGGGGATTATATGCATTTTACCCTATTTTTTTCTATGGATATGTCAGCGTTTGTTGATACTTAAATACTTCATATTCTTACAGATGAGACAAATGGTCCCTTATACGATAAACTTTTAATGCATGATATCTTCGGCTGTTTTTCGAACTTAGAAGCATCGGTTTGAGAGCTTCATGCGTGCCCTAACATAAGTCGGAATCCTTTTCACGACACTAGTAGCTATATTTGGCTGAGTCAGATGCATTCAATAAAGTTCTGCTAATGTTAATGTTTTTGGAAATTCTATTGCCTAGCACGAGGAGCTGATTGAGATTGTTTAAGCAATTCACATAATCCTTGATCTCTTGCCAATTATGTATGATCCTCGCCTGTAGCTAAAAAATCATAATTTTGAATCTTCAGAATTGACTTAACGTAAATTTTCTTGGACGAATGAGATTCTAAAATTCACATTGAAAATGCCGAGATAAATAATGTTCTCGAACGGCTAAAGGGAAAGAATTTGCAATTTCAAACGCCACCGTTACAAAATACTATTCTTATTTAACATATTCATTTAATGGGAATCAACACTTAAATACCTAAGAAAAAAATAAAAAGCCACTTCAGTCCCTTGTCAGATATGTTTTAAGCTAGGTAGCCATTTGAATAAAAATTTTACACTTAGGTACCTAATCACCTAAGATTACTAAAATACCCTTGTTAATTGATATTTCATTTAGTTATTTTTTCTCTGCAATTATAGAGCTTCGTCCCGCCGTCAACGAAGTTTCTTCTTGCCGACCACCTCCTTCCGCTCCGGACAACGATCGACGAGCCTCTTGAACGTTGGGTTCTCGATTTTGGGTCTTGATTTTTCAGGTAAGCTTTTGCTTTGCTTTGAGTTTGGTTAATCGATTGCACTCGTTTGTTCAAGGTTTGCCCAAATCTGGAGCTGAATGCGATCCAAGAGCTCGATATAAGGGTTGAATGTTAGGATCTATTGAGGCTAATCCGTCGAAATTTCGAATTTTTTATATAACTGTTACGACGTACCATTTGTTATGTATATTACGTACCATTTGTTATCTTTATTACGTACCATTGTATGTTTTTATATGGTATCAAGATATCCGCATACGCAGTACCATTGTAAACTATGCAGACGTACCATTTATCGGTTAGTAGCGGGACGTTATTTGCATTGTGTGAATCCCCAAACCGATGACGCGGTTTCATTCGTGACCCAGACATTGGTGTTCTTCCGATCACCGAAAGACGCGGAGGATTCCTTCTCAGGTAGACAGAAGATCCAACAAGTGCAAAATATGTGAGAAATACGGGAATAATCGTCGTACTTGTAGAGAAGTCGTATCGACATAGGGTTCATATTTGCCATGTATTTTGTTATTACTTTTGTCCCAACAACCTTTTTTGTTGCTCTTTTGTATGATAATGGCACATTCTTTTATCCAAATGATGCTAGTAGGTAATGGCACATTCTGTAATATATGGAAATTTTGTACTGTAATATATGCCAGTTTGGTACTGTAATTTATGCCAACATGGTATGGTAATATATGTCAATTTGGTACTGTAATATATGCAAATTTAGTACTGTAATATATGCCAGTTCGGTACTGTAATATATGCAAATTTGGTACCGTAATTTATGCCCTTTGGTACCATAATTTTGCCATGGTACTGAATATATGCCAATTTGGTACTATAATATATGCCAGTTTGGTACCGTAATTTATACCAGATTGGTACCATAATTTATGCCAGCATGGTATTGTAATATATGCCAATTTGGTACTGTAATATATGCTGCCAATTTGGTACTGTAATATATGCAAATTTGATATCGTAATTTATGCCAACATGGTACTGTAATATATGCAAATTTGGTACTGTAATATATGCGGGCTTCGTATCGTAATTTATGCCAGTTTGGTACCGTAATTTATGCCAGCATGATACTGTTATATATGAGAACACAGAGACTAAGGCATATATGCAAACAAAGTACTCTAAATTAAGTCAACAAGGTAATGTAATATATGTCAACATGGTACTGTAATATAGGAAAATAAGGTACACTAGACATATCATGGAGGGTGTATCGTTTCAGAAATATGTACCGTATAAATTAAATTAAGAATTCGAATTTAAGACTTTGGGATCTTTCGTCACAAACGAAGCCTTTCAGAAGATGTTTGATGTGATAAAGAAAGAGACAATTTCTCACATTTTTCTGTCATGACTTGGACATATTTATGACTTTTTTCTAACATGAGTGGACATATTTCTGACATACGACATGTCGTTGGCTTTGATAAAATGTTTGATGTCATATGTAATTTTGGGTACTACAACCGTTTTGAGACGGTACGCTTAAACAAAACAACAGATACCCCTACAAAGCTAGGTAAGGTACGACATCCCTTAAATATGTGATCCGTCATACTAGGGTTAGTATTTTTCGAGATCGTACGAATTAGTTTTCATCTGGAACCACCCTAAAACACTAATATAAGGTATTAGTTACATTTCGTACCAAATTATAGACATTAGGCCTTACACGCATGAATTAAGCATTAGAACTGCAAGATTCATTAGAGTATAAGATAGAAGCATGAATATCCTACAACATATTTTGAAAAATCTGGTGACTCCTAAATGTGCGAATTGTTTTTTCTCTTTTAGTCATTTTATTATTGTTAGGTCTGGTAAAAATCATGCAGAACAATGTGATTTGCTTAGGAATCTATTTATTTTCGATTGTATTTTCGATGGTATAACAAATGGTACGGTATAGTTGCAGATAGGTACTGTATATGTATAGATAATGATACGGTAAACCTGCAGATTATGGTACTATATATGTAAAACAAAAGGTATGTTACTATACAAGATATATGTAAAAGATAAGGTACTTCATATATGATGGTTATGGTACGCTATACTTATACATTACGGTACGGTAAGCTTTCAGATTATGGTACTCTATATATAAAAGATAAGGTAAGTTAGTGTAAAAGATTAGGTACTTCATATATTCTGGTTATGGTACGCTATATATATGATGGTACAGTTAACCTGTATATTAGGTTACTCTTTATGTAAAAGATAAGTACGCTAATGTAAAAGACAAGATACTTCATATCTTCTGTTTATGGTACGCTGTGTATTTATATAATGGTACGATAACCTGCATATTATGGTACTTTGTATGTAAAAGATAAGGTACCTTAATATAAAAACATATGGTACTGCATAAAATACGGACAGTCTCATAGAACAACACAACAAACAACATCGCTGAGTCTCCAAACAGTCTCATCCCCAAGTCAAAGAACAACTTAATGAACATAAACAACAAAGTTTCCAGACAGTCTCATCCCCAAGTCAAATAACTTAACAAAACAGATCTAGCATATAATTGTGCTCGTCACGTAAAATGCGAGCAGTCATAGAAGAACGATACACATCCATGTTGACTTCATTAGCCTTAGCCTCTTCTTCTTCCATCGCATCCTCCTTGGACACATCATCCTTCCACGTCCGAACATTTGACCTTAGATCTTTTATAACCTCGTTCAATCTCAACTCGGCTTCCAAGCTCTCCACACGAGTACCCCACTCTAAATGAGATCCGCAAACTCCTCCATCAACCTTAACCACACATAATTCATGCAACAGTTAGAAACAGAACAAATTCTACCAATGAAACGGGGACCTTCTTGTAGCTTCTTTTTTATCAGGGGTCATGCTACCCTGCAAATTGCTTATGGTAGATCGAAAGAGTGCAAGATGACACCTATAAGACAGCTCAGATCTGTCCCGCGGAGGTATTTCTGCAAAAAAAACCACTGCTAACAAGCAGTACCATTTTATTCACACACGTCGTACCAATTTGCCCAAACAAATGGTACCAATACAGTGATAATGTAGTACCAAAACAATTGACCCCACTCGAAAAATCTCAAATCGACCCATTCAAAAACCCCCAAATCGACAACAATCGACCAACCCAATCGAAAATATACGCACAAAACTACCGCAGTAAATTGAACCATTCCAAAACAACCTTAATCGAACAACAAATTGATGTCATTCAAAAAACACGCAGCTATATTACGAACATGATGCGAAGGACTTACCTATCTATTTCAGAAGGGGAATACCACGAGGAAGCGAGAGCCCACGACGATGAATCTGAAGCAAAACAACCACGGGTCGATTTCGGGAAGAAGGTCGCGCGATATAGGTTTGAGATGGTGTATGAATTTTTTTTTATGAGCGAACTTACGCTGAAATGATACCCCAGGTAAGGTTGTAATGAACCAATTTTAGTAGGGTAAATCCATCAGTTAGGTATCTATCAGTAAAATAAAATTCAAGCGTGTACCTAGCTTATAAAAATGTCTGACAAGGGACTGATTCGTTTTTTTAAATCATCTAGGTATTTAAGTGTTAAGAATACCCTTCATTTAACTAAAGGAATCTTCATCCAGAAACAAACTATTGATTGACGTAACGTCTAAACAAATTTGAGACATCATTTGTGCTGTTAGAGAAGCTTGCAACTAGTAGCAATTATTGAAACATCCAAATTACAGGACAAGATTTATGGGAAACATTGTAATTAAAAAGAATAAGTTGATGCAGGACAGCATTTTCTATTTGGTTTGTATTGTGTGAAAGGAATTTTCATATGATACAGTGCAGCAGCAACAGCAAGTCTAATATAATGGCCGTAACAGGTCGTGATAATCCTACGACTTACGAGGATGTCAATGAGGATAATCCTACCATTGTCACGTCGAAAGCATCGGCAACTGTGTGTAGAAATCAGTCATCGCCTGTCGGACCAACTGTTCATATTACACTAAGATAAGAATCCCGAGTAGTCGTTTAGATCACCCCACACTCTTTCCTCAACTTCCTCCCAAGTGGTTGCCACTTTTAATTCTTTCCAGATGCTGAAAATCGCTCCAAGAACATTTTCATCGTGCAAAATGCAGTGGCACCTGAGAGTACATTGGCAAATTCAGCCAATTAAGCATTAACTCGGGCGATGAACCCAAACATTTAAGAGAGCAAATGTAACGAAGTTACTAAAAAACGTCTGGATGTGCTATGTTTCTAATATTCGTAACTCATGCAGTAAGTAACAAATTAGTGCCATTTACATTGCTCGGTAAGAGAGTCGAACAAATCTGATGTCCGTTGACGACTTCTTCAGCGATTCTCTTCTAAGAAATGGACGTTTATAGCTTGTGAGGAACTGTTTCAAGAGCAAAGAATCTCCTCGAAAGATGTCTAGATATATCGGAATGAGGTCAAGTAGTGGATCGCCTGTAAGGTAAAAACATAGTATGCGGTCAGTGGAGATATAATAATGTTTTCACCATAATACATTCCAAAGAGACATAAACAATATAAGCATGTGGTAGCATTCAGATATCAGAGTTAAATCTCATAAAACAAGAAATGGATCCACTGACTGCATGTGGTATGCAGTCAGTGGAGGTATTAGTTACCTCCATTTCAGTTCAGAAGAAGAAATAAACAATATAACCATGTGGTAGCATTGAGATATCAGAGTTAAATCTCATAAAACAAGAAATGGATCCGATAGTGGAAGTGAGACAGCAAATAAGGACAATATGGAAATAACCTTTACCTAAAGACAAATCACTAAAATCAAGTATGTGGCTGGGGCACCAAGCAGGGGTTTGCCTCATGCTACAGTTATCCAGACTATTATCGGAGGTGTTTTCCTCTGGTAACCGTCTCATGTAGATATTATCATCCATGATGTCTGAGTGTATCCAGGTGAAATGTTTGCTACGTTCTGTTTCGTTCTTCAAGAAGTAAAAAGATTGCAGTTACCATGGCAGGTAGAGAGAATGATTTTGGCAAAGGCAACAGCTTGTGTAAAAAAAAAATTCTAACCTCAAAAATATCATAGAGTGTTGTTAGCTCTTGAGGGATGTAGTCATTAACTTTCTCAATGAGTGTGCAAGGAATTGGATCACCCCTATAAATATGGTGGGATAACAACTATAACAACTATTCAATACCAGGAAATTGCATTTAATGGACATCCCAACCAACAAGTCCAGAGAGATGAAAAAAAAAAGGAAATTTATGCTTTTCTTTGACCACACACACACGCACACACACACACACACACACACACACACACACACACACACACACACACACACACACACACATATATGGAGAATCAGAAGCAAATGCAAGTTGATAATACAGTGCATGGCAAAAATGTCGACAAATGCCAACGAGAATAAATGGTACGGGAACTAGAAAAGATAGGTTACTGATTATAGTGTGAAGTATCAGCCATTATCAAGAAGGAGAGACTTATATGCCAGCATAAAGGAGATAAGATAATTCAGTTGTAATTCGTGTATACACAATACATGTGCACCATGTGTTTGGTGTGTCCATGATCTCTTAGTGAAATTTAACCATACCATTCAGACAAACGCCTTATGACATCCTTCCGTTTTCTGTTTAGAATGCTGACACATAAGTTCCATCCATCTAGATTAGCAGCACTGTAAGAAACTCCATCACAAGAGAGCTTGAAATCATCTCCTCTGACTACTGGAATTAAATAATTAGGGTTTGGAAAGGGCACGGGCAGCCTGTGAAGATTGTGCAGCTGCTCACCCAGAAAACAAGCCAATTTGAGAGCATCTTTGGGTGATAGTTTATCTCTTCTGCAAAGGAAAAAACAACAAACAAACACACAAGCCTCAACTTAGAGTGGGAATATACCAACCGTTCCAACTTTGTAGAACGACTACTTACAGTTCAGCAAATATATTTCCCTTGCACCGTCTTGTTATGATAAATGGCCAGATCGAAGAACTTTTACCGCAACTACCAGTTTCATGTAATAATTTTCCGGCATTTCGTAGTTCAAAATGCTTCTTGTTCCAGATGCCAAAAGGAAAATCAGCTTGTTTCTGTGCTATTGCTTTGACATGGGGACTGGCAATTGACTCAGGAATGCTGCTTCCATCCCAAGGAATAACTCTGTGGGATCCATTTTCTGAAACAATGACCCCACTAGCCAATACAGGAGGAATATAATTCTTCAAAGGGTTGTTCAACTTATGCAGTAGATTGTGGAACTGAAGCTGTGATTATGACAACACACAAGATAAAGTACAACGAATGAAAAACATCTAAATGGCATTATATTGGCCATAATTAAGAACGAAACCCATACTTCAGTGCCTAAACCATAAAGCGAAGCTTCCAACCCTCCTTCAACGAATATTTTAACAACAATGTCATCAACAAGATAAACCTGCAATGACATGTAGCATCAGTTCAGTACATGAGTCTTCACATTAATTGCCACTGATTATTCTGACGCAAAAAGAAAAGATGGAACGGAAATTCGTTCATATCCCAGTAAATAATCAATAACCATTATAAGTAGCCGAGTAATGAACAGAGAAATGCAAATGATGGAGATGATATTCGATTCGAACCTCGTTACGCAGCCTAAAGGAGAAGTATTTGCATAACACTTACAGGGTTGCTACCAGTGCCAACAGGGAGTTTCTCATCAGTTGCAGGTTGGGGTAATCCATGAAAGAAACAAACTTCTCTCACGAGTTCAAACCATTTTCCAGCATTGAGTGCAAGGCACGCGCCCTGGCACATGATGCAGGAATTAGACGCATATGAATGTGTAAAAATGAGCAAATATGAAAAACGTCAGTCTCGGAAGCCCCCGGCAATGTGAACGCAGAAGATGCCATATGAGTGCTGATTATAGTATAAAAGGCAAGATGCATCCACAAGTCTAGAAACTTCTGTCACTCCTTTAAAAACATGCTAACTAATCCAGGAGAGAATATTAAAAATCATCAAACACAAAAAAACTTGCAACCATCTATCTCAGATGGACGTAAAGCCCTACAACAAACTCAGGTAAAGGGTAATAGACTACAATATTCCTCCTATAATCAGAGCACGTAAATAAACTTACTTATCTCCAGTAATGAAAAAGAAGAAATGTCAATACCTTCCATATTAAGTCTCTAAGTTCTGGTCGTACAACCCAGAGTTTCCATAACCAACCTCGCATTTCTCTCTGCCCAATGCAGTTGCTAGAGTTCCATAAAGATGTATAGTGGTCCTTCTTTTTGTCCACAAAGATTGCTAAGAAATTCGCATCAAAGGAATATTTTAGTTTACTCAAATCATGACTCATAAGCATGCCATTTTTATTTTGTTCAAGTTCTGTATCTTCGTGGAAGTGGCATATCCTGATCCTCTTCTCTTTCCTTGAGAGATCTGACTGGTTTGAGCTATTTTCTGCATTCAGAGAATTTACTTCCAAATCCTCAAAATAACCCTCATCAAGAGCAAGCAACCCGGCACGACAAACACCTTTGTGACGGAAGCCAGGAGCCATGTCTAAGCACACCAATTCAAAGTTTTTGGAGTTCACGAAATTCTGAGTGACAGCAATAGTAGTTTCCAAATTTAGAACACAGTGCCACCATCCACTTGGAACATATATTGTCTCTCCAGGTAGTTGAGTGCATTCAATTGGCTTGTCAACATCAGCAAGTAAGGGATAATAATCCAGCCACCACTACAACAGTTTGGTGGATAAAATTGAGGAGTCACATAAAAAAATATACAAGAGCCCAATAAAATTACAGAGAGAAGACCTGCAACGATGAAGGTGTCTCAATGTTAACATCCCCATCATCTTCATTCACATGTACTGTCACTCCTGAAGGGACTCTTCCTGGGGGATACAATGCCCACCTGTAGAAAATTGCGCCAAAGAACATATAGAAACACTGTCCGGCAATCAAAATGGCGAGAATGTATTTTATATGTTAACCACCACGAAACTTAAATATATCTGAAATTAAAATTACAGAACACTCTTTTGTTGAGATATCTAATGTGGAGAATGAAGAAAAGACTGGAGAATGAAGAGAAGACCAAAAACACGACAAAAACATAAAAGTTAAATGGATCCAGAAAACCAACCACTGCTTGAGCAAAACTCGGTTTCCTACTATTCAATTCTAACTCTTTTCAAATTACTCGTCTATCAGTGATATAACCAAGAACAGGAGGTAATCAACTGGAACACGCAAATGAGCTTTCTATTAATGTTTCCTTTCACTAGAGAGTTTTAATCACCTTTTACGCCCACACAAGAGCGTATTCCATGCACTAGTCAAACCTGGATCGACATGCCAAGATGCGCCAGACCTCTCTGGCCCAATTATGAGCCACCTATATGGTGGCCGCTGATCACTATCCAGAATATCAAAATAGTCTTCTTGAAAGAGATGGGGCACACTGTATTCCTTCAGAAGGTCCGGAGCAGCTTCTCCAAACTGCATGAATACAAATAATTTATAAGAAAGTGGCCAACTTTGCAATTCAAGCAACGCCTCAGCTCAAGTGACACATAGTTTTTTAATGGAAACAGCACATGAACTTTTACTAGCGATAATCACCTGTAAATTGTTGATAATGTGTATGATCAACCAATATAGGGGCAAGATAATAGCATTTACTTTTTAAAAAGAGATTCTAACAAAACAGACAGTAATAACTACAATTTCAACAGCAATATGTGTCAACAATAAATGAAAAGGTGATACTGTGATATTATGTTTACACTACATAGAATAATGATTCTTGTAAACAAAGAACAACAAACTAAACCTTGACCTCAAAGATATTCTTTGTAGCATAGCCAAGTTCAAGCTTGCGTGAAATGTTCTTTGTAGCATTATTAGCTAAATTCAAGCTTGAGCTTAACGAATTAAAACAGCTTAACTCGAAGCCTAAATTTGTTGGTTGTTCAACTGAGTTTAACTTCATCCCATACAAATTAAGAATAATCTGTATATGCAGCAGACCTTGTCATCAAATACGTAAAGAGGGTCTTCGTCGTGCTGGTGTTGCATATAATATACGTAATCCTTAAGCTTCATTGCTATTTTTTTTGTACTCCTCTGTGATATTCTGAACTTAGTATCTGGATACTTGAGCAAAAGCTGTTCGATTGTCCATGATTTCCTTCCTGGCCAATCATCGGCCAATCCGCTAATCAGCACCTATCCAGAATGTTGTAAACCAAATACATTGAAATAAGTAGAATATGTCATTTAACCAAATTATGTACTATCCTAAAAAAAACTTATGAAACTAATGCTGATTGCTGAGACTAAGCTTATGTTCAATTGATGACAAAATTGTTCAGATATAAGTTATCAAATTGAACAAAAAGATAAATATTAGAAAGTTAGTCCCACCAGCTGTGAAAATACTACATTAGTTTCATGAGCAGTTTCCCAGTGATTATGATGTATGTGATCCTTTGACTTGAGTTCGCCATGTTCTCACCACTAGTTGTATATCTTGTGACTTTTGACATAGTCAAACATCATTCCCAAAAAGGTAAACAAAAGGACTATTTGATACCAAACATAAATCACGCAGACTAAACAACATTAAGAAATGCACTATGGATAAGTAAGCCTTTTGGGGACTTCACATACCGGCTTTTCACCGTCATATGTCTCGCGAAATTCTATTGTAGAGATGTTATCCCTCCTATCAACGTTTCCATCATCGAACGAGAATCCAGATAATGAGGTGTAACATCTATATAGCCTCCTATAGAGAAACAAGGAATTGAATCCTGCAATTTATTTTTGTTTCATCAGTCCTGAAAGCTGAAGATAATCCTCAAATACAGATGCGAAAAAAAAATAGAAAGACAAGTCTCAACTACAATACCATCAAAGCGCAGGGTTTGTTTGCAGCCTTCATTATACTTCTCAAGCACGTCTAATCTGAAATAAAAGCAATTGAAGAGTAAGATGAAACTCTCAGACTTCATCTATACTTGAATAACAGAATAAATGGCCATATTAGAAAAGATTTAAACAACATACTGATGTAATGTGGTTTTCTTCCATGAATCTTTATACTCGAGCTGGTGATTCACCATGCTAAGGCATAAGCTCATCCACAGTGGCTCCTCGTTGCACAATATATACATCACACTACAACACGTAAAGAAACTAAAATATGAAAATTTGCATCGGCATGGCAGTAATGGTAGCAAAATTTGTGGATTGTCAAATGATTAAAAGCTGTTTGCAGAAGAATCAGATCATAAAAACTGAATCATGAAACCATAGAACACCACACAGACAAGTAATAAGTTCTAATAATATTATTCGGAATGGAAAATGGCAAACAGAGCTGCTTGTTGTCCTTATTGAAATCTTTAAATGGTGGCAAAGTAAATGTCAGAGTGCAAGGGAAAAACCCTTGTTGGGAAATCTTCTGAATTAACCGCAGCACATACTAACACGGCGAAAAAAAAAGAAAGAAAAAAAAAACACCCTATCCAAGTGGTGAATAGCGTGCAGCTGCTCTGCTCAGAAACTTCATCAAATGATGGACATAAGTCCTAACCTACATAATCATTTAAAGATCTACAAACAGACATTGCATACGATTATATTAAAAGTTTCGTAAGTCACGGGTGCTAAAGTTGTATCATCCATTAAAGAATGTGTTATATAAAGCAAAACGGTAAAGTTCTTTGTGGGCTTGATCCGAATCATTTCTGTTTCGATCGGTATCTGAGAAGTATCAGTATTACCAGTTTGAACCGGGAGGCAAAGCGTACAACAATATGCAAGATGGATAAAAAAATAATGATAATAAAAGAAAAAAAAGCAGTGAGATCAAGCAGATCGAAGACCTGCTAACGCAAGCAAGACGAGCGACGTCGCGAGGCCCCAGAGCTGCGATAATGGCGCATAAGGTTTCATCAGGAAGAACCCGCAGGTAACCCAAGGCTTCGGCCCTGCGATCACCAACTTGAGGTCGCCGCATATCACTATTATCGGCCAAAACCATGTTGATCTAATTCCGACAATCTTGAGCTGAGAAGAGCATGCGTAGTTTTTATGCTATTTTATTTCGATGATATATTTATTCCTTCCTTAAGCGAAGCGATAACGCGTGTGCATCTATGATCTATCTATATTCTATTCTCCTTCCCCGATATTTCATGTTCATCAATAGTCCGCAAACACTTCAATAAAATACTTCCTCCGTCCCAACTAATTATTCCAAAGAATTAGCGGCCACGTAAATTAAGAAGTCCTTTTTTTAATATTATAGTACACCTTTTGAGGTATGGAGAGAGAAAGTTATTAGTGGACACGCAAATCAAGAAAATTTTTTTTAATATTAATGGTGTATTAGTTTAATTAGTGGGATAATTTTTTACCAGAAATGGAAATGGGAAGAATTATGATGTGGGACACCCGAATAGAAAGATGAGAAGAAATAAGGGGGACGGAGGTGGTAGCATTTTAGTGTATTTAAATAAAAATAGTGAATTATTCTTTCATCGAATTTAAATTGCGTGTATTTTTTTTTTTTTCGAAACGATAGCTTGCATTAATAACAAAGATACAGAGCTAAATAGCCCAAGGGGTCTCACCGATACATCGGGAGAACAAAGGCTCACAAAGGAGCATCACACAAAACAAGGGGGGAACAACACTCCCAAACGGGGAGAAAAAGTCCACAAGGGACACACACCGACAGAAACAAAACCAATTATCTAAAAACCCAAGATCTAAAGAACATATAACAGACAAAGCTATTAAGCTAAATCTACGATACTCCTCACTTTCTTCGGTCGTCGACTTTTTGGTTTTGTCTTCATCGGACTGAGGCTCCACAAGGGAGAAAAGGACTCCTGACCGTCAGGAGAGACGAGGTTCCCAGACAGTAGTGGGCGGGTTGGCGGCAGGGGTTGGTGGCAGGCGGATGACCGGGGCGGGGCGGGGCAGAAGCTGGCAGGGCGGATGCGGGGCGAGAGCCGACCGTGTAGGGCATGCGATTGCTGTACAAAACAAAAAAGAATAGATAAAAATCGAGCAAGGTTAAGTCGCAGATGGAAAGGAGAGTGGAAGAGGAGCGGCTAGAAGAATAGGGTTTTTTGTAGAGAGAAGGGGGAGAGAATGGGGGAACAGAGGTTTTGTTTTCAACTTTAAATTGCGTGTATGAACATGTAGAATTTGTTCAGTACTCATATAGAATTTGTCGTAAAAAAGTTACCGTTCAAGACATATATAGATTTATTAACTATCACCATGATATATTGTACTCGTATCTCATTTGTTTTCGTACGTTTGGAATCTGCAAAATTAAGAAACTGAATATTATGGTACAATTAAAAGGTAAGAAGTGTATATGTTGAAGTGTCTTTTAAAAATGTTTAAAGGAGTATTATTATATTGATTGTTTGTAATAGTTTTTTGCTAAAAAATGAAATGTACAAAAGATAGCGTGACTAGAGCGGTCAATTTGGCTCGTGGCCCGCGGGCTGCCCGCCCGCCCCTCCAAAAGGGCGGGTTGGACTAAAATTTTTTAGGCCTGCCAAGAGCGGGCCGCGGGCTTGGCGGGGTGGGGCGGGCTGGGTTCCATTTTTCCAGGCCCGCTACATGGCGGGCGGCGGGGCCCACCCCCGGCCCTTTGACAGCTCTAAGCATGACGCCCAAAATGTACAAAATTATTGGGACTGAGGAATGTCATATTCGTACCACCGGTTCCGTTCATTCTATCTAGCAAACGTCCATCATTTCGTAGAATTTTAGGCGGAATCGCTCTTTGCGTCCATTGGGACAATCCACATGGAATGTAATAGGTGATATTACTAAATTATTTTGGAACCGTTCATATGTGATAGATAATCCAAGAACGTGAAATCCTATATAAATTGTCAAGTTCTCGTAATTAGTCACGAGAATTAAAATAGTGAGGTCTCCATTGCCTATTAATGAAGCTAAATGTGTCACCGACAAACCATTAGTAAATTGACTTGAGTAAATATTTTATTACGGCGGTGATTTAACTCTATTCGAAACGTGGCACAACGGATTAACATCTTAAAAATGGACACTATGATATTACGTTGCTCTTTACAAGCCATGGATATGGAACCACACTCAACATTCGCCTAATAGTTAATATTCCAAAAGAAAAATAGATGGCACACATAAGCTCAGATTGGATCCACGGCAACAGTAGTTTGGATACAATACACCGCTCTTATCTTGTTCATCTCCTATATTTAATTCCTATTTTCTCAACTCTCTCTCGCTCTCTCTCACGCACACACACACAGACACACAAAGACAGCCCCAAGCCGCGTGATTTGCTCCATCGAGTGGGCATTGAGAAGCTGGGTTTCGCTACGTGTGTAAAAATCAAATTATGATGTAGGAAGCTGAGGAAAAGGGCAATTCATTTTAGCTCGTGTGAAAGCTCGATAAACATCAGTTGGCAAGGCTGATATAGGGATTTTTTGTTTCATTTTATTAAGATCGTCATCTTTAGAGGTAAACACCACTGAAGATATGCAAAATAGGGGTGTTGATTCTCTGATTTTATGCTTAGATCCGTTTGCCAAAAGACTACACCTTTCCTGGTGTGGATCTGTGTGGGTGTCGGTGTTCTGGTTTTGTACTTTGTAGTGAGAGGCAATCGCTGAAATCTCATCGATCGGAGATACCATCACTCCGAATCGTGGCTGCCAAGTAGCAACTTTTGTTTATGCATTATACTTATATTTTATCACTGATGTAGTGATTGCATGTCTTGTTTTTGCTTCTTGGCTCATTGTCGTGTTTCTTGCAAAAGCTCAGTCTTTTGTCTTGCATATATTACAGTTATTGGGCCGGGGGTATCTATCATTCAATTTAGTAACAGACCATTATTTGCCTGACTCTTTTTAATTGTTATCCGCGTTTTTTGGTTGTTGCATTTTGTTTTCTCAATTCTCATTTCTTTGTTTCCATATTAAGGTTGTAATATGTCGAGGCCTCTCCAGCGAGGTGTAACGGGTAGTGGTGGGAGACCCTCAGGGAACAGTCATGATTTCTGGGAAGATTATCAAAGTAACGAAAAGGCTCAAAAGGAAGATGGAAACCGACGCACCTATGGAGCTGATCCTGCATACTTACCTATCAAACTTCCTTTCCGTAATATTTTTGCGGATAATTTATCTTTCAAACATGGTTCGAACGAGAATGGTTTTTTGGCTGATCCTTTTAGCCCAGGTCATAGTAGGAGTCGTCATAAATTGGCACTTGTATTCCTCAAGTTCAGCTTGGTCTTTATTGTCATTCTTGCCCTTACCAGTTCCTTTTGGTGGACACTGTCTATTACATCTACCTCAAGAGGAAAAATTTTCCGTGGATATAGGCAACTACAAGAGCAACTTGTTTCGGACCTATATGAAATTGGTCAGTTGTCTGATGGTGTTTCAAAGTTTAAAGAATTGGATTACTGTTCTCAGGAGTCGGAAAATTATGTTCCTTGCTTTAACATATCTGTGAATCTTGCACTTGGATTTTCTGATGGCGGAGAGTATGGTCAACATTGTGGATCACAGCAGAACTGCTTGGTTCTTCCACCTGTCAACTATAAGATTCCCCTTCGGTGGCCCACTGGAAGAGATGTTATCTGGTTTGCTAATGTCAATATTACGGCACAAGAGGTGCTGTCTTCTGGAAGCTTGACCAAGAGGTGCATTTATCCTAATTGGTTCTATTCTAAATATGATGGTCAATGTCTTATGTTATGGTTTATTGCTTCTCTTGTAACTGCAGAATGATGATGTTGGACGATGAACAGATTTCCTTCCGCTCAGTGTCTTCAACATTTGATGTTGAAGATTACTCTCATCAGATTGCTGAAATTATAGGGTTAAGAAATGAATCATACTTTGTACAAGCCGGGGTAACTGAAAAATTTCCATCCTTGGTATATTTCTGAATTGCATAATTATGATTGAATCACTTTTGTTCGTTTCAGATTCGAAACATCTGGATCTAGATTGTGGTTATGGTAGTTTTGGTGCACATCTGTCTTCAAACCAACTACTGACCATGTGTATAGCGAATTATGAGACATCCGGAAGTCAGGTGCAGCTAACTCTAGAAAGAGGATTGCCAGCAATGATTGGTTCATTTACTTCAACACAGTTGCCTTTTCCTTCCTGTCTTTTGATATGATACACTGTGCACGATGCCATGCTGATTGGGGCAACAGAGGTCATTTTCATTTTTTGTTTCACTCATCTTAGTTTTCTGATCATTTCCCTATCGTGACAACATGGCTGCCCTTCCATCTTGTTTGTTATAGCCTAATCTATTCTTTGAAGTTTGAAATGAATGTGCTCTTTCGGGGGCAGATGTGATGTATTTGGTTGAAGTCGATCGATTGCTGAGGCCTGGTGGATACTTTGTGTGGACCGATCCAATTATAAATTCACTGCGCTCCCTTCGCGACAAAGATAACCTAAAGAAATGGAATGCAGTGCGCTCATACGCTGAAAGTCTCTGCTGGGAGACGCTGCCGCAGCAGGACGAGACTGTTGTGTGGAGGAAGACAAGTAAGAAGAAATGCTACTCATCAAGGTAACTCTAAAAATGATTAGCCATGTCCTATTATATTTGTAAACATGACTGCAATAAACTTCTCAGTAGCTACGACCTGCCATCTTCAACGGGTTGTGTGGGTACAATCACCGGTAACATCAATCGTGTATTTTCAGGAAAAATGGTGCACCTTCTCTTTGTGGTAAGGGTCGTGACATCGAATCCCCGTACTATCGACCTCTCCAGGGATGCATCGCTGGAACTCAAAGCCACCGATGGTTGCCAATTGAGCAGCGTAGGAAATGGCCATCCATGGCTAAGACAAACACTGTTGAACTAAGGACGCATGGTATCTGGGGTTTGCGTGGTTGAATTCGTGTTTGTTATTATTATTTGAATTTGGGGAAAGTTTAAGACTTATAGATGGTGAAAATTTTACTAAAATGAAGCCTGAATGGAACGGATTCGGCACAGTTTTTGTAGGTTTTCATCACCAATTGGTTGGCGATTTCAGGTGTGCATCCAGAGGAGTTTGGGGAGGATGCCATTCATTGGAACTCAGCCATCCCAAACTATTGGTCCCTGCTCTCACCACTGATATTTTCGGATCATCCGAAGAGACCTGGCGATGAGGATCCTTCCCCACCTTACAACATGCTTAGGAATGTTTTGGACATGAATGCACATTTCGGCGGATTCAATGCAGCCCTGTTGGAGAAAGGGAAATCTGTCTGGGTCATGAATGTTGTCCCTACAAGGGGACCTAACCATCTCCCTTTGATATTCGACAGGGGATTTGTCGGAGTATTACATGATTGGTAATTATTATTTGTATAGCCTTAGTGTCCTAACCTGTTTTCTTCTTTGAACCTTACAAATATGCCCACACGTGGAAATACTATCAGGTGCGACATTTCGCTGCGAGCTATACGTTCACAGGTGTGAGCCATTTCCTACGTAACGTATGATCTGGTTCATGCTAAAGGGCTTCTGTCTCTTGAATATTCTGAGCAGCCACGATGCCAAATGATAGATCTGTTCTCTGAAATAGATCGTATACTGCGTCCAGAGGTACATTATCTTCTTTTCCTGAAATTTTTCTGGTATTAGGACAGCAGCTGATGTTGAAGAATCTATGGGACTGCACCGAGTGCATATACTGTATGGGTGGTTATTGTGCAGATTACACAAATAATAAGCTTCAGCTGGAAAAGAATCAACAGGATGGAAGGATGGGATATAATGTAATGCATGCTATCAAATCATTAGGTTATTGTTTGATCTTGTTTTTGTCTGTTGGAAACGCAGGGATGGTTGATTCTGAAAGACACAAGTCATCTGATCGAGTTTGCAAGATCTCTGACAACTCATCTGAAGTGGGATGCGAGAGTTGTTGAAATCGAAAGCAACAGTGAAGAGAGGCTCCTTATATGCCAAAAACCTTTCTTCAGAAGACAGGCGAACTAGTTCTCCTCTCCCGGACAAGTTGCTAATGATAAAGATAAAATATATTCCACATTCATTCCCCTGAAAGGAAAAGAAGGAAGGAAGCAAAAAACTGCTACTTATAGCCTTATACCGTACCCGTGGAGCCGCAAGGCATACGTGGGGCCATATGTAAACTTCACTTGTGATCACAAGCATATAATTAAAGTTGCTGTAGCTCTCATTACAATACGCTGGTTTTCCTTTTCAGGGCCTTAAGTCAACGTAGTGACGCCAATTACAGGATAATAGGGATTGAATTTACACAAGAAAGCTACTTAATTCACTGAGGCGATTCACAAAATTGAATAATTTATGGTAAAATCAAGAACATGTATACCATATTTTATATGGTTTCTTGGTTCCACAATCTCCAGAAAAGCGCAATTTATGGTAAAATCAAGAACAAGTATACCATATTTTTATATGGTTCCTTGGTTCCACAATCTCCAGAAAGCACGATAAAATAAATCAAACTCAAAGGACACGATAAGGAAAGACGCGGAACAGTAAAATTTAGATACAAACTCTTAACGACTGGCAACAGAATGATGACACGAATGAGTTTTTCGATCTTTGCTGAATCAGGAGAAGACTCTCTTCTTCACTATACCTTCTATCCGCTTTGCTACTCAAATATGACCCTAGAATGATTGTTTTACCCTTAATTAAAGTAGAATAATATATTTTCTAGTATTACAATATACAATAATATTTTTCATATAATAACGATCCAACCAACGGTTCGCGTCCTGCTGAATCGCGCCAGTGCTCTCCATCATAAGCAGAAAACCAATATTCATCAGATTAGGAATCAAAGGAGTACATATGGGATTTGTGGGAGAATCTATTACAGTGCTATATTCTTGCAATTCCTTCTCGTGCTCTGCTTTATTGTTGCCGACTCCGTTAGGGTTCCGGCAGCTCCTGTTTGCCCGGTTAAGTCCATCGAAGACTTCATCTTTGCTACGGATGAAGACATGTGTGCCTTAGTAAGGCCTCCAATTTATCACACGACTGATGTGATTGAGGTATATCTCCGCGGTGTTCCTTTTTTTCCCCTTAATGTGTCCTTTGACTATTTTTTGGGTTCTAATAATACACTCGAATTGCATAGCGGTGACTGGTTCTTGCCATTCCTAAGTTGTTCACTTTTATTCTCTTATTGGGTTGTGTCTTGGGTTTTAAATTTTTAGATGTTGGGAGTGGAAGAATTGAGATTGCAACTGCAATCTATGTTAGTGGATGCATTGATGGTAATTTTGAGCGATTTTGAAGTAAGATGTTTTGAGCTAACTGGTGCCAGTGTCATTGATTATTTCCTGTTGTTTGGCTTTAGAAATTTCCGAGCATATGCGAATAATCTTCGCTGTATGATCTATTAATCTGCCACTGCCTTTGGTTCTTACAACAAAGCAGACAAAGAACTAATATGGAGAATATGAATGATCATGCAGCGTTTTACTTATTCTCCCTGCCCTCTCATATGTCCGTCAATATTGTTGGGTCTTGACAGTGTTTACATATAATTAATCGTTCTTCTTATTTAGTCAGGCCAAACTGGTCATCATCTTCTTGTCTATTGAGGGTTGTTTTTGTGATTATTAATTTTCTTTGTGAAGGGGATGAAGCTACATTAGCAAAGGCGTCGCACTTTATTCAAAAAAATGAAAATGAATATATTGCACTTCTCTTCTATTCATCCTGGTGTCCATTCTCTGAGGTATTTAGATCTAGCTTCTTGCTGATGTCTTCTATTTTCCCGACGGTTCCACATTTTGCAATTGAAGAATCGGCTGTCAGGCCAAGGTTGGTATCAGTTCACTTTAGTTCTTACCCGAGGCTTGTCGCCTATATTTCAAGTAGTATTACCTGCTTTCTTTTAGCATCCTATCAAAGTATGGAGTGCATGGTTTCCGTCTTTGATCCTTCGGAATTCCACCATGCGCATGAGGTACCAGGGTTCTCGCACTGTGGATTCTGTCATCAGCTTCTATGAAGAATTTACTGGTTAGGTTACATTATGGAGTATGATTCTTTGTTTTTCTCTTTGCCCTCTTTTTCCATATCTGATGAATATACCTCGACGACATGTATATTGTTAGAGTTGTAACTTTGGATGGTCTTTTGAGCTCAGGCATCAAGACAACACCAGCTGACGAAATGTCTTTGGACCAGCACAGTTGTCCAAGACATGATGCAAGAGACAGAACCTATTCGGAAGCTTGCCCATTTCATGGGCTAGATCTCCTGGGAATATGTTTCAGCAGGAACATATCTGACTCTTGCAACAATTTTTGTGATTTTGAGATTAGCCTACCTGGCTTTTCCGACATTGCAGAGATGCTTTCAATTTGCTTGGAGGAGGTACGTTAGAAGTGCCAGGTTGAGTAATTTATGGCAACATGTCATTGTTTGCCTTAATCACGCAATACAACTGTTCAAGTCTCTCAAGGAGCCCTGCAAGAAAAGCAATTTGCAAGGAGCGAGGAACGCCCAGGCATGGGCATCTAAATCACTAGCGACTGTTTCATTTGGAGATGGTAGCTCGAGCCATAATGAGCAGTGAATTGGTTTTTGCCTTTTTTTTCCTGATATATGTTATCATGCACAGGTCATCATCATCTTCTATTCCTGTCCCATATGGTTACAGCATTCAGAAATACCCCATTTTTTTCATTTTAATATCCAAAAGTCGTCTTAATATGACGTCTCCCGGTGATGTCACTTTCATGCTATTACTTAGTATCAAGGGAATGCATGCCTGCATGCATAGTTAGCTTTCCATACAATCCACATCATTTAAAGGGTGGTGCAAAGGAAGTAGATTATTCCATGTGCGACCGCATACTTGCTGAACATCTCTCTGTCAAACTTTAATAGAATTGCCAAAAAGGGTTTTCTTCATTTTGCTAGAGGACGCAGGTAAAGGGGAAAGCTCATGCTGTTTCAGTGTCATTCTGTAACGTGAATATTTTATCGATGGTGGTTGGAATGGAAAGGAATGTTTTTGTAGTAATGAAGCTTTTACAACGGAGTAATAATTGCCTGTTACGCTAAGCATCAAGCGCGTCACACACAGAGACCTCTCATGAGATGACCTGAAATAAAATTAGAAAAACTCCCAGAAGGGGCTGAAGATCAACCCAGTTGAAATATAATGAGTTATGCGTTACGACAGACAGCCAACCAGTGATTGATTAATTCGGAAAGAAAATAAATGCGCCAAATATAAGGGTTAGATGCCATGCCAGGTGGCAATAAGGTCAAACGACGCCGTTTCGCCGACCTCTACTCTATCCTTCCTCGAGTTGCATTGCATTACATCTAATCCAAAGCAAATACATAAGATAGATAGATACCCCCACAATCTCAATTAGAGTAGCTCTGTCTGAATCGAAGAATGGCTGAAACAGATTACCTCCAGCACACAACTTTAATCCATTCCGGCGGTTTGTTCCTCGACGCCAACTCCATTCCATGTTCTATGGTGAATAAGATCTCAGGGGACGCACATTCCTCTTTTTCTTGTGGTTGGCGATCGCACACTACCGAAGTGCGCTTGGACTTTATATGTCTGAGCCTGTCAGTTAAGAACAATAAAAGAGATGGAGAAGTTAGCAGCAGCAGTAGCAGCTCAGCACAATGCAAAATTGCCAAGGACAGAAGACGAAAGGGACTTAGGTTACGCGGGCGTGGAGCTGTAAACACCACCAAACACCTGTGGGCTGGGGCTATTGCTGCTATGGTCTCAAGGTTAACTCTTCCTCCCACTCCCTCCATGTTATTTCCCATTCAGCTATGAAATGAATTTGTCTCATGAAATTGATCTTTGAAGAATTTCGATTAAATCTGCTGGAATGTGTTAGCATTTGTTCATGAAGAATATCATCGAAAGACGAGGTGAGACTAGTGTGTAAGAAACAATAATTCGACATCCCTGCTTATGTATCCTTTTTCGTGGTATATGTGCTTTCGCCTTCCTTGATGTGGCTCTTGGCCTTTCATTTTTATGTTGAGTTTGGAGATGCGAATCATTTGTTCAATGCGAATCATTACGCAATTGATCTTTTATGTTCCCCTCCCAGAAACAGAAGAGAGCTGATGTAGTTGAAGATTAGTAATATTCTGGGCAGTTTCATTACTCAATTACCAGAGATCCAAATCGAGAATGTTACCTTTGTTTCCCACCAATTTCAATTAAGAAACATGATGATGGGTTTGGAGATGCGAATCATCTGTTCAAATGCTGTACATACAACGCATAGTGCCCTATTAATTGGTTGCTCCTGCTCTTGATGCAGAACTTGTGTCGCCCCACTTGAGCGGCTGAAGCTGGAATATATAGTTCGTGGAGAAAAGGGGAACCTATTTGAGCTCATTAACAAAATAGCGACAACTCAAGGCTTCAAGGATTTTGGAGGGGAAATTTTGTTAACATACTCCGCACTGCTCCTTTCAAGTAAATCCTAAAACCCTAAACCCCGAACTTCCGCCGAAATTTTGATGGAAGTTCGGACGAAATTAACTAAGATAAAAAATTTTATAAATGAAACCATTTTTTCGACAGTCGCAATTATCAAATAAAATAATAATAAAATTATTTCGTAAAATTATTTTGATGGAATTCCCGCCGAAAGTATTAACTAAACTAATAAAAAGTTAAATTTAAATTCGACCGAATTTGCTGCGAAATTTCTGCCGAGATTAATGAAAAAAATATATTAAAAGGGAATTATTTTGGAATATTTTATAATTTTCCCCATTTGAGAAAAAAAAGCCTTTTCTTCATAACACATTTGTACTCCCAGGCCCAATATGTTAATCCGTGTATAATAAATTCGCAAATGGCTGGTCCAACTCTTAACTGACCATTTTCATTACGATGCCCAATAGCGAAAAACACATAGGCTGAAGCCCATTTTGATCTGGATCGTTGTTTTTTCAGTTGGAAAGTTTTGCTGCTGACCTTGAGGAGAAATGGGGATAATATTATTCCTTGATTTTAATTAATAAATTTTGGTAGTTAACCGGAAAGATAGTTTTGGACTTTCATGAAATTAGCAGTAAAGCTGAAATTTTTTACGCAATATTGAAAGAGAAATCCTCCCTTTTCTTTTCTCCTCTTTTTTTATTTAAAATGAAAGGAGAAATAAACAGGCGAAGGAGATTACTATTCACCTTCCCACGTGTTCCTTCACTGCATTTAAACCCCAACTTACAATCCATCTTTCCCCGTACATAAATCTAATTGCAATTGCTTTCAGTTCTCTTCTTTCTCTTGCTTGTGTTCAGCATAGTAACTTCGTCTCTATACATTACTAACATAAGACTGGATCTGAGGATAGCTTGAAAACATGGAAGATGCCTATGCTAAATCTATTCCAGAGGTAAGCATCTTCCCTTGGTGTAATCCCTAGCTCAACATTGTACGCGAGTGGTCAATTGCACAGTATTTCTGATTATTGGGTCTCACACTGCTGTAGATTGTTTATTTGGTTTGAGTATTTCTTTATATCATTTTTTTATTTGTCCCACCACGAGATATAAAGAGAATCGTTTATTTACTTAGGTGCTTGAATTCTTTGCCGTGGATCCGGCACGAGGTTTAACTGAATTTCAGGTAAAGGCTTAGTTTAGTGTTTAATTAGTGCTTCATATCCGGATCTATATGATTGTCATTCCAAACAAGATATTCTCTCAATACAATAAATAAGTCAAGAAGAACTTTGAATGGTAAGGATATGTGGTGTTCTGGAGCATTGTTTTACTAGTATACATTGTCCTGTTTCAGGTTGTGGAACACGGCAGATTGTATGGGAAGAATGGTAAGCTTTTCACGTTATGTCGATCTCGATGCTCTTGGAACACAGTTGCTTTGCATTATGTTCTTATTGTAATCATGGAAGCATTCCTCTCCAAGTCTTTTAACACATGTAATTGATTTTGTCGAAGTAGTATAGTATAAATGTACAGAAAAGTATGCTCATCATTACATTGTATTGCTTATGGATTTACTCGGACTAATGATTCCCCATTAAATATCATCTTAAGGGGGTAGTTTGGTCCGCCAAGTAAGTACACATGTTTAGAGCACCTTGCATATGACTATATTCTTTTCTAGTTTTCAGGTTAGTGCCCTGATTTCGTCAAGATATATTATGGGATCATGCATGATTCAATGCTTACCTCGTTATTTGAATTTCGTATAAATGATCTTGCAATTTGTTTTCTTCATTGATGAATTTCAGTCTTAGCTTACTTTACATACATTACATCAAATACTATGATGACTGATCTGAAGAAATTTGTGAGTCTATCCAATGCATATCTCAAGAATAGATTAATATTCATGACTTGAGTTGGCTACTGATAAACGGTCTATTTTCATCTATCTTTTCACGAAGATTCTTATTTTAGCCTTTTATGGTCATCTTGATATTTCTCTAATGCTGCTTTTGCTTGGATGCATGTACAACATATGATTGTAGTTCTCCCTCAAGAGCAAAGTGAGTAGTCCATTCCTCCCACCCTCTCTCTCTCTCTCTCTCTCTCTCTCTCTCTCTCTCTCTCTCTCTCTCTCTCTCTCTCTCTCTCTCTCTCTCTCTCTCTCTCTCTCTCTCTCTCTCTCTCTCTCTCTCTCTCTGTCCCTCTCTCTCTCTCTCTTATGCCATGCACATAAAGATGAAGCAGGGCTAGCGCTATGCGCAAGGTTGCATGTGCACATCATGTCGAACTCAACTTTTGTATATAGCATTGCCATCCAAAAGATATTGCTTGTTTTTTCCTTTATTGTAGTACAATATATCTTATCCTTCTATGATGTTCATATCCTCGTGTAACATAATTTGGATAATGATCTTGTGTATCATTTGGTATTATCTTGTTAAATCATCAAAAGGACGCATTATGAAAATGCTTGAGCATATAAAAGAGGATGAGTAGTGGCGAGTGGCTTGAAGAGTTTGATTGGTAATTTGTTAATTTCTTTTTGTGGGTCTAGGTATTATCTTGTTAAATCATCAAAAGGACGCATTATGAAAATGCTTGAGCATATAAAAGAGGATGAGTAGTGGCTAGTGGCTTGAAGAGTTTGATTGGTAATTTGTTAATTTCTTTTTGTGGGTCTAAAGTCAGCTAACCTACCTTGCCTTGTTTCCAGGCACTCCTTTCTGGAGACTGGTTCTGAAGCAATTTGACGATTTACTCGTCAAGATATTAATTGCAGCTGCTGTAGTATCCTTATTCTTGGCCTTGTTTAATGGGGAGACTGGTTTCTCTGCCTTTTTGGAGCCGTCAGTGAGTATTCTCTGTCAGTTTGCACACATCAACCTCATGTCTTCCGTTAATATTTAAACTTCACTCATTGAGATTTCTAATCTTGGATGTTAGCCAAAATTGTACAAGAACCAATCATTAGTAGTAAATTGAATAGTCTCATGATGATGGATATCTTTCATCTTGACATTTTGTCTCTGACCTCTGTGCGGAAATTATCAGTGAATTATGGCTTAATGCATATCATGACATGTTGAACTAGGGAAGTTTACCCTCTTTTATAAGCCTTACACATACTTCCTTTCTGTTGTGTGATTCTGAAGCTCTCCATGTCACGTTTCCAGATTTATCTTCATTAGAGATGCACAATAGGTAAATTTATTCTGGAAAGTCTACCGAACAACGAATATGAATCCTTACATATTATTTGTGTCAAATTTACTTTTCGTTGTATAAGTTATTTTAGTTAGATGGTTCTGGAAGACTCTATTTTTTAAAATGCAAACTTAAATTTTCATGGTAAATGTTAGAATATATCATTCTACCTGATACAAATAATTATTGAGCTTATTTTTCCTTTGCAGGTAATCTTAATGATATTGGCTGCAAATGCAGCAGTTGGAGTGATCACAGAAACTAACGCCGAGAAAGCCCTCGAGGTAAATTTAAATCTCTATAAAAACAACATTTGTCATATTTTGGGTATTCTGTTTACATATCTTAAGGTGTAATTCTCATATTGGGAAATTATATAAACATGGCTTTGTATGCATGCGAGATTACTCCACCTAATACCATTTTATGGTAACTTTCTTATTTAACACGGCTATAAGGGTCCCTCATTTTAGTCTTCATGATCATGCATCCAAAAATAAAAACACGCTTGGAGTGCTTCTGAAGATCAACTCATCTATACTTGGAAGTTGGAAATTAATCTATTTTCATCTGTGTGCAGTAGAAGAAATCTTTGAAATACTTTGAACTATATATCTATTTCCATTTATTTCTTAAGTCGCGGCTAATCTTTCGTATATAGGAACTTCGAGCATACCAAGCTGATATGGCTGCAGTCCTTCGAAATGGTAAACAGCCTTTCATAACTATCTTTCATATCTCCACCTGGCATGCATTATCTTCTTGAAGTTTCCAATCGTTTAGTCTTCTGAATGGTAACAAATTTATCTTTTTGGTTCTTTATTTTTTGAGTTTTGTTTTAGGTTGTTTCTCAATTCTACCCGCAACAGACCTTGTTCCTGGAGATATTGTAGAAGTCAGTGGTACGTCAGTTTCTTTCTTTTTGTGTCAGACTTCTCAATTGCAGCTTTAGTGTTGGTTTTAACTTTAGTGCTCTGCAACATGCTTTCAGTGGGATGCAAAATTCCCGCAGATTTGAGGATGATCGAGATGTTAAGTGATCAATTGAGAGTCGATCAAGCTATTCTTACTGGTACATTCTGCAAACAATTTAACTCTAACTTAAACAAAATGAAAATGGATAAAATTTTGATTTACTTCTCATTCCTGTGAATCAAGCCTGTATGGCATGAAGAAATATCTTCAAAAATCTTCTGCGAAGCAGGTCCATATAATGAAAAGAAACTTGTTGCTACACCAAGTTTAGTTATGAGATGCTTTGCTTTATTAGGAATTATACTTAGCTTCAGCCACATACGACTGTCAGGAATCTTATGGTAGTATTGTTGTCTTTCATGTTCCCTTTGATCCCTTTTCGGAGTACTTCTTTAGGAATAGAAGTTAACATTTCTTTTTATTGCCACTTCTGTCTGCCTTTCCCGGTGATCGGATCTTGAGTTGGTTGCTCGAATATCATGAACATGGAAATTGTTAGTGTCCAATCTTTATTTTCCTTTACTGCTCTTTGAAGTCTTTAGATTCATGAACATTTTTTCGCATGGATGTGTAAAAAGTCTAATTTTAAGGGTGCTTGTCGCCAATCTTTTGTTTTTCATCATTTGCGTTCTTAGCTCTGCAGCAATTTCTCATTGATAGAAACTATATTAAAAAGAGGCTTGCAAAATCTTGGTTCACATTAACCTATTGATAACACTTTGGAATGCTAGATAGATATCGTATCATAATCCGAATGTTATACCCTTACAACTGCAGTTATACTCTATTCTCTGCAGTTTTGCCTTGCTAAAGGTTGTGACACCGAATGTAACTTTCTAATTGCTCATGAAGGACCTCCAGATGTGTGTTGTTTAGGGCTTACATATGTAGTTTTCCTCCCATGTTTTGTTAAATGCCAAAATATGATGTTCGTTGAAGTGGGATGCTTTTCTTTTTCCTATCATTCATTTGTTGAATGTTCATATCTTATGGAAGATGTTATATATTATGATCCCTTAGGTCTTGTTATATTTTGGTATCTCAAAATAAGTTTCATTTTTAGTAGTTCCACAACTATTTGTATTATTGTGAAATAGATACGACTGGTAAATATTTTTGGAGTAGCTGTGCAGCTTTTACAAATATTTAGGTTCTCAACACAACGAATTATACAAGATTTTCAGATCAAATCATTCTTTTTTTTCCTCATTCGTGAGCTACGGCTTTGCAAGGCTTCTGAAAAAGTTGTCTTAGTTTCGGGACTTCAATGTTTGTGTCGCTTATAGATACGGCTTTCGTATTTATTTGTCTTATTTCCCTCCCTTATGGCAATGATGCAACTGTTTTGTCTTGTCTTGTCTTGTCATAGGTGAGAGCTGTTCGGTGGAGAAAGAATTAGATACTACAAAATTGAATAATGCAGTATACCAAGATAAGACCAACATCCTATTTTCGGTACAAGCACTTCCTCCATCAATTCGCTCAATGTGCTTTCACGAATGCATTGATTTCCGAGATGCATTGATATGTTTGGACAGCCGTGCATAATATCTTGACAGGGTTTTGGTTTTCAATATTTTCTCGTTTTGCATCCTTACTTTTAAGACATGGGTTTAGCACCTTTGTCTCATATTCTTATGCTAAACATACAAAAAGAAAACCCCCTTGTTAGATAATTGATGAAGAGAAGACAAAGAAGACACAGTGTGTAGGGTTGTTATCAATATTTAAAAGCAGGGAAAGAGGTAACTTGTCCGGAGCACTTAAGGTTGTTATGCAGCTGCTCCATAAGTATTTGTTTTGGACAATTGAATCACGTCAATTATGTGGCTTAGACGCTGGTGACCACTACTTGATAACCATTCTATTCAAATTTTGAACAATTTACGTTTGAGTATCATTTATTAACTGTATAATATTCTATTTACGAAGGCTTGGGCACATGATCTAATTTTTTTAGGTCTAATAATTGGATGTCCTTGATCGAAATCGAATTTGATTATTTGCAAGAACAATTCACCATCCAAATGAAACCCTGGAAAGTATTTGAAGCGGCTATCCTCCTGTGTGAAGCTACATCTACCACCAATCAGTGACCTATAAGAACATTCACCTCACTGAAGTGTAGATTTACTTGTTTTTATGAGGTCGGAGTTATTGTAGTGTTTGGTGATCACCAAAACTACGGTATATTCCTTGGGGTATTCTTATAGTCCCCGAAATCAACAGATGAGTTCTTGAAGGTTTATCTGGATATGCAGGGAGCATAGTAGTCTAATATTTTGTGATGTGCCATCTTGATCATGCAGTTATCCCTTTTGCTATCATGCATTAAGTTTCACGGCAAACATTCCATGCAAGCATATTGAATGTTAATATTCTTGTAATAGCTTTACTTGTAGTTGTAATGGCTTCTATGATGCAGGAATTTATGGCTTACATTGAAAATTAGTAGGTCTTCAAACTTTGTTTTTATTCTTTTACCAGGGCACTGTTGTTGTTTCTGGAAGGGCAAGGGCTATTGTCGTTGGAGTTGGCTCTAATACTGCGATGGGGAGCATACGTGACTCCATGTTGAAAACGGAAGATGTGAGTATCTTATGCATTTATTAACGTTGAAGATTCTACATTGTCTTGAAATCATTGTAAAGCAAAATAAGATATGCCCATTGATTTTTGTTGTATTCTTTAAGGGTCTGATAAGAACTTCGTATCGATATGCATCCTTCACATGATAAAAATCGGACTTAGTGATACATCTATAAGTATCTACAAATTTGTATCGGCTACTTCCACATGAAATCATCTACTTCTTTTCGAATTGTTTACTTATACTCTTCATAACCAACTCTATCCATTTCGTCAAGCAACTACAGAGTCATTATAATGATTATTTCATTCAGTTGACAACTGTACATGTGTAGGAATTGACTCCTTTGAAGAAAAAATTGGACGAGTTTGGAACTTTTTTGGCAAAGGTGTGTAGTGAGATCTTCATAAGATGCCAATGTTATGGTCGGTCCATAATTTGCTTTGTTTTTTCTTCTTGAACATTGGTTTCACAAGTTAATTATCTAAGTATGAGATTATGTAATCTAGGTTATCGCGGGCATATGTATTTTGGTTTGGATAGTTAATATTGGTCATTTTCGGGATCCTGCTCATGGAGGTTTCCTCCGAGGTGCTATTCATTACTTCAAGGTGTGTGGTTTAGTTTTTATTTCAGCTGTTGGTTTTCAATAGAAATTCTCTTCCATCTTGTCCAAAATTATCAGTTATCACATTGTCTCTCTTTGAATCAAGGAGGAAATCTATTTCGAAAAGTTGCTTGACACTAAATATAACATCTCTAATGGATCTTATATATAAACAAAGTTTCAATATCACATTTTACTTATGATAACAATGTGGTTTCGGTTTTCTATACGAGCTCAAGAACTCTATGATTGGACGAGCTCGAGAACTCAAGACATTTGTATACCGCTTGTTGTTGATCAACTTCTTGCGCTTGTTGTCCTCATGTAATGTTGCTGCAAACTATTAATGACTTTTATGATTGCAGGAATTACATATATCATTTGGTCTATACGAACATGGATGATCATTTCTTCTGCCACTTGTTTTTTTTTCTGTGGTTTGATTAAAGCGGCTTTATTTTTATAAGCTCCAATTGTCACCAATGTCTATTTGACGCTCTCATATGCTTTGGTGCTTGCAAAAAACACTATCTAATTCTTGCAAAGTAATCTTGTCTGACATTGTGTTTCTTGAATATAAAATATGGATCTCTTTGTGACGTAAAACGCAATGTGTTTCTTAATTGTTACAAATTGTATGTTTGATGAAACGCCTAAAGTTTCCATAAAGATTTTGTTCTGATGCGAGGCACACGATCACCAGGTGCATCTGGTGCTTGTTTAATAGATAGCTTTTGTGCGTCCCGGCTGATATGGTCGCTATTTTTTACTTTCTAGATTGCAGTTGCTCTTGCAGTTGCAGCCATTCCTGAAGGACTACCTGCTGTCGTTACAACGTTAGTCTCTACTCTCTGCATGCCTTTCATTTGTGCATCAACTTCGTATGACAATTTGTATTGTATTTGATTTGGTGCATGTTGATCATAAATAGAATAGGATAGCAATTAATCCTAGATTATATGATTTAAGAATGTAACCGGGTCGGTCTTGAAGTTTAGTTTATTCATCAGTTTTATATATTTATCTTTTGTTGCGTTTAGCCTTAATGGAAGGCTCCTGTTCAGCTACAGGACTTGTACCATGTGCTTTATTTTTATGATCTTTCAGCCAGATTCTGAAGTTGATAGTTCATTTGTTTTGCGAGGGAAATGCTGAAGACTGATGAACATTCTTGCAGAAAATCAGCTGATATTTTTCTTTAACTATATAATATTTTCCTTTTGATTCCTAACTAGGTGTTTAGCTCTTGGTACAAAGCGAATGGCTCGTCTGAATGCTATAGTTAGGTCATTGCCATCAGTGGAAACATTAGGCTGCACAACTGTGATATGTAGTGACAAGACTGGTACTCTGACCACCAACATGATGTCCGTATCAAAGGTTCTGTATATCATAGTTCCCCCTGACACCCCCCCCCCCCCCCACACAACATCTCTTTTACGTGTATGACTAATCTGTGAAGAACTTTAATCTGGCATATTTTAAAGACTTGCTTTACGTTGTTATGCAGATCTGTGTTCTTCAATCTGTAAATCGTGTTCTGGATGCAGTCGAATATAATGTTACCGGCACAACGTTTGCGCCAGATGGTTCCCTCTTTGATAGTAATGGGATGCAGGTATGATATGCCTTATAATGGTTTCTTTTCCCTCAATTTACTGCTGTAGGTTTGATCTTTTGCAATCTATGCCTCAAATGTTGAGTATCACCACGTAGCATTGGTATCAAAACAGTAAAGCTTTTCACTCAGTGTATTATCAACACCTTTATAGAGGTTAGGTCACTGTTTGCAGCTTGAAATTCCAGCGCAGTTTCATTGTCTTCTGCATATAGCAATGTGTTCTGCTCTTTGCAATGAGTCGGTTATACAATACAACCCCGACAAGAGATGTTACGAGAAAATCGGTGAGTCGACTGAAGTTGCACTTCGAGTACTAGCTGAAAAGGTCAGTAGCAGTTCACGTCACTTCTCAGTTTGTTACCAGATATCTGTGATCTTGTTCAATGCAACTTTACTACTGAGTGCTCAGTTGTACTTCTCGCATCCCCAATGTCAGTGCAGTTTGAGATCAACTTTTCTGTTGTATCCTCAGATTGGGCTTCCTGGTTTTGATTCCATGCCGTCTGCACTTAATATGCTGACCAAACATGAACGTGCATCTTACTGTAACCGTTATTGGGAGAGCCAGTTTAAAAAGGTATGCTTGTGTTCATATGTACGGTATAATTGAGATAGATGTTAGATAATTTCGTTATTCCGATGATTGAGCTCTAAATGCTGTTAAACTTGGCTGATAAAGACTTGTTATACTAATTTTCTCTTTGTTTCTTATGTTCTTGTTGCTTTGACTTAAAACTGCACATTTATGCTGCTTTATATATGACAATATACTTCGTAATATATACCTACGAACTACGTTATACATTTTTGTTTGTCTAATATATAACACAAAATTTCATCGTAATTTATAAGTGGCTTGGAAGTGTTGGGGTGATTACAGAGTCATAGAAGGGATGAATAAATATAACAACCGTAAAGGCTCACGATCTGTTTCATAATTATGTCAGACTAGATGACCCACCATTCCGCTTGCTGGTATCTTTAATTAATGGTAGCATTGTGAGTATGATGCCAAAACTTGTCTAGGACAATTTATGAACCAGCAGATTCGCAGTTGAGGGTCTGGTTTTAATTGAAGTGTATGGCATCGTCATACCAGTTGCAGTCCATCATTTGTCTTCAGTTGTGCTGTGGCTACGCTCTAGTTATAGTAGAAAATATTTTTGTCCATTAGGTGTGGACTTGCAGAATGCCAAATAAATAAATAGTTCAGTTGGATATTTATAAAATTATTTGCTTATGCAAGTGCCTCGATGTTCTTTATGTTTGCCGTATTCTTTTAGATGAATATCAAATGCCTGTGCATCTAACCAGCAGTAATTTGCTTGATAATTCTGCTGCCGCAGGTCTCTGTGTTGGAGTTTTCCCGTGATCGTAAATTGATGAGCGTTCTCTGTAACCGGAAGCAGATTGGGATTATGTTCTCAAAAGGTGCTCCAGAGAGTATTCTCTCAAGATGCACAAGCATTTTATGCAATGATGACGGTGCTACTGTTCCTCTAACCCCAAACATCAGATCAGAGATTGAGTCGACATTTCAAAGGTTTTCCCTATGAATTGATATATTACGCCAATTGTTCCATCAAAGGAAATTTTAGTGTGTCAATTTGAGACGACATAATTCCTTGAATATGTATGTTATGCCATGTCTACTTTTAGGGAGTATTTTTTTTGGGCTAGGTTAGGCCATATCTTCTTTTTTAAGGTAGTATAGTTTTATTGATATGTAACTGAGGGCGGTGGACTTTTTATTGATCATGAAAAAGAATCCTATTGTTCACAATTTTGAGACTACATATAGTGTTTGTTAAATGTGTTGGATAAGCTATACCTGTTTGTTTGAACAGAATAATTGTATTCTGTAACTGAGCATGACTTTCCTATAGGTCATGAAAAATTACTTTAAATGAGCTTGTTCAATGTACTAAACCTCTCTCCAGTTAAGCTTCTCTACCCGTTAATGGCAGGCAGTAATGTATCAGAGTTGTTAATCTGGGCTCGAATGCAGTTGTACCTTTGGAATATAGTATTTGTGTACCTCGATAAATCAGTCTTACTCATTGTTGCTTACCAAGATTTCATGGCATCAGATGTTTTTTGGTAGTATTTGAATGCATGTACAAATTTACTAAACAATGTTTTCTATAATGTTACTTGAATGCATATAAAAATTTACTCTTCGGTTCTTCATCTTGTACTTCATATGTTCTAAATATCATAAGATGGAGTTTTAGTTACTTATTATGATGTGAGGTAAAGGTGTGAATTACTGAAACAGAAGGCTCGCTTTTTGAGGAGTCCAGCCGTTCAAACAATGTTGCTATAGTAAAAAATAGTTTGTAAATATAAGGAAAACTTAGGGATTCAAAGTTAGATGATTTAAGTTTGAGTGAGCATTTGCAACTTTTTAGATTTGTTTTGGATTAGCGATAGCTTCAAAAATCAACTTTTAAACATAGTCTACTTCTACCCGATGAACTCTTGTATTTTCAAAAATTATTACCATGACCATATTGGTATAAACTGATAGTAACTAGTTTTAACATCAGTTTTGCAGGAAAAGAAACTTTAAGATGTTTGGGCTTATCCTTAAAAAGGATGCCTTTGGGGCAGCATGTCCTGACTTACGATGATGAGAAGGATCTTACATTTATTGGGTTGGTATGCTTTCTTTTCTATGTGAAACATCTTCTATGATTATGAATAACCTGATATGTTTGTCGAGGATGGTTACCTAGTGGAGCATATAAGATGAGCTACTTCCTTTATTTCTTAAGGCTATTTATATAGTTAAAATATATACAAGTTCGCGTGAACCATCCTTTTGTTTTTGGTTTATAAAAGGTTGGTATGCTTGATCCCCCAAGGGAAGAAGTGAAAGACGCTATCCTTTCTTGTATGAATGCTGGAATTCGTGTTATAATTGTCACTGGAGATAACAAGGTATTGATGAGTGATTTTCAGTTCTTCATCTTCGTTATAATTTATATTGATGTTGGCCTTATGAGAAGTACAGAACTTATCGTGCATTGTAAATCCAGACTACTGCTGAATCTTTATGCAAAAGAATAGGCGCATTTGATCATTCCAATAACTTTGCTGGGCTTTCTTACACTGCATCCGAGTTCGAGAAACTGCCAGCGTTACAGAAGACAATGGCATTACAGCGAATGACACTTTTCACCCGGTAAAAATAATTATCTGTTCCTTATTTTAAAAGCTCTATTTTGCATACACCACCATGTCATTCAGACCCACCTTATTCAGTTCTTAAAATTCTATTTAAAATATGCGAACATGTCTAAACTTTGCTAGGGTCGAACCATCTCACAAGAGGATGCTTGTTGAAGCATTACAGCATCAGAACGAAGTGGTACATTTGTTTTTTGCATATGTTAAAATGAACCCCAAATGTTGTTGCATACTGGAACTGTTGTTACTAATGCATCCCTTCGTGGATGCTTAGTAGTTCTTCAACCAGTGCTCTGATGATTTATTCTAACTTTTATCCTATTCACAATTATTTTGATCATTTAATCATAACCGATGTCATCTGTTGGGATGTGGTGCAGCATAAATTTGATGGTACAATGCTGCAATATTGTATTGATTCTGATAGTTCTTTTATGTCACTATTTATTCCTGGCTCACGGAACAGCTAAATTTGGTGATCAAGTGCTTTCGTAGTCACGTACATATTTGTTTCTTTCTTAGAAAATATCATTTGTTTGAGATCCAGTAAACCAATGTCTTTTTCGAATTTTTTCGTCCATCTTGGTTTTAATGTATAATATGAATATTTCTTAGTGGTTTATCCACCACATAAATTGTCGCGGTTTGTTATTGCCAAAGAGGAGACATGACACGTTAGCTAAATTATGTTGATAAATATAGGAATATTCATATTGAGTTCGGAAAACCAGAATTAGGCCTTTCTTAAGGTGTTTCCATTTTCATGAACTAAGGAGCACTGACCTGAAACGTTAATTCATAAAAAGAAAAGCCAACAAATCCTGTCCTTGGCCTTCATTAATTTTAAATTCTAACTAGTGCTGATACTAAAGCACTTAAGCAATCATAGATGTTTGATCCCACTTTCTGTTCTATTTCCTCTTTATAGTTGAAAATTTATTAATGTTGCATGCTGACAGGTTAGATATGATCTCAGCTTGCTTTGCAAAAAATTTCATAGACCTACAACTTTTCTTTGTTTAAGGTGGCAATGACTGGTGATGGTGTTAATGATGCACCTGCACTAAAAAAAGCTGATATCGGAATTGCCATGGGATCAGGTACTGCTGTAGCCAAGGTATGTTTCTTCTGAAGAATCTGGTCATTCGATTTATTTGGTTTATTCACAACCGTAATGTGCGTTTTACTTGGTCATGATTATCTGGAGTAGCAAATTAAAGAACCTCCCATTACCCTTTATTTCTTGAAAACTATTCCGAGGTTATATGTGCTAAACTAGTTTTACGCCCATTTCTGGTATTTCAGAGTGCTTCAGACATGGTTCTGGCAGATGACAATTTCGCCACGATAGTTGCAGTAAGAGTTGCTATTTACATCCTCTTGAAAAGAAAAATTCCTTTAAGTTATCTTGTAGAACCATAGAGATGCATATATTTTGTTTTATAATGAACATTATACACTTATATTGATACCTGATCAGGCTGTGGCAGAAGGTAGAGCCATTTATAACAACACGAAGCAATTTATCAGATATATGATCTCATCTAATATTGGAGAAGTGGTTTGCATTTTTGTGGCTGCTTTACTTGGTATCCCTGATACTCTTGTACCAGTGAGTCAGTGCTCTTCCTTTTGAAGTTTATTTACTTATTAGTTGGTAATGTGTGAATCATGATATTTGCCTGGTTATTTTCTGCTTTTTACATCTCTGTTTTTTGTTTTCTGTAGTCCTAATTTGTAACCATCGCACTAACCATCTACATCAAAACTTTAGCTCAGACATTAAAAAATGAACCTCAATGTACGCTTTAAACTACAACAGGTTCAATTACTTTGGGTGAATTTGGTAACTGATGGTTTACCTGCGACTGCCATTGGATTTAATAAACAAGACTCAGATGTCATGAGGGCTAAACCTCGCAAGGTATCACTGTTTTTATTGGTCTGTTGCCTGTTATTTACCCTCAGTTTACTTCTTGGATGATTTTATTTCCTTCTGATGTAATTTTATGAGATGGTATTTTTGGTCCAATCTGAATTAAAATGTGCAATAATTTAATATTGTCGTCATTATTGTTTTACGTATAAATTCAGGATTTTAGTCTTTTATGAATAGTTCATGTGTTCATGAATTGGCGTTTGGACACTATTGGTCATTTTCCCAAGTTTGATTTTTTCTTAATTTGGCATTGTTAGCTATCTCGTTTCATTGCTGAAGCCTGAAGGGTAGGAAAAGTACTTAGTTTTTAGAGGATATTCAAGCGAAAGATTGTCATACATATTTAACAACATTTTAAGAAATTTGTATTTCGATGATTCATGATTGTGATTATGAACTCGTTGCATTTAGTAATCAGAGAAGCGCATCTGCGCTCCTTTTTTCTGATCATGCTTTAGGACTTGTATAGAACAGGTAATTGCTCTCTTTTATTGATAAAAAATCCTCCTCTACTTTGGCGAGAGTGTTGATAAAAAGTACTGTATGGTAGTACCTTTTCATATGATGTTAAGAGTTGACAAGATTGTGCAAAAACCAGATAATTTGGAAACAGAACAGTCGAGAATGATTGTGATAATTCTGATGACTTAGTCACTCTTCGGCCCGTTGTTATTTGCCTTTGGACCTGACTTGTAAGGTGTATTAACTTTGTATTCGTTGTTTTCCTTGTCTGATCGCCTTATCATCCTTAGTTGTGCTGGAATGTCTATATATTCATCATGTATAACATATAATCACATGGAAGAACTATCTTTGAAAGTATCTTCTGCTCATGTCGGCTTTGTTTCTTATCAATAGAGTATGAATAGCCTTATGAAAACTCAAAGAAATTAGAAACTATGCTTTTTAAGTTGTCAATGAAATGAAATGTCGACATTCAGATATTTTTGGCAATTTACATAATTTTCATTATGGTAATGGCACTTTTTTTTTTCACGTTGTCATTTGATTACAATCAATCAGTTTGTGCTTTATAAATCATTAATTCGCTTTTATACTTATTCTATATGGAGAACTCGTCCTGCTTGTTACTGGAGCCATCACTAGATAACTAATGATGGGTATCTCAGGTCAATGAAGCTGTTGTTACTGGATGGCTGTTCTTTCGTTACTTAGTTATCGGAGGTATGATATTTAGAGATCGTGTTTTCTTTTACGCAGTCTTTGCATCCAGATTCCCAGATACGTACAAGTCGTTGATTGTATTGTGGATCATGCCTTAACCTCACATCATTTGATGAGAAGGAAACAATATTCCATGAAAAAACCGTTGATAAATGTTTTGGAAGTGTCATTTTCTATTCTATCTAATTCCTGTTGTGATCTTCATGAGAAGTTTACTTACCATGTGAGGGTTACATAATATATTCGTGTTCAACATCTGTGCTTACCGCGTGAAAGCTGCGTTTCCACATCTTTAACGCCTCCTATAATTTGTGCCTTTGAGTACGGATCAACATAACAACCTAAAATATCCGTAGAACTGTATGTGCGATCTAAGTATTTTAAACTTGCTAACTAGATAATACATCAGGTAGTATGTTAGTTGGCATTAGATAGCTGGAGTAATCTGGTATTTGTTAATAAATGTTGGCATTTCTTTTTTGCCTTAAGAGATGATAAGTTCTGTCTAGACAACATTGGAACTAGAACACTGAACTGTAGTATTTTGACTCTTCTTCTCTTGAGATTATACAATTAAATTAGGACTATTTCTCTTCTACTCGTTTGTATGTCCTAACTGAGTGGTAACTGCAGTTTATGTTGGGCTGGCTACTGTTGCTGGTTTCGTGTGGTGGTTCCTTTTTTCTGATAATGGACCTAAACTGCCCTATTCTGAACTGGTAGGTTTCATTCTGCAGTCCGTTACTGAAAATATATCGCTAGCCTTTGTAAAAAGTTGTCCAGATCTTTACTTCAGCTCTATCCTTTCTTCTTTTTCTTCTTTACAATGTTGACAATTTTCTAAATCGACCTATTTAATTGATAATTTAAAGGATGCGCTACCACCACTTTTGACAAATCCTGAAATTTTTAATCTGGTGCGTCTTGTCTAAGTTAACATATTGTCATTGTTAGAGTAAAATTAATTTCTGTTATCTCTATTTCTTTATAGGTAAAGTAACGATGGTTTCTTTTGTCCTAATAAATATGGCTATTCAATTTTAAACTCGGAAAATGTCTTGCTTAGATTTAGATTTGTTATGTTGAAGTTCTGTTAATGATAAAAAACAGGTTTTACTTCACCGTGTTTTCACATATTCTAATTTCTGAAAGTATTTTATTCCCAACAAATTCATTTTGCACTTCAGATGAATTTTGAAAGCTGCTCAAAAAAGCAAGCAATATATCCTTGCACTGTGTTTAATGACCGGCATCCGTCAACTGTTTCGATGACTGTTCTTGTTGTCGTGGAGATGTTCAATGCGTTGAACAACCTCAGTGAGAATCAATCACTACTGTAAGTATCACATATGCCGTGATTCTTCATTTGGGAATTATGTTATTTAAAGTTTTTGTCTAGTGTAGCTCTGCATCATTATGCGTAATGTGACTCTGTTATGCGTAATGTGATTGAATTAACCGATCTGTAATCATCAAGTCCATTTGAAATACATTGATCGAGACTTCATCACTTATTGAACTTCTCCTATCTATGGCCTTTGTGTAATGATTCTCCCTCTCGTAGTTATTGCTTTGTCTACCTACCTTGGATAAGCTAGATGTTAATGAAGTACAAAGTATCATGACTAGGCCTCTACCTGTTACAATTTTCAGGGTTATTCGTCCGTGGAGTAATTTATGGCTTCTTGGATCTATTCTCCTAACAATGTTGCTTCACATACTCATCCTATATGTTGAACCACTGTCCAAACTCTTCTCTGTAAGTGATTTTCATTGCCATTTTCAGTTTCCATCTCTGTGTCATCCTGAAAAACTAAAATATCCAGGTGACACCGCTGAGTTGGGCTGAATGGACTATTGTTTTCTATCTTTCTTTTCCGGTAAGTATTTTTACTTTTTGTGATTGTTCTATAGTTTACTATCGCTTTAGTCTTTAAATAGTGGCCCATCGGTTCAGTTGGTGTTCAATAATTATGCATGTCTAGCTTTTATTGCGAAGTCCTTCAGCTTTTGAGTTTGATGCTCGACATCTTTATATCTCCAATGTGTCAACGAATAAATGAAGCCTAGGCTTCATTAATTCCAAGAGAAAATGGAGAAAAAAGAATTTCCAAGAAAAATTTATAGGAAAATAAATGCTTCTGGCAGTACTCCTGGAAATTAAGATTATATATTTACCAAGTGATACTGATCGTGACCATGGAAGATATACATATCGAGGTACTTATGTGATACTAATCTTTACTGAGTTAATATGAAGAATTAAGCTTCATTTCTGAACAATTTTCTTTACTGGGTTGTTTGACAATATAGAGAATCAATTCGACAAAACGTAGAACCATAGGTTTGTGCTGACAGCGGAATGGCACTGAAGAAGAATTTAGTTTGCTGAAGACCGATACTTTGAATTTCTATAATGCATCGGCCAATTAGGAATAATCCTCTATTTTACAACATATTGTTCTTACGTTTTGTATATGTTTTAGTCCAGCCCGTGTTTTTATATTGTCACCTGTGGCTTGCAGGTAATAATAATAGATGAAATATTGAAGTTCTTTTCAAGAAATTCTACTGGTATTTCTAATATTGATTGATGTTTTTATTGTCTGGTCAAATTACTCTTGATGATCATGGTTCTCTTGTTAATCTGTTGCAGGCATAAGATTCAATCTGAGATCTAGGAGAATTGATTTACTTCCTAAAAGAGAAGTTCGTGACAAATGATAGATGTTGGAAACACTTCGTGATGTACCCTTTCCCCGGGCTCTCTTTTTTCTTAACTCTGCTATCAATCCTGGGAAGCCCCGGACTTGGTCCGTGCCATAAAACTAAACTACCCACTTTCTGTTCAACCCGGCTTAATGTACTATCAAACTAGTAAGGCTTTTTATAGGCTGCGTTTGGTTTCTAATATAAGAAAAGGAGAGATAATTTATCTTAAGATAATTTATCTTGACATAACTTAGATTGGAATAGATTACTATCTTGTTTACATTGCAAGATAAAAATAATACTATTTTAGATTAGCTTGCTAAGTTACCATTCTAACCCTACATTAAAGAAACAATGTTAATATTAAAAAAATTAATTCTTATGATATTAACAAATATAATATATGCATATCATTTTGATTGTCATGAAATGAAGAATAAATTGACTATGTTTAATTATTTTTATCATATAAGTCACATAAAATAACTATGATTTTATAATTTGGTGGAGTTGTCATTTGAATGATATTTTTGTCATTTCTTGTTATTGTATGGGTTAGATTAATAATCTTGGCAATTCATTTCAGATAAGGTATCCACGTTCAATAGATTATTGTAGCAAGCCTTATAATTGTCTCGGGCCTTATTTATATAATTTTGTGGAAAGTGAACAACATAACATTAGATAAATGATACCTTATCTTGCTTTATCACGTGAAAGTAAACGCAGCCATAGGCTTACATTTAACAACTTAATAAAAATTACACTACTAGGATAACATGTCTTATATATACTTATAGAAATGTAGGTGATTAATGGGTGTCCAATAATAGTTAATTATTATAAATTTTAAAAATATAAAAAAACCTATCTATTATTACATGTCATAGCTATTCACTATCACACTTAACATTTTGTGATTTATTAACATAAAATATTTATAAATAATTAAGTGCCGGGAAAAAAGCTAGTAAGTTTATGCACAAATATTTTTTTTGGTTAAAATGCATATGACCCCCTTGTGGTTTCGATGAAATGAACATAAACTCCCTTTGTTTTTTATTGTACGGTACTACCTCGTGGTTTAACTAATGTTGCACAGTACCCTCTGGGTAGCAGTTTTTGCCCGAAATTGGATTACACGCGCTCTTACTGCCTGTGGGTTAAGCTTGAACCATATTATTTACTGTTAAATTACCAAAATAATCCTAACTATACACCTTTTTAAGTGACAACCCCGGGCCCTCTCTAGAATAAAAATTGCTGCCCAAGGGTTATCATTTGACAAGAAGGGGAATAGTTGGGGTTTTTGCTCATTAACAGTAAATAATATGGTCATTTGAGCGCGTGTAATCCAAATTTCGGGCAAAAACTGATGCCTGAGGTTTATCATTTAAAAATAAGGTGCGTACTTGGGTTATTCTGGTCATTTTACAGTAAATAATATGGTCCAAGCTTAACTCACATGCACTAAGAGCGCGTGTAATCCAATTTTAGGCAAAAACTGTTGCCCGAGTGTACGTGTAACATTAGTTAAACCACAAGGAAGTACCGTACAATAAAAAAACCACAGGGATTTATGCATTTTGGCAAAACCACGAGGGGATTATATGCATTTTACCCTATTTTTTCTATGTATATGTTAGCGTTTGTTGATACTTAAATACTTCATATTCTTACAGATGAGACAAATGGTCCCTTATACGATAAACTTTTAATGCATGATATCTTCGGCTGTTTTTTGAACTTGAAGCATCAGTTTGAGAGCTTCATGCGTGCCCTAACATAAGTCGGAATCCTTTTCACGACACTAGTAGCTATATTTGGCTGAGTCAGATGCATTCAATAAAGTTGTTCTGCTAATGTTAATGTTTTTGGAAATTCTATTGCCTAGCACGAGGAGCTGATTGAGATTGTTTAAGCAATTCACATAATCCTTGATCTCTTGCCAATTATGTATGATCCTCACCTGTAGCTAAAAAATCACAATTTTGAATCTTCAGAATTGACTTAACGTAAATTTTCTTGGACGAATGAGATTCTAATATTCACATTGAAAATGTCGAGATAAATAATGCTCTCGAACGGCTAAAGGGAAAGAATTTGCAATTTGAAACGCCACCGTTAGAAAATACTATTCTTATTTAACATATTCATTTAACGGGAATCAACACTTAAATACCTAAGAAAAAACTAAAAAGCCACTTCAGCCCCTTGTCAGATATGTTTTAAGCTAGGTACCCATTTGAATAAAAATTTTACACTTAGGTACCTAATCACCTAAGATTACTAAAATACCCTTGTTAATTGATATTTCATTTCATTATTTTTTCTCTGCAATTATAGAGCTCCATCCCGCCGTCAACGAAGTTTCTTCTTGCCGACCACCTCCTTCCGCTCGTGCCGGCGCCGGACAACGATCGACGAGCCTCTTGAACGTTGGGTTCTCTATTTTGGGTCTTGATTTTGTCAGGTAAGCTTTTGCTTTGCTTTGAGTTTGGTTAATCGATTGCACTCGTTTGTTCAAGGTTTAGCCCAAATCTGGAGCTGAATGCGATCCAAGAGCTCGATATAAGGGTGGAATGTTAGGATCTATTGAGGCTAATCCATCGAAATTTCGGATTTTTTATATAACTGTTACGACGTACCATTTGTTATGTATATTACGTACCATTTGTTATCTTTATTACGTACCATTGTATGTTTGTATATGGTATCAAGATATCCGCATACACAGTACCATTGTAAACTATGCGGACGTACCATTTATCGGTTAGTGGAGGGACGTTATTTGCATTGTGTGAGTATAAAAGGGAGTCATTCTTAGTATCGATCAATGAAGCGACGACACACGAGATGAATCCCCAAACCGATGACGGGGATTTCATTCGTGACCCAGACACGGTGTTCTTCCAGTCGCCGAAAGACGCGGAGGATTCCTTCTCAGGTAGACAGAAGATCCAACAAGTGCAAAATATGTGAGAAATACGGGAATAATCGTCGTACTTGTAGAGAAGTCGTATCGACATAGGGTTCATATTTGCCATGTATTTTGTTATTACTTTTGTCCCAACAACCTTTTTTGTTGCTCTTTTGTATGATAATGGCACATTCTTTTATCCAAATGATGCTAGTAGGTAATGGCACATTCTGTAATATATGGAAATTTTGTACTGTAATATATGCCAGTTTGGTACTGTAATTTATGCCAACATGGTATGGTAATATATGTCAATTTGGTACTGTAATATGCAAATTTGGTACTGTAATATATGTCAGTTGGTACTGTAATATATGCAAATTTGGTACCGTAATTTATGCCAATTTGGTACCGTAATTTTTGCCAACATGGTACTGAATATATGCCAATTTGGTACTATAATATGTCAGTTTGGTACCGTAATTTATGCCAGATTGGTACCATAATTTATGCCAGCATGGTACTGTAATATATGCCAATTTGGTACTGTAATATATGCTGCCAATTTGGTACTGTAATATATGCAAATTTGGTATCGTAATTTATGCCAACATGATACTGTAATATATGCAAATTTGGTACTGTAATATATGCGGGCTTCGTACCGTAATTTATGCCAGTTTGGTACCGTAATTTATGCCAGCATGATACTGTTATATATGAGAACAAATAGACAAAGGCATATATGCAAACAAAGTACTGTAAATTAAGTCAACAAGGTAATGTAATATATGTCAATATGGTACTGTAATATAGGAAAATAAGGTACGCTAGACATACCATGGAGGGTACTGTATCGTTTCAGAAATAGGTACCGTATAAATTAAAGTAAGAATTCGAATTTAAGACTTTGGGATCTTTTGTCACAAACGAAGCCTTTCAGAAGATGATGTGATAAAGAAAGAGACAATTTCCGACATTTTTCTGTCATGACTTGGACATATTTATGACTTTTTTCTGTCATGAGTGGACATATTTCTGACATACGACATGTCGTTGGCTTTGATAAAATGTTTGATGTCATATGTAATTTTGGGTACTACAACCATGTTTGAGACGGTACGCTTAAAACAAAACAACAGATACCCCTACAAAGCTAGGTAAGGTACGTCGTCCCTTAAATATGTGATACGTCATACTAGGGTTAGTATTTTTCGAGATCGTACGAATTAATTTTCATCTGGAACCACCCTAAAACAATAATATAAGGTATTAGTTACGTTTCGTATCAAATTATAGACATTAGGCCTTACACGCATGAATTAAACATTAGAACTCCAAGATTCATTAGAATATAAGGATAGAGGTATTAACATCTTACAACATATTTTGAAAAATCTGGTGACTCCTAAATGTACGAATTGTTTTTTTCTTTTTTAGTCATTTTATTATTGTTAGGTCTGGTCAAAATCATGCAGAACAATGTGATTTGCTTAGGAATCTATTTATTTTCGATGGTATAACAAATGGTACGGTATAGTTGCCGATTAGGGTATATGTATAGATAATGATACGATAAACCTGCAGATTATGGTACTATCTATGTAAAAGAAAAGGTATGTTACTATACAAGATATATGTAAAAGATAAGGTACTTCATATATGATGGTTATGGTACACTTATACATAACGCTAATGTAAAAGACAAGGTACTTCATATCTTCTGTTTATGGTACGCTATGTATTTATATAATGGTACGACAAACCTGCATATTATGGCACTCTGTATGTAAAAGATAAGATACCTTAATATAAAAACATATGGTACTGTATAAAATATGGACAATCTTATAGAACTACACAACAAACAACATCACTGAGTCTCCAAACAGTCTCATCCCCAAGTCAAAGAACAACTTAGGGAACATAAACAACAAAGTTTCCAAACAGTCTCATCCCCAAGTCAAAAAACTTAACAAAACAGATCTAGCATATAACTGTGCTCGTCACGTAAAATGCGAGCAGTCATAGAAGAACGATACACATCCATGTTGACTTCATTAGCCTTAGCCTCTTCCTCTTCCATCGCATCCTCCTTGGATACATCATCCTTCCACGTCCGAACATTTAACCTTAGATCTTTTATAACGTCGTTCAATCTCAACTCGGCTTCCAACCTCTCCACACGAGTACCCCACTCTAAATGAGATCCGCAAACTCCTCCATCAACCTTAACCACACATAATTCATGCAACAGTAAACAAATTCTACCAATGAAACGGGGACTTTCTTATAGCTTCTTTTTTATCAGGGGTCATGCTACCCTGCAAATTGCAATAAATCGAAAGAGTGCAAGATGGCACCTGGAAGACAGCTCAGATCTGTCCCGCGGAGGCATTTCTGCAAAAAAATCCACTGCTAACAAGCAGTACCATTTTATTCACACACGGCGTACCAATTTGCCCAAACAAATGGTTCCAAAAACAGTGATAATGTAGTACCAAAACAAATTGACCCCACTCGAAAAATCCAAATCGACCCATTCCAAAACCCCCAAATCGACAATCGACCCACCCAATCGAAAATATACGCACAAAACTACCGCAGTAAATTGAACCATTCCAAAACAACCTTAACCGAACAACAAATCGATGTCAATCGAAAAACACGCAGCTATGTTACGAACATGATGCGAGGGACTTACCTATCTATTTCAGAAGGGGAATACCACGAGGAAGCGAGAGCCCACGACGATGAATCTGAAGCAAAACAACCACGGATCGATTTCGGGAAGAAGGTCGCGCGATTTAGGTTTGGGATGGTGTATGAACTTTTTTATGAGGAAACCTACGCTGAAATGAATTTAGCAGGGGTAAATCCATCAGTTAGGTACCTATCAGTAAAATAAAATTCAAACGGGTACCTATATTATAAAAATGTCTGACAAGGGACTGATTCGTTTTTTTAAAATCATCTAGGTATTTAAGTGTTGAATCCCCTTCATTTAACTAAAGGAATCTTCATCCAGAAACTTAAACTATTGATTGACGTAACGTCTAAAAAATTTGAGACATCATTTGTGCTGTTAGAGAAGCTTGAAACTAGTAGCAACTATTGAAACATCCAAATTACAGGACAAGATTTATGGGAAACATTGTAATTAAAAAGAATAAGTTGATGCAGGACAGCATTTTCTATTTGGTTTGTATTGTGTGAAAGGAATTTTCATATGATACAGTGCACCAGCAACAGCAAGTCTAATATAATGGCCGTAACAGGTCGTGATAATCCTACGAAGTCAATGAGGATAATCCTACCATTGTTACGTCGAAAGCATCGGCAAATCTGTGTAGAAATCAGTCATCGCCTGTCGGACCAACTGTTCATATTACACTAAGATAAGAATCCCGAGTAGTCGTTTAGATCACCCCACACTCTTTCCTCAACTTCCTCCCAAGTGGTTGCCACTTTTAATTCTTTCCAGATGCTGAAAATCGCTCCAAGAACATTTTCATCGTGCAAAATGCAGTGGCACCTGAGATTACATTGGCAAATTCAGCCAATAAAGCATTAACTCGGGCAATGAACCCAAACATTTAAGAGAGCAAATGTAACGAAGTTACTAAAAAACGTCTGGATGTGCTATGTTTCTAATATTCGTAACTCATGCAGTAAGTAACAAATTAGTGCCATTTACATTGCTCGGTAAGAGAGTCGAACAAATCTGATGTCCGTTGACGACTTCTTCAGCGATTCTCTTCTAAGAAATGGACGTTTATAGCTTGTGAGGAACTGTTTCAAGAGCAAAGAATCTCCTCGAAAGATGTCTAGATATATCGGAATGAGGTCAAGTAGTGGATCGCCTGTAAGGTAAAAACATAGTATGCAGTCAGTGGAGATATAATAATGTTTTCACCATAATACATTCCAAAGAGACATAAACAATATAAGCATGTGGTAGCATTGAGATATCAGAGTTAAATCTCATAAAACAAGAAATGGATGCACTGACTGCATGTGGTATGCAGTCAGTGGAGGTATTAGTTACCTCCATTTCAGTTCAGAAGAAGAAATAAAAAAATATAAGCATGTGGTAGCATTGAGATATCAGAGTTAAATCTCATAAAACAAGAAATGGATCCGATAGTGGAAGTGAGACACAAATAAGGACAATATGGAAATAACCTTTACCTAAAGACAAATCACTAAAATCAAGTATGTGGCTGGGGCACCAAGCAGGGGTTTGCCTCATGCTGCAGTTATCAAGACTATTATCGGAGGTGTTTTCCTCTGCTAACCGTCTCATGTAGATATTATCATCCATGATGTCTGAGTGTATCCAGGTGAAATGTTTGCTACGTTCTGTTTCATTCTTCAAGAAGTAAAAAGATTGCAGTTACCATGGCAGGTAGAGAGAATGATTTTGGCAAAGGCAACAGCTTGTGTAAAAAAAAATTCTAACCTCAAAAATATCATAGAGTGTTGTTAGCTCTTGAGGGATGTAGTCATTAACTTTCTCAATGAGTGTGCAAGGAATTGGATCACCCCTATAAATATGGTGGGATAACAACTATTCAATACCAGGAAATTGCATTTAATGGACATCCCAACCAACAAGTCCAGAGAGATGAAAAGAAAAAGGAAATTTATGCTTCTTTGACCACACACACACACGCACGCACGCACACACACACACGCACACGCACACGCACACACACACATATATATGGAGAATCAGAAGCAAATGCAAGTTGATAATACAGTAAATGGCAAAAATGCCGACAAATGCCAACGAGAATAAAAGGTACGGGAACTAGAAAAGATAGGTTACTGATTATAGTGTTAAAATGAACTATCAGACATTATCAAGAAGGAGAGACTTATATGGCAACATAAAGGAGATAAGATAATTCAGTTGTAATTCGTGTATACACAATACATGTGCACCATGTGTTTGGTGTGTCCATGATCTCTTAGTGAAGTTTAACCATACCATTCAGACAAACGCCTTATGACATCCTTCCGTTTTCTGTTTAGAATGCTGACACATAAGTTCCATCCATCTGGATTAGCAGCACTGTCAGAAACTCCATCACAAGAGAGCTTGAAATCATCTCCTCTGACTACTGGAATTAAATAATTAGGGTTTGGAAAGGGCACGGGCAGCCTGTGAAGATTGTGCAGCTGCTCACCCAGAAAACAAGCCAAATTGAGAGCATCTTTGGGTGATAGTTTATCTCTTCTGCAAAGGAAAAAACAACAAACAAACACACAAGCCTCAACTTAGAGTGGGTATATACCAACCGTTCCAACTTTGTAGAATGACTACTTACAGTTCAGCAAATATATTTCCCTTGCACCGTCTTGTTATGATAAATGGCCAGATCGAAGAACTTTTACCGCAACTACCAGTTTCATGTAATAATTTTCCGGCATTTCTTAGTTCAAAATGCTTCTTGTTCCAGATGCCAAAAGGAAAATCAGCTTGTTTGTGTGCTATTGCTTTGACATGGGGACTGGCAATTGACTCAGGAATGCTGCTTCCATCCCAAGGAATAACTCTGTGGGATCCATTTTCTGAAACAATGACCCCACTAGCCAATACAGGAGGAATATAATTCTTCAAAGGGTTGTTCAACTTATGCAGTAGATTGTGGAACTGAAGCTGCGATTATGACAAACACAAGATAAAGTACAACGAATGAAAAACATCTAAATGGCATTATATTGGCCATAATTAAGAACGAAACCCATACTTCAGTGCCTAAACCATAAAGCGAAGCTTCCAACCCTCCTTCAACGAATATTTTAACAACAATGTCATCAACAAGATAAACCTGCAATGACATGTAGCATCAGTTCAGTACATGAGTCTTCACATTAATTGCCACTGATTATTCTGATGCAAAAAGAAAAGATGGAACGGAAATTCGTTCATATCCCAGTAAAATAATCAATAACCATTATAAGTAGCCGAGTAGTGAACAGAGAAAATGCAAATGATGGAGATGATATTCGATTCGAACCTCGTTTACGCAGCCTAAAGGAGAAGTATTTGCATAAAACTTACAGGGTTGCTACCAGTGCCAACAGGGAGTTTCTCATCAGTTGCAGGTTGGGGTAATCCATGAAAGAAACAAACTTCTCTCACGAGTTCAAACCATTTTCCAGCATTGAGTGCAAGGCACGCGCCCTGGCACATGATGCAGGAATTAGATGCATATGAATGTGTAAAAATGACCAAATATGAAAAACGTCAGTCTCGGAAGCCCCGGGCAATGTGAACGCAGAAGATGCCATATGAGTGCTGATTATAGTATAAAAGGCAAGATGCATCCACAAGTCTAGAAACTTCTGTCACTCCTTTAAAAACATGCTAACTAACCCAGGAGAGAATATTAAAAATCATCAAACACAAAAAAACTTGCAACCATCTATCTCAGATGGACGTAAAGCCCTACAACAAACTCAGGTAAAGGGTAATAGACTACAATATTCCTCCTATAATCGGAGCATGTAAATAAACTTACTTATCTCCAGTAATGAAAAAGAAGAAATGTCAATACCTTCCATATTAAGTCTCTAAGTTCTGGTCGTACAACCCAGAGTTTCCATAACCAACCTCGCATTTCTCTCTGCCCAATGCAGTTGCTAGAGTTCCATAAAGATGTATAGTGGTCCTTCTTTTTGTCCACAAAGATTGCTAAGAAATTCGCATCAAAGGAATATTTTAGATTACTCAAATCGTGACTCATAAGCATGCCATTTTTATTTTGTTCAAGTTCTGTATCTTCGTGGAAGTGGCATATCCTGATCCTCTTCTCTTTCCTTGAGAGATCTGACTGGTTTGAGCTATTTTCTGCATTCAGAGAATTTACTTCCAAATCCTCAAAATAACCCTCATCAAGAGCAAGCAACCCGGCACGACAAACACCTTTGTGACGGAAGCCAGGAGCCATGTCTAAGCACACCAATTCAAAGTTTTTGGAGTTCACGAAATTCTGAGTGACAGCAATAGTAGTTTCCAAATTTAGAACACAGTGCCACCATCCACTTGGAACATATATTGTCTCTCCAGGTAGTTGAGTGCATTCAATTGGCTTGTCAACATCAGCAAGTAAGGGATAATAATCCAGCCACCACTACAACAGTTTGGTGGATAAAATTGAGGAGTCACATAAAAAAATATACAAGAAGAGCCCAATAAAATTACAGAGAGAAGACCTGCAATGATGAAGGTGTCTCAATGTTGACATCCCCATCATCTTCATTTACATGTACTGTCACTCCTGAAGGGACTCTTCCTGGGGGATACAATGCCCACCTGTAGAAAATTGCGCCAAAGAACATATAGAAAAACTGTCCGGCAATCAAAATGGCGAGAATGTATTTTATATGTTAACCACCACGAAACTTATATCTGAAATTAAAATTACAGAATACTCTTTTGTTGAGATATCTAATGTATGGTGGAGAATGAAGAAAAGACTGGAGAATGAAGAAAAGACCAAAAACACGACAAAAACATAAAGTTAAATGAATCCAGAAAACCAACCACTGCTTGAGCAAAACTCGGTTTCCTACTATTCAATTCTAACTCTTTTCAAATTACTCGTCTATCAGTGATATAACCAAGAACAGGAGGTAATCAACTGGAACACACAAATGAGCTTTCTATTAAGGTTTCCTTTCACTAGAGAGTTTTAATCACCTTTTACGCCCACACAAGAGCGTATTCCATGCACTAGTCAAACCTGGATCGACATGCCAAGATGCGCCAGACCTCTCTGGCCCAATTATGAGCCACCTATATGGTGGCCGCTGATCACTATCCAGAATATCAAAATAGTCTTCTTGAAAGAGATGGGGCACACTGTATTCCTTCAGAAGGTCCGGAGCAGCTTCTCCAAACTGCATGAATACAAATAATTTATAAGAAAGTGGCCAACTTTGCAATTCAAGCAACGCCTCAGCTCAAGTGACACATAGTTTTTTAATGGAAACAGCACATGAACTTTTACTAGCGATAATCACCTGTAAATTGTTGATAATGTGTATGATCAACCAATATAGGGGCAAGATAATAGCATTTACTTTTTAAAAAAATTCTAACAAAAACAGACAGTACTACTACAATTTCAACAGCAATATGTGTCAACGATAAATGAAAAGGTGATACTGTGATATTATGTTTACACTACATAGAATAATGATTCTTGTAAACAAAGAACAACAAACTAAACCTTGACCTCAAAGATATTCTTTGTAGCATAGCCAAGTTCAAGCTTGCGTGAAATGTTCTTCGTAGCATTATTAGCTAAATTCAAGCTTGAGCTTAACGAATTAAAACAGCTTAAATCGAAGCCTAAATTTGTTGGTTGTTCAACTGAGTTTAACTTCATCCCATACAAATTAAGAATAATCTGTATATGCAGCAGACCTTGTCATCAAATACGTAAAGAGGGTCTTCGTCGTGCTGGTGTTGCATATAATATACGTAATCCTTAAGCTTCATTGCTATTTTTTTTGTACTCCTCTGTGATATTCTGAACTTAGTATCTGGATACTTGAGCAAAAGCTGTTCGATTGTCCATGATTTCCTTCCTGGCCAATCATCGGCCAATCCGCTAATCAGCACCTATCCAGAATGTTGTAAACCAAATATATTGAAATAAGTAGAATATGTCATTTAATCAAATTACATACTATCCTAAAAAAAACTTATGAAACTAATGCTGATTGCTGAGACTAAGCTTATGTTCAATTGATGACAAAATTGTTCGGATATAAGTTATCAAAATGAACAAAAAGATAAATATTAGAAAGTTAGTCCCACCAGCTGTGAAAATACTACATTAGTTTCATGAGCAGTTTCCCAGTGATTATGATGTATGTGATCCTTTGACTTGAGTTCGCCATGTTCTCACCACATGATAGTTGTATATCTTGTGACTTTTGACATAGTCAAACATCATTCCCAAAAAGGTAAACAAAAGGACTATTTGATACCAAACATAAATCATGCAGACTAAACAACATTAAGAAATGCACTATGGATAAGTAAGCCTTTTGGGGACTTCACATACCGGCTTTTCACCGTCATATGTCTCGTGAAATTCTATTGTAGAGATGTTATCCCTCCTATCAACGTTTCCATCATCGAACGAGAATCCAGATAATGAGGTGTAACATCTATATAGCCTCCTATAGAGAAACAAGGAATTGAATCCTGCAATTTATTTTTGTTTCATCAGTCCTGAAAGCTGAAGATAATCCTCAAATAGAGATGCGAAAAAAATAGAAAGACAAGTCTCAACTACAATACCATCAAAGCGCAGGGTTTGTTTGCAGCCTTCATTATACTTCTCAAGCACGTCTAATCTGAAATAAAAGCAATTGAAGAGTAAGATGAAACTGTCAGACTTCATCTATACTTGAATAACAGAATAAATGGCCATATTAGAAAAGATTTAAACAACATACTGATGTAATGTGGTTTTCTTCCATGAATCTTTATACTCGAGCTGGTGATTCACCATGCTAAGGCATAAGCTCATCCACAGTGGCTCCTCGTTGCATAATATATACATCACACTACAACACGTAAAGAAACTAAAATATGAAAATTTGCATCGGCATGGCAGTAATGGTAGCAAAATTTGTGGATTGTCAAATGATTATAAAGCTGTTTGCAGAAGAATCAGATCATAAAAATCGAATCATCAGAAACCATAGAACACCACACAGACAAGTAATAAGTTCTAATAATATTATTCGGAATGGAAAATGGCAAACAGAGCTGCCTGCTGTCCTTATTGGAATCTTTAAATGGTGGCAAAGTAAATGTCAGAGTGCAAGGGAAAAACCCTTGTTGGGAAATCTTCTGAATTAACCGCAGCACATACTAAAACGGCGAAAAAAAGAAGAAAGAAAAAAAAACACCCTATCCAAGTGGTGAATAGCGTGCAGCTGCTCTGCTCAGAAACTTCATCAAATGATGGACATAAGTCCTAACCTACATAATCATTTAAAGATCTACAAACAGACATTGCATACGATTATATTAAAAGTTTCGTAAGTCACGGGTGCTAAAGTTGTATCATCCATTAAAGAATGTGTTATATAAAGCAAAACGGCAAAGTTCTTTGTGGGCTTGATCCGAATCATTTCTGTTTCGATCGGTATCTGAGAAGTATCAGTATTACCAGTTTGAACCGGGAGGCAAAGCGTACAGCAATATGCAAGATGGATGAAAAATAATAATGATAATAAAAGAAAAAAAGCAATGAGATCAAGCAGATCGAAGACCTGCTAACGCAAGCAAGACGAGCGACGTCGCGAGGCCCCAGAGCTGCGATAATGGCACATAAGGTTTCATCAGGAATAACCCGCAGGTAACCCAAGGCTTCGGCCCTGCGATCGCCAACTTGAGGTCGCCGCATATCACTATTATCGGCCAAAACCATGTTGATCTAATTCCGACAATCTTGAGCTGAGAAGAGCATGCGTAGTTTTTATGCTATTTTATTTCGATGATATATTTATTCCTTCCTTAAGCGAAGCGATAACGCGTGTGCATCTATCTATATTCTATTCTCCTTCCCCGATATTTCATGTTCATCAATAGTCCGCAAACACTTCAATAAAATAGCATTTTAGTGTATTTAAATAAAAATAGTGAATTATTCTTTCATCGAATTTAAATTGCGTGTATGAATTGTACTCATATAGAATTTGTCGTAAAAAAGTTACCGTGCAACACATATAAAGATTTATTAACTATCACCATGATGTACTCCTATCTCATTTGTTTTCGTACGTAAACTGAATATTATAGTACAATTAAAAGGTAAGTGTATATGTTGACGTGTCTTTTAAGAATGTTTAATAAGAGTATTATTATATTGATTGTTATAGTTTTTTGCTAAAAAATTAAATGTACAAAAGATAGCGTAACTAGAGCGGTCAATTTGGCCCGTGGCCCGTGGCCCCGGACCGGCCCTCCCCGCCCCTCCAAAAGGGCGGGTTGGGCTAAAAATTTTTAGGCCCGCCAAGGAGCGGGCCGCGGGCTTGGCGGGGTGGGGCGGGCTGGGTTCCATTTTTCCAGGCCCGCTACATGGCGGGCGGCGGTCCGGCCCTTTGACAGCTCTAAGCATGACACCCAATATAATAAATGTACAAAATTATTGGGACTGAGGAATGTCATATTCCGTTCCTTCTATCTAGCAAACGTCCATCATTTCGTAGAATTTTAGGCGGAATCGCGCTTTGCGTCCATTGGGACAATCCACATGGAACGTAATAGGTGATATTATTCATTATAAATTATTTTGGAACCGTTCATATGTGATAGATAATCCAAGAATGTGAAATCCTATATAAATTGTCAAGTTCTCGTAATTAGTCACGAGAATTAAAATAGTGAGGTCTCCATTGCCTATTAATGAAGCTAAATGTGACCGACAAACCATTAGTAAATTGACTTGAGTAAATATTTTATTACGGCGGTGATTTAACTCTATTCGAAACGTGGCACAACGGATTAACATCTTAAAAATGGACACTATGATATTACGTTGCTCTTTACAAACCATGGATATGGAACCACACTAAACATTCGCCTAATAGTTAATATTCCAAGAAAAATAGATGGCACACATAAGCTCAGATTGGATCCACAGCAACAGTAGTTTGGATACAATACACCGCTCTTATCTTCTTCATCTCCTATATTTAATTCCTATTTTCTCAACTCTCTCTCTCTCTCTCTCTCTCACACACACACACACACACAAAGACAGCCCCAAGCCGCGTAGATTTGCTCCATCGAGTGGGCATTGAGAAGCTGGGTTTCGATACGTGTGTAAAAAATCAAATTATGATGTAGGAAGCTGAAGAAAAGGGCAATTCATTTTAGCTCGTGTGAAAGCTCGATAAACATCAGTTGACAAGGCTGATATAGGGATTTTTTGTTTCATTTTATTAAGATCGTCATCTTTAGAGGTAAACACCACTGAAGATATGCAAAATAGGGGTGTTGATTCTCTGATTTTATGCTTAGATCCGTTTGCCAAAAGACTACACCTTTCCTGGTGTGGATCTGTGTGGGTGTCGGTGTTCTGGTTTTGTACTTTGTAGTGAGAGGCAATCGCTCAAATCTCATCGATCGGAGATATCATCACTCCGAATCGTGGCTGCCAAGTAGCAACTTTTGTTTATGCATTATACTTATATTTTTTTATCACTGATTTAGTGATTGCATGTCTTGTTTTTGCTTCTTGGCTCATTGTCGTGTTTCTTGCAAAAGCTCAGTCTTTTGTCTTGCATATATTACAGTTATTGGGCCGGGGGTATCTATCATTCAATTTAGTAACAGACCATTATTTACCTGACTCTTTTTAATTGTTATCCGCGTTTTTTGGTTGTTGCATTTTGTTTTCTCAATTCTCATTTCTTTGTTTCCATATTAAGGTTGTAATATGTCGAGGCCTCTCCAGCGAGGTGTAACGGGTAGTGGTGGGAGACCCTCAGGGAACAGTCATGATTTCTGGGAAGATTATCAAAGTAACGAAAAGGCTCAAAAGGAAGATGGAAACCGACGCACCTATGGAGCTGATCCTGCATACTTACCTATCAAACTTCCTTTCCGTAATATTTTTGCGGATAATTTATCTTTCAAACATGGTTCGAACGAGAATGGTTTTTTGGCTGATCCTTTTAGCCCAGGTCATAGTAGGAGTCGTCATAAATTGGCACTTGTATTCCTCAAGTTCAGCTTGGTCTTTATTGTCATTCTTGCCCTTACCAGTTCCTTTTGGTGGACACTGTCTATTACATCTACCTCAAGAGGAAAAATTTTCCGTGGATATAGGCAACTACAAGAGCAACTTGTTTCGGACCTATATGAAATTGGTCAGTTGTCTGATGGTGTTTCAAAGTTTAAAGAATTGGATTACTGTTCTCAGGAGTCGGAAAATTATGTTCCTTGCTTTAACATATCTGTGAATCTTGCACTTGGATTTTCTGATGGCGGAGAGTATGGTCAACATTGTGGATCACAGCAGAACTGCTTGGTTCTTCCACCTGTCAACTATAAGATTCCCCTTCGGTGGCCCACTGGAAGAGATGTTATCTGGTTTGCTAATGTCAATATTACGGCACAAGAGGTGCTGTCTTCTGGAAGCTTGACCAAGAGGTGCACATTTATCCTAATTGGTTCTATTCTAAATATGATGGTCAATGTCTTATGTTATGGTTTATTGCTTCTCTTGTAACTGCAGAATGATGATGTTGGACGATGAACAGATTTCCTTCCGCTCAGTGTCTTCAACATTTGATGTTGAAGATTACTCTCATCAGATTGCTGAAATTATAGGGTTAAGAAATGAATCATACTTTGTACAAGCCGGGGTAACTGAAAAATTTCCATCCTTGGTATATTTCTGAATTGCATAATTATGATTGAATCACTATTTGTTCGTTTCAGATTCGAAACATTCTGGATCTAGAATGTGGTTATGGTAGTTTTGGTGCACATCTGTCTTCAAACCAACTACTGACCATGTGTATAGCGAATTATGAGACATCCGGAAGTCAGGTGCAGCTAACTCTAGAAAGAGGATTGCCAGCAATGATTGGTTCATTTACTTCAACACAGTTGCCTTTTCCTTCCCTGTCTTTTGATATGATACACTGTGCACGATGCCATGCTGATTGGGGCAACAGAGGTCATTTTCATTTTTTGTTTCACTCATCTTAGTTTTCTGATCATTTCCCCTATCGTGACAACATGGCTGCCCTTCCATCTTGTTTGTTATAGCCTAATCTATTCTTTGAAGTTTGAAATGAATGTGCTCTTTCGGGGGCAGATGTGATGTATTTGGTTGAAGTCGATCGATTGCTGAGGCCTGGTGGATACTTTGTGTGGACCGATCCAATTATAAATTCACTGCGCTCCCTTCGCGACAAAGATAACCTAAAGAAATGGAATGCAGTGCGCTCATACGCTGAAAGTCTCTGCTGGGAGACGCTGCCGCAGCAGGACGAGACTGTTGTGTGGAGGAAGACAAGTAAGAAGAAATGCTACTCATCAAGGTAACTCTAAAAATGATTAGCCATGTCCTATTATATTTGTAAACATGACTGCAATAAACTTCTCAGTAGCTACGACCTGCCATCTTCAACGGGTTGTGTGGGTACAATCACCGGTAACATCAATCGTGTATTTTCAGGAAAAATGGTGCACCTTCTCTTTGTGGTAAGGGTCGTGACATCGAATCCCCGTACTATCGACCTCTCCAGGGATGCATCGCTGGAACTCAAAGCCACCGATGGTTGCCAATTGAGCAGCGTAGGAAATGGCCATCCATGGCTAAGACAAACACTGTTGAACTAAGGACGCACGGTATATGGGGTTTGCGTGGTTGAATTCGTGTTTGTTATGATTATTTGAATTTGGGGAAAGTTTAAGACTTATAGATGGTGAAAATTTTACTAAAATGAAGCCTGAATGGAACGGATTCGACACAGTTTTTGTAGGTTTTCATCACCAATTGGTTGGCGATTTCAGGTGTGCATCCAGAGGAGTTTGGGGAGGATGCCATTCATTGGAACTCAGCCATCCCAAACTATTGGTCCCTGCTCTCACCACTGATATTTTCGGATCATCCGAAGAGACCTGGCGATGAGGATCCTTCCCCACCTTACAACATGCTTAGGAATGTTTTGGACATGAATGCACATTTCGGCGGATTCAATGCAGCCCTGTTGGAGAAAGGGAAATCTGTCTGGGTCATGAATGTTGTCCCTACAAGGGGACCTAACCATCTCCCTTTGATATTCGACAGGGGATTTGTCGGAGTATTACATGATTGGTAATTATTATTTGTATAGCCTTAGTGTCCTAACCTGTTTTCTTCTTTGAACCTTACAAATAAATTATGCCCACACGTGGAAATACTATCAGAATGCGTGAGTTCTATCATTTCTAGTGCTTTTCTGGAGCTATGTTATATATAATCTTGTTCATACATTCAGGTGTGAGCCATTTCCTACGTATCCACGAACATATGATCTGGTTCATGCTAAAGGGCTTCTGTCTCTTGAATATTCTGAGCAGCCACGATGCCAAATGATAGATCTGTTCTCTGAAATAGATCGTATACTGCGTCCAGAGGTACATTCTCTTCTTTTCCTGAAATTTTTCTGGTATTAGGACAGCAGCTGATGTTGAAGAATCTATGGGAGTGCACCGAGTGCATATACTGTATGGGTTGGTTATTGTGCAGATTACACAAATAATAAGCTTCAGCTGGAAAAGAATCAACAGGATGGAAGGATGGGATATAATGTAATGCATGCTATCAAATCATTAGGTTATTGTTTGATCTTGTTTTTGTCTGTTGGAAACGCAGGGATGGTTGATTCTGAAAGACACAAGTCATCTGATCGAGTTTGCAAGATCTCTGACAACTCATCTGAAGTGGGATGCGAGAGTTGTTGAAATCGAAAGCAACAGTGAAGAGAGGCTCCTTATATGCCAAAAACCTTTCTTCAGAAGACAGGCGAACTAGTTCTCCTCTCCCGGACAAGTTGCTAATGATAAAGATAAAATATATTCCACATTCATTCCCCTGAAAGGAAAAGAAGGAAGGAAGCAAAAAACTGCTACTTATAGCCTTATACCGTACCCGTGGAGCCGCAAGGCATACGTGGGGCCATATGTAAACTTCACTTGTGATCACAAGCATATAATTAAAGTTGCTGTAGCTCTCATTACAATACGCTGGTTTTCCTTTTCAGGGCCTTTAAGTCAACGTAGTGACGCCAATTACAGGATAATAGGGATTGAATTTACACAAGAAAGCTACTTAATCCACTGAGGCGATTCACAAAATTGAATAATTTATGGTAAAATCAAGAACATGTATACCATATTTATATAAGGTTTCTTGGTTCCACAATCTCCAGAAAAGCGCAATTCATGGTAAAATCAAGAACAAGTATACCATATTTTTATATGGTTCCTTGGTTCCACAATCTCCAGAAAGCACGATAAAATAAATCAAACTCAAAGGACACGATAAGGAAAGACGCGGAACAGTAAAATTTAGATACAAACTCTTAACGACTGGCAACAGAATGATGACACGAATGAGTTTTTCGATCTTTGCTCAATCAGGAGAAGACTCTCTTCTTCACTATACCTTCTATCCGCTTTGCTACTCAAATATGACCCTAGAATGATTGTTTTACCCTTAATTAAAGTAGAATAATATATTTTCTAGTATTACAATATACAATAATATTTTTCATATAATAACGATCCAACCAACGGTGCGCGTCCTGGTGAATCGCGCCAGTGCTCTCCATCATAAGCAGAAAACCAATATTCATCAGATTAGGAATCAAAGGAGTACATATGGGATTCGTTGGGAGAATCTATTACAGTGCTATATTCTTGCAATTCCTTCCCATGCTCTGCTTTATTGTTGCCGACTCCGTTAGGGTTCCGTCAGCTCCTGTTTGCCCGGTTAAGTCCATCGAAGACTTCATCTTTGCTACGGATGAAGACATGTGCGCCTTAGTAAGGCCTCCAATTTATCACACGACTGATGTGATTGAGGTATATCTCCGAGGTGTTCCTTTTTTTCCCCTTAATGTGTCCTTTGACTATTTTTTGGGTTCTAATAATACACTCGAATTGCATAGCGGTGACTGGTTCTTGCCATTCCTAAGTTGTTCACTTTTATTCTCTTATTGGGTTGTGTCTTGGGTTTTAAATTTTTAGATGTTGGGAGTGGAAGAATTGAGATTGCAACTGCAATCTATGTTAGTGGATGCATTGATGGTAAGTTTGAGCGATTTTGAAGTAAGATGGTTTGAGCTAACTGGTGCCAGTGTCATTGATTATTTCCTGTTGTTTGGCTTTAGAAATTTCCGAGCATATGCGAATATCTTCACTCTATGATCTATTAATCTGCCACTGCGTTTGGTTCTTACAACAAAGCAGACAAAGAACTAATATGGAGAATATGAATGATCATGCAGCGTTTTACTTATTCTCCCTGCCCTCTCATATGTCCGTCAATATTGTCGGGTCTTGACAGTGTTTACATATAATTAATCGTTCTTCTTATTTAGTCAGGCCAAACTGGTCATCATCTTCTTGTCTATTGAGGGTTGTTTTTGTGATTATTAATTTTCTTTGTGAAGGGAGATGAAGCTACATTAGCAAAGGCGTCGCACTTTATTCAAAAAAATGAAAATGAATATATTGCACTTCTCTTCTATTCATCCTGGTGTCCATTCTCCGAGGTATTTAGATCTAGCTTCTTGCTGATGTCTGCTATTTTCCCGACGGTTCCACATTTTGCAATTGAAGAATCAGCTGTCAGGCCAAGGTTGGTATCAGTTCACTTTAGTTCTTACCCGAGGCTTGTCGCCTATATTTCAAGTAGTATTACCTGCTTTCTTTCAGCATCCTATCAAAGTATGGAGTGCATGGTTTTCCGTCTTTGATCCTTCGGAATTCCACCATGCGCATGAGGTACCAGGGTTCTCGCACTGTGGATTCTGTCATCAGCTTCTATGAAGAATTTACTGGTTAGGTTACATTATGGAGTATGATTCTTTGTTTTTCTTTCTTTGCCCTCTTTTTCCATATCTGATGAATATACCTCGACGACATGTATATTGTTAAGAGTTGTAACTTTGGATGGTCTTTTGAGCTCAGGCATCAAGACAACACCAGCTGACGAAATGTCTTTGGACCAGCACAGTTGTCCAAGACATGATGCAAGAGACAGAACCTATTCGGAAGCTTGCCCATTTCCATGGGCTAGATCTCCTGGAATATGTTTCAGCAGGAAACATATCTGACTCTTGCAACAATTTTTGTGATTTTGAGATTAGTCTACCTGGCTTTTCCGACATTGCAGAGATGCTTTCAATTAGCTTGGAGGAGGTACGTTAGAAGTGCCAGGTTGAGTAATTTATGGCAACATGTCATTGTTTGCCTTAATCACGAAATACAACTGTTCAAGTCTCTCAAGGAGCCCTGCAAGAAAAGCAATTTGCAAGGAGCGAGGAACGCCCAGGCATGGGCATCTAAATCACTAGCGACCGTTTCATTTGGAGATGGTAGCTCGAGCCATAATGAGCAGTGAATTGCCTTTTTTTTTTCCTGATATATGTTATCATGCACAGGTCATCATCATCTTCTATTCCTGTCCCATATGGTTACAGCGTTCAGAAATACCCCATTGTTTTTCATTTTAATATCCAAAAGTCGTCTTAATATGATGGTCTCCCGGTGATGTCACTTTCATGCTATTACTTAGTATCAAGGGAATGCATGCCTGCATGCATAGTTAGCTTTCCATACAATCCGCATCATTTAAAGGGTGGTGCAAAGGAAGTAGATTATTCCATGTGCGACCGCATACTTGCTGGTCATCTCTCAGTCAAACTTTAATAGAATTGCCAAAAAGGGTTTTCTTCATTTTGCTAGAGGACGGCAGGTAAAGGGAAAAGCTCATGCTGTTTCAGTGTCATTCTGTAAGGACGTGAATATTTTATCGATGGTGGTTGGAATGGAAAGGAATGTTTTGTAGTAATGAAGCTTTTACAACGGAGTAACTAATTGCCTGTTACGCTAAGCATCAAGCGCGTCACACACAGAGACCTCTCATGAGATGACCTGAAATAAAACTAGAAAAACTCCCAAGAAGGGGCTGAAGATCAACCCAGTTGCAATATAATGAGTTATGTGTTACGACAGACAGCCAACCAGTGATTGATTAATTCGGGAAAGAAAATAAATGCGCCAAATATAAGGGTTAGATGCCATGCCAGGTGGCAATAAGGTCAAACGACGCCGTTTCGCCGACCTCTACTCTATCCTTCCTCGAGTAGCATTGCATTACATCTAATCCAAAGCAAATACATAAGATAGATAGATACCCCCACAATCTCAATTAGAGTAGCTCTGTCTGAATCGAAGAATGGCTGAAACAGATTACCTCCAGCACACAACTTTAATCCATTCCGGCGGTTTGTTCCTCGACGCCAACTCCATTCCATGTTCTATGGTGAATAAGATCTCAGGGGACGCACATTCCTCTTTTTCTTGTGGTTGGCGATCGCACACTACCGAAGTGCGCTTGGACTTTATATGTCTGAGCCTGTCAGTTAAGAACAGTAAAAGAGACGGAGAAGTTAGCAGCAGCAGTAGCAGCTCAGCACAATGCAAAATTGCCAAGGACAGAAGACGAAAGGGACTTAGGTTACGCGGGCGTGGAGCTGTAAACACCACCAAACACCTGTGGGCTGGGGCTATTGCTGCTATGGTCTCAAGGTCTAACTCTTCCTCCCAATCCCTCCATGTTATTTCCCCATTCAGCTATGAAATGAATTTGTGTCATGAAATTGATCTTTGAAGAATTTCGATTAAATCTGCTGGAATGTGTTAGCATTTGTTCATGAAGAATATCATCGAAAGACGAGGTGAGACTAGTGTATAAGAAACAATAATTCGACATCCCTGCTTATGTATCCTTTTTCGTGGTATATGTGCTTTCGCCTTCCTTGATGTGGCTCTTGGCCTTTCATTCTTTTATGTTGAGTTTGGAGATGCGAATCATCTGTTCAAATGCGAATCATTACGCAATTGATCTTTTATGTTTCCCCTCCCAGAAACAGAAGAGAGCTGATGTAGTTGAAGATTAGTAATATTCTGGGCAGTTTCATTACTCAATTTACCAGAGATCCAAATCGAGAATGCTACCTTTGTTTCCCACCAATTTCAATTAAGAAACATGATGATGAGTTTGGAGATGCGAATCATCTGTTCAAATGCTGTACATACAACGCATAGTGCCCTATTAATTGGGTTGCTCCTGCTCTTGATGCAGAACTTGTGTCGCCCCACTTGAGCGGCTGAAGCTGGAATATATAGTTCGTGGAGAAAAGGGGAACCTATTTGAGCTCATTAACAAAATAGCGACAACTCAAGGCTTCAAAGGATTTTGGAGGGGAAATTTTGTTAACATACTCCGCACTGCTCCTTTCAAGGCAATCAATTTTTGTGCTTATGATACGTACAGAAAGCAGCTACTCAGCCTATCAGGAAATGTAGAGACCACAAATTGTGAAAGATTCATTGCTGGTGCTGCTGCTGGTATGACAGCTTCTGTTCTCTGCTTGCCACTAGATACTGTGAGTGAGAATTTGCCCCTTTCCTTCCTAATAGATTTGCTGTTGTTTGAGAATTAGCATTTAAATCTTGACCCTGTTACTGTGAGTGAGAATTTGCACCTCGTTATAACCGTCTATCATCAAATGTCCTCCATCCTAAACGGCCATGTTGTTACAGGGTGGGTGGGTTAGAAGGTTACCTTTGATCTTATTCTTGTTTTTCTTTTCATATTGTTAGACAATAAGAATGCTTCCATACATTTCAGATCCGGACCAGGCTGGTGGCACCTGGTGGAGAATCACTGGGTGGTGTTGTTGGAGCTTTTCAACATATCGTCGAAAAAGAAGGGATCTTATCTCTTTACAATGGACTCTTGCCTTCCATATTGAGCATGGCTCCCTCTGGTGCTGTTTTTTATGGTGTATACGACACATTGAAATCAGCATACTTGCATTCACCTGAAGGAAAAGAAAGAATTCAAAACATGAGGCAACAAGGTCACGATTTAAATGCTCTTCAGCAACTTGAATTGGGGCCGGTTAGAACTCTATTGCATGGTGCTATTGCCGGTGCTTGTGCGGAAGCTGCAACTTATCCCTTTGAGGTGGTGAGAAGGCAGCTTCAGCTCCAAGGTCGAGCAACCAAGTTGAGTGCATTCGCCACTTGTGCCATGATAGTTGAACGCGGTGGTGTTCCTGCCCTTTATGCTGGTCTTATTCCCAGCTTACTACAGGTGACATTTAGATCATTCTTGAACTCTTCATCTCCTTGTTAAACAATGCTGGATGGTTTCCATTGCTTAGGATGCCAAATTTTTAGCTTAGTTAGAACTTTATCAGTTTAGTCCTTATCGTGGATTTTCCACTTGTTAGTATATGCTGGTCAAGTAATTGAGCTTATGATGTTCTTCTAGAAGTAGAACTTTGGCGTTAAAGCTTATGCTATGCTTGAAGCAATGTCTTGTTTTGATATTTCAGGTTTTACCGTCGGCATCTATAAGCTTCTTTGTTTACGAGTTCATGAAGATTGTTCTCAAGGTGGAATGAACTGGGAAACTCATCTTGAAATCCAAAAAAATTTTCGGCCAGGGGAGTTGTTTTAAACTTTGCCCTGTCCCCCGATTCATATAGGTTGGCATGCTAGCACATGGTTTGATACACAATTTTTCCCATGATTAACGCAAAAACAAGTTTTGCTTGATGATCTGGTGCTGTTGGAACTTGGGAAAATTTTACACTCTTGATTGATATGATATTTTTTCTCAATAAAATACAAATTTACGATATAATTGGAAGTCATTCATACAAGGTCCGGCAATCAATTTGGTTGTGCTCCATATTTTCATTTCCAATGTGTTATAGAGTTTGGACACGAAATCTGGCACTCTGGTGCTTGTCGATGATACATAGCTTACAGCACGGATGCCTTGTTGGTATTATATTCTTGTGGTCTTTGAATAAGTTATATGTGATTGTACTCTATCCTGTAATTTCCTCGATTTTACTCTATCCTGTAATTTCCTCAACTTGCCAACCGTTCCCATCTGTCTACATGTTGAGGCATGTTTTCACCACTATTGACCTGGTTATGTCAGATCATCTTTCCATCAACCTAAAGCAATGGGAAGTCCCCATGTAAATCTATATTAAGGTGACATAACACCAATTATGAGCCTTGGTTTGTGCCTTCAGATACTGATACAAGAGCCAGGATGACATATGCCTCCTTAATGCTACCATAGATGAGTTTCCATCAAGTAAATATTTACTTTTTCAATATAAACTGATGTACATCAATGACTGATAAATCCATACCTGCTAGATTTGGACGGACAGGCCAGTATAACCTTACGGTGCATTCATGGTCTAAAAATGAGAGGAGAATGTTGACGCCATCTGCTTCACGAACAAGGAATTGCAACACAAGAAACTGTAATATGCTACATGCAATTTGGAAGCAGACACAGGATAAGTTGATCTAAAGGTGTGAAGTGATTGACGTTCTCCACATCGGGCCAATTTCATCAAATATCTCAATACATCCCTGTCCTGTTTTGATCTTCAAATAGAAAGTAACAGATGCACAAAAGTATCATCCACTACACCACCTCTGCTTATACCAAGTACGAGGCCATGAGATTCCAACTGATTTTCATATGAGAAGGCATTGGTGCCACAAAACGGAGGATATCAGGCTTCAAACCATCATCGTCGCCCGAATTTTGCTCAAGAAGCTTTGCAATGTTTGGCATTACAATCTCCCTGCAATGCAAATGCAAAAGGGGCACTTTTGATAAGACACTGCCTTTTTGAACGTCCAAACCCTTGGGTCTCCGCAGTTTGTATGCTTCTCCACTGGTTGGCTCATAATCAATTCGAGGCATTTGCTTCCATCTGCTGTGGAAAAACCAACCGTACTTGTAGTCACCAACGATTGGAGTACCAAGAGCTTCAGCACAATGGACTCGAAGCTGAAAACAAAAAAAGCTGTTTGAAACACACATGCCAGATTGAGCAATTCCAATATATTAGCAATCATCAAACCTGATGTTTGCATATTGTATGGGGATGCAACTCTATCCATGAGCATCCATTTATTGTAGGGCCGAGGACACGGTATTCAGTGATCGCCTCTTGTGAAGATTCTAAACCTGAATTTTGAGCAAGTATGACTCTCTCAGTTTCTCCATCATCGAGCCGCACCTGCACCAAATTCTCTTCATCAGCCAAATATTCCTCCACAAAGGCACGGGAAAGATTCAAGAAGAAATACATTTGTAAGTGGTGCACAAACCAAGCCTTCTTTCTGCTCCGGAGAACCGATGACCAACGCCCAATACCTTTGGCATATTTTCTCATCCACATCACCATTGAACTGATAACATAAACGATATATCGGAAAAATCTCAAATGAAAATATGATAATGGGTTGTTATTCACATAATACCAAGTATTTGGAGAAAAAGGCGACTTCACCTTCTTTCCGTTACCAAGCAGCCTGTGAAGATAGGAAATGCTTTCTTTAGTTCTTCCCATCAGGAGAAGGCCACTACTCTCCCTGTCAAAACGGTGAACCTAACGAAGTAGTCCACAATTACAATAAATTATCAAAAGCATAAGGAACAGTTATTACGTCAACACGACACATCATATCCAGAATCTGACAATTTTACAACAAAAATGCGCACCAATTTCGGACCCTCACTGTAATCATACGTCAGCGCTGCAGCAGCCAAAGCGTCCATGCCATTATGAACTGATAGGTTTCCCTATTTGTAGGAACTTGTTTAACAACTCATAATGCAAGAGACACTGAATGGATGATACATACTATAAAGCTAACCTTTACTGGTAACTTAGGAGGTTTATTCAACACTAACAATGCAGAGTCCTGAAATTTCAGGAATCAATTCCTTCATTAAGGTCGATCGAAGAAAAGGTACAGTTCACTGTAATTCATCATAATAGAAAATGTCTGAGGCGGGTGCTTAATAACTAACAGCAATCACACCTTATACTTTACAAGCCTTTGCAGGTAGGCAATCTCATCTGCATTGGGATACAATGTACCACTTGGTATAACGTTGAACCTCTTGCAGACTTTACCTTCAGCAACAGATATAGGTACATAAACTCTAGAGCCCACCTCCATGACGTCACTGTGTTTAATCTACACATGAACTCCAACAATTGTGCTATGAGGGAAAAGAAATAACTTCAATATGAAACAAGCTAAGCTCTACATGCAAAAATATAGAGAAAAAGCAACATTACCTTTCTCATGTATGTCGTTGATGAACAACTTAAATCACGGCATTCAAGCTGAACCTATACGAAACAAGAAACTGAATATAACTCCAACAAAAATAAATGCGAATACTAGGACACCTACAAGTCCCTTGTTGAAATGCCTCTGGATGACCGAAGGAGGAACGTCGTCAAAGTAATATTTGAGCCAGCTGATGGCAGTAGTCACATGGGCAGCCGATGATTTCCTCGCTGGCAGCGGATGGCCTGGGAATGGAGGCAAAGACATCACCTGCACAGGTTTTGGGGCCTCTTTGGCCCCACCCAAATAAGCTACGTGATTAGGCGACACTCGGACCATGCCATGGGCTGGTGGAGTAGGACGTATTTTCTTTCGTGCAAAACTTGCTTTATGATCAAACAGCTGCTTCCGCATCAATAGCGGACGACGGCTTTCGTAGGATGATGAGTCACGTTAGGTCTGTTGGGAATTTTATCATACAAGACGTAGGCGATGAAGCACACGCTCTCTTCCTTATAGGATCCTTTAAGAATTAATCGTTTGGAAACTTATCTTTGAACAGAAGGAAGCAGAAATCCGACTTTGACCTCAAATCAGACAGCTATGTGTTTAAATTTTGGTGTAATACGTATAGGTGAAATGATATTCAGCAGATCAATTGAAGATGCGGAAGGAAGGAGGAAGCTAAACGAGCCGCCATGACAAGGAAAGGAACAGACAGATTTGTTTGCTCTGATAATGTGGATCGAGCCTTACCCAGCCCAATCTTAATTGTTGAGAAAGAGATAATGGCCCATTTTAATGCCCCTTTGCTTTCAGTGGCATATTCGAATATGCCATTATCTCCAATAGAATATAGCCCACTCCAGCCCGAATCTAAATCAAATCGCGCACATTTCTCTCTCTCTCTCAAAACTACATAGTAACAAGCAGACTCGTCTCTCATTAATTAGGAGTATTTTATTTAACCATAATTTTCGGTGGACTGAACGTGTTCAATTCAAGATTTAATTCGACGCTGTTTTGTCCAGATGCAATTTATTTAAGGTGCATAGGCTGAAATATATGATTTCGGTTCAAATTGCGAAGCGCAATATTAGTTTGTTTGGATGTCTAGAAACAATGAACCTCAGACATCGGTTTGTTGCCTTTGACCTCTACGTGGTCGATTTCACTTTGTCCCTTCCAAGCCGCACGTTTTCCTTTAAAAAGTAACCTCCCTCTTTCTGGGTACTCACCCAAATATAATACGTTGTCCCTTTCTGCGCAAATCGATTGATTATTATTAAATATTGTTGGCTAGACTGAGCATTTTCTTTCTATTAATCATTATGGCCCGGAAAGCTTTTCTTTAGGCTTGCTTGATTCAGCAATGGAGTGAAGAAAATAATATCATCGATGCTTTGCTGATCCGCTGAACCTAGACGTGTTTTGGGGATCTTGAATTGAATTAGTTTTCTTTCTTTTTTTCTGCAACCAACATTCTTAGATTATCTTATTCCATACCAGGACCGTTGGTCGTGCGATCGATACCAGGGAAAAAAAAGGCAAAAAAAAAAGGTGAATTATGGACCATATATTGCGCGTAGTCTATTTTAGATTTAAATTTGGTTTCTGTCTGTACCTTAGCGATAGTATTTTATCATGCATGCACTATCGGTGGTTTTAGGTTGTTTGCTGGAATTCCTTTTCAAAAATTCTGTTTCATAGGGCTTTTCCATTTCGCCACGTAATGTAAATAACCTTGAATGGTCAATGTTGGGAATCTATATATACGTCGTAAAGCGACATAAATATATTATGGTGATGGAGACTCACCATCTCTTTCATATGCTTTGTGTGTCTTAAGTTTGACTCGTAGCATATTATGTGAAGTCTTAGTACGCATCCTTAACCCCACTTTTACTTGCTTCCATGCATCCATTGTGCCTTATGTGAAGTATTTCTTTTTTACTTGGCTCCAAATAACTAATAACTGTTGTATAACTATTTTGAACTCCATAAGAATGTATATATATGTGTGTGGATGCTGGTTGTGATGTTAGTTAAGCCCAATTACTACAGACAGAGCTTTCACATTACAGTTTCATTTTCTTTCTTCGTTTCAGATCATAATAGTAACTGATAAAACAGAACCCAAACACATGGATACGTCTTCCGACCATCCTAATCTTCCTTACAAAGTTGGTGTTCCTCCTAAGCAGAAGTGGTGGAAAGAATTCTCAACAAGGTTGAAAGAAACCTTCTTTGCCGATGATCCATTGCGTTCTTTTAAGGATCAACCTGGCTCTCGCAAGTGCATGCTCGGATTGCAGGCTGTTTTCCCAATTTTGGAGTGGGGTAGAGAATATAATCTCACCAAATTTAAAGGTGATTTGATCGCGGGGTTTACCATTGCCAGCCTATGCATACCTCAGGTATATAAATATATATATGTGTGTGTGTGTGTGTGACACGCACGATAGTGTTGTATCTAGCTAGCTGACTTTGCATGAAACTTTATTAGTTCCAATCGATTTCCTTGCTTTAACCAATGAAACAGGACATTGGCTACGCAAAGCTTGCAAATTTGGAACCCCAGTATGGTTTATGTGAGTAATGAGTAGTGACCTATGATTTGAATAAAAGCCTCATTTACTATATTGCATGCATGTCTCTGATTTCTGATTTTCCTTTCAAATCTCTCTAGATTCCAGCTTTGTCCCTCCATTGATTTATGCCTTCATGGGTAGCTCGAGAGATATAGCCATAGGACCAGTTGCTGTTGTATCGCTGCTACTCGGGACTTTACTGCAATCTGAGATTGATCCAGTGCAGAATCCTTTAGAATATCGAAGGCTTGCTTTTACAGCAACTTTCTTCGCAGGCATAACGCAAGCTACCCTTGGCGTACTTAGGTAAGTAACCACATGTTACCAACTAGCTCGGAGTTATGAATTATATTTCTAACTCATGTTGATTTTATCTCTGTTGTTGTGGTGACAGGTTGGGATTTTTAATTGACTTCTTGTCTCATGCTGCTGTAGTTGGTTTTATGGCTGGTGCTGCGATAACGATTGCGCTCCAGCAATTGAAAGGCTTCTTAGGCATACAAAAATTTACTAAAAATCCTGATATCATCTCGGTCATGCAATCTGTTATCAGATCAGCTCCTCATGGAGTGAGTGCCCCCCCCCCCCCCCTCTCTATATCTATATATATATATATATATCTATATCTATATCTATCTATCTGATGTTTACATTCTTCTGATGATCGTATGTGCAGTGGAATTGGCAGACAATTGTAATTGCATCGACGTTTCTAGCGTTTCTTTTATTCGCCAAGTACATTGTAAGAACGCTGGCATTGTGGATATCTATAAAACAATCGTTTTGGAAAAATTCTGATATGGTGATTGTTAAAAATGCAGGGAAAGAAGAATAAGAAACTGTTCTGGGTACCTGCAATTGCTCCTCTCACATCTGTTGTTCTGTCCACATTCTTTGTTTATATAACTCGCTTAGACAAACAAGGAGTACAAATTGTAAGAGAGAGTTCGTCATTAGCTTCAGTCTTTCCAAAGTTTATATATAGGTAGTGACTAACATTTCTCTTTCGTCTTAACGATCATCAGGTGAAACACATAGAGCAAGGAATTAATCCACCTTCAGTGAATGAAATATATTTTAATGGTGACTATCTCATGAAAGGGGTTAAGATAGGCATAGTGGCTGGCATGATTGCACTGACGGTAACTGATAGTCCTTCTACTGTACTACACTTCTTGATTAATTGATTAAACCTTGAATTGCCTCTTACATTTAAGTAATATACTTGCTGATCATCAGGAAGCTGTAGCAATCGGGAGAACTTTTGCTTCGATGAAAGACTATCAAATAGATGGAAACAAAGAAATGGTTGCCCTTGGAGCTATGAATGTTGCTGGTTCAATGACTTCTTGCTATGTCACGACGGGTAATAGAAACCAAATTATTGTTGAGACTTGAGTATTATAATACAAAATGACGAGACAACTATAAAATGGCTGTGATTGTTTTTATGCACATCAGGTTCTTTCTCTCGGTCGGCGGTTAATTACATGGCGGGATGCCATACAGCTGTTTCTAACATAGTCATGTCCATTGTTGTGTTCTTGACATTGGAATTCATCACACCTCTGTTCAAATACACCCCCAACGCCATCCTGGCTTCGATAATTATGTCCGCCGCCATTGCCCTCATCGACTTTGATGCAGCAATTCTGATATGGAAGATTGATAAATTCGATTTTGTGGCTTGCATGGGAGCGTTTCTTGGTGTCGTTTTCTCATCTGTGGAAATTGGCCTTTTAATCGCTGTAAGTTTTCTTTTATATTTTTCTGAATGGAAATTGAAGAAATGATTAGCTTTGCTGCTGCTATTTTCTGTAGGTTTCGATATCTTTTGCTAAACTGCTCCTTCAAGTGACGAGGCCGAGGACCGCTCTTCTTGGAAAGATTCCGAGAACGAATGTTTATCGCAATATTCAACAATATCCTGAGGCAAGTAAGGTCCCGGGAGTTTTGATTGTAAGGGTTGATTCAGCTATTTACTTCTCCAATTCCAACTACATTAAGGAAAGGTAATCGTAGTTAGTACTATTGTTGTTGTAGTAGTAGTATTATTATTATTATAGTCGGTTGGTCACTCCTACAATCATAGTCTAACCCTGATGCTGGTGGTCTTACAGGATACAAAGGTGGCTAACCGACGAGGAAGAACAACTAAAAGCTTCTGGCTTTCCTAAGATTCAATATCTGATTGTCGAAATGTCACGTGAGTTAATAGTACTTATTTCTGATTTGATATTGAGAAATCACAGATTCTATCCTAACAAATTACTTGTAGCGGTCACCGACGTGGACACGAGTGGCATCCATGCATTGGAAGAACTCTACAGAAGTCTCCAAAAGAGATCGGTTCAGGTAATCCATGGAATGTTTTGTTAGTATTTAACCACATGAGTTATGATGATTGTCATGCGTCATGGCAGCTACTAGGAATATAGGTCAACTGGCTAATAAAAGAAAACTGTTACATAGCAACAATTAACCTATCTTCTAATAATAATTCCCTCAGCTGATTCTGGCGAATCCCGGGCCAGTGGTGATGGACAAGTTACATGAATCACAGTTTGCCACTATGATAGGCCAAGACAAGATTTTCCTGACCGTGGCGGATGCAGTTCTGACCTGTTCGCCCAAATTTACCGAAGAAGTTTGATTGATCGATGCTTCTCTTGGCTTATTTGTGGCGGTAAACGAATGCTGCTGTTCTACTTTTATTATTACAGACGATAATGTAGCTCAGGAAAAGCCAGCCAAGTGCTTCGTATAAATAATTTTATCAAAGAAAAAAAAAGTCTCATTTAACAAATGGGATTGTTGAGAATTTGTGATTTGAGACAACGAAGATATCACAGCCACTTTGTCCATCCACAATGCTAGTTTTCTGTACGTGTGATTAATGTGAAATGTGCTCTCTCCCTTCTCCCACTCCACCCACCAACCAAGCGTAGTTTTTTGTTAATCATTGTTTTAAAAATTGTAAAATACATAATTAGTATTGAAAAGTTTTAAAAGTTGATATGAACAACAAAATTATTAGAATATTCTTTTTTTCGTTTGTTTAAAAATAAGTTTAATGGAGTTTTAGGATTGAAGATAGACAGCGGCGGTACTTGAGGATTCTTCTTTTTAACTAGGAGCACGCACTATTATTGGGCCACGATACATTATCACAATCCCAAAACCAAACATAGAAGTCGAAATCTCATAAACTGGACCATTCACGCATCTATCTTCTCTATACATCACATTGAAAAAGAACACGCATACACAGAGTTTGTTGATCCACGCAAATGGCATGTGGCGCGACATGTAAGTTGGAAGAAAAAAGAAAAATCGGGAAATAGGATCAACGCCTCAATAAATAATTTGGAGAGACGAGAGAGAGAGAGCTCTATCGACAACCACCAAAGCAAAAAAAGCATCTTATTCCAAATGTTTCAACTTCTCGTCCCGCCTCATCTTCCCAATCTCACCCCATTCCCCCACAACTATCGCCGGAACAACATTCTCTCTCCACCAAGTCCCGCGAGACGATTACTCCGACAGCCGCCGTCGTTTGCTGCTAACGACAATGTCGATGCGTTCACGCAGTACTCTGGTTACCTATTCAAGCAGCTCAGCTTGAGCGAAGCAGAGTCGTTGATGGAGTACGACATCTCCAATATCGCAGCTATTTATCAGAGGAAGCCCTTCATTCTTATCAGGCGTCTCCTCCAAACCGCCACTTCATTGGGCAAGTGGTTCGCTCTGAGATACTACGATCATCTCACTGACCGCGCCGACATGACTTTTGAGGTATGGGCGGTTAACTGTAGCTGTTTCTTACTAACAACGCGACGTTGCATCGAACTAGAGGGGAAATAAGTGAATCAGTATTTCACGCGATTGGCATGCATCTTGAATATTATCATTGGACCTGTTTTTCTTCATTTTGATGCTATCCTACTTATTGAATCACCAGCACTTGTAAGATAAATGCCTTATAAATTCTTTTCATTATGACTACTTGTGAATTTTTTTCAAATGAATTTGTTTTTTTCGTTGACACTTATTTTTTGGTTGATTCTTCTTTTGTAGGTTCGAGCTGCCGAATTGAGGAAGATATTGGTTCAACTTGGTCCAGTAAATATTTTACCTTCTTCTCTTGCGTTTTGAGGATATTTTATTTAAATAATGGTTGCTAATAATCTATCTTTGTTATGAAGGCATATATTAAGATCGCTCAGGCCATTTCGTCTCGCCCTGTAAGTTCAAAACGTGAATATTCCACATCAGTTCGATGACCCCGACTTCAATTGTGACTTTCATAGTTAAAATTTCTATCTTCATCCAATATTTGGATGGTTTTCGTAAAACAGTTAGCACACCAAGCACATACAAATTGACTCTGGGAAAAAAGAGTGGACATGCAATTTGATTAGGAAAATTAGTTAAGAATCTGTTGTTAATAATGTATTAGCAATATCTGTTTCTTATAGGATTTGATACCACCCTCGTATTTGGATGAACTTTCACTCCTACAAGATCGAATAGCACCATTCTCCACTGAAGTCGCATTTGCTATAATAGAGCAAGAACTTGGAATGCCAATTGATGTTCTTTTCTCTGAAATTTCACCGGAGCCGGTGGCAGCTGCTTCACTTGGACAGGTAGATTTTGTAGTTGTTCATGTGATTGCAATGGTACTTTTGGGTCATGAATTGTGCAATATGATAACTACATTCTCTGACACTTGGTAAAGGTCTATCAAGCTAGACTTCGTGCCACGGGGAAGGTTGTGGCTGTTAAAGTGCAGAGACCTGGAGTTAGAGCTGCAATCTCATTGGACATTCTAATACTGCATTACCTGGCTGGTTTGGTAAGGAATGCAGGAAAACTCAACACTGATCTTCAGGTAATGGAAAATGATATTAGACAAGATTTATTATGTGTGGCGGCCGAAAACTTGTAGTTTCTTCATTATTTTCATCATATGTATTAATATGTCAATGTTAAAAGTTAATCTGAACTTATGCCTCCTAATTTAATGTCTTCATAACTGTTTGCAATATTTTCGTGCTGATTTTATTGATCAACGACTGAGCATCCTTTTTTGCAGTCAGTCGTTGATGAATGGGCCACCAGCCTTTTTCGGGTACGTATATTTTCTGTTTATTCAGAATTTGGTGATCTTTACTTCAAATATGTAAAAATACCATTTCTTTGACAGCACTAGTTCAGGCTTTGGTATGCCATTGATTTTACACCTTGAATCTACCGAGCAACTAACTACATACGTTTTACACTAAAAAGTTCTGTATTTGGCAACTTGATATACAGGAAATTGTATTTTCTTTTTTGTATGTAATGTGTTGTGTAAGGAGTTTTTCTTAGAGCTTCATATTGAATACAGGCAATCCAATTGAATGCAGGAGATGGACTATAAAAAAGAAGCATTCAACGGACTTAAGTTTAAGTAAGCCACTATATATCTCTAGAATTTCCTAGATAGTTGCCACTCCAGCTGAAAATATTGTCTTAGAGAATTGACCTGCAAACTTTTGGAATTTATTTATTCATGTGATTGCTATGGGCATTCTATTTGTAAATGCTTCTGTATTCTGTATGTGACATATAATCTAGTTCATAGCCCTTCTTCTGACTGCTGGATCACATTGGTTCAATCAGGGAGTTGTATGGAAGTATAAAGGATGTTGTTGTTCCGGACATGCACATGGAGCAAACAACACGCAAAGTTCTCATCATGCAGTGGATTGAGGTACCATTTCCTATAAGCCAACGTTAAAGCTAAATGTCAAGTGATGCTACTATTTGTTTCTTCATCCATACCTCTATATGTACTAGAAGAAACGAGTTGATGGTTATTTGAATTCAACTTGGCAAAATAGGTGATCTATCATATAAGAACTGATAATCTTCTAATTGTTCAGATTACCCGTTTATTTATGGCCCTTATTGAATGAACACAGGGACAGAAGCTGGCAGAAGTTAATGATCTATACTTGATTGAGGTATTTTCTTAAAATTTATTGTGGGTTGGCAATGAACCATGAGAAGTCCTACGTTAAAAGTTTACTAGTCAACTGTTACAGGTTGGAGTATATTGTTCATTTAATCAGCTTCTTGAGAATGGCTTTTATCATGCTGATCCACATCCTGGGAACCTACTCCGTACATATGATGGGAAATTAGCCTACTTAGGTACTATCTTATTTTGATATTTTTTTTATTATTCAACTTGATGGCGCGTACTCTTCAGTTTCCTATTTATGTATATTCTTTACATGAAAATGAATTTTCATATCCTCCTGAAAGAAGCGTCTGCCTCACAGATTTTGGCATGATGGGTGAGTTTAAGCAAGAACTTCGGGATGGCTTCATTGAAGCATGTCTCCACCTCGTGAATCGTGACTACGATGCACTCGCAAGGGACTTTGTAACCCTTGGGTATGTGAAAAACCATTTCCTTCCTTAGCATGTACTTTAACTTTGTCGAGATCAAGTTGAAGATCCTGAAATTTAATGTCAAAGGCTTCTACCACCCACTGCGGACAAGGGCGCTGTGACAGAGGCATTAACAGGTGTTTCCAACTCTATATGCATCTTTATCGAGGACCATAATTAAGCTTCCGCTGTCTGTTGATCCTGACATAATTGTTTCATTCTTCACCTGCTATCATCTCAATCTTTTGCAATGCACAACTGAGTGTAGGCGTGTTTCGGAATGCTGTTGCTAAGGGGGTTCGAAACATAAGCTTTGAGGATCTTCTTGAAAATCTGGGATTTACCATGTACTGCTTTTCGAAATCCTTCACATTCTATTGAATGGCATGTGCTCACTTTCAGATTTATTGAATGTTGGAAATAATCGGGCAAAGTTTCAAAACCCGACCTGGCGACCTCCTACATTCAGCTAAAGGAATTAGAGTATAATTTTATTGCATCGTTTATCATCTGCCTGCATGGCAGAAACATAACTTTCGCTGTATTTTCTTCATCAATATACCAACTGTAGTTTCAGCCGTGCTCCTATACATGATCTAGCTGTTTCATCGTTTAGCTATTATAACCTCAATAGTTACCTCAAGTTTCTTTCGTTTTTACTTTGTTATGACAACCACATTATTATAAATCTGACAATTTTTAGTCTTGCCTTGTGTGCTAATATTGATGATTCAGATCTTTTCGCCTTAATGAGAGTTGCATCCCTTTGACCTTTGCGTTGTGAAAAGTATATAATTTGCCAATGGCAAATATCCATTTTATCTACAGGTACAAATTCAAATTCAGGATTCCATCATACTTTTCACTTGTGATCAGAAGGTGATTTCATTTCTGGATTATATGTATTCATATATAATGTAAATATATAGAGCAGCTTGTGGCCTAACTTCCTTCCTGTTAATATCCATTGTATATGTTTTAATAATTTAAAATCAACTGCCTGGTCCACTCAGCCTAGCTGTTTTGGAGGGAATAGCCATAAGCTCGAATCCTGATTACAAAGTTTTGGGTAGCACCTATCCTTGGATTGCGCGGAAAGTGCTTACGGACAGCTCCCCGAAGCTGAAATCATCCTTGCAGGCGCTGCTATACAAGGTATTGAATCAACCTTGTACTTTGTTTTGGCTGTCGCCTGCACGATGATATCTTTTTGGGAATTGAAGTTTCTAACTTTCTACTTTATGAATTAGGATGGAGTCTTCAGGATTGATCGATTAGAGTCTCTATTGACAGAGGTGAGATTATGTGCTTGCAACCACACGCCTACTTCCTTTCTGTCTCTTGCATGTCACTGTGGTATAAGTGATAGTCATTATGATATGCATGATGAGAATTGCTTGCAAGCGGAAGAAAGTTGTGAGTTTCACTACTAGCTTGTTCTTCTCTTTGGACAGTCCTTACGTGCCAGGACAGAGAGAGCTTTGGTTGGTAAGCAGGTGGAAGATAATGAATCTAAGATAATCATCAAAAACATTCTATCCTTTGCTTTAACTGAGAAGGTATTTGTGGGACTTTCTATGTTATCAATGGTTAGGAATATTCACTGCCATTGCATTGCAATTGAAATCTATCACCTGATGGTTTCAGGGTGCATTTGTGAGAGACATAATGATTGAGGAATTTGTGAAGGTAACTAAATATTCATAGCATCATGGCATAGTATGGCATCAATCGGCCTGTTCAAATTTACAACCAAAACTGTTGTGGATTACATACTCTGCTAAATCATCTACACGGGAAGGAGCATTGATCTGTATCACAGTGATTACCGCTCTACTTTGATATTACTTGCTCCTGAAATGATTTTAGGGCTTGGATGCGCTTGGCTTAGCAACATTGGAATCAATAACGTATACAGTGAATGCAAACCTACCCTTCAGGCCTTATTTTTCCTCTATGACCGATGAAGATAGAACCAATCTGATAACACTACAGCGCCTAATTTTGTTATTCTCAGGGATGCAACAGACTGAAACCTCAGTGACGGTAAGGAATGTCTACAAACTGATATCTGTCGGTATTTTTAATGAACACTAGTAATACCAATTACCATGATGTATTATCTCGTCAAATTTCAGAAAAATCTATAGTTGGCCTTGCACTTCAATTGCATGCTTAAAGTAAACTTTTTTTTTTGTTAGCTCCTTCCTGCATCCATTTAAGGATGCATCCTCTATGAGAAGGAAGGAATTGATTTTTATAGTGGAGTTTGCCCTTGCAGGAGGTAAAAAGAGCCGGCATATATAACAATCAAAAGTCCCCTTGGAATAGCTTAACGTGGCTCCCTTCACCATTAATATCTGCTCCCCAAATGCTTTTGATTCTATCCGTGATTGTTGAGGTAAACATCACCATCCAAAATTTTTATTCTTAGCATAATTGATCTATGTTTGTTATCACCATCTGGGCTGGTTATATCTGTAAAATCTGGAAATTAACTAGGGGAGTGAGCGGCTTTTAGCTAAATTATGTATGTACATATATTTCAGCTCCCACTGGATTTACAGCAGCAGCTATTACAAATGCCAGCAGATGTAGCTGGAAAGATGATTTCCCGTGCCACAGCCAGAACAATAAGACGAACTTTCTTTTAAAATTCTCAGTTTAATATATAAACTTTTACTTTGGTGCTGTTATCATCTGTTAAAAGCACAGGTAATCGGCATATAGGGTTGCTGGTTACATTCCATTTGATTGAATAACAGAACGTACAGTGTTAACTGTAAGTACGATGGGGATATTATTATGGCCAATACACATAATGATTTTGTTTTCTCTGGGGTTTCGAGAATTGTTCTAATAACATTTCAAGTCGAAACACAAAGTTAGCACAGGGCAAGCACATATGCATGTATATTTCTTCTCTCGACGAATGATGCTTTTTTTTTTTTAATGTACGTACATATTAAGCATATGCCAGTTAACACATCACTTTACCACCATCCAAAACAGAGCACACATTAGTCCAATTAAAGAAAAACATACATAGTAACGTCTCGATTTTCTTGAGGATGAAGATGCATTAACCAATGCAGCAACATTTAAGTTTCTCACCCTAGTTAAACTAGACATCAGTTCAAATACCTTTTCATGCCTAGGGAATCTTGATTTTAATTAAAATGTTTTAATTGAAAGTAATTAATTGGGTGAAATATATAATTATTAATAAAAACATTGCTTATTTGTAGTAATGAGAGAGTAGAACTATAATTTGAAATAGTTTTGTCCGTCAAAGTAAAAAAAATAATTATAAGTGAAAAAGTTGTCTAATTTTGCACCATTGTTAAAAGGTTAACTAGATTTGCACTTATAATTTAAAAAAATGACTATTTTTGCTATTCTCTCGTGCAAAAAAGACGCGATCGGGTAGCGGTAGCTTCTTGGAAATATGTATTTTATTGTTAGTTTATTATTTCATTTGATATTTTTGGAAAAACGAAAGTCCGTCTATACCACTAGCGTTCGAACAAATAATGATTAATGAAAAAATATCCAATGTGTCTATGTACAGATAAATTGTGAAATTACATACAATCGTCGTACTTATTTCCAAAGCCGACAAGAACTAATATGAGATTACAGCTGTCATAAGACGTTAAATGGGAACCAACGGAAAGATGTTAAAAAATTATCGATTTGGTCTATTTTTTATTTTATTTATCAGTTCTTAGTGGGTAAGCTTGAACCTTTTTTTCTACATTTGACTACTGATATTAGTTAATTGAGAAAGACTATTAAATTAACCTTTTCAAGAGCTCCGAAGTCAGTCCAATCCTACTACCCACAAAGAGCGATTGCGCATCCCATTCCCAGCGCAGTTGTTTCGAAGTTTTTATTTCCACCAGCGTATTATGAAATTCAATTATTTTGTATTATTAATCGATCACTCGTCATAATCTCACTATATTGTTTTTTTGCTGATTTACATTTTTCCCCGAAAGAATATCAACAACTGTCACTACCAATAAAAAATTTCCGCTTTTCCCGTGATTCATATATCCATCTTCTTCTTCTTCTTCGATTTCTCAATTCCATCCGACGACTCAATAGTGGGTAAGTCTCCATTCCCTAATTTGCTGCTTTACCATTCCCAATCGGGGTTTTACCTACTTTGTCGTGCATTGCAGCAACTGTATTACACTGAGCAGATTTTAGCTTCTCGGTTACTTAGGCAAACTGTCTCTATCTATTTCATCCTTTAGATCAGAAACTTTGGCAGATATCTGGGATGGTTCTATCGTACTACACTTGTGTGTTTGATGATATATTAGCTTCAACATTCTACTCATGGTGTTGATTTTTTGTTTTTGGTTCCCCTGCCCAGGGTACACTAATTCATAAATCTGAGGATAGATATATATCTTTCACAAAAGAAAATGGTGTTCTGGGAAGGGCATGTGAGCGACGAAACAATGGGAACCTTTGCACCGGTAGTGGTATATTGGATCTATGCCGGGTTTTATCAGCTTCTACCGCCTCTAGACAAGTACAGGCTGCACACAAAAGCAGAAGAAAACGAGAAAAATTTGGTTCCATTGGGATCCGTGATCAAAGGCGTTCTTCTTCAACAGTTTCTTCAGGCAGTTGTAGCTGAACTCCTATTCTTGGTGAGCCCATCTTCACATATTACATTACAGTACAGCTGTTTTCAGTGTCACTTGTCACATTTATGATTTTATCTGCTTTTGGATTAAGAAAGACGGCCGCATATACCAAACAGTTGCGGGCGTGCTTCTCTTTACGTTTATATAACCATTTGGATATCCATATTATCACTGCAGGTAACTTCAGATCCAGCCTCTTCTTCTCCTACAATTCAGCCTGCTATTGCTGTCCAAGTCGTGCAATTCGTTGTTGCAATGCTGGTCATGGACACATGGCAGTACTTTGTGCATCGATACATGCACCAAAACAAGTTCTTGTACAAGCATATCCACTCTCAGCATCATCGATTGGTCGTCCCCTATGCCATCGGGGCTCTCTACAATCATCCCCTTGAAGGCCTGTTATTGGACACGTTTGGTGGGGCCATATCGTTCCTTGCATCTGGAATGACGGCACGAACTGCGGTATTCTTCTTCTGTTTCGCTGTTATCAAAACTGTTGATGATCATTGTGGGCTATTGCTGCCCAGTAACATATTCCATGCAATCTTTCAAAACAACACGGCTTACCATGACGTTCATCATCAACTCCAAGGTACCAAGTTCAACTATTCTCAGCCCTTCTTTCCTATTTGGGACAAATTGCTTGGTACCTATGTGCCGTATAGACTTGTTAAGCGTCCTGAAGGGGGTTTTGAGGCAAGGTTGATAAAAGACTAAGACGTTTTGTTCAGCTTCTGTCACTTGTGCAGAACTATTAGTATGCTAAGAGAGTGTAGAAATTTGTGTTTGAACTTCTGCAGTCATTTATTTCCTTCTTCCAGTTATTGAGATCATTGTGTACGTACTGAGTTATTTCATGTTGTTGCTGTTGGATGAACTCTCCCTTCATGGTACTTGCAATTTGTTGTAGTCCTGATTATGTATCATGTATGCAGAAAGGTCTGTAATAAATAGCTTATTGGAGGACCAATTATAAAATATAATCGACCTTTAGGCTTTATACCTAAGGAAAAAAATTTGGGGGAAGAAAAAAGAAAAAATTATAACATAATGCGAATTTGGGCATACGAAATTTATCAAGAACCCAGCTCAAATATTCAGAATCAGGACACACCACCGCGGAAAAGAAATGGTCGAGATCGAAGAATCATCAGAGCCAACGCCTCTTTTGCAACAGCGACGGGATGAAACAAAGGCTCCTGAAGCGGCGATTCATGTATACAGACAAGGAAAGGGTCCGATTGAGGTCTTTAAGGCCGCCCTGGTTGGCTGGGAACAGGATCAGCTCGAGGTTCGGGACATTTTGGACAGGTTCGGCTTCAAGACTGTCTACGCTTTCTCGCCCGAAGGATCGCTTCGGGGGGTTCCGGTCAGGTTCAACCCGAGGAATGGGCGATCCTTGTTGACTTATAGGGACGGAGCCGTAGTTTATTTGGATGGCGAACCCAAGGTTAGTTAGTAAACCGACCATCCGTTTCATTCCTTTTTTGTATGATTGTTATTTGCAGTGAGTGATCAACATGTTAACGAGGGTTGAGGTTTATGGTCGAAACTATTTGAACTTGTGTAATGCTAATTGTTTGATTAAAAAATTACTTCTTGGAAATTATGTTTGGATTTGGTCCCTTTGTTTCCAAACTAAGCTCAGCAGGTGGTAAAAGCTCTTGCGATGTAAAAACATAGAGCTAAGTTTGGTTTATTCCAGTTTTGCTTCATCATTGGATGCTCGCATTTGGCTGATGATTTCTGGAGATCCAACTTCATTTTTTGGTTGATGAACGACTTTGTTAGCAATTATCATTTTGCTGATGCTGGGGGTTGGGTAGTTTACTATATCTTGATGACATTTGGAGTTTGAGTCCGAACGGAAAAGCTTTGAAAGTATGTGCCGGTAGAGTTTTATATTATAAGTATGATAAATATGAATACATCAATTTCTTTTGGTTCTTAAACAATGCCGTTCAGTTCAAATCTTTGGATGGGCTGATCATTGATGTGTTACTAGGCTTTGGACCTTCGATATAATGTGGCTAGTAAGTTTACTAGGCTTTGATGGAAGATCTCCATATCAGATATTCGTACTTGATTTGTCATGACCATGCCATTCATTGCAGGACTCACTGGTCATGCCCATCACCAGGATATTAGTGGGAGTTGCAGTCATGACCTGCTTGATTGTCTTGGTTATGAAGGAGATTCCTAATAAGTTGAACTTGTGGAGTGTTCGCTTTCCACCATGGGTTTTGGCATGTGCAGTTATAGTTTTCACTCGACTGAGGAAGAGAACCAAGCCCATTCTTGAAAAATTACCTCTGAAAAAATGATTCATTACAGGTTTGAGTTGTTCTTGCTTGCCATTACGACTCCAGTCCAGCAGTAGTGCAGTCGAACCGTCACACTGTTTTTTATCGTCTTTCGTTAGTATTGTGTTGCTTGTTATGAACTCAACTACAATACAAATTCTCATCTAATCTGTAACTGCTCTGCTTGAAGTTGATGACAATCCATGGCCAATATGTCAACGGACAGAATAGGATCAAAAGATAACCCAATTAACAACGTACATATGTATCATGGCGAAAGTCGACTTTTTTCCCTTACAAATTGATTATTTGCCCAAATAGCATCGTCAGGTGCTACTAGTCGTATATAATCGAACGGAACGAAACGAATGGGCGGTGCGGATTTTAAAAATAATTATTATTATATAGCAAATGCCAAATTTTATACACAGAAAAAAGGAGGTCTTGTCTCTTGTCTGGTATTGGGGATCGAAGTTGGCGCTCCTTTTTCGTGACTGTCTATTCGGTCGCTACTATTTTCTTCTCCGGTTATTTCTTTGTAAGAAGGGAAAGGGTGGGGAAGGTCAATCGGTCAAATGTCCATGCGCAGGCGAACATTGTTGAAGGTCATCGTTCTCGGCGACAGCGGGTACTCTAATGCTATTTTAAATTCGTCGCAGTTTATTTCCTTCTGTATATCCCTATTCCCGATATTGTTCTAATCCGTATCTCTATTTTTTTCCATATGTAGTGTGGGTAAGACATCGTTGATGAACCAGTATCCTTTGTTTTGTTCGTCTTCAAATTGATGGCGTCGACGGATTTATGTAGCTTGTTAATTTAATTATTGCTTCTTGTGCCGATGTCTTATGATCTGGTTAACAGACGATGTTGCAGGGTTCGTAAGTTTTAGGATAAATTTATTGAGATGATTTCAATATGTGGGTCGGGTACACCGTATACATAGTTTGAGACCGAGCTGCCGTCATGTCTATGGAGTAAAAACTGTGACATTTCACAATCTGGGAGTATGTCGTTAGATTCGTACGCCGTGGTTTTGAGTCTTTCTGATGCACTTTTTATTGGTCGATGATGTGCTTCTTGGTGGTACAGTTTTCAACTTGAGAGAAGTCTATGCATTTGGGATTGTAGTAAGCAAGGATGTTTGTCTTTAACTGATCAATTAGATATGTCCACAAGAAATTCAGTCAGCAGTACAAAGCTACTATTGGTGCAGACTTTGTGACAAAGGAACTTCAAATAGAAGATCGCCATGTCACTCTTCAAGTGCGTTATTTCTTGGAACCATTTATGCGGTTTTGGCATCTTAAAAATATTGGTTTTACCAAATGAACGAGTGTTTGTTGGTTGCGCTAGATCTGGGACACTGCTGGCCAGGAAAGATTTCAAAGTCTTGGAGTTGCATTTTATAGAGGAGCAGATTGCTGTGTTTTGGTGTACGACGTGAATGTTTTGAGGTCCTTTGACACTCTTGACAACTGGCATGAAGAATTTCTTAAGCAGGTCAGAATCTTTGTCTTATCTTTAGATGGTTTATATTCTCCAGATGGTAGTGGTCAGGATAGGAAAAAAGAATTATATCCTTTCACACTTTCCCTCAATCGAACGTTTTTCTATGTATAATGCCATGCATAATCAGCATCAAACTGTGTTCTGCACGTCTATAATTAATGCTAGGTCAGACAATAATATGTATATATCATATATATATATAATAGTATGAGCTAAGAATTTTCGCTGAGGGACCATGGGGGGGAAGGGGGGTTAGGTGAATCAAGTTAATATTTGCCAGTGTCCTTCATAACCTCAGTATGCTTCATTCTTTTTGTCTGTTGTTTGATCGGGCCTTTTTGTATGATGCAGGCTAATCCACATGATCCCAAGACATTTCCCTTTATACTGGTTGGAAACAAGATTGATATCGATGGTGGCAATAGCAGAGTGGTAATCGTAGTGTATTGTTTTGAGTAGGTAGCATGAAAGTAACACGTCTGGTTCTGTCTAACAAAAACCAAACTCAGGTTTCTGAGAAGAAAGCTAAGGAATGGTGCGCATCGAAAGGGAACATACCTTACTTTGAGACATCAGCTAAAGAGGATTACAATGTTGATCCTGCATTCTTATGCATTGCCAAGACTGCCCTGGCCAATGGAAATGACCAGGACATGTAAGTACTGCTTCTATCAATCTCGTGCTTCTATCGGTACTGCTTTTTTGAAATGATTATTTGCAAATTGCAAAACAGATACTTCCAAGGCATACCAGAGGCTGTTTCTGAAACTGAGCAGCAAGGTGGTTGTGCTTGCTGATCGTTCCATTCTTTGTTGCTTGCTTGCTGCTGCTGCCTATAAATGATATGATTTATGTCGAGGTCAACGTTGTGGCTGATAACAACTTTACAGCCACTATGTTTGTTTGGGGCTTGTGGACTTGAGTTGGGTCGTCGTATAAATCCATTTTATGCGTTGGATTATAAAGTCATTACATGGGTGAAATTAAACGAAACAATTATCTCTGTGATCTAACAAGATGGAAAAGAAAAAGAAAAAGTTAGCGGCAACAGTAACGCCGTTATCTTTCGATTTCGTCCCTTTTTGTTTTCTACTTTAAATAATTTTCCGAAAGGGGCCAAAAAGAAAAAGAGAAAAACAATTTCCGCAAACAATAACACACAATCAATCAAAACCAAACACTGTACAGATTAGATCTGGCATTTGCTTTCTTTCTCTTTCCCACACACTCTTTCTAGTTTCTCGTACTCCAAGGCTAAGCGGATTGTCTCTCTCCTTCACCTTCTCCAGATCTCGTTCCTTTTCCCTTATTATCCCACTTTCTTTTACTTGGTTTTTCTTTCCAAGCCGCACAAGGGAAATGTAGAATTCTTTTTCCTGATTCAGGTACTGCATTCTCTTATTCTGACTCGACGTTTTTATCGGTAGTGATGATTGTTTCTGTTAGTCGCTGTTTATGTTACAGAGACAGTAGTGAAGTATGACTTGGAGTTGGAGAGCTCGTTTTTCAATTATTTTGTTGGGATGACGTTGTGATGTGGAGAAAATTTTGCCCCTGCTAGTTAATCCTTATTTTTTGTTTCTTTGCTTATACTATAGTCGGCATTTTTGTTTTTAATTCGCAGTAGGGTCGCTTCGCTGCCTTGTATTTTAGTGTCTAAATATGTATAGTTTTTGTTTTAATGGAGATTGCGGGATGTGTGGTGAAGATTATAATATATTTGAACTGTATGTGAGTAGGGACCTGACAAAAAAGAGAGATGATAGGAAGTGGAAACATCTGGATTTCTGTATGTGAAAATGTCTTCTAGACGCTATAAGTTTGTTAATGCCTCATCTTACTACTTCTCTTAACTACCTTTTCATGATGCTGAATATAATGGCTTTTTATCTCTTAATCGCTGCTTATTTAAGTGCATTAGTTACTGTTGTTAGGTGGTCCACGTTATGGTATATAAATAGCTTCTTCGTTATTTTTTCTGTGCTCCTCCTATGTTTAATGTAGTTGAAAGAAGTTTGTATTTTTTGTTTTTGTTGCTTGAGTATCGACCTTACAATGCTTATGGAACATACTTCTTCTGATCATGCAGACAGCACCAAGCAGGGTAAGCAAAGTTTGCACTGTCAGTAAGTAAATACCTTCATCGTGTGATTCTCCTAGTAGAGACAGACGATGGCATTGGAGCAGAATCGGTTTCTCCAACCACCTCAACCACCTGCACCTCGGGTATCTTGATTTTCGTCGCTGTCCTTTTCATCAGTTACATAGTGTTACTAATTCTGATTTCCTTCATTATTAAATAAACGTCAACAATGTCTAGTAGCTGCTTTGGATCATATCCTCTTCCGCTTCGTCTGGATTTAATGTTCCATTTCGAACACATATTCATTTGTGGGTGCCGATCTCTTAAACGTTTGGGTTCCGGTTTAGTCTGCATGGCTAAAAGAACACTTTGCCTCTTTTCTTTGGAAAACATTTTTTTTTGGCAATAGCATTCTTTTGACCAATGATTATCTTACATGCAGCTCAAGATCTGGGCAGGTTGCTGGGGTGGACTATCTTGTTTCCGGAAACAAAAAGGTGGGACCCGTATCGTTCCTGCAGCTCGATTGCCCGAAGGCAACAATCAGCAAAACGGACCTCAAGCTGTTGGTTTATTACCCAATCAGACTAATGGCGTTATTGCCTTGTCCCTTCTGGCACCACCTTCTTCACCTGCTTCGTTCTCGAATTCTGCCCTCGCATCAACTGCTCAGTCGCCAAGCTGTTTCTTATCAGCTAGTTCACCAGGCGGCCCATCGTCGACCATGTTTGTTACTGGACCGTACGCTCATGAGACTCAACTTGTGTCCCCACCTGTTTTCTCAACCTTCACCACTGAGCCATCCACTGCTCCTTTAACTCCTCCACCAGAGTTGGCCCATTTAACCACCCCATCCTCTCCAGAAGTGCCGTATGCCCATTTTCTTACATCATCTTCCAAAATCAAAGCCACTGATAAGGCTGGTTACATCTCTAGGAATGACCTTCAGTCAACATATTCACTGTATCCTGAAAGTCCCTCTAGTACGTTGATAAGATCGCCTGCCTCGAGGATGTCGAATGATTTGTCCTCGTCCTTTAATGAACGAGATATTGCCGATCACTGGAATTCTGACTCGGGCAGGTTCCTCGGTGTCCAAAGTGGTGGCTCGAAGCCACGCCAAGATTCCAACTTCTTCTGTCCTGAAACATTTGCGCAGTTCTACGAACAATCGTCGGTCTCAAATAACGGCGGTCGGTTGAGTATTTCAAAAGAATCAGATTCTTATACCACTGGGCATCACAATAGGCAGATGAGAACTACACCGAGAGCAGATGCAGAGGAACTCGAAGCTTACAGGGCATCATTTGGGTTCAGTGCTGATGAGATCACAACCACTACTCACTATGTTGAGATCACTGACGTGCTAGAGGACAACTTCAGCATAGCTCCTCCGTCTACCTCAAACAAACCTGTTGTTGAAGCAGAACAACATGTCTTAACTGCTTCAGGGAACGAGGGATCAGAAACGAATGATAAAATAAATGAAGGTATATTCAGCCCAAAGCTTGGGAAAGCTGGAATAAGATGCACTCAGGGTTCCAATTCTGGAACTTTTAATTACAACCGTGAAGGTAAAAAATTAGTAATTCAGTTCATTGGATCTCTATATCATGCTGGGTGACATTAGTTTGTCCTTTTCTTTTTCTTAGATCAAATCCATCAGAAACCAAATGGAGATGCCAAGCACATATTGTACGACGATGATGACCTATTTTCTAAAACGGGACACCTTAGAATTGGATGTAAACATCATCACTATGGCTTGTCAAATTCTGATGCAGAAATTGAGTACAGGAGAGGACGGAGCTTAAGAGAAGGTCGAATTAGGGCATCAGAACACTAAGGTTATCATCTATCTTGAACTGAACTGAATAGAGAGCCGCTATTGGGGACTCAACAAAAACTCTTTCTTACCCTGTATGTAGTGCATTTTGTCTTACATGCGTCCTTGGCTTTTGTCTCATGGTCGTGTAATGTGGGTGTCTATCTCCAAATGATATTTATATTAGAGTTTGGTGGGCAGTGGATCCATCTATTATACTAAGCATGTGATGTGTGGATCCAACTTATAGCATGGACATCTTTTTCTTTTTTGTACAAAGGCGAACGTATGTATGTGCGGAGTCGTATTGCTTGGTGGGATTGACCCTTGAGTTTCCAGTTATCTATGGGTGCCTGCCTTCCTTGCCTAGACTTAGACTTTAGAGGATGATGATGATGATGATGTAGTAGTAGTGGTTAGTACTGAGATCTTCTCAACTGGGTAATTTGACTGCATGCATGGATTACCTATTTATGCTCGCTCGGTTGCTGGCAATCACCACAGCTATGTGCAGAAGAAATCGAAACTTGAACGATATCACAGGACAAATCTTGAATTAATTATTTCTTTTTATTCAGAATTAGCAAGAACAAAGGCCGCTTCTGTGTCAAGTTTTAATACTTGTATATCACCGCTGTGATTTCCTGTAAACTGAACCAAGATACTAAGCAGAGCTCGTGCAAAACAACCGTGAAAGGTTTATAAGGTTTCATAACTCAGAACATAACAGATAGTGAATTGAAAGCTACAACAGTGCAAACAATAAACGCAAATCTCAAAAGGCAGGCGGAGAGTTATCTTATTGATTAGAATGATTACATCAGGTATTAATTATCGAACTTGTTCAGATTCAGACAGATATATTATTGAATCTAGCAAGCAAGAAGAGGGTCGAAATAAATTACTCGTCTAATTGTCGAAGCTCAGCCTTCAATTGCTCAATCTTGAGGCCCATAGACCTCTGAATGGCACCTCTCTCATCGTCGGAGACCTTGTTCAACAGCCCCTCGTACAGTTGAACAACTTGTGCGACAGCTTCACGAGCGCACTCAGCTTCCTCATTGAAATACACCGTTTCCTTAGACTCCATAGCTGATTCTATCTCTTCCCTGGCCTCAGCAAACTTGAGGTTGATGACATCCACTTCTCTGTCGACGGCTTCACCAACACTGTAGTATTTCCTGAGGAGGCGAGACGCCGTGCTCTCCACCACCTTGATGTGGTTGTGCGACGGTGAATGTCTTGACAGTGCTCTCGTGGAAAATGGAACTTTGGTTCCCCCAATTGAGTTCCTAGTCAGGAAAATTTTGCAGATTAAAATTGATGAACGATAACGAATCATCGCGTTTGTTTTGTTGGTTTAGTTGTTTAGGTTAGGAAGAAGAATAAGAAGGAAGCTAAACGAAGATGTTCTTGAAGAATCACAGCAGGGCTACAACGATAATGGGCCATCGAAATGGGCCATTTTATTGCAGTAATCGTTGACCAGCTAAATCGGCGTGATTGTGTAATCTTTCATATTTAACAAAATAATAATACAATACAACAACAATGGGAAATGAACTCTATTATCATCTTCCTTCCGTGAAGACTCGTCTTCTTCTCTTCTACCTTTCTTACCTATCATCCATCCCAAAACCTACGATCAGCTTGCATTAAACAGAAAACTAAGTAGTAGAAAGATTCTGTTTTGGGGGCAAATGATTTTTGATGCATGCATGAATGTTGTTTGGTTCTTCTAGAATTCGGTTTTTTCTCCTCCATTATATTAGCTAGTTGTTAGTCTCTTTGGAATTGAAACCACTTCCAATTGGAGCAGAACTTGTCTTCATCTTGGAAAGGTATCTCCTCCATGGGAATAGCTTCTAGTTTTCTGTTTGCCGAGACAATGGAGATTTTCCTCCTGTACTTGTTTGCCATGACTTGAGCTTCAGAAAACACTCTCTCTTTGTCGCTCATAAGAAGACCTGGCTCACTTTCAAGTTCAGCAGTGCTGTAAAACACATCACACAACACAAGTTTAATCTCTTCTGTGTCCGCCAATGGAAAGAAACGAAAAGCAAGATTAGTGTGTGTACCTCAGAGATATTTTATCTGGAAACATTGATTTCACAACAACTACTTTAACCGCCTCACCCACGGAGAGAATGTCGCCAACCGACGTAATTTTCCCGTGGGTTATGTTCGAAATATGCAGCAATCCACTACAGTAAGGCACGCCCAACAAAATCAATTTAATCCATTAGGCAATTGGATGGCTATGCTTGAAGTGAGAAACAAATGTATGTCAAGTACTTCAACAGCACTAACCTTCTATTGGTATCACCAATCCTTATTTGAGCTCCATACGGAAAAATTTTCTTGACGGTTCCATCTAGAAGCGTTCCTGGCCTCAGATGCAACATCCCCTGCAACACAATAATAACCAAGACCAAAATCTTTAATATCACGCATTTACGAAAATAGCAAGCATTCGCGTATACATATACCAACCCATGCTTCCTTCTCACTGAGGATTAAGTCATTGGTGGCATCATTTATTCGAGTAATCTGGACATGCATTCTCCGGCCCACCTGCAAACATCAAGAATTCTCACAGTCATCGATGTGATAGCCTACAAGTAGGTGGACATAGATAGTAAATACAGAGTTTAGTTAGGGATCATCATAATATAATTACTACGAAGCTAATTAGAGCTTTGTTGGGACGTTATATGCAGGCTTGCACCATAAATATACATTCCATAATAAGCTTGTTGAGAAATTTCTGAAAAGATCGCAAGGTGCATGAAAAGTATAGGCTTACGTTTTCTTTCAGCTCAGTAAAGTTGTCGACTCTGTTCATCAGTTCAGCCTTTGGAAGAAAGGCCCTCAAACCCTACATGTGATATCAGATGCAATAACAATCCTTCTTTCCAGGAAAAAACATGTACAAAGTCGTGTCAGATGGAGAGCTAGTTTCTTCTACCTCTATCCTTGTCAGGAGGCCACCAGTGTTCCACTCTGTTATCTTAACCTCTATGGGCTCATTGAGCTGTTTAATCTGCAGAAGCAATAACTTTGGACTTAGCATGAATTAGATACCAGCGACTTATGAACAGTCACCCAAAATTACACACACAAAAAAAAGGAAAATCTCAGTTTCACTGGAAGAAAAGAGTGCCGCCAACACAAACAAACCAGAACCGACTAATAAACAAACACGAAAGAAAAGATGAACGAAAAGAACCTGCCTCACTCTGTGCCAAGCCACACGCCTAAACAATCTTCTAGTGGACAGCAATGGCCTTCCACCAAGAGTCCTTCCCATAACTTCAGCAAAAACAACTGTCCCAATCTCCACAACAGGTTTTCCAGGTAATTTCTCCCCACCAATAGCCTCATCATTCCTCACAATCCCAACTTTTCCACGGGACATAAACTCCTCAGCATCCCTCGCCACATCACACGACAGATAATCCATTTCCTTATCGTACAAAGGCAAAACTTCTTTGGTCAGCATCGTGCCCAACATATCAGCTCCCACGTTCACGTCGAGCTTGTTGTCGTTACCCGAGACAACCACTCCCACAACAAAATCACCTGGTTTGGGCTCATAATATTCCACACGAAGTTCTTCCTCTTTCTTGTCAGGGGGGTCTCGGTTTCACCACTCTCCTTTGAACTGCTTTCCTCCTCGGGTGGCCTAAAGAACTTGTAAAACGGCTCCAAGACTTCCTCTTCGTCCACCTTTTTCACTTCATCCACGTCAACTGTTTCTTCAATAGACCCATTGGCCACTTGCTTTTGATAAGGCTTGTTCAGTAGCTCAAGCCCATCTAGTTCTTCATTCTCAACCTCATTGGCGACAAGGGCATCTGTAAATTCTTCAAACACGCCATTTTTAGAGCACAGTGGAACGTGGGTCGGCCTAACATTGGTGAGTTTGTAGAATAACTGCAATCTTTCACAGAACGATTTCGATTGGGGCTGGAGAGTAGCAACAGAGCAGATAGTGGAACTACTGAAAGGTAGAAATGGGTTGAAGTATGAGAAGTTAATAGGACTGTGAATCATCATTTCGCTTGTAGCTTGCTTGTTTTGCTATCAACTCCTCGTCTCCTCAGGGGTTCACGTTATCCGTTTGATTGCCGCAGAAATAAATTACTACTCAGAAGGATGATGGGCCCTAACTACCTACTTGAAGAAGATCGTGTTATCGTAATGCGGCATCTATACTCTTATATTAATTGTGAGGGGCTTTTAAAAACTGTCAATTTTATACCAATTTGGCGTAGCAATTAGACCCAATTTTAAGACTTATTTCACGGTTTCTACATGACTATTTTTAGCGGATTTTTTAATTGATTAAATAAGACCCACGTCCTATCAGTAAACCGCCATCGGCCCATCACATCTCTGACCTCATTCTTGTACCTTCTTTAATTCTACAGTGTCATTTTTGTTTATTATTTTTTTGTGAGATCTTTTTAAATCTGTGCGTTTTTCGGTTTTTAATAAAGCTTAGAATAATTTTATTCTTTGTTATTTTAGATTTAGTTATCGTGCACACACATGGGGTGTGCAGGGCAGGATTACTAGTATATATTATCACAGACGGTGCCTTTGCTATTTGGGCCTTGGCAACTGTTTAGTTGGCCGATCAAAGGTTTTGTTTCTATGTGCCCACTTAAAAAAGCCCAGTTTAATAAGGAACGAAAACTTGTTTGTTCGTTCGTTGTGCTTTAGTCTTTTACCCTCAGTCATAGGAGAGAGAGAGAGAGAGAGAGAGAGTTATCTTCTTTGGGAAAATAATGCAAAGATGAATGAAGAGGCGATCGCCAACCGTACAAAACCACAACTCAAACTCAGGCACTATCAGATCTAAAATTCCAACCCACAAATTTTCACAGGTCGCACCGAGCGCACATAGCTACGACTCTAACCTAAAGGAGAACACGCCGACTAATTCAAGCTAAACATTCAATTCCGCGCGAGATTTTGAATGATTGGAAAGAAAAGGAAAAGGTGGAAGAAGTTAATACCTGTATGGAATTGTGCTAATGTGATAACAATATGAGAGATGTGATTTTTCACTGTCCCTGAGAAATGGTCGCAACGGTTGAGCTGGTAATAAAGGCAGTTGCTTTATACGTGCGGGCATGTAATGAACAACCAATGTTGTATGCACGAGCTCTTGCATTGCAAGGGAATGTAGCTAGTAGTGATTGTGATGTACACACATAGTTAGTTTGCATTACTGCTACTTTGGAATTCTAAAGGTTATTATTATTAAGTGGGCATATGCATGTTGAAATTAGGAGGAATTGACGATTATGTTAGTTTCGGAAGATAGATGAGTACACAAATATTACATACCAATGTTTAATAATTTTTCCACAACAATGTAAAATGATTATTGTACTGTTGCATGCTCTCAGCTAGTTTTCATTATAATGTTGTCTCGTTGAATGGAATCTTCAATCCGCACAAAACAGCGAAAAACATGTTCTACAATCCATTCAAGAGATTGGTGAAAAAAAAATCCATTCAAGAGAGAGGGTTAGATAGCTAACATTCCCTTGGTAAAAAAAAAAACTAACGTTCCTTACATTGCATAAATTTTCCTTTCAGATGATGATCGATGAACAATAAACAAGAATCAACTGATAATATGGCGACTCACGAGGTGGAGGAAGAAGAAGAAAAAGAAGAGTGTGCTCAAACTACGGAAGATGATCATCCAAAGCCGTCGTCGAAACCTAATTTGAGCCCACACGAAAACAACAACATTGTCGAAGAAATAATCCACATTATCGACTCCATAAAGGTCATCGGAGAATACAGAAAAACTCAGAGAAAAGATTGCCTCAATCTTGTCAGAAGATTGTATCTTTTCCTACCGCTTTTAGAAGAAATTCGCGACGTCAACGGAACGACCATTCCCCATTCTGGGTTATTCTGCCTCAAGAAAATGAAGAAGGCTTTTCGATCCGCTGTCAAACTATTGAAGATGTGTCATGCTGGCAGCAAGATCTATCTGGTTCGTGCGTATATGGAATCTGAATTTCTTTTTTCTTTTCAATAAAAGAGTTTCTGAGTTCATGTGGCTAAATCATCAGGCATTGGAAAGTGAGGCAATGATGGTTAGATTCCGCAACATATATGACAAGGTAAGCCAAGGCGTCGAAGGAATGCCTTTTGAAGAGCTTGGAATCTCCGAAGAAGAGAGAGAACAGATTGAGATGCTAAGAGCGCAGCTGAGAAGAGCCAAGAAGAGAGCAGACACACAAGACATGGAACTCGCCATGGACTTAATGGTGGCCTTGTCTGCAGATGACAGAAATGGAGACTGTGCAAGCATCGAAAGGCTTGCAAATAAACTGTCTCTACACACTGCAGATGAACTCAAACAAGAAGCCTTAGCAGTTAAAAAGCTTGTCAAAGAAAGGCGAGGGCTGAATCCCGACAGCACTCAGCAAATCGTCAACCTTCTGAATAAGTTTGAAAGATTGGCTGCGATTCCACAAAGTGGCGATTCTGATGATGCCCAAGTGCCTAAACACTTGTACAATCGAATCCCATATGAGTTTTTGTGTCCGATCACCTTGGAGATCATGACGGATCCTGTCATAATTTCCACTGGGCAGGTATATACTTATTTCGATAAATTACAATGTTGTGCTTTGTTGTCCAAGAAGATGACTTTTTTGTTGTGAAACACAGACGTATGAAAGAGAGAGCATACAGCGATGGCTTGATTCGAACCAAAAAACGTGTCCAAAGACGTCACAAGTGTTAACTCACTCGTCGCTAGCTCCAAATTTTGCTCTGAAAAACCTGATTACACAATGGTGTGAGAAGAACAACTTTCAACTCCCCCCCAAAGAAGGAGACGCCGTCTACGAGCGCAGATAATAACTCAGAGGACGAGAGAATAATGTCCTTGGTTAAGAAATTGTCTTCGAGCATATTAGACGAGCAGAGAGGGGCTGTGAAGAAGATACGTATGCTGTCTAAAGAGAGCCCCGAAAATAGGACTTTGATCGCAAACAATGGAGGGATTCCGTCACTGGTGCAGCTTCTGTCATATCCCGATTCAAAAATCCAGGAGAACGCGGTGACGGCCCTTTTAAACCTGTCCATCGACGAATCAAACAAGAGAATCATATCGGGCCAAGAAGATGCAATCCCTTCCATGATAGAAATACTGGAGAAAGGGTCCCTCGGCGCCAAAGAAAATTCAGCTGCAGCATTGTTTAGCTTGTCCATGCTCAACGAGAACAAGGCAAAGATTGGTTCTTTGAAGGGCATTCCACCACTGGTTGAATTGTTGAAGTATGGGACGATCAGAGGCAAGAAAGATGCCATGACAGCTCTCTTTAACCTGTGTCTGAACAACCCAAACAAGGGCAGGGCAGTCGAAGCTGGGATCGTGCAGCCTTTGCTTAAGATACTTGAAGATGATAAGCTGGAAATGGTCAATGAGACGCTGTCGATGCTTTTGATTCTTGCAATGTGTCCCGAAGGGAGGCATGAACTTGGAGAGCTCGATTTTATCGAGAGCCTTGTGAGTTTGATAAGAGAAGGTACGCCGAAGAATAAAGAATGTGCTACTGCTGTTCTATTCGAGCTGGGAGCAAACAATCACAATTTGATACTCGCTGCTCTGCAATATGGGGTTTACGAACATTTAGTTGACCTTTGTAAGAATGGCACTGAGAGAGGTCAGAGGAAGGCCAACTCCATGTTAAGGCTAATGCGGTCCAGTGAACAGATATAGTAATAATAATAATTATATTAGGCTGCTTGCTATGTGTTTTTTTAATAATATTAATCACAGAGATGAATACATAAATATAGAGACCAGACCAGCGTTGAAAAAAAATGTATATTTTTTAATATAAGACGTTTTTATACACCTTGTTTCGCTGCTTTTAAATAAAAAAAAAAAAAAAAAAAAAACGTTCGTTATCACTCCTAATTTTAGTATTTTACCGGGTTTGGACGTTAAAATAAAAGATTTGTGGGAAAATATTTCCTCTAAAGATAAAACATAATTCTCACGCCATATAAAAAGGCACGGTGCTCGTCATACCTCCTTATTTTGAAACATTATATTCTACCTACTCGGTCTCGCGCCGTCAAGCGATCTGTAGCAAATACCTGCGGTGAGTTTCCATCCCTTTCAGTTCAACGGAAACTGAGCTCTGTTCGTTCTCTCACGGGTTATCAGTTTCCTTATCTCAATTTTTTTTTCATTTAATTTAGCCTTTGGGTTTATATTGTTTTTCTCTTTTCGGAATTGGCATTTCCTTTGGGTATTTGGATATTAGTCCCATTTCGTCGAATTTGTAGCTAGATTACTTTTCTGCTTCTTAATTCTTTATATTTAGGGCTTGGAATTAACTCAGAACTTTGGGAAGTGGAATAATTGGTGAATTATCTTTACGGGGACTCTTGGTTTCTTTTAAACCTAATAATTCTGTGGGACTTCATACTTTTCGTAGTTAATAGCGCACCTGGATAACTTTTTAGCATGCCGATGAATTAATTCTTGGTTGAATAGGAGCTTGTTAGAATTAATAATTTTTTTATGTTAGATTTGCAGTTGTATGTATTCGTAGGGGCATTGTAACTTGCCTCTTGTTTTGTATATCTTGCGAGCTGCGTGCAGTATTTGGGATCTTGCAACGTGGGCCTTTCCGTTGACACAACACTGAAAATTTTATAAAATTTCTGTGCAAATTTGCTTCCTCTCCTCTATTACCAGTAAACCGTAACCAAGTTTTCTTGGAATCACATTTTAGGCTCCTTTCTCTTTTTTTTTTTTGGGAACAACTACCTCTTGATTTATGCAGGCATTCACTTCCAAATGATCAATCCCACTGAAGGAAATGGAACCAATGTGGTCAATAATGGTGCGGCCTGTTCTCCTGCTCCTAAGAAAACTGCATTGAGAGATGTTCAGAACGAAAATGTTGGCACTGTTTCTAAGAAGCAAGATCCTTCAGTTTCTGGGGGAGGAAAGTCAACCAATGACACCGTTAAGGGTCGCGGGCAAAAAAGACTTACGCCTGAGCGCCCTTCGATATCCAGGGGTTTACAGTCTTTGGCCTACAATGAGACAAATGAGAATATCATGAACGTTCGTAGGAGATTTGATCTAGAACTAGGAATAGGTAGGCTTCAGAACAATGTTGAAAAGTATGCCAAGTCTTCGGAATTTGCTCAAAAGATGAATCAGATGAAAGACAATAATATCCAGCATGTAGCTGCACCCGCAAAGGATAATGTGACGCCACCCGTGGCAGTTCCTAGTGGTGGTATCCCTAGTTCTTCAGTTAGGCACACCAGTAGTGTTTCAGTTGCCGCTAATGTTTCAGGGGACCAACTTCGTACTGTTAATTCTAGGGGAAGGAATAATGATCAGGTAAGAGCTGAGCGCTTCATTTCGCTGCAAAAATATCTCAAACAATGCGACGAGGCTAACCTGATGGAGCACATAAAGAGTGAGTCCCACGTGTTCTTTTTGTGGATAGCGTTTGCCTTTCTTAATCTTTTTCAGCTGTTACTGACATAGTTATGCTTGATGCGGATTTTACCTCAGTGCTTTCGCAATTATCTCCTGCCGATCTGAGTAAACATGCTGTGGAGTTGGAGAAAAGAGCAATCCAGTTGACAATAGACGAAGGTATGCATGCCTTGCTGCTGGCCTTATCCTTATTTGTATTGATTGATCTTTGATAGTCAACTATTTACGGTTCCTTTCTCACAAGATGGTTGGTGATCAAATTTATACTTTATCTGTTTTTCACCTACGCTTGTGTACAACTCAGTTGGCTTGTTGATACGTCAAAATTGAAATTTCGGTGACTAGTAAGATAAAAAAAAAAAGGAGAGAAGAAGACCTTTATACTTGTTGTTGCGTCCATTGCAGGCACTGAGATGCAGCGGTTGCAGGCACTGAATATCTTGTCAAAATCTTCCCCAACCAACAATCAGTGATTGATCCAACAATTATGGAATTTGGACAGAGTTTGAAGTTGAAGTTGGTTTCATGGCCTTGAAAAGCTCGATGGATGCTGAGTTTGTTGGCTGTACGGTACGTAGGTTCTATTATTGTATTTTATTTTTAATGAGATGATTGGTTTCCTTTTAAGACAAGAAGTTGGAATGTTTAAGTCTGTATTTATCTGTCTTGAAAACCTGGTCTTTTACTGACATTTGAAAACCTTTAGAGGAGCATTATATACTTTGCAATCGAATTAATATTATCCAGCCTGCAAAAATTCATGTCTTGTCATACAATAGAAGAGCGCATATGCCTGATCAATAGCTCTGTCCAGGCCACACTGATCAATGGAAAGCTTCAGTACTTCCATGGTAAGTACGGTAAGGAGAATTCTGATTTGAGTGGTTGGTGGGGATGCTACTAATTTTCACCAAATCTTCCAAGACTTGCTCCATATCTGGCCTTCGTTTAGGATCTTGATCTATGCACCTTAGAATGAGTTGGCCTGTTGAAGATGCTGCTTTCGATGGGTAATAACCCATTAGTCTCGGGTCCATGATCTTTCTCAACTTCTTTTTATCGGGTAGAAAAGGCTTAGCCCAGTCGACTAGATTGGCCATTCCACCTGGCCTATTCAGATCGATCACTCTTAGGCCAGTGATCAACTCCAATAGTACAACTCCAAAACCGTAAACGTCGCTCTTCAAGTATAAATGGCCTGTGGCTAAGTATTCTGGGGCAGCATATCCATAAGTGCCAACAGCTTTCGTTGTTAAATGCGATTTGCCATCCACAGGGCCTAACTTAGCAAGTCCAAAATCCGACAGCTTTGCATTGAAGTCCTGTGTAAATAATAACAGAGGTTTCCATCTCATCTTGTACATACAACAATAAGATGATGTATCTTGTGTAAAAAAAAATTAAGGTTCTTCTTACTGCATCAAGCAAAATGTTGGAGGCCTTGAAGTCTCTGAAGATTACAGATTTTTCCGTGGTGTGTAAGAAAGAGAGCCCTTGTGCTGCTCCAATTGCTATCTTCATCCGCATATCCCATGATATTGTATCTGCTGCACCTTCTGACACACACACATATTTTATATATATATATATATGTATGTATGTGAGTATAACAATGATTATGTTGCAATATATTAGAATAGAGTACTTAATTAATGAATTACTTCTAAAAAGGTGGGTTTCCAAGCTTCCCTTTTGCATGTACTCGTAGACGAGGAAGAATTGTTTTTCCTCCCAGCAATAGCCTATCAATTTCACAAGATTTGGATGGCTAAATTTTCCCAAGAATTTTATTTCTGCCTGCATAAAAGAAAATATATTCATCATTTCATATGGTATATGAGAAGAGACACGTCACGATATCATAATGAATGATGAATAGGCGACTATTGACTTTCCAAAAAATCAATTTACCTAAAATGACTTGCATGCATGTTATCTCATTGTTTTTTGGTTTATTAAAAGGGACGCTGCACAAGTTGCATTGCATATCCGACAAACGTACCAAAAAAATATCTCTTACATGATTGGCACATACTTCCTCCGTCCCGATATTTCTTCCCAAAGATTGGTGGGCACGGAGATTAAGAAATCACTATTTTAATATTATAGTACACCTTTTGGGGTATGGAGTGAGAAAAGTTATTAGTAGACACGCAAATCAAGAAGACTTTTTAATATGGTATAATTAGTTTAATTAGCGGGATAGTTTTTTACCAAAAATGATGAGAAGAATTATGTGGGACGAGCAAAATAGAAAGATGAAAAGAAATAAGTGGATGGAGTTAGTACTACTTATACTACCTGCTACTGTAAGTAACTACAAAGTCAAGTCCAACTCGATACATCTTAGTCAACGCATCGACCCTAATAACATATATAAATGCAATTTGCAAACAATTACTTTTATATTAAGAAAAAAAAAATCCCATTTAACGTCCTACCCACGTTACCAATCTAAATTAGCAGTATCCACACGTCATTACAGCTTGAAGAAACGTTGGACGGAGCAACAAAAGCACACAATTTGAACAGCGGTGCCTTTGTTTGAGCCTTACACGGTAATTCAATCAATCAAAATAATTCAGTAATTAATTGCCAGCAATAATTATAGGCCATTTATTAATTAATAATTAGTCTTACCTGCCATTCTTTAAGGCCTTGCTCGCTATCGGGGCTCGACCTCTTCACGGCGACGGGCATTCCAACGGCAACCCTCGACGGCGCGAGCGTTTTATCGTCGATCCAACCTTTGAAAACTGTCCCAAACCCACCATGTCCCAAGACGCTGTCTGGTCTGAAATTTCTTGTGGAACTTCTCAATTCAGAGAGAGAGAACATTTTTAGGTTTGGCGTGACGATCTGACCGCTTGGAGGTACGTGTACGGATGTCCCTTCTCCTCCGCCGTGGTCAGCCGACGGAGAACGGTGGTTGTTCTGGGTTGACTTCGAGTGGGCTAGATCAAATAAAGTGATGTATATATTTATATATCATAAAACCTTTTTTCCGGCATCATCATGGTTGTTAGCACATAAAAAATAAGTGCAATTAAGTAATGAGAATATGTACCTGGGCTGGCGTTGGTAATGGGAATGTCATCATCGGCGGGCACAGGCCAGCAGTTGCCCATTATCTTTATTTTCTACTTAATTTGTGTGTGTGTGTGTGTGTGACGTATAAATGTCTCAAGGCTTTTAAGCTTTTCTGCGTTGACAGATTAGAACAAAAAACAATGTGAACTGCGACGGAAGACGAAACAGCTCTGTGGTCTTGTAGTGGTGCTTTCCCACGAATGAATGAATGTATGAATAATGAATGAGGCAGTATTCATGATATATCTATCATATATATATTTACTTGTAATTAGTTCCCAGTTTGTTTTTCAACGTGTAAATCGAAACGCTCATAGAAAATATTTCTAAACGTGAAAATTGGGCTAGTGAAGACCTACAAAAGAAATAAATATATGTAATACGGTTCCCAATACTTTTTTCTTTTAAAGTCTCATCCCGTCCATAAAGACCCGTTCAAAGTTAAAAGATCAGTATGTACATAGAAAAATGTATCAAATTGTATTAAATATAATTTTGTCTCGTTGCCTTCAGGGATGGATCCACAAAATAAGTCAATGGAAAATTGGTATCTCATCCAATCCAATCCACCATCCTCTTGCGTTTATAGCAATGTAATCACGTCTACCATCACCATCACGTACTACGTTTAAAATATGAAGACAAACACACAGTGTTGAGTTAATGCAGTAGATAGATGATCAAAATGACTTTGAATTTTAGTTCCTTTTAAGTTTGACCCGTTCCTAGATTAATTAATATTTAGGAGAAGGACACTAAGTTCAACGTGGTACTTACTAGTCGAAGAACTAATCTCATGGTTAGTAAGCAGATTACTTCACAATATGGTTGGGAAATTCGCCGCCTAGATTCCTAACTCGATGATCTTTCAATGAGTTGTGATCTGAGAATATAAAGATCCGTTGTTGACAACAAACGAAGAAGAAAACCAACTATGAACGCAAAAACGGAGGAAGGTTTACGTGGTTCGGCTCGATAGTTCGAGCCTATCATTCATTAGATAGCTACGCATTGCTTACTGCCTTGGGCTTGGCTTATAGCTTAGCCTAGCTTAGCAGCACGCATGATGACATTATATTGTAGAGAACGATTCAACTCACCTCTTTCAACAAGTGAATCTCTTATCCTATATAAAGAAAGACCATCTTCTTTTTCTTCCACGGACATACTTCATACTTAAAATTAAAATAATTCATACACAGGCACACAAAACAGCACGCACCAACACAACAACCCTACCGAGAAACGAGAAAGAATCAAACAACGAAGCAAATCAAATCAAATCACAGATAGGCAGCAGTAGTAGAATAGAATATCTATCTACATTCTCATAACCACCATGGATTTTGTCATGCACGACGAAGCATCCAAATCATGACCCACTTGATTCTTGGACATATGACTCCAACCCACCCTCTCAGCATCATCAGACACATCAAACTTAGTCACAAAATCAAGAACCTGCCGGAATATTTTAAACATTTCAACCCCATATATCGAATCCCCATCAGCAACAAACGTCGCATTCCAATCCATTGGAGCATCGGGGTGCGTCGATGCTTCCCTCCACGTAAGGCGAGTGAGATCGAGTTCCCAAAGTTTTCTTACAGCTTTGTTTCTCCGGCCTATTTGACCATCTCCCTCGCACCAAGAAACAGACAGCATAAAAACCCTACCCCTGCAGGAGATCAGCTTTGGGTAATAGTTTTGCACTCGTGGTGGGCTTGGACTTGTTTCGAGTCTTACCCAACATCCCATCTCTATATCAAATCCAACAAGCTTATCGCTTTCCGAATAGACATAGAACATGCCACTGCACACAACTCCTGAACAGGCAACCCCAAAATCAAGGGCTGGTAGCCTTTGAATCTCCGTCCACTTATTCGAAAGGGGGTCGAATATTTCGCACGAGTCTAACGGTTCGTCCCAAGATCCGAGACCCCCCACTGCGATAATTACGTACCTTTTGCTATCTTTGTCTTCACTTTTTTGTCTCGCAACTTTACAACTCCTGACATTGGAGAAGAGCGATACTTCATTTTCGTCGAGAGATAGCCTAGGTTGGCGTCTGACTGAAAGCCTATGTGGGTCCTCGTATACATCTGATGCACCGCCAGTTCTTGTACGGTGAAAACGCTTGTCTGATCGGTTTTGTTGGCTTTTGAAGATGAAACAAGTTTGTTTAACCTCCGAAACTCCCAAGACAGGCGATGACCTGGCATACTTCATCGATGCAGCTTTGTGCCAAGATTTGGTCAGAGGACTGAACACCAAGGCTCCTTTGTGAGTCTTAAACGAGCTTCGATCAAGCCTACCGAAATTTGTCAAGCTAGAACAGCCCCCAACAATATAAACATTCTCTTGGATGCTTGCAACGGAGAAAAGAAACTTTCCTCTGAGAGTTGAAGATTCTATCTTGTGCCATTTGTTTAGGTCCATATCAAATGCTTGTATTTCTCCTGAGCAATAGCCGTTTTTAACAGCACCGAACAAAAACAACCAAGAAGTTTGGAACAATCCTTCTCTCCGTATCTGCATAAATCGAGGAGTTGAAGTCAAGTTTCTCCATTTCCTGCAAACAAGACGAGCATTCATGATGCTCGTCAGAGGTAGCCTAACCAAACACATTTCGAGGATGTCATCTGGGATATGGGCGTTTATGCTATTGCTTTCTGGGACTTCGTAAGGTGGTGTTAACAGCTTCCTATTGTTTCTCCTAAACAGCCTATCCATTCCATAGTTGAAACAATCAATAGTGGTTGATTGTTCTTTCCCACAAATCATTGGGTAATTTTTCCCTTCGTTGCTTGTGTTGGATCTCCTTCTATTGCTTGAATCAGCATACTCGTCGCCCATGTAAGAACCTACTTTGCAGCCCCCTCCTCTGCCATAAAGAGTAAGACATCTCAACGAAACACCCGATGTATCATCTTCTTCAGAATCTTCATTATTTTGGTTCCTTCTCTTCGATTTCTGGCTCATACTTCTCACAAGGCGCTTTGATATGCTCAAAGACTCAATTTCTTGATCAGTGCAGTTTTCTTTTCTCAGTCTTTCGGAGTTCATCCTATCTAATCACCTATTTGTTTAGCAAGAATGCAAAAAAGTGTGCGGTCTGGGTGCAAATGAATAGGTTTCATTCTAACAAACTAACCTGCAAAAATATGTCGAGGATTTCTAAACTGTAGAAGCAAGTAAAATGTGAGAAAATATGTTCTTGACTTCGAGGCAACATGTTTGGCAATGTCAAGAATCGAAACGCACAAGTTGAAGCTCTAATCCAAATCCCAGATAATACACGAAGTGAAGAAACATAGCTAAGCTGAAATAAACAACGGATCTACCATAACAAGGACAACAGGTAAAAATCGCAATTAAAAACTGAGCTGAAATCTTATGTCCGAGCATAACACTCTAAGGATAAGCCATGTAAGATCTTTGTTAAAGGAATAAAAGAAGAACAATAAATGGAAAAGGCAATGTAAAGTTAAGTCACCTGAAGGCTGAAAATCAAGGCACTTTCATCTCCGACACAAACATGCGAAGTCCATTGCTCTCCGCCCCATTTTAAGAATTGCAGTGGGTATGTAAGAAGCAACCCTAGATCCAATCTTCCCAAAAGATCAATCTTGACCATGAAAATAGAGAAGTAATGGTAAGAACATGGGAAGAAAGAAATGTATCAGATATATCTTTCTTTTTCACCCCCAAATGATGATTGAGATGGGGCATTTCCTTTTTTTTTTTTCTTTATGGTTTGTTCGGAATGTAAATTTAACACATTCAAATTTCTCTTCTATTAAAAGTCCACAAAAAACCGCATAATTACAAAAGCACCATCAACTCCCCACCTTGGGAGTGGCACTCCACACTAGTGTATAGTATATATAGTAAAGTAGTACTCCATTCCATGCCTTCTGTTTTTCTCTTTGTTCTCTTTTCCGATCAAAAGGATGAAAATCATTATTGTATAAAGAGCCCGCCCCCCTTTAGCTTTGGCTTTAGCTATTAGTTTTAAAATAAAATTAATTATCAGCATTCACGCTTCTTTACTAAACCTTTTTCGGTCCCTAATCTAATCTAATCTAATCTAATTTCCACATAATGTTCTTTTTTTTTCTTAATAAAGTCTAATTCGTCCCTCCCTAAAATCATTCGTAATTGACGATGTTGCCCTCATTGGGAATGAAAAAGGAATATTTTTTTTTGCCATAATGATGTTTGATGACCACACCACTAGTATCAAATTTAATTAAATTTAGTTGGTGGTAGATAAATAGATGTACATGTGTTTTAGGGCACGACTCGACACTAAAAATTTTGTTTCGTAGGGTGTTATTCCTCGTTTATACAACGAGGATATTAGGTGAGTGCTTCTTCTCCAAAGTTGACCTCCCTTGTAAGATCAACAATCATATAGCAGTATGTTGTTGGGTAGGTATTCAATCAAAATCTCACATTACATACGCGATCTTATGTCATTATTAAGCTGATAAAAGTAATAAACATGGTGTTGTTATTACAACCCATGATCAAGAATCATGTCGTCCTTTTTTGCTTATTGGAGAGAAGCTGATCGATCCTTCCGTTGACTTTTTCATGTGCCGATCAATCTCATATAACACGTTTAGACAAATGCTAATTGAGTTCCTACCTCAATGCTCACTATTCTCTGATCGACGGGTAAACCGCGACTCGTCTTCCTTTTTTTTTTTTTTTTTTTTTTTTGAGAACTTTCGCACTTCGTTCCTTTCCTTGGCTTTTCTGGAAAAGGAAATAAATGCTAGTGAATGAATCAACTCAAAGTTAAATAACCCAACCCATCAAAAGCTCCAATCATTTATGATATTTGTATAAAAATATGTAGGACGAAGATAAATATGAATTGAGCAGACTCGTCTCGCCTCGGTGACATCATCATATCATACGCCACATCGATCTCATCGACAACAAACACATAGACCAATACAAGAAAAAGGATCAAATTGAAAGATCAATCCTACTATTTCTTTAGCTCTCACTTCTCTCTTCCTTGGATTTCAATCACAAGATTCAGATATTTTTTCTCTTTTTTTCCTTTTCCTCTGAAATCTTTGCTAAAGATGGTGACTTTATCCAATTCCCTTGTGATATCGGAACGGCCCGCAGTCTCCTCTTTCTCATACGGTAGGTGGTACATCAGCTCAGCTCAACCCAGCCTTTAATTATGTCTTATAAATAGAAACTCCTCCTTTCGCCGTGGAAACCTCAAAGGTTGTAGCTTTATGTGTGCATGCCCTCGAAATTAAGTTTGCCGGGCTTCTTTGATTGAATTGTATGCTTATTGATTTTGCAACTAGTAATGAAGTTATATAGTAGCTGATTCGTTGTTCGAAACTCTGAATTGCTGGGATATTTATCTTTCATTACTAAGCCTCTTTCGCTCTATATGACCAACATTGTTTTTTCCCTTTTGTGTGCTAGGATCGTCTTTCAAATCGGCGAAGCAACGTGCAGGGCCCACCAACGTGGTAGCATTCGGCTTAGTTGGCGGGTGGAGATGGCCCAACCAGAGAAAGCCTCTGATCGTTCAAGCTAGTTATGGGTATTTTAATAAATCATTTTCAACTAGCTTGACTTTTCTGCTTTTCCTTGTCAATGAGATGTTTTTGCGTCTAATCTCATCAGTGGTGGTGGGAGAAGCACAACAAGCATCTTTGTCAGCGGATTTGTGTTGGGTGGTTTGATCGTCGGGGCACTTGGTTGTGTGTATGCTCCACAGGTGTAATGATTGATTGATTGATGCCTTACTGTAATAATGCAGAAGGAGATTCTATTACTGTTATAGCAAATGAATGACTGACTATACACTGACTGAAGTGTTTGCCTTGGCGCAGATTAGCAAAGCTTTAACTGGTACTGACAAGAAGGATCTCATGAAAAAGCTGCCCAAGTTTATCTACGACGAAGAAAAGGCTCTGGAGGTAGTAAGCAATTCTCCCATTGTTTCTTTCAGTTCATCAACAGAATTGCCTTGCCTTGTAATAAATAATTTTGTCTTTGGTTGAATCAGAAGCAACGCAAGAAACTGGCTGAGAAGATTGAGCAACTCAATGCTGCTATCGATAATGTGTCCAACCAATTGAGATCGGATGACCCACCAAATGGATCGGCCGTGAGCACAGATGACATGGAAGCTGTCATCTAATCCAAGCGAATCTGCTTGTTACAGATGGTAATTACTTATATACATAGCTGCTGTTGTCATTGTGTCTGTATTGTTTTTTTCTAGATGTTGGATCTGAGCTGAGAGATGATGGCGATTCTTTCATCTCTCATATGCATATGGATTGAGAAAAACGACTGTGGGTTGTCTGTCGTTTCAAGTCTGATACATAAAAACAAACAACAATCTCATTCATCTTTTTTTTTTTTCCTGATCTTCCCTAACCTCGTCGCACAGCTGATACACTAAAAAAGGTAGATACAACAACAACAACATCTGCAAGAAACAAAAGAAAATGTACATTCGGATAATTATTCAATAGCGCTGGCTTCGCCTTTAGTCTCTGCAGTTTTTGGTGATGCACTTCTTCGAAGATTTATTTGTTCGGCAAAAAGATGTCTCTCAGTCTGTTGTACTTGCCGAAGAATGCCCTCCATTTGCAAATCATAATTCTCCAAATGCAGAATCTTGTCTTCCATCTCTTTTGTCTTGAGATAAAAAAAAAAAATAGAATCACAATGCCACCTGTTCGAGAAAACTGATTAACAGCAAAGTGAATCATACCTCGGTAACAATTCCAGATATTGCTTTCTCCAGCTCCTCCTCTTCTTTCTCAAGCCGCGATCTTGCTTCAACAAGTGCTTCCTCAAACGTATTCTGATTATCGAGTTCTGTACACAATAGCAATATCTGTCATATTTCTTATTCCGTCAATTTTTAAATCACATGAGCTCCTACCTTTACTTTTTGATTCGCCGAGATCAGATAAAGCTTTTACTGCCGCACGTGCTGCTACTTCCGCCACATCAACTCCGACCAATGTGGATAGAAAAGCAACCTGAAGCAATAATCACAACGTAAATCATACAGCAAGACATAATCTATAATTGACCCACAATGAAAGAACAACTGCCTACATTCTTGCTCGAGGATAAGATAATGAACATTCAATCAATGTACGTGATAACAGCTATAGCTTCGGTTTCATCCCACGTCTTTATATTTTTCAAAATATATCCAATAAGACGGCCAAAAGCTATTACCTGTGCCATAATCGGGTTACTTGCATCTGCAAGCGGTGAAAGACGCATCTTTTTGTTTGGCAAATCCCCATTCTGCGAACCTAATTCCAAGTTGAGTTCCCCCGACTCTGGTGGCCCATTATACTGTTCACCAAACGGAAGCTTGACGAAATGAGCCACACAGTCCCTAGCACTTCTTCCATGAACTATCTCCCCAACTCTTTTCCAATCGTCGCCATAGTGCATGATAGCTTCTAGAAGTTGCAACGTCTCTTTCTCACTCCAATCGGTCTTTGCCTCATCGCTGATCTCCACCCTCTTGAAATCTGAAGAACTTAAGCCCACTCGGTAATTACCTCTGACGTAACACCTCGCACACAAGGTCATATCATGCTGCACAAAATTTCCCAAAAGTAAATCACAATAAATGAAAATGCAACAGCAAAGAAGCAACTGAAACAAATAATGCACGGAGAACAACAAGTACCAACGCACTCGTTAACGAAAACACAGCAAAAGCAACACATTTGCACAAAAACACGAAGCTCGAAACTGATCACAGCAGTGTCACACTTGAAGCCGAACCATTACCAACTAGCAGCACATAATCAAACCACCTTATCAGAAGCAAAACAAGCAATTGTGCAATGAGTCTTGCAACCACTGCACACCAACTTCTTCGGCAATGCCACGCCAGCATTATTACTACCAGCTGCCGCTTCACCGGCCTGCCCCGACTTCTCCTCCCATTTAATCTGTGGTTTGGAGTTCGAACCCGTGTAGTTAATCAAACCCCAGCTCTCCAAAAAATCAAAGACTCTCCTTACGGAGCCCACGTCGCCTACTATGGTCTTTCGAACCTCGGTGAACGTTATCTTTCTGCCGGGATTATCACGGAACCGTCGTATGATGGCATTTCGGTAATATTTGTAAACCCTCGGGTTCTTTGCGGGGGACCTTCCGTCGAAGAATTCAGGGACGTACTTGGCCTCGGATTCGTGGATCACGTTCCAAGAAAACCAACCTGAAAAAGAAAAAAAAAAAAAAAACAATAATAGCTGAGAGGATTGGAGCTAAGGATTGATTTTCCCTTGGCGTAGGCGTGTTTTAAGGAGAAAGCATACGCGAATAGCTGGGTATGTGTATGACGTCAGCTTCAGGTTCGGAAGCGCGGGGAGTGGCGGCAGAGGAGGCATCGGAAGGGCGCGGCGGCGTAACGTCAGTCGCCATCTCTCTCTCTCTCTGTTTGTGTGTTATTGAAAGACTATTATGGTGAAGGAACGGAGCATAACGTTTGGGCTCAGCCCAATAAGAAATTTAATAGTTGAATTGGGCTTCGCTGGATATCACACTATATGACTTTGACACAAGCATACGTACATACCACGTGTAAAATGATTTTAGGGAAGGAGGGACATTGTTGCAATTTTGTCATTAAGGTGGCCTAAACGGTACAACAACAGATCTATCCAAACCAAATAGACATGAACCGCTACACATAGTTCATTTATTTCGTAGTTTGAGTTGAGTGCATACCAAAATCAAATGTTTTAGTTAGGTGGGAGCGTGAATCCCGCTCCATGCGTACAACTTCCAATATTTTACACTCGTGTGTTCCGTGCGCAGATTTATTAATATATAATATTATACTATATCCCACGGAAGTTATTTTTGTTTTAAAATGTATAATATATGAAACTCTAATATTCTTTAAGAGAAAAATAAATAAATATTGATTTGTGAGGATAATCGGAATAAACAAGAAAATCAAGGGTGAATAATAGATAGACAATACTAACATGCACGCATGGAATTGGGGCTTCTTTTTTTTTTAACTTCCAACAAGAAATACATAACCTTAAAAACCTTTCGAAGGAAATAATTCCAATAAACAAAAAGAGAAATAAGGAAATGAAATTAATGGGAGCACAGAACATACATACACGGCAGTCCACGCACGCACTTCCATCAGTATAAAGAAGCGACGATCGGTTGTCCGTCGTCGTCCTACCTACCCTCGCCGTTCATCTATTCTTTAGCATATTCCACCCACCCAAGCCTTTCTTGCGCAGGCAAAGACCCACCTTCCTCAAATGGACATTCGCCGGAGGCTACCACCACCACCTTCAAACAAAAAGAAGCACAACCACCCTCCGCCACAGCCAGCCTCCGACGCACTCCCTCTTCCTTTTCATCAGCTGACCAACACCATCTTCGTCGCCCTTTTCTTATCGTCAGCTTTTCTCCTCCAACGCCGCTGGAGCTACAAGATCGCAGCCTCGACCCCACTCCACGTAGTCGATTTCTCCGAGTTAATCGCTTTCACCTCTCTCATCGCCTCGCTCGTTTACCTCGTCGGATTCTTCGGAATCGGAATTGTACACCCTCCTTCCGAGAATAAGAAGGGCGATGTAGGAGCCGAGAGAAGAGTCGTCGCTGCGGCCTGCTTTGTTCCCAAGACCATGCCAGCAACGCCTAATTTGGGCGATATCATCAACATGGATGACAACGAGGTTCTGAACGGCGTCGTTTCGGGTGAGATACCCTCGTATTCCCTTGAATCCAGGCTCAACGACTGTCACCGGGCGGCGAAGATTCGACGAGAAGCTGTTCAGAGGATCTCAGGTGTGGACCCACTTAAAAAGTCAAAACCTTCTTCCCCTTTCTGTGTTCCCCAAAAGCTGATTTTAGATTTATATGGCCTTCTCAATATCATCATAAATATAAAACAAGGCTGCTGCTACACATGTTTTCACAAGGAAAAAGTCAGAGCTTTGGAATCTATACGTGGCTCGATTTGACAGTCAATAGAACTTTTGTTTTCCAATCATCTGTTCTTGATTAGGCCTCAAAATGATCTCTCAGGTAGATCATTGGAAGGTCTCCCCTTGGATGGGTTCGACTATGATTCGATACTTGGTCAGTGCTGTGAGATGCCCGTGGGGTATGTCCAATTGCCCGTTGGTGTGGCCGGGCCGTTGCTGCTAAATGGGAGCGAATTCATGGTACCCATGGCTACCACGGAGGGTTGCTTGGTGGCTAGCACAAACCGTGGCTGCAAGGCAATCCTCGCAAGTGGTGGAGCCACAGCAGTTGTATTAAGGGACGGGATGACTAGGGCGCCTGTCGTGAGGTTCGCCACTGCATTGAGGGCGGCCGAGTTGAAGTTTTATTTGGAAGATCCTGCAAATTTCGACACTTTATCTATCGTCTTCAACGAGTGCGTAGAACGAGATTGGATGATGGTTTTTCATTTTTCTTTTTGGCGTATTTGATGAATGCTTACTATGAAAACAAAACAGGTCAAGTAGGTTTGGGAGACTTGAGAGTATTCAATGCGCGATTGCGGGGAAGAATCTTTACATGCGGTTTACTTGCAGCACAGGCGATGCGATGGGCATGAACATGGTGTCCAAAGGCGTTCAAAACGTCCTCGACTTTCTTCAGGATGAGTTTCCCGATATGGATGTTATTGGGATTTCAGGTGAGCAGAAAGTAAAAGGCATCATCTTTTTCGTGGATGGATACTTTAGCATTAACGAAAGAAACTGTTTTTGCAGGTAATTTCTGTTCGGACAAGAAACCATCTGCAGTAAATTGGATAGAAGGGCGTGGAAAGTCGGTCGTCTGCGAGGCCATTATTACAGGCGACGTAGTGACCAAAGTCTTGAAAACTACAGTGGCTGACCTTGTGGAGCAAGAACTTGGCTGGCTCGGCCATGGCTGGCGCCCTTGGTGGGTTCAACGCACACGCTGCAAACATCGTGGCTGCCGTTTTTATAGCCACTGGGCAGGACCCAGCGCAGAACATAGAAAGCTCCCACTGCATAACTATGATGGAGGCCGTCAATGGCGGCTTTGACCTTCATATATCTGTGACGATGCCCTCCATTGAGGTTGGCACCATTGGAGGTGGGACTCAATTGGCTTCACAATCTGCTTGTCTCAACCTTTTGGGTGTTAGGGGCGCTAGCAAGGAAAGCCCGGGATCAAACTCACGGCTTCTGGCGACCATAATTGCTGGTTCAGTCTTGGCTGGAGAGCTGTCTCTGATGTCTGCCATTGCAGCTGGTCAGCTAGTTAAGAGTCACATGAAATACAACCGATCGATTAAGGACCACATCTCCAACGATTAGGTTAGTACGCTGAATGAAAAAAAAGGAGCAGATTGTCTTGGGAGGCCCACACTAGCCAAGGGACATATGCCGCCGACCCATGAAAAACGGTTAGAAACAGAGTATTCGTCATTGTATTTAGCTTATTCAAGTCTCAGTACTACTTGCTTGTGTTCGCCTATCGTTGATGATCACATATGTCCAACCCAAGAGTGTGACCAGACAAAAAGAACCAAAACCATCATCATAAATAAAAAGAAAAACGGAAGAAATAAGACAAAGATGCAGCACGATAAAGAAAACAAGTCATCCAAAACCTGTTTCCAGCTCTCTAAACTACACTACGCTAGATAATGCAGTTATTCATTGAAGCTTCTAATCACAAGGTAAAAGATAGATAAGATAACATTAACCACTGATAATAAGTTCCTCATCACACGATGATTACTAACTGCGACTTAATTCTTGTTCTTGAAGCTTTACACGTCCTGCCCATTGTTGACGAACGGACCCTAAAAAAACCATTACTTGTCGTTCTTGGCTCTACTCTTGCCAGCTCTAGGCCGACGGCGAGTTGAAATTTTTCCAGGTTCGACAGTAGTGGACTTAACAGGAGGCACGTGATGCCCAGGGATCCAAGCAGGGAACCCAACAGCAGGAGTTCTGCACAACATATACCGTTAGTTACAATCAATCTTCCCATACAGATTAGTAAATAGCCACTCTAATATATAAAAAGAAGAGTGGAGATGGAAATCAAAGTCCTTACCCAAGAAGAGCACAGCAGACTCCTGCTTGGCCCTGGAAGCATCACATGCCTTACTACTGTGTAAGGAAAGTCGCAGGGCTTGGTTCTCAGCCATACAACACTGAAGCAAAATCCCAAGCCTCCTGCATTCTGATTCGTAGTACTTACTCTTCATCTCAAGATCCTTAACATACATCTTCTTCCTTTCACGTGATCTGACCGCAGCATCCCTGTTCCTAATTTGCCTGAAAGATCAGAGAAAAGTAAACACCAAACGTCCATGATTCAAACTTGGCTGGTCCAATTTATGGGGAGAGATATGTCACCTACTAACGATGCAATGAAAACCAAGGAGTTGATTTCTACAGAGCGAACTGGATTGAAAGAAATTGCATTAGAATCCTCGGGTTTCAAGACAAGATGTCCAATGTCTTAGTGAAGATTAAAAAATGAGATAGAAGCAGGCCTAGGACTAGAAAGAGCACAGCGATAATGCACTCAAAAAAATGTTAGATAAGCCATTCACAACAATGCAATCACAAGATTTAAAGTGCTACACAATCCGAATTAATCAGTAATAAGTAAACAAACACGGAATCAACAGTAAGTAATGCGAATTCGGAATCGACTAACAGTTTAAAGCAACCAAAGATCAAAGCAAATCAATATAAAATAACTACCTTTTCCTCCTTTTGGCAGCTGGATCATTATCATCATCGTCTTCGCCATCGAGATCGACGTCTTTATTCTCTTCCTTGTTCAGAGCATCGCCACCTGCCTTTTCCTCGTCTCTGCCGTCTTCACCCGCCGGTGTATCAGGACTCGGCGTATCTTTAGACTGATTCGTCTCAGACTCGGGAGACAGATCGAGTGCAACAACATCATCATTCGCGCCTTTGTCCGCTTGAACATCTAAACAGCCGTCGTCATCACCGTCATCGTTCAAAAGAAACTGCTCTATGCGCTCTAACGATAGAGAACAACCCGAATCCGATGATGCCGAGAGCAAAGGACCATGATCGAGCAAATCAGAGCTCCAGTCATCTGGTACGCTGTCTAGCAGTTGCTCCCAATCGCAATTTAACAAATCTTCTGGAACATCATGATCAAACATTGAAAGTCAACCAGATTTAGGCCAAAAAGATGGTATTCTGCTAATACGCAAAATTTCGACGGACAATAATGGATGGCGAGGCAGGAAATTAGGTTTTGTTTTACAGAAGGGAGGAAGAGGACTGCGCTACGTATCTCACTATATGTATGTATGTACGTGGGGTGCAATTTCGAGGTAATATCCGAGTGCTCCGCTTCCTTGGTTGAGGAGAAAAAGAGTGGTACAGCTGTATAAAAATTCTGGAGATGTAGGATATCACTCCCTTTCGGAAAGACAACATCATCGGGCCAATAAGAAGGAGCCTTTTCTGTGAGGGGCTCAATCTGCTGCGGACGACTTATTGTGGTTGTCCAATGCACCCTCACTAGGTGGCTTATTGGGCCGCCGACCTGAATCCAATGAGTAAGCCCATGCATATTTTTGTATTTTAACTTTGATATGTTCATTTATTTATTAATTCATAACGATTTTATTTGTGGTATATATATCTTCGACGATAATTTCAAGCAGTTGAAGTCTTTGGAAAACATAATCAATCAAGCAAGAAGCAACAAACCCACCCATTTCATATTTTCCTTTTTTATGAGAAGGGGCTTCATTCTTTGCTTCTATAGAACGAGGAAGAACACAAATAAGATGATGAGATATATTTGTTGCAGAACTTGTAATGTGTGTGTGTGTGTGAATGAGTTGTGAAGATGGATTGCAATTTGCCAGTTGTGAATTAATTGTATGTAACTATCGCCATATTTATGGTACAGGACGAATGAAGACTCTTGGTCATTACTTCCCTACATTTTGTATTTATCCTCCTTAGCTTTAACGAATAATAATAATGAAATGATGATGTTTGGCTGCACTAAATCGAAATCAGAATGACACCTATTATACATCTCGTGTTGTCGTTTCTTTACAGTCTAAAAATAATCGCATAACAGGTCAGGAATTATAATTATTTTCGTTATTATTGTTGTTAGAAAAAGGAATCATACGTAGGCATTGTGTATTATACGAGGTAAATTACATGAAGGCAGGCATCTGAAAAATCAAACGTCAAAATACTTTTTCCTGACCTCGTAGTTACAATAATGTAATAACCCAATGTAATATTGTCCACTTTTCCACAGAAGGTACCAAACTAAATCAGATCTGCACTCTGCTCCAATTCCGAGATAGAAGAAGCCAGCGAAAGGGCAATTTTGCCAGGGGGCGGATCTCCTCGAGTTTTTTCTTTTGTTCTCTTTCCCTAGTCCTAAATCGACTGTATTTTGCCCTCTCATAGATAGAAAATTTAGAAATGGAGGCAGTAAAGAAAGCATCGGCTGTGTCAGATATGGGAGCGTGGGCGATGAATGTGATCAGCTCGGTCGGAATCATCATGGCCAATAAGCAGCTCATGTCGGGCAATGGATATGCCTTCAGCTTTGGTGAGTATTAGTGTTTCGTTTGTTTCAATTTGTTTAGTAACTGCATTATTATTTAAAATCATTTGGCGACAAGCTACTGATATGATTACTGTTCTTTTTTTTTTTTTTATGTTTTTATGGATTACTACACCTTACCTGCAACTAACTTGCTAAAGGGACAGATTGGCTAGTTAAGACAGATGCTTAACATTGGTTTCAATTGCTAATGAATGTGTTTCAAACAAGGCTACCGTTCCTTGATCTAGTTGGGAATAACACTTTGGATCGGTGGGCGATGGATATGTTTCTCATTAAGAGCATCTTCGATTTCCTCTAAATTTCGAATTCTTTAGATTTATTCAAATGAGTATTGCATAACTACTGAAATTTGTGTTTCACTTCTCAGCGACAACGCTGACTGGATTCCACTTTGCTGTTACGGCACTTATTGGGATGATATCAAATGCTACTGGCTTGTCTGCTTCAAAGCATGTGCCTTTTTGGGAACTTCTGTGGTTCTCAATTGTAGCAAATATGTCAATAACAGGGATGAATTTCAGCCTCATGCTTAATTCTGTTGGATTTTACCAGGTATGTTAAACCGCTGATCTTCGATGGTCTTTTTGGTTGTGAAAGCATTACCACTTCCTTTTAGGAAACTTGATAAGTGTTTGTGAATATCATATATCATTTCTCATTGGTGGGGGTTTTATGCTGTAGATATCAAAATTGAGCATGATTCCTGTGGTGTGTGTAATGGAGTGGATCATTCATGGCAAGCAGTATTCCAGAGAAGTTAAGATGGCTGTCATAGTTGTAGTTATAGGTGTTGGAGTTTGCACTGTGACCGATGTCAAAGTGAATGCCAAAGGATTTATTTGTGCTTGCGTCGCAGTTATCTCGACATCTTTACAGCAAATTGTGAGCAGACACTTACCTTTGGTTCATCACATTACCTTATGATACTCTTCTACCAAACAAACTCTATATATGATGTGCTTCAATCCAGCGTGATCTTTTCCCAAAAAAAAAAAGTAACTGCAAGAAAACCGCTGTTCTTACTCTTTTCTTGTTTACGCTGCTTCTATGTGATGAAAACAATTTTATGGTTTGCTGCAGTCCATAGGCTCCTTGCAGAAGAAGTACTCAATAGGATCGTTTGAACTACTGAGTAAAACCGCTCCTATTCAAGCTGGCTCACTCCTTATGTTGGGTCCAATAGTGGACTATTGTCTTTCTGGCAAAATAATTTCAGACTACAAGTTTGGTTCGGGAGTCATTGTAAGCATCCTTTAAATAGAGAGTGGTGTGCTCTAGTCTGGTGGTGAATGCTTATTACAACTTTTTGGTTTGTTCTACGACTGCAGTTTTTCATCCTCTTGTCATGCTCACTGGCTGTTTTCTGCAACGTGAGCCAGTACCTTTGCATAGGCCGTTTTTCTGCTGTTTCATTCCAAGTCTTAGGACACATGAAGACGGTATGTGTCCTAATACTAGGATGGCTGCTGTTCGACTCGGAACTGACCTTCAAGAATATCTCGGGCATGGCTGTCGCAGTTCTAGGAATGATAATCTACAGTTGGGCAGTCGAAGTTGAAAAGCAAAAACAGCCTCACTCGAAGCCATTGACCCATGCAAAGAACAGCTTGACCGAAGAGGAAATGAGGTTACTAAGAGAAGGAATGGAGGCGACTCCTGCTAACGATATCGAGCTCGGCGATACTAAGGCGTAGTCCAGCTTTCTGAAAATTGTGTAGCTTGATAGTAGAGTACTTATTCCATTTGTTCTTCTTGTTCACCAAATTATTCTTACAACCAACGAAACGAGAGACAGACATGCATGCCCTTTGAATCTGTGGAAAGATTGCCTTAGTACAGTACAAACAATCAGTTTGGTTTCTCAGACATCATTTTGGTTTCGTGAACTCTATTTTTACAATACAACCAGTTCGACAGAAAACAATTGAAATTATTATGTCTTTCGATTTTAATTAAGACATTGTGTAGTGTCTGTGTATTTCATTCAAACGTACATACGCCCACTTCACCTTTCATAATTTTGTCGACATTCTGGATCGGGTCAGAAGTCTTCGTATCAGAACCCGATCCGACTTCTTAGGCTTCCTTCGCTAGCTTGGCCTTGGCGTAGGCCAGTATTGAATTGAAGTCGTCAATGATATCGGGAAGTCAAAGAAGAAGAAGTATCTTTCATTTCATAAATTTCAACGCGGCAGCGGCACCATCTGAATTCTCGTAAGGATCGATTGAATCGCAATCGTCTTCGGTTGTCACTCTTTCTTCTCTTGGTAAAAAGGTAAAGGTTTCCTCTTCTCTTATCAGCTGCAGCTTTTAAATCTGGTTCCCCATCTATTTAATTAGATTTGAAGGCGCATCGCTAAAAATAATTAGGGCTTTGGAAAGTATTTTCGGATCCAAATGGTGAAGGAGACCGAATACTATGATGTGCTCGGCGTGAGCCCGACGGCCACCGAGGCCGAGATTGAGAAAGCATACTATATTAAGGTACCGAAAGTTTCGTCAAACATTATACGCTTCCATTTTAGCAGCTCATTCTGTCAAGCCGCTGGTTTTATCGAACTGTGTAGTCACATTCACATATATTCATGTTGTTCTTGGCCATGAACTGCTGATGGAGATCTTTATTTTCTTAATTTAGTTGAGTGAAAAGATTGAATTTTGCTGGATCTGCAGGCTAGACAGGTTCATCCAGACAAAAACCCCAATGATCCTTTGGCAGCTCAAAACTTCCAGGTTATTTTGTTCAATCTTGTAGCATGTTTGTTTCCAACCTTGTTGGAGGAAGTGTGGAATGCAAATTCAACTTATACAGACAGATGATTGCCATCTGTTACAGAAGACTACCTACTCAGTCGTCTTTGTTTTGGAATTTGTTTAAATTATATCTAGAGAAATTTCTCATGCATTCGGTGATTTGATCAGATACTGGGTGAGGCTTATCAAGTTCTCAGTGATCCTGCCCAACGACAGGCTTATGATGCCTATGGAAAGTCTGGAATTTCAACGTATGAAGTTCACATTTTTGTTTAGTAGTATCGCTGGACTTGCCTTGATAAGAAAACCTTACAATGCTTGTTTTATCATATCTCTTTCAGAGACTCAATTATTGATCCTGCGGCGATTTTTGCTATGCTTTTTGGAAGTGAGCTTTTTGAGGATTATATTGGTCAGCTAGCCATGGCATCAATGGCTTCCTTGGATGTCACGGCAGAAACGGAGGAGTTTGATATCAAAAAGTTGCAGGAAAAGATGCGGGTGACGTTCTTCATATTTTTTAGCATTTGATGAACTATCAAATATTTCTATGTTTCATTTGAGTCCGTTGATAAGGTTTACTGGTGTACACACTCTAGAGTTTGAAATTTCATAAAACAAAGTAGTATGACTTTATTGATGGAGCTGGCTATGATTCTCATGCCTATGTCCGGTAATATATTCCCGTAATATATTTAAATGTGAAACCAAGTGACGAATAGGTGAGCTAGTCTATCTCTTAGTAATGAGATCCGTCAAGGATTCCTCGTTATGCTTAAAGCTAACGAGTCATTAGTATTTTCATTAAGTAGATCGTTTTTTCCATGATTACATCGTCTTGTTCCAGAAAAACTCCTTGGTTTTTATTTCCAGAAATTAACATGATTCGGTTGAATTGGTATCTCTGGCCTATTGTCTAATTTATTTTCAAAAGAAATGGGAGAAAGTTTCAATTAGATTTAGGGACTCTCAGAAGGCTTTCCTTTAATATTCATGAGTTAAATTGTAATCCTTTGTGATATGTAGACTGTCCAAAGGGAAAGGGAAGAGAAGCTTGCCCGTACACTAAAAGATAGACTTCACACTTATGTACAAGGAAACAAAGAAGAGTTTATCCATCATGCTGAAGCTGAAGCGACGAGGCTTTCAAATGCTGGTGAGAGTTCATGACTTCCAATCCTCAGTTATCTGCCATTATCAGAGCCACACCCTGTATTACTCAGGCCTTGTATAGTTTCATATATATTGAGAGTCTTAACCTCTTAACTAACTTAATATTGTTCTATTTCAGCTTATGGTGTGGATATGCTCAGTACGATTGGTTATATCTATTCAAGGCAGGCAGCAAAAGAGCTTGGGAAGAAGGTGATGTACCTGGGCGTACCATTTGTTGCTGAGTGGTTCAGAAATAAAGGGCACTTCATTAAATCACAAGTAACAGCTGTCACAGGTAATTAGTTTTTTTTTTGGAGTTCCATTCCAATAACATGCTGCTTATGAATTTTTGTTTTTCTATCTTCCGTGCTTAAGAATTTTCTTATGGGGCATATGATCGCCTGGAACATTATGTGTTTGGTTCTGAGGTTATAGACTAGGTCGTTCAAATAAGAATTAGAGACTAATCCGTTGTCAACACTTTAGGTGCAATCGCACTGATGCAGTTGCAAGAAGACATGAAGAAACAGCTCAGTGCTGAAGGAAACTACACGGAGGAAGAGCTTGAGCAATACATGGAATCGAACAAGAAGTTGATGATTGATTCCCTTTGGAAGCTCAATGTGGCTGACATCGAAGCCACCCTGTCCCGTGTTTGTCAGATGGTTTGTTCACCACCTTTTTGCCAATTCTGAGCTCCTATCTATTATTTTGAGTTTACCTATCGGTCAACAATATATTCATTCTCCTCAGGTTCTACAAGACCCAAGTGCAAAGAAAGAGGTTCTTCGTTTGCGTGCAAAGGGTTTGAAAACCATGGGAAAAGTTTTTCAGGTCTGAAAATTATAGTAAAACTGCATATATTCTTCCTCGTGTATTTATGATAATATTTTGCTATGCTTCTTCGTCAGAGGGTAAAATCAGGCAGCGGTACTGAGAGTATCTCAAGAGAGGCAGCAGTCCATAAAATAAGTGGAAGAGATGAAGCAACTAACAGTGCCGCCACTACTTCCGAGGCCAAGAGCAGCAGCCGTGTAGTAGTAGTAGATGATGATGATGATCATGATAGTTACCATGCATCGGCTTCTCAGGTACCACTGTTAAACTTTATTCAATAATATAATTTGTGCATGGCAACTCTCTTTGATATATATATATATATATATACACACAGAGCCCGTACGTGGAGACTCCTCAGTTTGGTGGGTCGCTATTCAACTTCCCAATGCCAACTGCACCACCAGGTGCTCACAAATAATGTAACGCTAGCCACAGCACAGCAAACCACAACAGTCTTTCATATTAATTGTTTGCAGTTTGTCTTATGGTGTTTTTAAGTTGATGATTTGATTGCTTATTGTATGATTGTAACTTGTATCATATATTTAAAATTTTGTGTGAACAACTTCTTTTCTCTATGTAAAAACTCTGTAATACTTTTTAACAGAATTTGATCGTGAAAAATTGTATTTTGGGGTTTTGCTTATAATTTTTATTGTGGCAGTTGCATTGCTTATAATTTTTAACTGAAACATAACTAATGGCGTAAAATTTGCTTGTGAATGGTTATTGCGGCCTCTAAAAAAATTTCGTCAAGCCCAAATAGAACTTAAATGGGCTTGCTTACTAAGCTCATCGTGCCTACTTTGTTGTAATTTGCTTTTAGGGTTTCATTTCAGTCATTCTCACATCACAGTTCACACGCTTCAGTCGCAGTCTCGTAGAGAAAAAATTTACAGTAGATCGAATCGAAATCTATGGCGCGGGTTAAAGTTCACGAGCTTCGCCTGAAGACAAAGGAAGATCTCTTGGCTCAGCTGAAAGAGCTGAAGGCAGAGCTGGCGTTGCTTCGCGTGTCTAAAGTCACTGGTGGTGCACCCAACAAGCTGTCTAAGATTAAGATTGTGAGGACCTCCATAGCCCGCGTGCTTACCGTCATCTCGCAGAAGCAGAAGTCTGCTTTGAGGGAAGCCTACAAGAACCACAAGTACCTGCCCCTTGATCTGCGCCCTAAGAAGACGAGGGCCATCCGACGACGCCTCACCAAGCACCAGGTATTACTTGTTCTTGATTTTCTTTTCATTTTTGTATTTGACCTGATTGCCAAGGCGTGCCTGCAGGTTTACCTGTTGAGTAACATGTCATTGGTAGTTGTTCTACGGATATTGAAAATTCATTTTCCTATTGATGTCGTCTCGTCGGTCCGACCTTTGAGTGTTGTTTCATTCATCCTAAGTCAATCGCTTTACTACGCAATGCATAGATTATATAATAATTTGTAAAGAAAGTTGTGATTGAAATTTGATGATATTAGTTTTGTTTTGTTGTTTGATATGCGATGGGGTTATGGTACTGATCTTTATTGTTATTTTTCTCAGGCTTCGTTGAAGACAGAGAGGGAGAAGAAGAAAGAGATTTACTTCCCCATGAGAAAGTATGCAATCAAAGTTTGAGCATCCACTAGAGTTACTGTGCGTCGTTTTTTGTATTCAGATCCACGATGATAACTCCTTTTCTTGAGTACTTGCTTGCCTTTGGTACAATTGCTTTGTTTGAGTTGATGTTTGCTGGGATATGTGTTATTCAGCAAGATTCAGTAAGAAAATACTTCAAGTTCAACGTCCGAGCAATGTTATTGTGGAGATAACATTATTATGGAGAGGGTCTTGTATGTGTCGAAGCAGGTTCTGCACAGGCCCTTGCCCGGTGAGAGCTGCTTGAACATAAAAACCCAACCAGGCAACCATTGCCAGGCGCCCATTTTTAATCTCTTTGACCTTCAGATCTTGGAAAGCAGTGGGATCTTTTGTAAGGTTCAAAGGATCAAAAAGAACACCTCCTGGGTAGTTGACATCGCCTGGCAAATATATCCCTAGAGGCTCCAATGCCTCAATTCCACAGTATCTCGCATATTCTGGACCAACCATTAGAAGGGCTTGGCAGATTGCTATGATAACAATTCCTTGGCTGCCAGCTATATGAAGGCCAGGGATCCCAAGGTAATCTAGAGTATCACCCTAGTGAAAGATGATCGAATACAACTGAGATTAAAATGCGAAGAAGAAAGTCATATGATTCGTACTTCTTCTTTACCTTTAGCTTAGAATAACCTACTCGCCACCAAACGGGTTCGACGAAGTGGAATGTTCCCGTCAAGTCTAGTATCTCGGGAATCAGAGCACCGAGCGCCCCAAGCATAGCCCACCTGGCGTGTAATATTTCGAAACTGCATCGTAGTAGTAACAAACAACGCTCAGATTAACAATGGCCAAGCAAGAGTCTCTTTTCTCATCACATAAAAAGAGTTGATTTTTTTTTTTCACCCACTTGTAGTATCTCTGCAGTGCCAGAGGATCGCGGCTCAGGCCGGCTATATCAAACCCATAATCTCCGGGCAATTCGCCATTGAGATAGTCGGGATAATCGTAGGAGATTGGGCCAAGCCATCGAGGACGATCGTCACCATACCACATGCTGATTGATGATCAAACACACACACAACAAACCTCTTCAAAGGGAAAACTACTAATGATCAAACACGCAACAAACCAGCAGGCACGCACGCACCTGTCGTTTCTGGCCTTGTCTGAGAGTGCTTTTAACTTGGAAGAATTTTGTTGGTAGATCGATCTGCTTTTTCTCTTCCATACGCCTCTGTAGGGTTTCTCCAATTGGGCTGTTGGCTATGGCTTTCACTGCAGTGAAAGGGATTGCAGAGAACACCAAAACTCCAGCAACCTGTGAGTGAGTCATCAACACAAACTTAGAACTACGACGGTTTGCCAGAACATAATACCCACACACGCTAAAGCACACCTCTTGCCATGAAGCTCTAATGCGAGAAAATGAACAAGATGATGATGATGGCAAGACTCCTATGCCGATGATGATGCTGGGTTTGTTGTAGTGGATAAGCGGCGGAGTTCGAAGGAGGAGGAAGGACATGGCCGACGATGGTGACCACTGAATTCGATTTGTCAATTAGCCACTTGCTATTTTTATTGTTATCAGTCTCCACACACGAACGCAGATTAAATTAAAATTCCCGAGCTTTTTTTTGTGTTACGGTTTCTTTCGCGAAGACCTTTTGATTTTTATTATAATTTTGCTTTAATAATCTATAACTAAACCGACGGGATGCAAATTGAAATCGCTCATATATATGTGTGTACTGTGTAGTGAGAGTCGTCGTTGTAGGCTGGACGCGATTCTTACTTTGATTCGTTGAGTCGAAACTTTCACGAAACCTCCTTTCGTTTTCCTTTCCTCTTCACAAATCAAATCTCCATTGTCGGATTGAAAATTCATTTCAATCAACACACAGCAGCTTCATAGATTGATAGATAAAGATGCAGCAACCAACAGACCCAAACTCCACCAACTCATCATCATACTACCAATACTACCAAAACGCCGTTCCCAATCCTCCGCCGCACGCCGACCCTCCTTACGCCTCCGCTCCTCCCGTCTCCTTCGATCACTCTAATTCCGCCGCATATTCCTCCTTTCCCGATCATGTCCACCATAACCCTCCTCCTCCTCCTCAGCACTCGTTCCCTCACCTTAACGACGCCTCCTATTCTCTCAATCAACCGCCGGCTAATTACGATTATCCCCTTCCGCCAAACCCCAACCCTATTCCCAACCCTCCGCACTACGATCCATCCTTCTCTTTTAATCAATATCAAGGTGGGTCCTTGTCCGCTCCGCCCTATTCTAATTCGTTTGAGAGCAGCGTGAATAATTACGACAGAGATGGAAGGTTTTCTTTTGATGATGGTGGGGTTTATAAGTACGAGCCCAATTCCTCTAAGGTCGGTGGTGCCAGGGGGAGTGGGTCGTCGTCGTCGTTGGATAGCAGGGTTTTGTTCGATGATTATGGGAGGCCGATCAATGCAGGTGGTGGGAATGATAAGAGTGGATTTGGTAACGTGCCACCCAAGATTGTGAAGGCGGTTCCAAAGGCTGAGGATTCTGGGGATGTTAGGAATGGAGTTCAGAAGTTTCGGGTGAAGATGTTGTCTGAAGGTTATGGTCAGAATGACATGGATGTCTTTTGCCAGGTTAGTCCTGCCATGACATTATCTTACATGGATATTTAGGCATTATGAGTCCATTGTCTTTAAGTGTCAAAATGTCGACTGAACGCTGTCTTAATTTTTCTATCCTATAGTGAAGGGCTGACGTCCAACCTTAGTTATTTCTAACAATGTTCATGTTTCGTTTGTGCTCGGTTTTCAGATTGGCTTGGACGGAATACGGCTTTTGGATCCAACAACTAATTACACTCTGACCACATATCCTCTTGATATGGTGACTAGATGGGAGGTGAATATTTTATGACCCATGATGTGATTTTTACTTGTATTCCATCTTTCTGAAAATCCTTTCAAAGCTTGTTTCCTATCTTTACAGGTGTTAGATTCATATATCTTTGCATTTTGGGCCAGAACTGGTATTGACGAACCTAAACGTATTAGGTTGAAATCAAATAGCTATACAACAAACATTATTCTGGACTTGGTGACTGCGGCAAGCATTCAGGTCTAAGAAAGCTGCTTTATCATATTATATACTGTACTGGCTTTTGCCAAATTTGTTTGAGGACTCATGGTCGCATCCATGTGTGGTTATTGGCAATATCCATTTTTATTTACACCAAGTTCATTTATGTCTCCTTAATCAGTCCAAAGAGATAGGTTCCAGCGACGATCCGTCCGATACAGTGAAGGGAAGTGAACAATCTGCGGACAGAAGAAGAGGTCTTATTGATTGGAAAAATTTCATTAGGCCAGCCAATGAGGAAAAAGACCACTGGGTAAGATTGTCGTTTCTTGGATTTGCAGAACCTCTTTATTTTATCTGTGAACTACGTGTAATGATATTCGCCTATCTTTCAGGTTCCAGATGATGCAAAAACCAAATGCACGGCTTGCCAAACCGATTTCACTGCTTTTAATCGAAAGGTTGTCATCTTCTTCAATTCGTGGAGTTGCATTGTTTATAAGCATTAGGTGTCTGATAGTGAAAACCTACTATAGGTTTATCATTCAAAATGAACTTTAGTAGGCATAGCATGTGAAACTTTCTAAAGCAGTTGCAGAAAGTTGATTATTTAGTGAAAAGTAACGATCAAACAACGATGGGTGATCATGTGATAAGGAAAGAGAAATCAGTCATGCTAGCTAATCTTGACTGGATTCGGTACTAAAAACAATAATAGATGTCAGATGATAAGTTATGAACCAATATTGATGACTTCCTAATCATGGCCATCAGTACTTACTACTTCTTTTTTATAACGTGTTGTCAGCACCATTGCCGTAATTGTGGGGATATATTCTGTGACAAGTGCACCCAAGGGAGAATAGCTATCTTGGATGATGAGAACGCCCAGCCGGTTCGTGTTTGTGATGCCTGCATGGTATGTAGTTAATCATATGACATCAGATTTTAATGTCTTAAACATGGTCAATGGGAGAGCTTGTGATACCTAAAACTCGAGTGTGATGTCTACCGTGTCATCATGGTACATACAGGTTCGATAATGTTGAAACTTTTGAGCAATTATGTAATTAATTGATTTTGCAGGCAGAAGTAACTCAACGCATAAGCAATAAGGAAGCAGCTGCCAGAGCCAGTTCGAATAGGCATGAGAATCTTGCTAGGAAACTTCAGGTTTTTAAATTCGGATTGGAAGATTGGTTGTGTTAAACTTGAACATTTGTCTTTTCATGATGCTTCTTCCATTTCTTGAACCTAACATGAGTGCTTTCTGTTGTTGTTGCAGATGGAGATGGAGAAAAATCGCAAGACAGGTAGTTTATACCTCCTTTTTAGGGATGTTTCATTTGTTTTTTCTTGTGCAATATTTCATCCTCTATACATACATACTCCAAAGATTTCCTTCCTCTCATTTAGTTTTTTTTGGGGGGTTGTAGGAGGATCAAAGGCTGTGGCATCTAATAATAGCACAAGAATGAGAGAAGTTGCATGTCCAACTTGCACAGTTCACCTACAGGTATTTTCTTCTTTCTTCTTCTTCTTCTTCATGTATAAAATAGCCACACTTCAATCAATCAAAACATATATGGTTGGATTTTGCAGGTTCAGGTGCCGGCCTCTGGTTCGGAAAGGATTGAGTGCAGTGTTTGCCATCAGCCATTCCTTGTCAATAATTAATTATCCCTTGTTATCTATTTGTGCAGTTAAAATGTGTGTGTTGAACAAACAAGCTCTGCTGATATGTTTCGAATGTAATATATATGGAACCACAGATTCCAAGTTTTTCATCAACTAAAATTGAGGTCATGATTTGTTCAAATTTTTTACCAATGTAATAATACTCGTATTATATACATATAATACATTAATTAATAATCACTAAGCGACCTCTCCACAATTATCATTCCAATATCAGAACTACCAACCAACTTAAGCATTTGAAAAATGATATAAGGAAATAAAAACTACCAACCAACTGTACGAAAATCCACTAGTTAGAATAGAAGAGCATTGTTTCGAAAGAATTAAAAAGAAATACACAACCGCAACGCCATAGGTTGATTGACCAAAGCTCGTTAATTATGCTGCATCATGGAAATCCTGTCGTACAAAAATGAGAATATAAGCCAAAGATTTGGGAGATAGAGATTGAAAAACAAGAGTGTGAAGTAAAAAAGAATGATACATTCCTGAAGGAGATTAGCTGCAACTGACCCAATCTCATTGGGATTTAAATAACGAGGTCCATACTTCCTAGGTGCTTGGGGAGTCTCCATCATCCTAACATCCCTGCAATGCAGTTGATTAGATAGATAGATAGATAGATAGATAGATAGATAGATAGATAGATAGATAGATAGATAGATAGATAGATAGATAGATAGATCGCATTGCCATTATATTTTACTTGGTGCATGAGATCAAGATTTCATGCCATGGAATGAAGTGATTGCTAACCTCATAAAAGGCAATATTTCAGTGGGAAGCGGAGTCGAGCTTGTGTTAACCAACTCTAATTTTGTTCTATCTGGAGTTGTATACTTAAAAAAATTCTGCCTTGCTTCAATAACCTGTCCCAAAAGCAAAAAATATGTCTGTTTTATTTTATTACATTCGAAAATGCCTGTGTGAAACAGAGGGAGGGAGGGAATCCATGAAACTTACTGCTTTTCTCATCTTGCGGGAGATGTGGAAAACAGCTTTAAGATGATCATGATGTCCAGATAGCATACTATCTTCACCTTCAAACTCACAAGACAAACTCGATCAGATCATATGATTGATTATACACACACACACACACACATATTTATACATGTGAGCTCGTCAACGTCCAATACTAGTATGTAATTCATTTAGATGTCCAAAACCTAATTTCCTGAAGAAAAAAGACATCTAAATAAACAACAGCGGCAGCAAATACACGGGAATATAGATGATCATTTATTTGGATTGCCGATACAAACATATGACTGGTGGCCATATCAGAAGGACAGTGGATGCATGCATGATGTATAGACAGAATCTAAAAAATTACTTTTTACATACATACGATACGATGAACAACAGAACACTGGTTAGAGAAGCAACCATATATGAATAATTAACAACAAAGCAACCAAATTACTTTTCAGTGGCACAATTAGTTAAGATGATATTTTTCCTTACCAGTAACTCAATTGGAAGCGACTGAAGCATTGAGTCAGAGTCTGTCTTTGGCGTATTGATGAGTAAACTACTCCTATCGGAAATAGTTGTAGGATGCCTGCTGCTAGTATCTACAGCGCCAAAATCAAATCTCGCGGGTGACATCATCACTGGACATATATATTGTTTTGAGGATAATCGCACCAACGCCGCAGAGACTCGAGAAAGGAATTCTATTTTTCTCCCCCAATATCTGTAGATAACTTACTAAGATTCCGTGAAAGAGCTCCTCCAGGATTGAGAAATATATCGTTCCCAGTAATTAACGGAGGACTATTTCCCCTGTTATTCCATTGTTGCGTGTCTATAGTTCACGCTTTCCTCATGAAGACGTATGGATTTGTGGTTTGATTTTGTCTTCCTGCGAAAATTCATAGCAGGCGAGATTATCCATCATCACATCCTAACGTAAAAAGTAATATCAGGCATCGATTCGATCAGACACATGCAGGGAAATATCCACTCCACACAGCTGCCTGTGTTCGTTCACATCTATCATACAGAGAGGAGAGAAGAACTAACCTTGAAAAAATGATCGATTGCAGAAGAGAAAAGCAAGCGAAAATTATTCTTCCCACGAAGAGAAAGAGAGCTCGATGGTCTGATCAGCACAGGTGGGAAGGGGAACCGTATAAATAGAGGGAAACGCGAAAAAAGAATAAATAATTTGAATTTGCCGCCATGCAATTTCACGTATTCGTGAGATATTTTCGGAATGGGCTTTTCTTGATGGGCACATGATCATATCCAAATTTGAGCAGTTTTTATCCACTTCTCGCCAATTATATAATATACTTCCTCTGTCCCATCTAATTCTTCTCAAAGATTATTGGACACGGAGATTAAGAAACTACATTATATTAATATTATAGTACACTTTTAAGGTAGGAGAGAGAAAACTCATTAGTGGGCACGCAAATTAATAAGTATTTTTTTAAATATAAATGGTGTAATTAGTTTAATTATTAGAATAATTTTTTACCAAAAATGAAAACGGGAAGAATCATGTGGGACGCCCGAAATAGAAAGATGGTAAGAAATAAGTGGGACGGAGGTAGTACTATAGATCATGGTTTTGAAGACCTGACCGGACCGGCCGGTTTTGGCCGATTCCGACCGGACCGGTCAAAAGTCCGGTCCGATCCCGGTCCGGTCTTCTTTAAGTTAAAAAAAAAAGAAAAAAAACATAATATTAATTAACTACCGCAAAACAGAATAATACTACAGAAAAGTTGGGTTGATATAGTGGTCAAGCACCCAATTGATTACCAGATGGACCTGGTTCGAATTCTATAAGCCACGGTTTTTTAATTTATAATTAATTATCAGCCTAATATTTTCCTTCTATTTAACTTTGACCCCCCAAAATAGGTTTAATACTTCACATCCCATGTACAATTAAATTTTACACCCCAATACATTTTACTTTTATTAAATTTGCCCCTTAAATTTATAGAACTAGAATTTAGAAAAAGTCCATAAAACATGTATATTTTCTATTTAATTTGATTGATTTATTCATAAATATACATTTTTAAAATCTAAAGATACTGGTTTAACACCGGTTTGATTCCGGTTCTATACCTGTTAAACCACTAAAATTTTCAGTCCGGTTCGAAAACCCGATTTCACAAACTTGGTATAGATTAGTATTATAGCTATACTAATTGAACGAACAAACAAATAAATTAGGATTATCAAATAAATGATTTCTACAGATTAAATAATAAAGAATCACGGCCTTGGAGTTGGAGTCAAAGAATAGGATAGGAGGTAATGTCTTGAAAAACTTTAAGCCTCTTGTCAGCTTTCTTCTTCTGAGGTGGCGTTATTCCGCTATCTTCTTCAGCCCTTTTCTTCTTCTCATTATTTACTGTTATTACTCTCTTCGATTCGTTGGCACAATCTAAAACCGCTGCGATTATCGCATCCTCAAAAGCTTCATCGTCTGGCAACAAGTCAACCCACCTCCTCTCTGGCGACGACGTAAATCTCCTCACTTTATTTCCTGGAATAACAAGTAGCTGATCTCTACTCTTCTTTAGAAGACCCTCCTCAGCATTAGCCTCCTCCTTAAGGGAAGGTTCATTGCTGAATAAATTAAATGGTGGAGCTTCTGTGCTGAGTGAGTCGACGACTATAGGACCAACGACGCTCTTTTGCGCCATGAAAGGACGACTGCTACGGTTGGTCGTCTTCGCGAGGTTGGAAGTGTTGACATTCTCATCAGCAAACAAATCAGGTGGTGGTTTGACAGAAGATGATGATGATGGTGGATTAAGAGTATTAGCAGCAGCGTTGACTGGCTTATGTTCTTTGCAAGGCTGAGGCTGCCAAATAGCAGAAGAGCCCAAGAATACATCGAACAGCTTTCTCTGTTCGACACGATCGACCACTCGGCTCATCATCTCTGATTCAAGATCGCGCAACATTTGCTGGGCTCTTTCGTAAGCCTTGAGATGTGAATCGATTCCCCTTGGACCATCTGGCCTGGCTGGCTTAACTCTTAAAAGGGTCTCCTTAGCCTCCATGACTCTCCCTTGCTTCATCAGACAGATCCCTAAATTGCACATTTTGTTGTTGTCTGGTGCAATCACTAGAGCCCTTCTGTAAGCTTCCTCAGCTCCGACGTAGTTGTTTTGCTGCATCAGAGCCCACCCTAAGTTACCCTGCGCGTAGAAATTGTCGAAAATTCTAATGATTTTTTTCTTGATGAGAATGATAGATCAAACTGAATGAGAGACTCGTTTTTTTTATTTACCAGCAATCTAGTTGCTTCTTGCTCGAGAGAAACCTGAAACTTCTTGCCCTGCGATCTCGCCGTTTTGGTTCGTTTCCCATTAAAGGCCATACCTTGTTGGATAAGGAAGAGCTTGTGCCTAAGCACGGCTATTTGATCATCTATTCTTCCACATCTCTGCAAGTAAAGAGAGATAAGTACTACTACTGCTATATTCATCCAGCAAGAAGGTGTAATGTAACTAATATCTGTTGTTTGGGTAGTTTCTTACCTTGTAAAGATCTAATAAGATGTTATCAAGAGATTCTTGGGCTTGATCGGAACATCTTGAGCGCAAAGACTTGATAGCTTCGATTGCTTCCTCGGGCCTGTTTTGCTGCTTCATGACAATGGCCATGTCCTTGAGAGCACTGTCCACTCTATCTCCAGCATTGATTGCTGCCCAGAACAATGGTATGGCTCTCTCTGGATCCTTATCCACTAACTAATCGAAATCAAACACCATTACTTTTAAAGTTAACAATCTATCTGAGAAGAGATGAATAATTGTTTGAAGTAGTAGTAAACACACTTGGACATTCTTGGCTCGGACATAGGGTGTGTCCCCAGCTGGGACTTTGTGAGTGATGTGGAATAATGAATCAGAAGCAGATCGCAGTGTACGAAGTGGCTTGGCCGGAGATGAAGGGGCGGACTTTGTGGGCCTGAAGCCTGGCGGACCATTCCACATTTCATGCTTCATCTTTTTACAGAGAGGTAGAAATAGAAATAGACGTTATGGAATGACAGCAGCTACTGATGGATGCTGCTACAGTGAGGAAGGGATGAAAGAGATAGTAAGAGAAGTGAGGAAGAAGACACAATGGATGGGATGGGCGGGCTTATGAATGATGGACTTTGATGGGGAGAGGGAACTGTTCGCAAAGTTTTGACCGTTGGCAATGCAAGTGAATGTTGTACCGCTTCAGAACCACTAGCCGTTGTCGTCCCCCCCTCATCCGTTTTGATTGTCTTTTTTGTTATTGACTTTCTTTTCTCTTTTTAGTTCACGTCCCTCGTTCTCATTCTAGTAAGATATGCAAAAATGTTCAATTCAGCATCTCTTCTTAGTCCTCCGTTTCACAATGATATATGGTAACGTTCATCGTCTTGTCTTCCTCTTTGTTCTGCTAAACTCACGATAATTAGGGGAACCAATACTACATTTCATTCGATTTGTGATCTTAAGATAGTGATGACAGTAAAAATGGGTCCCTCGCCGAACAAAGGGAGAGAGATTTTCAGTTTCAATGGCGTACTGCTTATAATATGTCGCTGTCTCTCTTTAAAATTCGAGGCCCAACCACAGCAAGCCAATATAGAGATATAATCTAAACGGTGATGAGTTGATATGAACAAAACAAAGCAAAGCTTGAAGAAAGTCGAACATATCCAATTACGCTCAAGCTTATGCACTCCAACTTGCGAGCAAACACGCCCAAACAGTGGAAATAATAGTATTGCACGGACAAATTATGGCTGAGGATTATCTAAACAGATGAAATCACTTGCTATACTTGCGGAATCATCCATCCAAGATGAATCAATAACATCATCCCCATAAACGTAGCACAGAAAGTAATAATCGAAAAGACAAAGCAGCAGAAGGCATTAATAAAATATACTCGGCTCTTCAGGGTTAACTCATTAGAAACGTAGATAAAACAATTAGAACCATCCATAACCAAACACATACTTAACCCAATCGCAGGTCAAAATCCTGAGCACCACACGCCACAAGATCGATCAACACATCCATTAGAAATCCTATATGAACCCAGCCCGACAAAACATAATAATAGCATCCCATAAATGTCAAAAGGCACGATAAGAAACCCAACAGCAAAACAATTGAAGGAAAAATGACATAAATACCAAATTCATCATCACATAGCAACTGCCTTGCAGTCCCTGGCAAAATGCCCGCTCTCCCCACAGTTAAAACAATTCCCACCACCACCGCTGCCACCGCGAGTAAACCTCCCTCCTCCACCAGAAGCACGCCCACTCGTACAATCCCTAGCCATATGACCCACGTCGCCGCAGTTAAAACACGCCCCACCACCACCACCGCCGCCGCCACGTGGCGGCGCACTGGGGCTTGGACACTCCCTCGCTATATGACCTCTTCCCCCACAATTGAAACACCCAGCACCACCTCCACCATCTCTACCAGTAGTTCTCCTACCATTCACGCAATCTCTAGCCACATGCCCAAACTCCCCACAATTGAAACACCCGCCACCACCTCCACCACTATTACCACCATTTCCCCTGCCGTTCACGCAATCCCTAGCCATATGGCCAAATTCACCACAACTGAAACACTCCAAATCATTACCTCCACGGTTATTATAATTGCCGCCGCTGTTGCCGAACCTCCTAGAAGAGTTGCTGTCGATCGGTGCGCCGCCGGGGGCGGTGACATCGACGGCCTTGGTCTTGTCGCCTTCCAGGATGATAGTGAACTCCACAGTCTGGCCCTCACGAAGCGTCCTATAGCCGCCGGATTTGATATCCGAGTGGTGAACGAACAGATCTTCACCACCTTCATCAGGTTGGATGAATCCGTAACCCTTGTGGTCGTTGAATCTCGACACCACTCCCTTTGAGCGACTGGCCGCTGATGAGATCTCTTCCGCCATTGGTTTTCTTCCTTCGATCGACAAACAGAGAGAGCGCTTACAACTTTATGCCGTCAGTGAACTGATTGTAATCCCCACTGATCAATATTTATACTGTGCCAAAGCAAGCCCTAAGAAAAGGGTTATTTAGGGCTCAATCTTTTCTTATCCTTTTAATTTTTTTATAAGAAAATTAAAACGTGCCATGGATGATGGCCCATGAGTGAATATTAAATAAATTTGCTTTATTCAAAAAAAACAAAAACTATTAGATTTGTTTATTTAGAATAATTAATATAGCCTTTCGGTTTTTTACTGAGTTTTAATTCTGATGTTGGGGAGAACATATAGATAATGATATGTAATATGATTATATTTAATGGAAAATAAAGGACTTGCTTTTTGAGAAAGTTACAGAAGAAATATATTTTTTTCAACATATCAGCAATTAAAGAAAAAAATTCAGGATGTTTGTTTGCTGATGATATTATTATTTGTTTAGTAGACTTCAACATTCCATTGTTCTCCTTTCTTCAACTGCTTCTTATAATCTGCCCAGTCAATGCCTGTTGGTTTCCAAAGAAGCCGAAATTGGTAAGGTAAAAGTCAGGGGAAGAAGAGAAGCGAATTAGATAGTTAGTTACCATCTTTAGCAGCCAAACCGAGCATGATATCATCAATGCCCTTCTCCATGCCCTTGAGACCACACATGTACACAAATGTGTTGTCTTTTTTGAGCAATTCCCATAACTCTTCTGCGTACTCAGCCATCCTTGTTTGTATGTACATTTTCTCCCCATTGCTGTTTGTTTGTTCTCTGCTCACTGCAAAGTCCAACCTGAAGTTTTCTGGGCTTTTCTCCTTCATATACTCAAACTCCTAACAAACAAACAAGGAAGAGCCAAGGAATTCATCAGGCTTAGCAGGTTTCGTATTGTCGTAAGAAAGATGATGGTTCTGCTTATTACTACACCTCTTTGTACAGCAATGAACTGCTTGTAGGAACACCAAGGAATAGCCATGCTAAACCATTAAACTGCAAAGATGAATGATTACGATGGATGAACATATGCGAATGATGACAACAACTAAACTTGTAATGATGAATCATCTGACATACATGTATCTGATGAAATAGGTGTGAACTTTATACCTTGTAGTCGTCATGCTTCTCGAAGAACATTTTCCACAAGAACGAGCGGAATGGAGCAATTCCAGTTCCCGTGGCAAGCTACATGGTAAAATTCCCCAAATTTAAATTTCCCTTTAGCAGGCTAACATAAAAATCCGAGTAAATATCAATTATTGCATTACCATTATGATGGTAGCATTAGGATCTTTTGGCATGAGCATCTCTTTACCTACAGGCCCAGTTATCTTCACTTCAGTTCCAGGCTTCAAGTCACCTAAAATAGACAGTTTCAAGATTAGGTACATTCGGATAGTTGTTGAGTGATCACATTCACAACCTATTTTTGACTTACACAAAAAGTTTGAGCAAACTCCCTTGACTGTCTCCCCCTGATCATTGGTATAGATGAGCCTTTTGACACACAGAGAAACCTATTGGAAGAATGAAATCTGAGTCACTACACCATGAAACCTACCGTCAACCAAACTTCGTTAATGAAAGTGTTATTACAGTTTTGGAGTCCCCAAAGTCGCCAATTGCACTGCTAGCGATCGAGTACAATCTGAGCTTGTGAGGCTTTCCATTCTTGTCTAGGCCTTCGGGTATGACCCCAATTGATTGCCCCTCTCTGTAAGGGACCTCACCTGCTCAAAAAACATAGCCACTTCCATCAATTTTTCAATCCATTATGGATGGAAATATGATGGTCATGCATACCTTCGGTGCTGAAGACGATGTGGTTTGTTTCACCGGGCGCATCATCGCCAGTGATCTTAGTGTTGAAAATGCATCTCCCAATGTACGGTTCCTTAGGCTTGTACTTGTTAACCACTATCCCTTCTTCTTGTTTCTTGGAAATCTTCTCAACTTTAGCTGGTGCCTCTGTTGTTACCTGAGCTCTGACTAGTGCAACCTTGGCGCCAACATAAGATACATTCTTGTAGCAAAAGGGAACCTAAAAAATACGTATTGTAAGGCTCATGAGCTCATAATCTCAGTACATTCTTGTAGTACACGCGCATAAAAAAAGCAATCTTTGTGCACAGCCCATATGATTAAAAACTCCCAACCATCGTATTTCGAAACAGCCCAACTCACAAAAGTCGTCATAGCATGAAATAGCAAAACCCCACAAGCTTAGCTGTACAAGGCACTATCTATAATCTCGTTCCAAAACATTTGTTCATGTGCAATACTTAATCATAATAGCTAACCTTGTTGAAGCTGGCTCTTTCTGTGGAAATAATGGATGTTCTTGTCTGAAGAGATGCGGGCTTAGAAGAAGATGAAACAGAAATTGCAGCGCTAACCGCAGCAGCCATTATCTTGTGATGAACGGCTTGGCTATAGCATAAAATATCAGAGGAAGTAAAGAGAAGTAGCAAGTATAGAAGAAATGGAATTGATTAGTAAATAAGAAAAGAATCACTCTTAAGATTGGGTGGTGGAAGAGGAAGAGGTTGTGTTTTGTTGCGTTGTGAGGCTCATGCACTCGATAGGATAAGAAAATCATCAGAATGAATGAATCTCAAACTTCAGCCTCACAAAACTACACGATATTCATTCTTCTTGAGCTTCTTGTGAACAAAGTCAATAAAGTGCTGTTTTCTATGAGGTTGAAACAATGCATTCACAGTTGGGCTCAGCAAAATAACATCGGCCTCAAAAACTAGATGGGCTTTTTTTTAGAAAATACTTCTTACCTCTGTTGGCCCAAATTGACAATCCAAACTTCCTCCAATGGGCCAAACGGTAACATTAGCTGGAACCCATTCAAATCCTAACGGCTATTTTTCGCTGCCCTAACGCGCTCTAACGGTCAAATCACCCCCGTTCATTACCTTCCTTCACTGATTTCATTTTCTATAAATCGTTTCGCTGTTTACCTCAAATCAAATCTCCCCTTTCTCCATTATATACCTCTCTTCGGCGACCAAACGTTACTGATTTTGTGGTGACTCAGAAATCAAGAATCAATTTTTTTTTTCTGCAAATATATATTCAAATGGAGACGACCACCCCAGCATCAACGACAAGAATCACGAGATCACAAACAAGGGCTGCTTCCAAGAACACCAATTTAATCTTATCCAGTATGAGTTTTCCATTCCTGTTCGTAATTATCTCAATGATTTCCGAGCCTCTCAATATACGTGTATTTTACTTACAAGCATATCTATCTGTCTCTTCTTACAAAACAGGGAAAATAGAGGAGCCCGAAAAGAGTACTCACACAAACTCCGACCAAATGAGTGCTGGCAAGAAGCAGCAAGATCGAACAGTGCTCATTGACATAACCAATGGCTCGCCTATCGTTGGTCTTGCAATGGACAATCTTGAGACCCCTTTATCTGCAATGTCTAAGAAGAGAGTGGTTAGCAGCCGAGCACCGTATCTTTCTACCCCAGGCTCTGGTGAGTCCTTACTGAGAGGGCAGGTGAAAACCCTTTTGCAAAAAGTGGAAGAAGACTGCGAACTGCCCAAGATTACCCTTGAAACCCGACCGTTCCTTAATGTTATCCGTGGAGTTGCTGATTCTCCCATGAACCTTTTGGCACCGACTCCTGCAAATACACCCCAGGTTTACTTTTCCGATGTTGTTGGTGGGGTTTTGCCTTCGGTCACTCCACAGAGCGTGACAGGAAAGCTTCTTATCCCTGAGGAGGTAAAGTTCACCCTTTGTTTTTTATATTCGTGTGATGATTTGATTGGACTCTACTAGTCTCTGTTTTGTCTGTTGTTTGAGTTTATATGCTGTGTGTGCTTTGTGGTAGATGGTATGTGGTCCAAAGAATGGAGAGAGGACAGAGTCTGAAAATGGGATAACGAGGTCTTTGCTGCTCGATTTCTCGGATAAGTCTGATTCATCGGATTGCTCGTCGGCTTTGACTTATCAAGGAACAACACTCAAAGGCCACTCAGATGATGACAGTTCATCTATCTGGTCTATTCAGGCAAATGCAAGCAGCAATGGAGGTGAGGACTATGAAGAAGAAGAAGAAGATGATGAAAATGAAGAGGAGTATTATGAAGTAGGTGATGAAGAGGAAGAAGAAGCAAATAATGGAGGAAGTGATGGAATTATTGATGAGCTTTGTGAAGGACTGAGCAAGGTTGGTGTTGGTGGAGGTGAGCCAGTGAAATTTACAGGCAAGCATATTAGGTTTGTGTATAACAGTGACGATGAGCTTCAAGGTGAAGAAGGAGAAGAATGATAGTTGTTTTGTTTTTATCAGCTGTCTTTTTAGTGATGACTGTCTTTAATTCTTGACAGCATAACAAGTAGCATTTGAGGAGATAAAAGAACGATACACACATGAATGTATGTGTATCGTATCGTATCAATCACATTATGCTTTCCTTTCGTGTTCGTTATTGTTACTTACAAAGTTCATTATTAAACTTGTCGTCTTTAACTCAAGAAGAAAGAAGCCTTTGCCATTGATTATTGGAGGGTTATTATTGTTCGTCTCAAAGAAGGGCGGGCTTTTTTCTTAAGTTCCCAAGTAACGATTATTTTCGATTTTTTAATCGGATTTTGCCACCTCAAATTTATCATTATTATCAGAACGTTGAATAGAATGCTATGTGAGACTGAAGAAATGAGAGAGCGACACATGTACGCATGTGAGTTCCGAAAGTTGCACACTACAAATAAACTATGAAATAACGCAATAATATTAGTTCTAGTACAACAACAGTTATTATAAAGAAATTTTGTTACTAACATGGCGATGGAGGGCTTTCCTCTAATAAATCCTAAATTTGCGGGAAGACCGTGAAATACCGACCACATTTTATTTTATAAATTAGAGGACAACATAGTCAAATCCCTGTTTGTGAATGAACAACCATCCACTACGTATAGATTGGTTTACTTATGTAGCAGCGGGGCCAGCTTTGGTACTAATTAATTTAGTCTTCTTAACGATTATTTATTACGTACGATCTCTTAGCTATATTATTTTCCACCAATAGAACATTCAGTGCCCTCGCATAACCAACTCTTAATTATATTTTCTAATCCATCAACGCTAAGTTTGAATATATATAAAATATTGATTATAATAGATCATTGATTAACCGTTGAATAATGGTACCTAGCTAGCTCATCGATTGACTTTTCTGCAACTATACTAGTACTAATACAGGAAAAAAAAAGGATATGACTACAAAACTGAATTACACCGTCGTCGGAGAAGACTGAAATAATTGTTAATTTGAGTTGAGATAAGCAGCAGCGGAAGAAGAAGAAGAAGAAGAAGAAGAAGAAGAAGAAGAAGATGATGAAGAACAGTACATTTTGCATGCCCAACATCAGAGAAAGAAGAAGACAAATACTAATAAAGAGTCCACGTCATCATCAGATGTCTATTCTCGATAGGTTACGTGAAGCCGTGTTCAGACTTATCATGGTCTCTGCTCTAGCCAAAGAAAGCCCATCGTCATCAACAGCAGCGAATAATAAAGCAGCATATGATATTAATAATAATTATTACTATAATAATAATGATCGGAGGATCAACAGTGAAGCTGTTGCAGATTGCATCGAGTTCATCAAGAAGAAATCATGATCATCTTCCCCATTGAGTATGAAGAAGCAGTAGGCGGTGGTTCTGTATCTCTTTCACACTACTACTACTAGCAGCTGCAGCAGCTAATTAATCTTTTATTTTCCTATTATCTAATCTCTTGTTATTATCTCTGATATGCTGGCTTTATAATTTGGTTCTGAGAGTTTATTATAGAGAGACCTCTCTCTATCTGTAGGCTGTAATATATGAATCAGAAGATTTGTCGCTTGGTTGTTGATCTTGATTTGTGATATCTTCTTTGGACTGAGATGGGATTTTTCTTTCTCGGCCTAAGATCTATTAAAGCCCATTAACTAATCCACCCATGCAACTCGATTTTTTTAAATTTTTATTGTAACGTTAAAGGATAATAAATATGAAAACGCAAAAAAGCATCCATACAAAATCTTGATGATTGGGACATTCGTCGTATGAAGAACCTGCTAAAGAAAGGGAACAGAGAAAAGTACAAAAGTACCTGAGAAGAGGAAAAATATGTAAATCTTCTTTAATGGACCATTGTAAGTTACATGAATACCTTTGTCTGCACAACTGCAGCTAATATCTCCATGAATTAATTAACAAGCTCATCCACCCCATAGCTGCTATTAATTCATATTTATCCCCACACCCAATCTGAATTATTTTCCCATTCCTCTACAAAAGAGCTGCTTAATGGTCAACTAAAATACACACTGCTTGGTTTATTTAATTTATTGCTTGTCGTGGAGGAAAACATATCCGTTGTGGTGTCTTGCGGCTTTGTGTGTGCCCAGCCTCACTATATCACGATCTATGCACTATCTATCTTATATACAGCAGCTGGGAAATAATATAATCATATTTTATAGTCACGGCGAGCCAACCATTTTTATTTGTATTATGCTACTTTTCAACACCCTTCTTCCTAGGTTGATATGTAGGGTAGCATCGATATTCTAATTGCTACAGCTTCAATGATCATAACAGAATTTGTAATCTTATTAGTACATTGTGACTGCAATCATATATCAATATAGTTGTTGCATGCGGCTTGTCTGTGCAGAAAATCTGATCTTTTATTTGTGGTCCCACTTCACTTCAATCTTTGTCGTCTGACAAGAACTCATTGCTTTTTCTTCATTTAACACAAAGATAGCTTCACGGGTCATTTAATTATACAGATCACCGAGAAAACTCAAAATGCTCTCATGATTTGCTTTGCTAGCGATAGGAATTAATTAATTTTAGACACATAACAAAGGCTGCTGTAAGAAGAATATACATATACACACGTCGCACAGGTAAGATATAACAAAAATATCTATGTACCATTTTCCACGCCTCTTAAACATCAAATAACATGCGACCACCCGCATTAATTATTTGCCCACCAGTGATATATTATCATCAGCTTCAGTTCACACATTAGTCTTAAGATATCATAATAATAACTGACATAGATAAATAAATAAACTTAGTATTTATCGATTAACAGGCAGATAGAGGAAGGAGCAAAAGACTGAACTGCTTAACCAGCAGATTTTAATAACGCTCGGCATCATTAAGCTATCTAATTTAGGCAGACTGATCAGTACCTAAATTAGCAGGTACAATAGAGATATAAATAATTAACTAACTACGCATTTGACTAAACACATATATATTCCTCTGAGGCTTAAATCATGCTTATCTTGATGGTCATTAGTCGTCAGTAATCATTATGGCTAATAATGGTTGGATATGAGCTGAGTGTGAGCTCAAGAGAAGCCCCAGCACCAAAACCTGTGTCTTCACCCGATCGTTGCCAGCCATTGAAATAGTAATCTTCTTGAGATTCTTTCTTGATAAGATTCTCCCCAAAAACTGGGAAAAGAGCAAGGGTTTCAACATCATCTGGGACTTGTTCATCTTGATCTTCAAGTAGTTCTAGGGTTTGATGACGATGATCCAAGATAGAGCTATTATTGATGTCATATTTTCTTTCCTTTTCAAGAAAAGGGGAGTACTTTGTGGCTGAGGAATAATAAGGGTTATCAGCATGAGAAGTAGCAAATTTGTGGCCCATTGATATTCCACCATTTGGGGCTGTTATGGAACAATATTCCTATATGTGCATCAGAAAATAAGTCGTCATCAGCGTTTTTAGAACACAAATTTAAATTGTTGCCCTAAAAATATTCCAAAGAGAATATTTTTAATTATATTTTATGAACACTCACTCTAAAACTCTTTTCCATGGCCACAGATCCAAATCCATAACTTCCCACAGCAGGGACAAAACCTGCTGAAGCAGAAGCTGAACCACCTGAGATTATTCCTCATGAATAAAAGAACAAGTGGTAAAATGATATACACGGTATCATTATTTCAAGATCCGACGGGAGAAACTCTCGTATTTATTAGTAATAAATTATGTAAGTACCTCGGTTGGTGATGGGAAATTTGTTTCCACCGATGTTATTATTACCATTATGCATGGACGACGATGGCATCATGCCATGACGATCAACTATTGCTGCTGGGGTAGAAAATCTCTTCTTCTGCCTCTCTCTAGCCTTGTGATTCTGAAACCAGTAGAAGACATTCTTGCCTTCGATCTTACCATAGTGCCTCAACTTAGCAGTAATCCTCTGAATCTGCTCAGCGGTTGGGGACCTAACTCCATTGTTGTAGTAAAGATCCTTCAGTATTCTGATCTGATCAGTTGTTGGAGTCCACCTGCTACTACTGCTCTGCCTGCAAGACAAGTTATTACTGCTATTATAATTGCTGTTCTTTCCATGGTCTACTTGATGATCATTCTTTACTTGAGGTTCCATTTGATCAGAAAAACTGAAGATGTTTTATATAGTTGATTATTGGGAGAGCAAGATAATAGATGTTTTATATATATAGAGCGAAGGGAGGCGAGGTAGGTGAATGATGTTGCTAGCTAGCTATCGTAATTTGTAATGAGGGCGGGCGGGCACATGAAGATTTTAGAGAGAGAAAAGAGAGATGATATCTGAAAGAGAAAGGACCGAAAAGTTGAACGCTCTAGAAACTAGAGAAAGGGACAGAAAATGGACGAGAAAAAAGATCATTTATGTGAGATATTCTAAAGCAAATAATAATAAAACCAAGAGTTGATTTGATAAGAAAGGCCATCCACATCGTAAAGGATTTATCTTTCATTATTGACGATGTGATATATATTATCTGCAAACACATATCAGTAATACATGGTAGCCTCTCATAAAGGCGTATAGAGACGAGTTATATACTTTCTTGAACGAATGCAGGCAGTCATAGTAGAGAGTGAATGAATGTTATGTGATTCATTGCAATTTGATGATTTATTGTTCCAAAAAAAAAAAGAATAATCGATTTCTTGGTGTACTTGCGCATAGACATCGGTCTATGCCTTGGTCAGGCCACATATATATACATATATACATATATTTAGTGATAGGAGGTAAGGTTGCTGCGGTGGATTTAACTATGAGGCACTACTTACTGCGTACTTTGATATGGGGAATACATTGTGAGTCTTTTGTTACCTTCATAAAAATATGTCTAGTAAGTAAATAATGATAATCATCATTGTTGTCTTTGAGTATCCATCAAAAAATGGCTGGATTGGATGTCTGTCAGTCTACATCAGAAAATCCCAGTGACGTCACAAAATAATACTTTCTTCACGCACCTACGATTTTGCACCACTCTATACTCTCTCTCTCTCTCTCTCTCTCTCTCTCTCTCTCTCTACTACTATAGTATGTTATATAAATACATCTAAAATTTCAAAAGCATGTCCTCTTCAGAAATTTCCTGTGAGTAATTTCCGTATCTTCAATTCAAAGAGACCTCTCTAACTTCTCTTGGGCAATTTAATCCAACAGAGCAACCCAGAGACTATATAAGGAAATTTGCAGCTACCAAGCACCGAAATCTGACTTAGGTGCGTGTATAAATATATACCTAGTATTAAAAGCACTTCTTTTTAAAAAGAGCCACGTTATGTTACAAAATACATTACTTATTATGCATGATGGACCACAAGGAGGAGGTTTGGGAGTTAAGGTTATGGGTCTTTCTTGTTGAATAAGTGATTTGATTTTCCAACTGAATATTCTCTCGCTCGCTCCACTGAATGAATTTATTACAGGACCACACAAGGCATTGCATTGATACATTATCCAACTATACTTTCTTTCAGTTACAATGCCATTAAAAGAAGTTCGTCCAAGAATATCATTCTGTATGCACACCAACCAATCATTTTACCCCCTTTATTTCTTTTTTTTTTTCTTTTTTCACGAACTTGGTAATAGGAGAAAAATAAATAAAACTGGAGAACAAGTAAAGCCAACATATTTATCAAGTCACTCAAGCAAGCACCAAGTTAACATATGGTTGGTTATATGCATGCATACACTTTTGGTTTTTCGTTTAGTACCTTCTCATGCAGATGTTTCTTCAAATGGCTAATTAAGACTACACGGTTACGACGAGGGACTAAACCATACAATCTTTGTTTGAGGTTCTAAGATACACTCACTGATTGAGTAGGATCATCTCTTTCACTTTTGCACCTGCAAATGCACAGTAGAACCGAGTCAACAAAACACTATTTTTTCCTCAATGCCAGAGTCTTCCAATCATCATTTTGACAAAGCTCCTAAACTGATTGAAATAACAAACTGCGGGTTAACTTACCTATTGCATTGTGATCGCGACGCGTAATTGTGATTATTGCAATTTGAACACATCCAGTCACCATCGCGCCAATGTGTAGCTCTGGACAATGCAAAAGTTTGTTATACTTAAGACTGGTGGAAACAGAGGACAAACAACAGAAAGTATGTTTTCGGCGGAGAAACAGAAGTTGCTTTGGAGATATCAGGTGGGGCAGGCATTGCCCTATAGAAATCTCGATCCGCATGAACGGTTCGAAAAATAAAATATGTTTCAGCTTCAAAGTTAAATGCGATTTACCACAATAAATATTATTTTAACAGTTGACAAGATTAAGAATGAACTTTATTTACCCTTTTCCTAGGATGGCAGCTGTTGGTGGTATACGAGGCAACTGGAAATTAACTTGTATGCTTGAGTTTGCCAATGGATCTCCGCCGGGAATGAGATTGTACATGTTATTTGATTGACTTCCATCACGATTTTGGAAAGTATCAGTCCCCTGATATGGTGGTTGTGAATTGTATGCCTGTGAATCACATAAGGAGAATTGATGGCTATTCAATGTCTGAAGCTCATAGCTGAGATAAGTCTCTTACTTGTCCAGCATTCTGTCTTTTATTATCGAAATTATGGACAAATTCTTCAGATGCTAGGCGCTTTGTTCCTAGAGCTTCAATATGGAAAGAAATTGCCAGTAAAAATATGAGACCAATTCAGGCCTTAAGCCACAACGAAAGCCTAACCAGGTTGTTACTTTTTTAACACAATAAACTATTTCTCTCAACTTCAAACCGATGCCTTACCAATAAACTAACCTGTAACTGCATTACTTATTAGAGATGAAGGTGTATTGATAGAGGAGGATGCAGGTAAATTGCATTTCTTACACTACAAAATAAATAAAAACTAGTCAGTTAAGAATTTCGAAGTAAACTGATCGCCATGCTAGGCATCGAATCCATCACCTGCGCACGAGAAGAATAATTGTGGAAACCACAATTGCAGATCCAGTCACCAGCACGCCATGATGCATCACCATTTGGAACAGGAGGGATTTGGTTTGTCTTGTTAAGGTACGGAAATCCAGGTAAGTTGTTCATTCCCAAGCCCAAGGCCAAAGAAGAAGCAGAGTGATGAAGTCCAAAAGGATCTGCAGATTGATTTCCATACTGACCAGCTCCTACAAGAGGCCAACTTGCATTGAAAGACAGAGGAGCTTGGTGGGATCCGACATTCAGCATTTGTTGCATTCCGCCCCCAATTGTAATAGCTGGCATTGCTGCGACCTCCTTTGGTTGCCCACACTTTTTGCACTTTTCTCTTGAGGCATAATTGTTGTTAGTGCAACCTAATGGGATCCCCCATTGCACACACACGCAGCCAGGAAGAAGACACAAGCGAACAATACGCACGCCCAATCCACCATATGAAAACATTTTCTCTCAATATGAAAGAATCCCCAGACGAAATTAAACGACCAGAAAGAGTAAAAAAGAAGCGAGCAACATGTTTTCGGGAGTTGATAACTAGTTAATCCGCATTAAACTGATTAGACAACACAGCTAAATTATCAATGGAAAAGCGAAATTCAACGATAAGGGATTCCGAACGAAATTTAATCAGGAAAAATACCGGTGCAGATCCAATCTCCGATACGTGGGAGCCACTTGGAATTGGCGGGTGTTCTAACATCGACTAGAAGTCGAGGCTGCTTGCAGCGGTTGCAAAAGGACCTGAAGGCGTAGTTCCTGTTTCGGCAACTCCCGCATTCCCAATCACCTTCTTTCCCTCCATCGCCACCAGCCATCATCAGCCGTTGTCGATTTTTTCTACTCAATCGAATCCCTAGTTTACGATTTCCAGCTGCAGCAGTTCTTTGGGTTCGAGCCTTTTTGACTGACTTGGCCAGTCAGCTGCTTTGTTAGGCTGGCTTACTGAAAGGGTTTCGATATTTGCATTATGCCCCTTGCAAGCAATTTCACTTTCACATATTGCCCCTAATACTAAGTCAGGATGGAAATAAAAACAGGGATTGATGCAATTTTAATTAAAAGATCTCTCTATTCACTCCCAATATTATTTTGATCCTAGTTCTTATTCGTTATCGTGGTCCAATTCATGAGGTAATTAGTTGTCGCAGGCAATACAAAGAGCGGCCTCTTTTTATTCACATTAGCAGGAAAACTGATGCATCTAAGCTCAGTTTCAAGATTTCATCGCCTTTCTTACAATGGAAATGCTCGCATTTATTGCTGTGGTGATTATAATGTATATATATAGATAATTCGTCTCATGTATGTGCAAATATCTGCATTAATCTCTTCCCCTCTAAAGACAGAGACACTCAATCCTTTCTCTCTGTCGTGATGAGAGAAACTATTCCAGCGTAACGCAAAATCAAGTTCAATTATGGCTAATTATTTGAAAGCAGCCACATATTAAACGTCTTCAAGCATAGTTTGCCAGCCGTAATAATGTGGTCTTAACTACATCAAATCACTTCTCGAAAGATGACAAATCACAAGAGAGTAAAATATAGAAAGAACAAACGAATGAAAATTTACATATGAGCAGTTAGTTCATTTAATGAGTCACTATAGCTACCGTTGATGGTAAATGATATTTCCAGTCGAATGTATAACATGATGGGCAATGATCATTTTATTTCCGAACAAGTAACGCGAACATGCTCGTAATACATGTAATGTAAGAGCAAATCACATTTTGCCAAGTTATCTCTCTCTCTCTCTCTCTCTCTCTCTCTCTCTCTCTCTCTATATATATATATATATATATATATATATAGAAGGATATGGAAGGATCTAAATGCGAGTGCAATCCTATGTCAAAGAGGAATAAAGCTTTCGTTTCACACCTCTATGTTACAACATTAACGTGAAACTTATGAAAACAATTGATTATATATATATATATATATATATAGGATTAAGTACATAGGATAATCGAGTCACATGTGTCATCAAAACGTTAAACAATTTCATAACTAACACAAACCATAATTATTTACTTTGTTTATTATGGACATATTGATTGAGACATTTAGTTTGGAGGAATGTCTGTTTCATAAGAATAATCACCGTAATACACCAATAGAAATAATGATGATAAAGGATAAGACCTTTGAAGAAAGATCTTCGTTACGCAAATGTGCATATCTTTCCACTTTACTATGGTTTTATCTTTAAAAAGACAGTCTTCAAACATAGTAAATTGAAGTCAATAATCCTATATAATTAATCGAATGTCTGTGTAATTTATGAGAATGGCGTATGATATATTATCCAAATAGATATTGCAGGGGTGTATGTAGAGACTATAGAGAGAGAGAGAGAGAGAGAAGAGAGAGAGAGAGAGAGAGAGAGAGAGAGAGAGAGAGAGAGAGAGAGAGAGAGAGAGAGAGAGAGAGAGAGAGAGAGAGCAAAGCACCGCCACAGATAGGTAGTGGTGGTGGCGCGGTGGTGTAATAAATGGGGCCAAAGTGTGAAAAATAAAAATGATTCCATTCCATCCGCCGCGCGTGATGGCCGAGGCCGACCACACCCGTTTTGCTAACAACATATCCACATCACCTTTTTTCCTTAAAAATGAAAACGTAGGCAAATAATTTCTCTCCCTTACGAAAACTGTCCACTCCACACAACGTGGGCACCAATTACCATCGCAATGAATGAGAATGTCAACAGCTAAACGATGCAATAATTTCTACATTTGAAGACTCTAATAAAGTCCACCGTTCTTTTTAGGAAAAGTGTGTATTGTGTGCGTGATCGATTTGTTAATGGTTATATCATGTTTAGAATATTTGGTGAAATCTCCATTGCTCGATTATTAGATGAGTTCGGACCACATTAATATGCAATAAATTAAAATGAAGCTATAGAGGAGATGACAAACTTTCAATTCAACAAGCCAATGAAGGTGTAGTAGGGTTTGTGATGTGACGAATTTCTTAGATATTTTCTTTAGTTTTGTTTGGTTGTCTTCTACGTAAAGCGTACTACACTACACCTAACCCCAGTCGATGTTTGTAGTAATAGACGGGAGTTGGCCTACTAAAATCAAATGTCTAAAACTTTGAATGTTCTATAAAGTATATTCTATTGACATCTACATATAAAGATAGTTCCTTCCGAAATTCGTATCGACTCCCATATATCATAGGATTCTTCTAATGCTCAACACACATCACACACAGACACGCACACACACTGATCAAATTTTAATTATATCTTCGATCGATATTAAATTAGCTATTTATATTTTTTGAACGCCTTAATTAACTACGCCCTAGCATGCAAGTTGATGACGTCATCAATGTTGGGACAACGCTTTTTTAAGTAACCCATGCGCAATTGAACGGTCCCTCGCCACCTTATATCTCTTTCTCATAAACATTCTCTTTTTATCTAATAAATTATACATATATATATATATTAGGTTGTTTAGTATATATATTCTGAATAAATTCCTTTCCCCCCCCTCTATTTGATTCATGCCTGCATGTCTGAAAGAAACGAGCGTGCGTATATATCACTGCATAAATATTTTATGCGCCGCCTCTTACAGTAAAGAAAACTATCCAAGTGTGTGTTCGTCTAACTCAGATGTCCGTTAATGGCAGTGTTAGATGGACCATCTTTATCACCGCCTGAAGAATATATATATATATATATATATATATATATATATATGTACAGCTGATCTTTTATCAGTGGATATGCTATACAACTACAGTAAATAAAATGGGTGAAGTGAAATTGTGAAGTGTATGGGTACACATCGATCTCTGTGTGTTGAGGGTCGGTTTTGTGCCGAGTTAAGACCAGACAAGTAGACAAAAGAAACAGAGTAGTCGTCCTTCCCTTGAATGGACACATCAACATCAACTTCTGCTCTGCAAATTCCTCCCAAAAAGAATGTTGTTCGCTTTCTTTATTTTGAACTAATTATTGTCTTTTTTAGCATCTCTCTCTCGTTCTTTCCAATTAACAAGCGCGTGCTGAAATTAGTTAAAGCTTACGTCATCAAAACCCTTTTCCCACTTCAACTGATGTATTATTGATAACTGTGTACAGAAGAAGACACACGTCCAACACACATTTTATTAGTAGTCAGGCATCATTATAGGGAGAGGGACGACAATAATGTGTAAAAAGAACAGTGTTTTGGCAATCTTATCAAGGTGAAACGTTGAGTTTATATATATATAATATATGTATATAGTTCAGAGGAATAAAAGAAGAAGAAAATCGAGAAAGAAAAGATGTGATATGGAATTAGTAACTGTAGTATAGAATACGCTATAAGGAAAGATCGTGCCACTCGCACCAACAGCACAAGACAGCACAATCATTACTTGTCGTCGTCCCTTCATACCTTATTACATAAATAACCTTTCTTGGTTTTCAGCAGAGAGGGAGAGAGCTAGTAGTATATTAGTATAACCCTGGCCTCATCATTATTATGGCTTATTCTCTTTTACATATATATATGTATATATATTATTTGAACCAAAAATGAATAGACAACGATTTCCTTTAAACACGCGCGCGGGCTTCATCGCCTTTTTTTTAAGAGGGAGATATATAAAAAATGTCCAAGCTTTAATGTTGGCTTACCAGCAAATGAGCGAGCATATGATTATATCTCAATAGCACCTGTCACCTTTCGATTCGTAGGGTTCATCATAGCCTTTCATCATCTTTGATCCCTTTTTTTTCTCTGCTCTCCTGCCTGTCTCTCTGCTAGTATATTACTCCTATAATAGAGCTCTTCTCTCTTTAGTTCTCTTCTTCTTTGATGTACTAATATACTGCAAACTGTGGTTTGATCATTTCATTATTTAGCTATAGAATATATTGATGATATGGATTCGACGAGTAGTAACACCGAATTATTATCATCATGCGTTCCTCCTGGATTTAGATTTCATCCAACAGATGAAGAGCTCGTTGGATATTATCTTAGGAAGAAAGTTGCGTCCCAGAAGATAGATCTTGACGTCATAAGAGATATTGATCTCTACAGAATTGAACCATGGGATCTTCGAGGTAATATATATATTAGAAAATATATGTGTGTTTGTGTGTGTATCTGTTATCAATATCATGTCACTGGTTAGGGTTTTCTCATACTTTTAGAGATAGCTAGGGATTATAATATATGTCTCTCATCATGAATTCATATATATATATATATATATTATTTTGTGGCAGAAAAATGTAGAATTGGATATGAAGAGCAGAACGAATGGTACTTCTTCAGCCATAAAGACAAGAAATACCCAACTGGTACGAGAACGAACCGAGCAACTATGGCTGGGTTTTGGAAGGCAACTGGGAGAGACAAGGCTGTTTACGATATTAAGGCAAATAATAATAAGCTCATTATTGGAATGAGAAAAACACTCGTCTTCTACAAAGGAAGGGCACCCAACGGCCAGAAAACTGATTGGATTATGCATGAGTATAGGCTTCTTCCTGAATCAGATCATCAAGATCATCATCAAAATAATAATAATAATGGTCATCCACAGGCAAGTTAACTGTATACATATATTATCATTCATTTGCATTAAAGTTGACAGTTTCCAAATAAATATTTACCTCATTTAAACTTCAGTTTTGTGTGTAAACTTTAATTCTTATCATGATGAATCGATGATGATTTCTGTCGACTCTTATGGGTCCGATGTTTCTCAACTTGAAAGGCCAGCAAACACTACATAAATGCAGCGTGGTCGTCGTCATAAAAACAGCTAGATAATAATGATAATGCCCTTGCTAGCTTCCTTAGTCAAAAGTCATTTTATTATATATACACACCTTAATTTCTAGCCAGTGAAAGTGCGTGCTCGCCATTTAGATCAACTTTAAATGTTGACTTAATGTGCATGAAAGCCCTTATATGTAAACTGAAAAATACAACATTATATTCTCCGCATGCAGGAAGAAGGATGGGTGGTTTGCCGTGCTTTCAAGAAGCGAATAACAGCAACGGGCCATTCGAGAAACAACACCAATTACAATAATGAAGCTTGGGACTCATCATCATCATCAGCAGCCGCAACCTATTACTACGATCACCAAAATCTGCAACAGCGCCATGGAAGCTCACAAGACTTGATCTGCAAAACAGAAGAAGGAAATAGTACTTATAGTAACAACAACGATACTATTACAACTGAGAGTTTGAATTTTCTGCTTCAGTCTACTACCAATTCATTCGTGCAGCTTCCTCAGCTTGAATCTCCATCGGGGCACACTCTGAAAAGGCCGCCTCCTGCTATGAGTTCCATGTCATTTGTCGCAGACATGGAAAATTATTACAGGTTCAAGAATAAAGGTGGAGAAGAAGATCATGATCAGTATGCAATAACGACCCATGGAACTAAAAGGAAAGTGACGACAGATTGGAGGGATCTTGATAGATTTGTTGCTTCGCAGCTGATGAGCCATGATCGAGTTTATAATAACGCTTCATTAGAAGGCGATCATCAAGTTGTTGTTGGTTGTTCCACATTTGAGCATCATCACGTTCAAACTCACTATTGTGACTCGGATCTTGAAGAGATTCTTGTGATGCAGAGTGGTAGAGATGATCAACAAGTGCAGAAGCTGGCCGATGAACGTGATATAGGAATTTGCATATTTAATAATTAAATAACGTCAAAAAATCCTTGTTGAGCCCCATATATTATATATACAGTATATTTTATTTGATGTTAATGATATATAGAGATGCATTCCATACTATGAGACTTTGTAGATCACATTTATATATGAATTATTGATTATATAATAAATGCATGCGAATCACTGTTTTTTTTAATATGTAAAAGCTTCTATGCAAGTGTATTTAAAAATAGTATGTTAGTTTGAAACCTAATGTCACATTTTTCATAATGAAATAATCAATATTAGATGTAGTGAAATGCTCCATTACTTCTTAAGTCGCAAAGCTCTAGAATATCGAACGAGCGCGTTATCAACAAAAGAATCGTCAAAATGCGTACAAAGAATAGTCAACGTGAGAGTAGGTTGACTTGCTAGCATTAAATAAATACCTGCTATTAAATACCGTACCTATCGCATATCCAATGAGAACTCAAGTATAAAGTTGTTCATTGGTTAGCATTTGGTTTGGCGTCAAAAGAAACATTATTTTAAAATGGGACATGAAAAAAAGGAATATTGAATTAGGTCAAAGAAGGGTGTGGTGTAGTGGGGTCGATGCTTGTCTCGCATGCGCTATACAAACGGGTCTTGGATTTGCATGCTTTGTCTTCAATTGAGCCAAACCAAACTTATGTACATACTATATATAAACATATACCGTTTTTTGCAATTAATTTTTATGAAGTTTTTCCACTCTTACCCAACCAACATCTGTAATCCATCCTTCGAAGTGATTAAGTAATGAAAATTATAATTTTCATGAGATGCATGGGATATAACATAGTACGGTGAGTTTCTTTAATTAGTCATATGATTATTGTTTAAATTTTTCAAAGAATCTTCAACCCGAGACAGGTAACTTTTCCATTAATTACTATTTTTCCACCAATCATAAATCATGTACGTCAACAAAACGTCGAGACAGAAGACAACGCCGAAAAAGAGAGATACTTTTTGTTGTTTTTCTTGTATATTTTTTTTGGATGCGATAGAGATAATTTGTCTTGCCTTTTCCTTTCCTGGCTAATTATATGTCCCGCGTGTTTCTTCCACGACTCGGAAATTTTTTGTTTTCCCTTTTCTGAATTTAATTAAACATGTATGTGTAATCGATGGGCGAGATAGCTATGATTTTCTATTAAAGCATGCAAATAGGACTATTGTGCGTATTCGTGTCAGTTTACTAAGACAATATCCCGTGAGAAACTTAAACAACTTCACTGACATTGCTGGTGATGAAGTCAAGTACTCAAGGAGTTGTTCCTTTTTCTTTCATTTTGCTGCCTCATATTTGCTCATTGTTTGCCCTTGGATTGGATTCTTATCTTCAACCTCAATTGCATGATGATTCATTTGGTCCATTTATTCAATGCATCTCCCATCCCAGAGTATATTGGGTCAGTGTGACGAAGCCCAACCTTAACTATTTAATAAATATATCAGATTCTATCAATTTGTTAATATTCCTTGCTAATGGATTCAACATGGGAGTATTGATAGTAGATATTGATATTGTGGAGATTAAATATTCAAACTTAGATAACTACGTGACAGAACAAGAGAGCATAGAAGTTAGCGATGCCAATTGCCACCACAACCAATAAGCAAACGGCTACTTTAATTACAAAAAATAAAAAAGATGCTGCCAACTGTCAACAACACCATTTCAAAATCAACTCAAACGAGATCCATCAAAGTCTAAACAAGTACTACTATTCAATTCAACTGCATCTGTCCAAATAATTGACTGTTGAATTTATTACACGTTATTGCTTCTCACTTCACACACTTCTATGCAAGTGCAACCAACTCACATTTGCCAAGCAAGATGGATAAAAAATGACCTTTCAAATACTACTGTACTAGGACAATTAACAAGAAGATCGATAGACAACCGTTTCAGTTTCTCCGAATTATCGAACGACAAAGACAATCGAGCAAGCATCGGAGGATTTATGCTAAAAAAAAAAAAACAAATCAACAATTGATCTCAATAACAATCTCATGCTAAAAAAAAAAAACAAACAAGAAAGCAACGACAGAAATCATCAGCTCAAAAAATCTCACTAAGCCGGCGAATGCATCTTCGTCGGGTCGGCCGACGACGAGACGTCGGGCCCAACCCTACAGCCCTCGAGCATGAACACCACGTCCGCCATGGCGGGTCGATCCGCCGGGTCGGGCGCCGTGCACAGCAACCCGACCTTCATCCCCAGCAGAAACTCCTCCCACTCCGGCGATTCCGGGTCGAGCTCCAGCAACCCGGGCTCCAAAAGCTCCGCGACCCGACCCATCTGAAGCTGCCTCTTCACCCACTTCACTATATCCTCGTCCTGCGTATTAAACATGACGGGATTCTTCCCCGTCAGAAGCTCCAGCAAAACGATCCCAAAGCTGTACACGTCAGACTCCTTGCCAACCCGACCCGTCAGGACCGCCTCCGGCGAGGCGTACCCCAAAGTCCCGGCGGTCGCCGACGTGGAAGGTTCCGAGGAAGCCCTTCCGGCGAACTTGTCGAGGCCGAAATCGGACAAGTGCGCCTCGAAATCGGCGTCGAAGAGCACGTTCTGAGGCTTGACGTCGCCGTGGACCATGGAAGAAGCGTGGAGAAATGCCAATCCACGGGCGATTCCCAGGGCGATGAGGTGGCGCATGGGCCAATTCAGGACGTGCCCGTCTTGGTGGGAAGCTTCTTGCAATAGGGTCGCTAGGTTGCCGTTGGGCATGTAGTCGTACACGAGGAACCTCGCCTCGCCGGGGCCTGCGTAGTACCCTCGAAGAACGGTCAGGTTTCTGTGCTTGACTCTGCCTAAAAATTCCGCCTCTTTTCGAAAGGAGTTTGCGTCTGGGGTAAAAGAAACGTTGTTGGAAGGAAGCCTCAGCACGGCGAGGACCATTCCATCGCTGTAACACGCCTTGAAGACGACGCCGTGCCTCGTCCTTCCGAGGACGTTTTCTTCCTCGAACTGTCGCGTCGCTTCTATGGTTTCGGCCACCGTGATTCGGTCGTTGAACATTATGAGCTTAGGCGCTGCTCCGTTTTCGCTGCTGCTTCGACGGCCGCCGCTGGTTCGCACGCTCGCCCTCGACGGGCTGTGTTTCTTCTTCGGCGAGGCCGATTGTCGAACCCTTTCGCGCCATTTCAAGAATGCGTACGTGTAGAAGCAGCAGCACGACAGTAGGAGGAGAACGCCGCTCGCAGAAATGGCGACGAACATGATGAGCCTGTTCTTGGCGTTTCCGTCGTCGTCGTCGCCGCTGCATTTTCTGTTCAATGGTTCGCCGCACAAGCGGTTATTGCCTTGGAAGTATGACTGGCTGTCGAACTTCGAGCCTAATGCTCGCGGGATCTCGCCTTGCAGGTCGTTGTTCGAGACGTTGAAGTAGGTTAGACGAGAGAGCAGCGTAAGGCTTGGCGGAATCTGCCCAGTCAGATGGTTTGAATCGAGAAACAGAGACGTCAGCGACGAGCAGTTTGAGATCTCTGCTGGGATTTGACCAGATAGGTTGTTTCGACCCAAGTCGAGCGTCATTAGGTTTGAGAGCCGGGAAAACTCGACGGGGATGTCTCCGCTCAGCGAATTCGAACCGAGGTCTAAATTTTGAAGAGACGAACAATTGCCCAATACTGGAGGTAAGAAGCCTGAGATGTTGTTGTTCGAGATGGAAAGGACGGCCATTGATTTCAAGAAACCGAAAGTGGAAGGAACGCGACCAGAAAATGAATTGAAAGAAAGATTCAAGTAACGCAATCCCGACAAGCTGCTCAAGCCCTCTGGGACGTCGCCCGATAACTCATTCTCCTGCAGTGCAATCACTTGCAGGCTGGGCAATCCTACCAAATTCGAAGGTATTGCACCAGACAAGTTTTGCTTACTTAAATCGAGAACGGCCAACTTAAACAGACTCCCAATACTGTCTGGGATTGAACCTGAGAACCCATTTCCGCTTAGATTTAAGACCATGAGGCGCTTCAAATTTCCAATGCTAGTCGGGATCGTTCCATTGAGTTTGTTTCCACTCAAGTCCAACGCACTTAGATTGCTCAAGACCATCAACGATTCAGGCAAATTCCCGGTCAGTTCGTTGCCGCTCAAACTCAAGCTCTCGAGTGATGGGAGGTAATGGAGACTCGAACCAAAGGAGCCTGAAAATTTGTTTCTGCCGAGGTTCAAGACCTTCAAGTTAATCAGTCCATTCACAAATTCGTCAATTAAGCCAAAGAACGCATTCCCCTCGAGATCGACAACGGTCAGATTCGTACACTTGCTCAGTTCATTTGGAACCGACCCGCCGAACGAATTATTCGCCAATTTCAGAACCTCTAAACCCTGCATTTTCCAGATTTCGCTTGGCATTACGCCAGTAAAAGAATTTCCCGACAAATCGATCTCCCTCAGTGTCGTTATGTTGCTCAAGAACGAAGGAAACTCGCCTTTGATCTGATTTCCCTCGACATCCAACACCTCTAGCGCACTTAAACAGCCACCAACTGCCCCAATCTCAGTAAAGTTGTTAAACCGAAGCTTCAAGACTCTAATCGATGGCACGCTATGAACATTACACATCAAACTTCCTGGTACAACGCCATTGATTTCGTTGCCCTCCACACTAAACCCTAAAAGCGAGGTACAATTCGCCAATGCAGATGGTAATACGCCGTTTAATCGGTTGTACCCCAAGTACAGATACTCCAAGCCTAGGAGATGGCCGAAACTCGCCGGAATCTCGCCGGTCAACGCATTGTATGCCAAGTTCACCACTTGTAAGCTCCTGCCGCTCGCTATAGTGATGGGTATCTCGCCGGAGAGCTTATTCGAAGACAAGTCGAAGACCCTAAGATTTAGGGGCAAGGTGCTTGGAATTTCACCCGAAATCATGTTCCCGGCTAAACTGAGGAACACCAAGCTCGTCAAATTCGAGATTTCTGCCGGAATCTGACCAGACAATGCGTTGTACTGGAGAAAAACCGAGTGCAGCAGAGTGCAGCGAAAGAGTTCCTTCGGAACGGTGCCGTTTAGCTCATTCGAGCGGAGGTTCAGTTTCTGAAGCAGGCGCAGGTTGCTGATCTGTGGGGATATCGCCCCTCCGAGCCTGAGGTTCGGGAGACGAAGCTCGGATACCCGCTGGTTCAGACAGCCCACTCCGCGCCAGTCGCACGGAGCCGACGGCGTGGATGGGTCCCACCCGACCAACGAGCCAAGTGGGTCGTGAAGGGATTGCCTGATGGACAGCAAGGCTTGGATCTCGGCTTCGGTGTCGGCGGTAGGCTCGTTGACCGCCGCACGCGATGTGAATACGGTGGTGGCGGATATCAACAGAAGAAGCAGGAATGCTCTAGTATCAGCCGCCATTAATAATAATCTTGCTATGCTTTGTTCAGTGTATTGTGTGTGAGCTCACTCTACGCTCATGGCCTGTTCTTAGCTGCTGTAAACAGAGAGCTGCTTCTTTCTTTGGTCGGATAGGTGTTGTGAGTAGAGAGAGTGGAGTGATTGTGCAAGTCTCGGAAAAGTGCGGTGGGAACGCTTTTCAAAGAACAATTTTGAAACAAAAGTGAAAAAGAAAGAGAGACAGGTGTGTTACTGTATCATGTGGGGTTGGCAAAGTTTTAACCTTTTTTCTCGCTGGGTTATTATTATAGCTTATAACGTATATGTATGGGTCGAATGATTGTGTTTTGGATCCCCTCGCTCTCGCTTTATTGCTGCTTGCTTGCTTGCTAATAATTCTTTGACGTGTCCTTTTTAGGTGGATTGTCTGTCTTTCTTTATAAATGTCGATTGATTTCTACATTGAAGGAAAAATTTAAGGTGTCCAACTGACGACGCAAACTAACCACATCTGTTCTGATTTATGACATTAGCTGAAAAGGGCTTTGTTTAATGTTCGTCAAGTCGCTTACTTCACTAGAAAAGAGCGGCCTGGGGTTTTATTACACGGCAGGCCAGGGCACTGTCTTGAACTGTTGGCATCACAATAATATTGGATGATGTTCTTCTTGGTAGGTAATATCTTTTCATTCGTCCACACCACATGGCTCAGATTCGCACATTTCCAAAAGTCAAAGTAGGGCTTCAAAAGACGACAGATTCTTTTGGGAAAACAAACAAATATTATTTGAGGACGAGATCTCTCTCTCTGCTGTGACCTACTTCTGAGTTCTGAGACCATTAATTTCCCTTTGGGCCGAAACTGATAATTATGGGCCGAATTGGACCATATAATGTAAATGAAGAAGAAAAGGACGCCCAAAAATTACAACTGTGATATTTATGTATACCTAGAAAAAAAAATTGCAGCTTTTGTTCGTCATTATGCGATTCGTACAGAGATGGGGAAACCTATTGATCTCGAAGTCCACGAATCTTGCCAATCGGACAGTAGCAGTAACGTCTTCAACAAATCAATCGGCCTTCTTCCATTCCTCGCCCAGTCTGTTTGAGAAATGGTCGAAGGATGAAACCAAGTCAGTAAGTGAGCATCCCTTTTACTTCATCATATATTTTTCGAGCTCAGCATCTGCTCAGCAACAATGGAAATATTTTAGCTTTCTGAATAGGACTGTGGTCTTCTAAGCTTCTGTAGTTGACATATGTGTTCAGGAAAAGATCAGATTTGTGGTGCGGGAGAAGCGTATTGATCCAAAGAAGGCTCTTAAAAACATACTCATCAACGGTGGACGCTCGGCATCAAGGCCGGAGGTTACCGATTTTTGTTTTCATTATCGTCTACTTTTTCATTTTTATATGCAACTATTGCAAAAGAACATGCAGTTATATATTTTCTTTATCTGCTGCTACTCAGCTACTATATGTTATTGTTCTATTAGAGTCTATTTTTATTTCTGTCTCCTTTCTCCGTGCTTGCTTACTGAAAAGTTCTCCGCCTTTGCGTTGCTCGAACAGATGTTTGCAAAGATAGAGTCAGACTACGCAAATCAGCTAAACAAGAGAAATCGAATAAAACCGTCTCGCCAAGCTAAGAGTACTGGCCATAAGAAATCTAAAGGTAAGCTGATCTTTCTTGTCATTCTGTTCTAGTTCTCGTGATCAATATCTCATTAGTTTTATCTCATACTTGCGAAATTTTCTTGACTGGCTAGAACTTTCTTTCAAGCTTCAGGCAAACATCGGAGAGAGGACTCATTCGATGCCAAATTTGGGAAACAAGGCTTCACTTTCGCTTTTGGACACCCAGAAACGGACTTTGAGTGGACACGAAGTTCGGGCTGGAGTAATAAATTTGAAGAGAGAAACGATAGAAGATGTAGAGTAGATTGTTACCATTCTTCCATCTCTGATAGAAAAGTTCTCGATTTACCAACTGCTGGACCTCTTAGAATTGAAGATGTTAAGGCAGCGTAAGTACCTTACTTAACAGCTTAATCATATTCAGTGGTTCAATAATCGCGACTGTGATTATATCGAATGCAGCTTTCGCTCGTCGGCTTTGAAATGGCATCCCGATAGGCACCATAGCTCGTCACGGGTTCGTGTTTCTTGGCTCTGAATAGTCAATGATCAAATGCAACTACATAACCTTACGGAGATGAGATGGGTTTTGCTTTTCAGGCAGTAGCTGAAGAAAAGTTCAAGCATTGTGTCACTGCATACAAATCACTCTGCGAAGGTCTCTCAGACCAGTGATTATGGTTTCCTTAAGCATTCATGCGTGTTTTTGAAAGACTTCAAGAATTGTTTTTTTAGAACGAAGAGAAAGAAGTAAAGCTTTGCCAAAATCGAATGAACTCTTACCACCACAGCGAATCAAACTCAAACATTCAGAGCATCAATCAAATAAAACAAAAGGAAAAAAGAACCTAAAAGCAAAGAATGACAACCGAAGAGGAGACCATAAACCCATAAATGAGCATCAAGAATCCAAAGTACACCGCCCAATTCCTCTTGAACTTCCCAAAGTAACTCTCCGGCGGCTCCTGATAGCAGATCTCCAACTCCTCGGCGACGTCCTCGACAGCTCCGCCGTTGCTCAGGCGCGACTTGATGTGCCTCAGCCTATCGGTGGCCAAGCCAAGAGTGAGTTTATGGCACCTCCTCTGATACTTGAAGCCATTGATGCATCGAAGGGTCTGCGCCACGGAGACGTAGAAGATGAGATGGGCCATGGTGAGTAGTCCGACTGGTATCCAGCAATGGCGGCACTGTAGAGTCGTGGAGTGGGCGAGACTCATGAAGACGAGGCTCAAGAAGACGAAGAAGAGTTGGAATAGCTTGAAAAGTTGCTTCTTTTGGAGGTCGATGGACCTTTTCTTTTCGAGGGTTTTCTCAAAGTGGAGTTGGATTATGGTGTTTAGGGCTTGGAGAGCTGTTTCTTTGGAGATCACGCTGTTGCTTTGATGGTGGTCGTAGTCTGCCATTGAAGTTCAGTCAGTGAGATAGAGAGAAAGAGAGAGGATTTGCAGTTTTTTATATTAGAAATTTATCACATCTCTATTCGATATTTTTTGTTAAATTAAGAAATAAAATTAAACATTAAAGAGGCCATGGGTGGGCCCACCTCACAATAGTCAGAAACCCTCCACAATACAATACAATTCAGTTTCATCGCCGACCGCTTAGTATTGCTGACTCTGTGTATTCCATTTCCGTTCCTACTTTTTGGCCTCATATTTTCTAGTTTCTGATCTACATAGCTACTGATTTCTTATCGTTATGGCTACAAGTTAGTGTGGCTTCTTCAGTTTCATAATAGTACGTATCAGTTTTATTCGTTTTCTGGATTTATTTTATCGTGTTATTAAAATGTGTTCAGGATTGCAGTACGAGAATAATTGCGAAATTGGGGTTTTTTCGAAGCTCACCAACGCCTATTGCCTTGTTGCTATTGGTGGTTCCGAGAATTTCTATAGGTTGCTTTTGTATTGCTGTTATGTAGAGCTTCATGTACTTATTTTAGCTCATTTTTTTGTGCTGGAAGAGTCTGGCCCTATTTCTACCTAATGATATTTTTAATGCCAGCACATTTGAGTCTGAATTGGCTGATGTAATTCCCGTGGTTAAGACTTCCATTGCCGGCACTAGAATCATTGGTCGTCTCTGCGCTGGTACGTATTATACTTTCATTGGATGTATTTGCAATGCTGCTAATTAATGTTGGGCTATTTCGGTTTTTTCAGGAAATAAGAATGGATTGCTTTTGCCTCATACAACTACCGACCAAGGTAAATTGGAAACTGATGGCATCGCTCTTTTGTGTAATGTTTTATGCTTGATGTTGTTTGGATATGGTCAGAACGCAATTGTCTAGATCAACGTGTTACGATTGCCTACATCTGTAGAACTGCAGCACTTGAGGAACAGTCTGCCAGATTCAGTTGTTGTTCAGCGTATTGAGGAGAAGTTATCTGCTCTAGGAAACTGCATTGCATGCAATGATCATGTTGCTCTCACACATCCTGACCTTGACAAGGTAAATAAAACTTACAGACATGTGATCTATCTACCTCAAGAAAACTGTGGTACCGACAAAGATATTGAGATGAGTTGAATCTTCAATATGTTTTGCCAGGAAACAGAGGAGATGATTGCTGATGTCCTAGGTGTTGAAGTTTTTAGGCAGACTATCGCTGGTAATATTCTAGTGGGAAGTTTCTGCGCATTCTCCAATCGAGGTGGATTGGTAAGACATCCAATTTTTTTCCATCTCAACATCTACTACCAACAACATAAGAGGTTGAAATGTGTCTTTAACATGTGTGGTACTTTACTATGATGAAGGTCCATCCTCACACTTCGATAGAGGATTTAGACGAGCTATCGACTCTCCTTCAAGTCCCATTAGTTGCTGGCACTGTGAATCGCGGTAGTGAAGTGATTGGGGCTGGGCTCGTCGTTAATGATTGGACAGCTTTCTGTGGATCGGACACGACTGCTACGGAGTTGTCTGTTATTGAGAGTGTGTTCAAGCTGAGAGAAGCGCAGCCCGGCGCTCTTGCTAATGAGATGAGAAAATCGTTGATCGACACATATGTTTGATTGATTCAATCACCTTGAACTTGAGCAAATACATTTGAATTCTAGTATCGCTGTCCTGTGCTTCCCTTTGGGGAACTATGTTTTCCAGTTTATAAATGGTGGTTTTCTGTTGGATATGATTAATGTTGCCCTGAGAATTAGTATGTTTGACAAATACCTGGAAATAAAAAACAAAAAAGAAAATCAATGAGGGTTCGTTTGATATATAGGGCTCGTTTGATATCCTTGGTTATGGATTACATGGGTATAAGTTATTTGTGTATGGCTATACAAGAATTTTGTTGATATTGAATTTTAACATGTTTGGTATGTATGTATTAATTATTTGTGTAATGATATATATTGTGTTTGATAGATGTATTTGGGTTGTGTATAGATGTGTATGGATTAGTAATACACACCCCATAACCATCTCAGAGGTGGGTATGGATATACACGCCCTATAACTAAAATCCTTGTAATAGACGTGTATAGTCATACAAGGCATGTATGGCTATACACAGATATCAAACACGAGATAACTTATTCATACACACCCCATACCTATCTATACACACCTTTACACTCATATCAAACGAGGCCATAGGTGTGTATATGTGGTTATGAGATGTGTATGAATAAGTTACCTCGTGTTTGTTATCTGTGCATAGTATACATGCCTTGTATGGCTATACACGATTGTGGTTATAGGGTTTGTATATGCATACCTACCTCTAAGGTGGTTACGAGGTGTTTTATCACTAATCCATACATACTTATATACACTTCAAACACATCTGTCAAACACAACGCATTAATTATTTGTGTAAGGAAAAAAACAACCCTTCAGTTTTGAGTTTGACCTTTCCTGGTTTAGATAACATAAATATCTATGTATATTTATATATACATATATATCATAGAGAATAGAGATAGATAGAGGTTATCGTTTAGGTATATATTGGAAACCCTAGGCTAAGGCAGGCCAAGACTCAGGCGACCGTCTTCCGTCGCTCGCTCTATTGTGCAACATCTCCAATCAGGTTTCCTCCAAAAGGATACGTATATAAGAATAATGAAAAGAATTCTTTTTTTTTTTTGTTATTAACCTTCCTTTCACATCAGATATGGAGTGTGCTCTAGGTATGGCAGTGACTTACGTCCCTTGGTCCTCGATCGATCAGAACAAATCCATCCAAAATCCGGGCTTTTACTGTCAATTGCTCCACTGAGAGTTCGGTAGCTGGTATAAGCTTGCTTTTTCTTCTCTTGTTATTTACGATGGCTAGACCGTTTATCCGTATATATAGTGGTATGTTATTGTTTTAAATAGGGTTAGTCGAGAGGCCATGGAAGGTGGCGGATGCGAGGTTGGTGCTGGAAGATGGCTCTGTTTGGCGAGCAAAGTCATTTGGTGCTTCGGGGACACAAGTTGGCGAAGTCGTTTTCAACACTTCGTTGACGGGGTATATTTTTTAATTGGCTCTTTTTCATCATTTTAAGAATTGTTGAAGATTTTCTCGATTAAAAAGCGTTAAAAAGTTGTGGTGGTGAGGGGGAAGAGTCTGATTTCTCAGGTTATTAAGATTTTGGTTATGTTTAAGTTAGATTTTCTTGCATTTACTTGTAGATACCAAGAGATACTTACGGATCCTAGCTACGCCGGCCAATTCGTTCTTATGACCAACCCTCACATTGGCAACACGGGCATTAATTTTGGTAAGGTTAGAATATGATGAAGCATAGTCTGAAGCCGAGTCTCACCTGTAATGATTTTTTTGGCAGATGATGAAGAATCGGGGCAGTGCTTTCTAGGAGGTTTGGTTATCCGAAGTTTGAGTATCAGGTTGGGGCTTTCCTAAGTTGACTCGTTAATTGCATTTTTATCCGTCATTTTCCACACCATTATCATTGTCCGGTTCAGTCTTCTCGTGCAATTTCTAGTTTTCCCACATGCTTTTGAGTCTAACATATGTGGTTTGGTATTCCAGCACCTCCAATTGGAGATGCCAACAAACGCTGGAAGATTATTTAACATCCAGGAACATTATGGGAATATGTGAGTTACGAATTTCATTTTTAATCTCCTTCTCGGTACTGATAGGCATTTGTTTATCCAATTCCATAACATTGTATCTAAATGGCTGCAGATGACGTTGACACTCGTGCTATTACACGTAGATTGAGGGAAGATGGCAGTCTTATCGGGGTATTAAGCACTGAAGGAACAAAAACGGATGAAGAACTCTTGGAAATGTCTCGAACATGGGATATCATTGGTAGGTTATCCTTTCTCAGACGATTTGAATAGTCTTGTGATTAAAACTCAATCTTTATCCTACTGCAGGAAAGGACATGATAACCGACGTTTCCTGCAAGGCTCCATATGAATGGGTTGACAGAACAAATTCCGAGTGGGATTTTAACTTTAAAGGAAGAAGTGAAGGAACCTATAGAGTGAGTATCATATCATTTCCGTCATCATATGATTGCTAGATTTTAATGTTACTTACAGTAATGTTGAGTCCATTCCACGTGAAGGTTGTTGCATATGATTTTGGCATCAAGCAGAACATACTCCGACGCCTGGCATCCTATGGCTGTCAAATCACTGTAGTCCCTTCGACATGGCCTTCATCTGAAACCTTGAAGATGAAGCCAGACGGTGTCCTTTTCAGCAATGGCCCTGGGGACCCATCAGCTGTACCGTACGCTGTAGAGACTGTCAAGGCCCTAATCGGAGAAGTGCCCGTGTTTGGTATTTGCATGGGTCACCAATTGCTCGGACAAGCGCTTGGTGGTAAAACCTTCAAGATGAAGTTCGGTCACCATGGAGGAAATCACCCCGTTCGTAACAATAGAAATGGACGTGTTGAGATTAGTGCGCAGGTCTCGTATTTGTTTTGTTTTCTCTCTCCATATTAGGTAGGTTTCACTCGCAGTTTAGTCACAACTCTTTATCTATGATGTGCAGAATCACAACTATGCTGTGGATCCCGAATCGCTCCCTGACGGTGCAGAGGTAACTCATGTGAATCTAAATGATGGGAGCTGCGCTGGGCTTTCATTTCCTCAGCAGAAGCTCATGTCTCTTCAATACCATCCAGAAGCTTCTCCTGGGCCCCATGATTCAGATCCTGGTATGATTTTATTTTATATATATATATAACACTCTGATAATAACAAACTTTTCATAATTCATTTTTTTTGATTGATTGGATGCATCATATGTATCATTGTTGGTGGTGATCAATTACACTCTTTGGGTTGCAGTATTTGGTGAATTCATACAACTGATGCATCAACACAAGCAGAAATCGTGATGAAGGAAGGGTCTTGGCATTTGTCCTATTTTTGATCGTAGTTTTGTCTGTTTGGTTAGCAGTTCTGTCCGTCTGTTCAAGCGAATGTTGAAGTTGAATGTTTGTGGCAACAGAATTATATAGCTCGATTGTAAGCAGTTTATATGTATGCAAATCTTGAAACTTAGCCCCCAGCATATTTAATAGTGTCTTGTTCAAGAAACCGTACTTTTAATAGTATAAGCTGATTTATATCCTCATCAGTCACGGCTTCATTTGCCAGAATCTTCCTGCGTCCCACCAATTCAAATGAACAACATACAAACGAAACCAAAAAAGAAAAGAATTGGTTTTTTACACACAAAAGATAAAGAATCTAACATGAAAATTTCAGAGGTCAATTAGGCATTGTCCTCGGGTTTATCCCTCTTATTCTTACCCCTCGTGTTCGGCCGACGATTACCCATCTTTTTCATTTTTCTTTAGTACAATCACCCAAATAAAAAACCTTACGATGACAAGAAAATCGAACTCAATCCTAATTCTCACGACAACAGAGCCGTTATGATCAGTTGTGTCGATTTATAAGGAAGTCAAGAAGAACTGAAGTCACCGAAGGTCTGTCCGAGTAAATGAATTCACGTGAATCTGTGGAAAAATACCCAATTGGATAAAATTTAAACACATGGGTACCTATGTCGGGTAATTTTACAGATACCCGATTTAATTTTACAAGTTTCTTTAGTCATATCGTACTTTCCTGTGCGTATATTGCGTACCATAACACGTTGTAGGGAACCTAAATATAGCACACGTCGAACCTACGGCATACCTGTGTGTTACATAGGGCATACCTAAATATAACACACGTCGTACCATTTTCTGTTATATAGGATACTCAAATGTGTCGATATATGGTACCCAAAAGTGTTGCATGGTGTACTTTCGGGGATCTGGTACCTATATGAAAAAATTTATGCTGCTAGGTACCTATATGTAAAAAGATCCTGACAGGATACTAAATTACAAGTTTTTATCCAAATAGTTACTTAAGACCCGTGAATTTATTTCTTAAGCGATTGGATTGGAATGAGGTCAGGCGTGATTTTCGAGTGGCATATGGGTAATTTCATATATTAGCCCAAATAATAGAGTAAAGGGCTCTCAATTAATGGGCTGAGTTCATTGGACCAACTTGAAATATTAATATTTTTCATTTTAAAAGTTGAAAAAAGAAAAGAAACGATCACCGTGCAATCCAAACCACAGTCGTGGCTTAGGTAGAAAGAAGACGATAACAAAATTTCCTTTCAAAACCTAATAAGCTTTCAATACGTTGATCACTGATCAGTAGTCCGTCTGCTGCATCTGTCAGTGAGTCTTCTCTTCTACTCTACTTGCTCGTTATTTCTATCATGTTGTTGATTCCAATTTTTTTGTTGATCAGTTCAATATTCTGCCAAGTCTTATTTATGTTGCTTTGATTGTTTGTTGTGAAGATTTTGTGAAAGTGTGCAGCTGGGGCTTGACTTCTGTTGGGTTGCTTTGTCTTGTGACCAATCCATGGCTTCTTATCATGGGAAAACCCATTCAGAACCCGCAAAGAAAGAACAGATAATCACCGAGTTCTTTGCGAAAAGCCTTCACATAATTTTGGAGTCTCGTTGCCCTTGTGCTTCCTCGCGTAATTTTAGCGGCGAGCAGTTCTTGTTCTCTCCGTCACCATCTTCTTCATCCTCGTCGTCCTCGAGCTGTCCCCCGAGGGATAAGTGGTTCAATTTAGCTCTTAAGGACTGCCCTGCTGCACTGGAAAACATAGATATTTGGAGACAGACTAATATTGAACCGATGATAGTCGATATTGTTTTAGTTCAGAGGCCAAATGATTGGGACCCTTTGAGTTTCTCCCCTAAGGGAGGGGTTTCATCGGGAAAAGAGCAGAGTTGTGGTTCGGAGTTCTATGATGGTGGTTTTTCGGGGAGAAATGAAAAGATCATTGAGAGGTGGGTCATACAGTATGAGAGTAAAGAGAACACTGGGAGTGGTGGTTGTTCATCTGGGTGCAATAGGAGGTCAGGCGCTACAAGCACGCATGCTCTGTACAAGAAATCCATGCTGTTATTGAGGTCCTTGTATGCAACGGTTAGGCTCTTGCCTGCTTATAAACTGTTCCGCGAACTATTAGCATCAGCACAGATTAGGTTGTATAATCTCGGTCACCGAATTTCGTCCTTTGTGGAGCCATTCACTCGTAGAGAAGAGACTGATATGCAGCAGTTTGAGTTCACGCCAATTGAAACTTCATGTGGCAAGCTTTGCCTATCTGTCTCCTATCAGACTTCTGTGTTGGACATGAGTTCTGAGCCCTCAACCCCACTCTCCCCGCAGTTCATAACAGAATATGTTGGGAGTCCTTTGGCCGAACCACTTAAAAAGTTCCCGTCTGGTCCCGTTTTGCGAAGCTCTGCAGCTTCTTCACCACGGCGTCATAGTTGGAGCCATGACTTATACAGAGTATCACCACCTTCTGTCAACCCTTCGCCCTCACCTACATATTCTGAACCTCATGCCTCGATATCCAAGCAGCGTCACCATCGTCCTCCTATCGCCTTGCCACGCCAATTGCAATATGAAGCGCCTGAAGCTAATTTGAAAAATCCTAGTTCTGATGAGTATTGGTTGTCCCCTGCCTTTTCAACATCTCCTCCTCCATCACCCACCCACAATCTCCGTGGTAATGTTAATAAGGCCCTTGTACGGTGTGAAAGTGCCCCGGTTAGCATACCACTGAGGTTTCCTACTATGCCTCCACTGCCCAACCATCAGATTGCTGCTCGTTCACCTCCAGTTAGAGGTAGTCGATTTTCTCCCTCGAATAAAGATGCAGGAGTTCAACGAACCATCTCAGTGGTTGCCAAGGTAGGCATTGTTCTATCATTTTGTTGTGATCTTCTTCAACCCTTGGCGGGTACTTTTAAGTTATTTGTTCTCTGTTGCAGTTGGGCCACAAGGATGAATCGGGAGGGCTTACTGGTTTGAAACCATCAAGCAGCTCCCTTTTGAGGTCATTCTCTGGAAGCTCGGGCAGGTTATCTTTTCAGAATGACTTTGGAGATTCCGACTTTTCGGGACCATTTGTTGTGGATGATGACCACGTGATGAATCAAGGTTCCAGGTAATCGCACATCCATGTGTTGGAAATAATTTAGTGTTGATTTATGTGTTTTTGGGCCCTATTTCTTATTATATGGTTCGGTGGACCATCGATGCGATACGTATGAGAAACGAGATGAGCACTCCCTGCGCATGATTACTTGATTAGAACAATAATCTTTTCATGCTTATAAATCGAGCTCATACTTGTGGCATATCATGTCATCATGCACAGCTCTCTGAATCCATCTGGGAATCATACCAACCCCAACCCTCATGAGCATAGTGGTGCCTCTCGGGCTAAGAAATCACAAGACGCTGCAGTTAGTGCCCTCGTCCATATGCTAAAGAAAGCTCCTCCTCTTCACCACCACCAATCTTCTACTCCATGTATTTCCCAAGGTTCTCCAAGCTTTGAGGCGTTGAAGAATTGCCCATCGTCTACTGAAGAATCTGCTTCTCCAACTAGTGGATCCTCTGCAATGGTTGCATCCAAGACTATAACCCAGGCACTAGAGGAGCTCCGAGCTTATAGTGAAATGAAAGACAAGTTACTCAAGCAATGCAAGTGATGATCTCCAAGTTTGAAGAGTTAAAAATTCCTCTATGATGCTTTGAGTGATCTTTGTTATGTACAGCTGACCATTTCCTTATGTTCATAGTTATTTACTTATGACTTGGAAGTCAGTCATTGCGTGCCTATTGTGAGCATATAAATATATGAGTTTCTTAAGATTTTGAAGTCCGGCGCCATTTGTTTTGCGATGGGCTTGTTGAGAAGCAATCAAATTGATGTGTGTATGATTTGTAAATAGAAGTCTAGCCAATCAAACTAATGTATGTATACGGTCCAACATCTTAAACAATATACGCCTGTATATTCAATCTATTTCCCAATTTTCCAATGTTTTTTTTTTTTTTCTTGTGAGTGTGGTTCGAAAGAATGGTACGTACGTACGTCTTTGCTTCTTTAAGTCGAGTGGCATAGGTTTGTCACGGGCCAAGCTGCAGCAGTATGTAGAGAGAGAGAGAGAGAGAGTCTTACAAAATCGATAAATAATAAACTTATATAAGTGGCATCTTGTGTCAGAAAAAGACTTGTCGTACAATTCTTTTGCGAACCAGCGTGTGCCACGATCATAAACTTTTAATTAATTTTATTATTTTTTTTATCATATTTTTGTCATGTTACAATTACAATTAAAATGGATGGCCGAATCTAATCTAACTAATAGCCTGCGAATGAAGGATCATCAAATAAAGTAGGTGAGATTAAGATAATCATCATCACATGGTTATAAGATATATAATCATTAACATATCATTTCAACAACCTTATTCTTTCAGATCGATATCGAATCCAAAACAATATTTATATGTGATTGGATGAAATTTCACATCTGAATACCGATCTATCTTCATCAGAAGAGGTTGTCAATGGCCCGCGGATTATAAATGAACAGTGAATGAGATATCGATAGATGAGGTTTGTCAAGATTTATCATTCACACACACAACCATATTAGAGGTGGGTGGGTGTGCATTTTATGAATGGCTAACGAATGACTTTTGAAGTAGCAATCGATTCTTTGTGGCACTTTGTTGGTAAGATGAGATACAATGTATTTATATATATATCCAAGTGCACATTATATACATGATTATTGCATGCACAACGAAGTTTTATAAATCTCCAAAATTTATTCTAAGATACGTGTGGGTATCGTCATATACATGAAAAGCTCGATCTTGGCTGAACGACGAAAAGTTTCGTTAGGGTTTTCGTATACAAACGAAGAAAAAAATTCAACATTAAGTTCGAGTTTCTGTCAGCTTTCTCTATATTATAATAATACGTATTTACAGCATAGATTGGAGTTGCAGTTACACGCCTATTTATATACGGTTGTCTATTAAACAAATACACGCGTTTTTTATTTAATACAATAGGGACATTCACCAATAAATAATAAGATTTAACATAAAGGAGAAACCATCCACCACAATAAATACCCGCAACAAAACAATGCCAGTTGTAAAGAAAAAGGCAATAACCAACCTCTTTTAAATGACCCAGTTACAGATTAAATGGCTGCATGGATTAATTTAAGTTTAATATATATAAACGCGTATATATTATTAGATGATATACCTAAATTTAATATCTGTATACGATAATGTGGTCGACGTACTATACTACATGTCCGTTTTCAACGGACCACTTCGTCGTACTCATACATACTATAAATCCATATTGGCTTTATCTTATCCGTACTTTGTGGGTACGCTTTATAATGTGCGCATCTAGGGAAGATCAATAAAAAATAAACTAAGATGATCTCATGCATGACGTTATTTATAAACTATCCTATTTCAGAATGTTTTACCATTTTTCCGTTTTCAATTAGGTATCATCTTCACATTTTATTTGTACAAAAATGAATGATATTCATCCCACCTATGTACGTGCACACACACACACATACTTATCTATTTCATTTATACATAATAAGTCAATAGATGATCCCAAGTAGCAAAATTGGTTTTCTACTTTCCCTTGGTCCTGTGGAAAATAAATAAATAAATCAAACGTTGCAAGTCTTGTATAACTCGTTGGACAAAAACACGCCAACTCATTCGAAATATTAACAGCTCTTTCCTAGATTACATTTTACATTTTTGTTCACGACATTACAAGATTTCCTATTTCTTTAACAAATACATTTGAAATATGTATAATGGGAATTTGTCCGATCGCTATCATAATTAATATATGTTTTCATCTCTATGTGGGAGGGATAGGCTACAGTTACAGCTAACACACTACTCAGACGACACATACATACACATTAATACTTGTAAGGCCAATCGATTAGCCTGAAACAAAGCTTTTATTAAATAACGTTGTTTGTATAAAAACAAAGCAAACAAAAGCCACAGCATGTAATAACGCACTTGTCCCATCCTTTTTTTTTTCTGCAGAAATGTTTAGAAACACAATCATTCCTTTTTAACTACCAAATAATTAACCCATCAAATCAAAGGCGTCCTTTAATATCATTTATTTATGGCAATAAAAAATTGAATCTTTATTACACCCCAACCATGAATCTTTTTGCATGCATGAGTAAATTAAAAAGGTAATACGCTCCAATCTTTTAATAAATGCGTAAAGTCAAACCTAACTTATAAATTTAATTAATTTATTCGCACTCTGATTGGTTTTCTCAAGACATTTAAGTGGGGAGCTTCTTTGTTCGTCTCTTGCTTTCCTTTCTTTTTCGTAGTTATTCTCTATTTTTCTCAACTCCAGTTTCAATGCATTTTTTTAACAGCTCGCTGCTCAAGTGGGGAAAAGAAAACCTTGGACTTTGTGTGGAAGTTGACTCGGGATTGCGTTGCTGTAAGAAATTGAAACGTAGCATTAACATAATATATAGTGGCAGATAAAAACACACAACACACACGGTGTTTAGTTGTATAAGCATATTTATTTCTCTGCTGTCAGCGAAGGATTGTTGTTGTGCGCTTTGCGCCGCTCGTGTTCTGCAAAAATTCCCAAAAAGCTACCTTCACAATTCATAGATCTCAAGACCCATTTATCAAGATTGCTTGTTATTTCTTTTATTGTCGGAAAGTTGGGATCTTTGGCACTAATCTATATTAAAGATTGGAGCTTTAGGCTTTCATTCAGCTCCAACATTGCCTAAAGTCAACTTACAGGGAAACCGTGAGGCGTGTTTTACTCTCTGGAGGAGGGCGGCTGTCCACTGAATTTCTTTTTCTACTATTTATGATCCTATTAGGTAAAAATTTTTGGACCTCTTTGATCGGTTTAAGTTGATGCATATCCCATAATCAATGGTGGGTCGGTGATTTCCATTGGGATGCACAGTTTGCTTTCGAAGTAATTAATTCATAGTACACTTACCAATATTTGGGCTTTTTCCTGTTTTCACACTGATGTTTGCGTGGCATTATTAATAATATAGTACAGCTTTCTCTCTTGTGTTTGGATAACACGTTTTTCTGGATATAGAATCTTCTTGGGAGTTTGCAAAGGAACCTAGTATGTGGACATGCCTTACTAAGCATACCTGCACGTTCTTGAGTTGGCGATCGTAATTAATATGTGGTTTTCTTTTCCTTCTATTGCGTGGTTTAGGGAGGCTAATTCGGGCCTTGTCGTAAAGGAGTTGAAGTGCAACATTTTTAAAGATGATATCGAGTGGTTATGTTGAATTCTGAGGCTAAAGTTCATACCAAGGAATGTCAAATCCCTGCAAAGAGGAACAAGTGGTATTCTTTGATACTAAAGATCACTTGGCAGACAGAGAAGAGATTGTACGCAGTTCACAACATGACATTTGGCTGAGTGAACCACAAAGCATTGCTGTGAGAAGGGAGATGTTTTTATCTAGGATGGGTTTTCTCGATCATTTCGAGTCACACGAGGTTATCACTGAATCTGCTGAAGCTGAATCAAGTTACGGTGAGTCGTCAAGTGGGAGCATTTACGACAGTTTGCTCTACGAAAGAAGAGAATCGAATAGTGAAGCAGATTGTTCGGTTGATTACTCTTACCAAGAATGGTTGCGTGATGATACGAGCATTACTGATATGGAGATGGAAACAGACGAAAACGCTGGAAAGAAATCTGAAGCCAAGCGAAACTGGAGGAAACAGAACAATGTCATAAACTTGTGGAGGCAAATCACAGGAAGACTGAAGAAGAAAACAGTTCATAGTTCGACGAAGGAAGCAAAATCACCAGGGACATTGGCTCGTATGAGAGTAGAAAAGAACCAAAAAAGATGCATGGAACTCACTGGTCTCTTTTCAGGACAAGAACTCAAAGCTCACAGTGGTCTGATTTGGACCATGAAGTTTAGTCAAGATGGACAATATCTAGCCAGTGGTGGCGAAGATGGAGTAGTTTGCGTGTGGCGTATTAGGTCAAAGGATGCCTCGTGCAGTACAAAGGGATGCATTCTTGGCAGCAGAGATGAGGAAAAAGAAACTTTCCGCACGAAGATAAAGCATGATGATCGTGCTTCTATTGTCGTCCCTGATAAGATTTTTCACATCGAAGAAGAGCCTTTGCATAAGTTCCACGGCCATACGAGCGAAGTTCTCGACCTGGCATGGTCCTCATCTAACGTAAGTCATCAGCATCTGTAAAATAATCTGTTCAATTCTGAATGTTAAAGAGAACTTCTCTTCTTCAGTATCTTCTGTCTTCGTCCATGGACAAGACTGTTCGCCTATGGAAGGTGGGCTCTGATCGATGCCTAAGAGTGTTCCAGCATGTCAACTATGGTAATAATACTATGACGTCGTTAAATATGTTTCGCATTCTTACACGAGAGACATCATGTACTGAAGACTACTTTTTTTTTTTTTTCTCACAGTGACCTGCGTTCAATTTAATCCCATCGATGAGAAGTACTTCATAAGCGGCTCCATTGATGGTAAAGTGAGAATCTGGGGAATTAGGAAGGGGCGAGTCGAGGATTGGGCCAACGTGCGAGACATAGTAACAGCTGTATGCTACCAGCCAAATGGAGAAGTAGGGAACAATTCAGATTTTTGAAAGTAAAAGTGCTTGAAGATTTTACTTTACATCATGGACTTATAATTCTTCATTATTACAGGGTTTTGTAGTCGGTTCTGTTTCTGGCATCTGTCGTTCCTACGATCTATCGGCCGGCGAGCTTGTTCTGAAGTCAGAGATAAAAGTACATCGGAGAAAGAAATCTTCCGGCAACAGAATTGCCAGCATTCAGGTATCATTACAACTCATAAAACTGCATTTCTCCAACCTTCCTTTCTTCATCTGAGCTTACGCTGTCCGTTATCTCTCTCAGTTTCTGGCAGGGTATCCTCAAAGACTGATGATTACATCAGATGACTCAAAGATTTACGTACTAGAGGACTTCGAGGTTGTCTGCAAGTACAAAGGTGTGCTATAATAAGAAGCTTTTAAGTCAACTATGATGATGTCTCTCTGCTAGAATGTTGTGTTTGTATTGATATGTGTTTACTACGCCGACAATCGCAGGACTTGGTGGGAGGAGTCAAATCTCTGCTTTTTCTTCTTCCTATTCAAATGGAAAGCACATACTATCGGTCGGAGCAGATTCTCGCGTGCATCTGTACAACCACGACGATTCGCATGCCCAGTCATCCAAACAAGCCAAAACCATACGCTCGTTTGAGCACTTCTCTTCTGAAGGCGCAACGGTCGCATTACCATGGTCTGATTCGGACACCGTCTCTTCTGATGACAGTCCTCTTACAATAAGTCGCCAAGAGCCCCTGTCGAAGACAACCGAGCGCTTCTCTCTAGCGAGTTGGCTTTCATTGGATGGCTCGTTTCGAGGGTCTTTAACGTGGCCTGAAGAAAAGCTGCCGCCTTTTCAGCAGGATTCCGTTCCATGCAGCGACGATCGCCTCGACTATCGCTGCCGTCATCGAAGGCAAGTTGAGGACGGGCTAAAACGCATGCCCTCGACATGGGGCCTCGTGTTTGTGACGGCTCATCGAGATGGTTCTATAAGGACGTTCCACAACTACGGATTGCCTCTCAGAACATAGCTTTCAATGCTTATATTGCATCTTCCTTCCTTCCTTCGTCTCGTTGCTGTATATGTATGTATTTGTACTAGCTAGTTGGTATGCCCATGAAAAGTTGCCATGGGTTTTATATTTGGTTCTTGTAGGTTTAGATTAGGGATGAAGCCAAAAAAGCCAACAACCAAAATGTGCAGGCTTTTCTTTTCTGCTTCCATTCCCTTGTTCTTTCAGATTTATAACATACCATTTCACTCATCATGCTAATTTGGACACTAACCTCCCAAAAACAAAGCTATGGAAAAGGCATACAAAACACTAATGGACCTAACGTAGAACAACAGTACAGATTAAGAGAGAATTAGTTAGGAAAGACAATCACCACTAACTAAATATAAAGACTCGCCAGACAGAGAGAGGTTGGATCGTCTAAAAGTCAAAGAATGGGTTAAAGATATCAAAGGAAGCCATCGTAGGCGACGGCGACAGCAGCGCCAGGCTCCAACACGACGCCGAAGCAGAAGGACTCGCCAAGTAAAAATTATTATTTCCTCCAAAAGGGTCTGCTGCCGCCGGAGAAAAGAACCAAGGGGACACCGGCGGCGGCAGTAGACTCGACGGCGCCGGAGACAGTATCCCGGCCGGGATCTGCGACCTCCCAGATCCCACGTCAGCAGAAGAACCCGCCGTACAGTATTCTCCGAGGAGATCATCCAATAGAGACTCATTATTGAAATCCCTGATAGTCGTCGTCTTCATCAAGTCCTTGGCCTTACTAGCTGAAGGGCTTGTCGCTGTTTTCTCTATGGATGCCAGCCTCGCCGCAGGAGACAAATCGCCGCCGGACGAAGAGGTGGCGATGCCGTGGCCCGTGAGTCGCTGCACGATGGACATGAAGTCGCTGACGGTGGCGTGTATGACTTTCGGAGAAACAGCATAAATTATCACGGGCTTGTGCTCTTCTTCTCCTCTTTCTGCATCTCCTCCGTTTGGGTGTTGTTGATTTGGGTGTATGGGTGGTTTTCTGATCTTGTAAGAGTCTTTGTTGACTTTTAGAGCCGTCGGCCGTGGGCCCTGTAGTTCTACCTTTCTCGGCGACGGCCGGTTGCCTGAAGATCCGTCGCCGGCGGCGGAAAAATATTCGCGTGGGTTCATCGCTATCATCAGAATATGTACGTGTTCGCGGCGGGTGTTCTGTTTCTAGTTATGTCCACTCATGTCTGAGTGTCTGAATAATATCTTCGATCTTGGCAAGAAGCCACTTTTACCTTGTAATTAATTGACTCGATTTAGTCAATGGTCAACGATCAGCTTTTGATAGAGAGAGTCAAAATGTCAACAGTTTGGTTCTCCCTTCACTGCGTAAATTAACAGCTGCACTTGCAAAGATTATTATCGTTGGTGTGTCTGCTATCATCGCAATCCACCTACCCAACCATTATTAACATGTCGTGCCTTGTTGTGAAAGAGCTGAAGCAGAAAGAAAGGTCTATAAAAACATTAATTATTGTGTTTAAAGCAAGCTTAGCTAGATAGACCCTACACCCTCGAAAACCTCATCAACACCATTACTCATTCTGCAATCCAAAGAAACCTTAAAACAACAATCCCATCTCTTCTCTATCCACGAAGATTGTGCTCAAAAAAGCGATACTTATAGCTCACTCCCACAATTGCACAAGCTGACGTGGTCCCGCGTTTTTCCTTGGAGCTTACATTACAAATTCCTTTCCTATTTTTGAGGCAGATGCTTTGCTCTATAAATGGGCAGGTTCTTGAATCTCTGCGTCACAAAGCCGAAAGTCAAGGCCAAGTCCTCAATCTCAGGTACGGAATGGTCTTCTATCGATTGAATGGCTGTATTTTATGAGAGCTTTTCTTTCTGAAGCTAAGTAATGATGCCAGTTTTCGGATTCTTACATGTCTGCGGTTTAGGAATCAGGGGACAACATGGAGAAGTCGGCGTCCACAAGCAACGTTGATGCTATCTTTCAATCTGAGGTAAAAGATCTTCCTTTTCCTCTGTTGTTGTTCGTCTTTTGTATTGTCAATTTTTTCGTTATCATAATGCTTATACCAGCGTTGTCAATCATGATTTGGTACTTGTTTCAGAAACTGTGCTGCGAATCAAGTAGCAGCAAATCAGCCACTAATAACATCGTCCTTAACCATGACTTCTCTGATGGACTTCATCCGTGGAACCCCAACTGCTGCGAAGCCTTTGTGGTTTCCCAAGACACGGATGGGTCGAAAACTAAGCAGCTAAGCGGCCCTTTTGCTGTCATTACAAACCGAACCGAGCCTTGGCAAGGTCTCGAACAAGACATCACCGATCGAGTTTCAGCAGAGTCCTCCTACAATGTATGTGCTATGGTTGCAATATCAGCAGCTGGGCAAGAAACTGCTAATGTCCAAGCCACCTTGAAACTCGAAAACCACGATTCATCAGTTAGTTACTTGTTCATTGCAAGGTCGAGTTTTCCTTTTCTTTTTTGTCTCCTTTACTCTGCAGCTTCTGATGCCTAAAGTACCCTCCCGTTTAGTCAATTCCTTCGACACCAAAAAATTGCAGATCAATGGCTTCCAACGACAAGTGGGAGAAAGTACAAGGTACGTTTTCTTTGCAAACTAGTCCTCGCCGGGTTACGTTTTATCTCGAAGGGCCTCCTCCCGGGACTGACCTACTCATAAGATCAGTGGTTATTTCCACTCCTCATCACTCGAGTGATCAACGTGGCGAAAATGTAAGTTAAAATCTCGAAAGCAATAAATTACTCTCCTCTTGCCTATGGTTACACACACATCCATGGTTTGCCTCTCTCTGATAGAAAGGAAGCTTGACGCCTTTATATGTCGATGAGGAGAACATCATACAAAACCCTCAATTCGATGATGGAACTAACAATTGGTCGGGAAGAGGTTGCAACATCGCCGTGCACGATTCCATGGCAGACGGAAAAATCCTTCCGTTGTACGGAAAATTCTTCGCGTCGACGGCCGATCGCACGACAAGCTTCAACGGTATTCAACAGGAAATAACCGGGAGAGTGCAGAGGAAGCTCGCGTACGAGGTTGTCGCAACGGTTCGCATCTTTGGTAATAACGTCTCCAGCGCATACCTTCAGGCTACGCTTTACGTTCAGACTACCGATCTCCGAGAACAATACATAAGGATCGGAAGGTACGTTCTTTATCCTAAAGCGTCATTCGAATTACATTCACAATTACTTTTTATAAAAAGTGGATGTTATGCATCAGTGTCCAAGCAACGGACAAGGATTGGGTCCAATTGCAAGGGAAGTTTTTAATAAACGGTTTTCCGTCGAAAGTCGTCGTCTACCTCGAAGGCCCGCCTTCAGGCACCGATATACTTCTCAACAAGATGGTCCTGAAGCACGCTGCTAAACCTCCGGCGGCGTCTCCTCCAGAAATCGATGTAAGAAAGATTGAGGTTTTTTTTTTTTAAAAAAAAAAAGAACGCATCTTTATTCAGTAAGTAACGACACGTGGCGTTTCTTGTGAACAAAGAATGCTGCTTTTCGAGTCAACATCGTGGCAAACAGCAACCTCAGCGAAGGCACAAACGGCTTCTTTCCTCTTGGAAACTGCACCATCGCCGTCGCAAATGGGTCGCCGCGAATCCTTCCTTCCATGGCTAGGGACTCGCTCGGGCCCCACGAGCCCTTGAGCGGGCGCTACATACTCACGACGAACCGCACGCGGACTTGGATGGGCCCCGCCCAGACGATAACGGATAAGATCGAACTCTTCCTAACGTACCAAGTTTCTGCGTGGGTTCGCATCGGTGGTGGGACCCCCGCCAAGCCTCAGGGCGTCAACGTGGCTCTCGGCGTGGACGGCCAGTGGGTCAACGGCGGGCAAGTAGAGGTCAACGACGAAAGGTGGCACGAGATCGGCGGTTCTTTTAGAATAGAGAAGAAGCCCAGTAACGTGCTTGTTTACGTCCAAGGCCCCGACGCTGGCGTTGATTTAATGGTGGCCGGGCTTCAAATCTTCGCCGTGGATCGACGCGCGAGGTTCAGGCACTTGAAGAAGCAAACCAACGCCGTAAGAAAAAAAAACGAGTATTTCCTTATTAGCTTCGATGCGTTTTGCTTTCGCTGAATTCGACAACGTGGCTGCTGCAGATACGCAAGAGGGACGTCGTCCTAAAGTTCAGCTCGCCGAGCGCAGTTTCTGCTGGGACGCGCGTGAAGATCAGGCAGACGAAGAACAGCTTCCCGTTCGGGACGTGCATAAGCAGGTCGCTGATCGACAACGAAAACTTCGTCGACTTCTTCGTCAACAACTTCAACTGGTCGGTGTTCGAAAACGAGCTGAAATGGTATTGGACCGAGCCGCAGAAAGGGAACTTCAACTACAGAGACGCCGACGAGATGCTGGCCTTCTGCACCAGCCACGGCATCGATCTCCGCGGTCACTGCATCTTCTGGGAAGTCATCGACGCTGTCCAGCCGTGGGTCCGCGCGCTGAGCCGGGACGAGCTCGCCTCGGCCGTCGAGGACCGCCTGGCCGGCCTACTGACTCGCTACAAGGGGAAGTTCAAGCACTACGACGTCAACAACGAAATGCTGCACGGCTCGTTCTTTAAGGACCGTCTCGGGGAAGAAGTAAGGGGTCAGATGTTCAAGACGGGTAACCAATTGGACCCATATCCTCTGCTTTTCGTAAACGACTACCACGTGGAAGACGGGCAAGACCTCAACGCTTCGCCGGAGAAGTACGTTGAGTTCGTCCTCGACCTTCAGGGAAAAGGGGCGCCCGTGGGCGGGGTGGGCGTGCAGGGACACATAAGCAGCCCGGTGGGGCCCATCGTCTGCTCGGCTTTGGACAGGCTTGGGGTTTTAGGGCTTCCTATATGGTTCACTGAGCTAGACGTTTCGTCGAGCAACGAGTATGTGAGGGCGGACGACTTGGAGGTGATGCTTAGGGAGGCTTATGCTCACCCTTCAGTGGAGGGAGTTGTGCTTTGGGGATTGTGGGAGCTTTTCATGAGTAGGGAAGATGCTTACCTCGTGAATGCTGAAGGGGAGGTTAATGAGGCTGGTAAGAGGTACCTTCGTCTGAAGCAAGAGTGGTTGTCGGGCGGCCATGGAGCTGTGGATGGGCAAGGACAGTTTCAGTTCAGAGGGTTTTGTGGGTCGTACGAGGTTGAAGTTCGCGGCGGTGCGACGAAGAAGACGTTTGAGGTTGAGCCTGGGGAGGGTACGCTTACCATATCCATAGATGTTTAACGATTGATTGATGTAAACTGATAATGATTGTGAAACGCTCATTTGATGTTACATAATAATCAAAATATGCGTTTAACATCATCGAGATTTCAACGGTTAATCGTCGTACGAGAAGACTGAGACAAGATGACGACGAATTTAATGAAACTTGTGGATTCGAAAAGACATTATTATTCATGGCATGCGAATTGAATAATAATGCTGTTGGAGTTGATCTGAGTGTCGTCTTGACATAATTTATTGTGATGGAATGATTTTCGTATTCTCAAGGTTATTAATCAATTCAGTGCCCGAGTTAATAAATAATTTATGCACGTTCTCGGCACTAACAGCAACTTCATAATACATACCTACATATACAATAAAATAATAGCGATATAGATGAGGATTCTGAATATTGTATTATTAAATAAAATGAGGACTTACCCGCTTTGCATTACACGTAGTAGTGCTCTGCAGTATTATCAGCTCGATATTACTATTATTTTATTATCCATTTCACATTAAACATTTCCCACCCAATCGATCGATTGCAACAACTCTCCAGTTTCATCTCAAATCTCAAACCCACGGAATCAAATCTTTTCTTTTCTTTTTGGTGACTGTTACGTAAAAAAGGATCCGTACACCATGCAAAATCTCTGATCTTTTCTTCGCTTTGATTAATCTACTATCGCAGAACTAATGCCTGTGGCTTTGCTTTAGGGGCGATTAAGTGGTCTTTTGATTTTGATTTTTCTTTTTCAATATAATGCCGTAAGATTAAACCTTTATGTTGAAATCTTGCTGATTTTAGCTCCACGGAAGTTTTAAAGTTATGGGGCGATTATTTCGTGGCAATGAGATGCTTGCGATTTGAATTTTTGTTTGCCGTTTGTGTTAATCCTTGATCTGGCATGATTCGGTGTATTCACTTAGATAGTTTGATTGATTGGCCAATCGGTGTGTGGTTATTCAGAAATGTTCAATGTAAGGGGGCCATTTTACGTAATTTGGCGTTATCGTGGGCTAAATGATGCTTCCCATTGAGAGGATGAGTAGTTTCAATAGAAGTGTTTCCATCAGACAAAGGACTGTTGCCGTTGGCAGTCCCAGGCTTAGTGGGAATGCTGCGGTTCAACGTTTCCCTCGCACTGCAATTATTTTCGGATCGTTGCTCGCTTTTGTTGCAGCCATTGGATGTGGATACGTATACGTTCTACCAAATCTTTCAGGCGCGTTTCATGATGGCGAGTTTGTGATTTCCAACTTCAATGGCTCGGATAATGCTTGCAATGTGTTCGATGGGAGTTGGATACCAGATGACAGTTACCCTCTATATAATGCTTCGGAATGCCCTTTCGTGGAGCAAGGATTCAATTGCTTGGCCAACGGTAGAACGGACGACGATTATCTGAAATGGAGGTGGAAGCCAAAGAATTGTGAAACTCCTCGAGTCAACTTGGATAAAGCTTTGGAAATGCTTCGAAACAAAAGGGTTGTTTTTGTGGGCGACTCGATGAGTAGGACTCAGTGGGAATCTTTGATATGCATGCTAATGGCTGGCGTTGAAGATAAGGAGAGTGTTTACGAAGTCAATGGGAATGTCATATCGAAGCAGATTAGGTTCTTAGGCGTACAATTTAGTTCCTATAACTTAAGCATTGAGTTTTACCGATCTGTTTACCTCGTGCAACACAATTGGGCACCTAAACACGTTCCCAGGAGAGTTAGATCAACACTTCTGTTGGACAAGTTGGATGATATCAGTAAGGAGTGGATAGATGCAGATGTACTCATCTTTAACTCTGGTCAGTGGTGGGTTCCAGGGAAACTTTTCGGGACGTAAGCTCGTTTTCCTCTTATTAGTTTCTTATGCATGTTCTCATTATATATAGTACTACATTTTTTTAATCAAGAAATAAAGAGCTATATTTGACAGGGGCTGCTATTTTCAGTTCGGCAAGTACTTGAAGCTTGGAATGTCTATTACAACTGCTTTTGGAACCGCATTACAAACATGGGCATCTTGGGTCGACAACATGATCAATCCTGAGAAGACACGCGTCTTCTTCCGAACTTTCGAACCATCTCATTGGAGGTATCTTGTCTTCTTTGCATTTTCGTTAGCCTTGGCAGTTAACACTCCTTTATGTCGTTGAAATGACTTCAGTCAGTAACCAGACAAACATCATAATATGTTAACACTCAGGAACTCGCCAACGAAGAGATCCATGTTCTATATTATATTTCTATCAGAAACTGTAAATGAAAAAAGAAAACGATATTTTCATCTGTAACAGGAATTTAACCATGAGACAGTGTTATGTGCCCGAGTTTCCTCTACCAGAAGCTGATGGACGTGAGTTTAGTCCATTTTCAGACACTGTGCTTCAGGTCGTACGCAAAATGAAGGTCCCAGTTACCGTTCTTCACATAACTCCAATGTCATCATATCGAAGCGATGCACACGTGGGTACTTGGAGCGACCGACCATCTTTGTCTGATTGTAGCCATTGGTGTCTGCCTGGGTTACCCGATATATGGAACGAGATTGTCCTATCCTATCTTCTCGAGAACTCCACGCCTTCTTTTAAATGAGGGGATGTTACAAAGTAAGTTTTCCCCTGCTTCTCGCTGGTTCTTGAAACTCACAACCAGCGTTACGAATCGAAGGATCTCCAACTTTCTGAATCTGAGCATGTGAAGATTTTGCCTTTCTGTCTGTTTGATTTGTTTCCAAATAGTTTCATACCGCAAGACGACGGTATTGTTCGCTGAATAGTCAGTGCAGACCAGTTTTGGTTACTCCATTCTTTCGAACGTGAAAACATGAAGCATGTATACCACAAAATGCCATTTTTTTTCTGTACAGCCAACACTTTTCTTGTCTGTATTTTTATGTTTGTTGATTTCGTATGATTTTGATGGTTATACATGTTTTAAGAACTGTGCTGGGACAATGATCAATATGCATTGTAAACATCATCTCTAGAAAACCTGGATAAAGAATGAAGTAGCATATGCATAATCAGAAATCAAGACTATTGATAATCTCCATAACAACAAAACAGATGTGCTTCAAACCATCTTCCCTCGATGCAAGTTCTTGGGGGTAAGCCAAACCAGGATACCTCTTAAATGCATTGCTGCAGAAACTGGGACAATCTGAAGCAGCCATAACATCCATATAAGCATAATCATACATCTCAGCGCTCAAATTTCGGATCGAATTCTGAAGCGCTTCGGTCGCTGAGGCATATTTATCGGCACACTCTTTTATGGCTTTCTTCTTCAGCATTGTGTCGTTTGTCGCGACATTTTGGCTTTGAGAAGAGAGGTAAGTGCTCGTGGCTGTGGCATTGTTTATCCCGACTTCGATAAGGATGAGGGCTAAGCCTTTCGCGTCTGCTATGGGACTCGAATCGTCGGATTCGAGAGAGGAGATGCAGAGGTCGTAGTAGTTTGTGTTTTTACAAGTTTGCTGAATCAAGTCTGAGTTTGCATGTAATGATGATGATAAACTTGGATGGAAATGAGCAAAGAGAAGGACGAACACGATGAACAAGGAAAGTGATGAGCCCATTTGATGGTTTCTCGAAGTTAAAGGCGTACATGGGTTGCAACTTTCATAGATCTTTTTTTCTCTTTTAGGAACAAAGATATTTTTTATTCTTGAAAATTTTAATAATGGAGTCAAGTTGTCATAGGCGACTCACTAGGATTTTGACTTCACCAATGTGATGCGAAAAGTGCGTACTTTGGATAAAAGGAATGAGCTGTTTCTGATTTTTTTCTTCATTTAAGAATTCGATTGAGTTGAATGAAGATAAATAAAGATGGCATTCTTGATAAGGGTTTGTCTGGAAGATAGCTGTAAACCAAAATAAGTTCACGAGGCCACCTTTTCCTTCTTCCTCAAGAACAGAAACACGGACATCACAAATTCCACTGTCTTGATGGCGGTGGAATCTTATATAAATTAAAAAGACCCCAACATGTTGAGATATTTCATTGCATTATTCGCAAACAAAATATACCCACTAGACAAAGTACGTCAGGAATAGTTTTTTCATCTCGATGCTATCTATATCTATGTATTTGAAAATAAATAGGAGATAGATATCGACTGTATATAAGCTGCTTTGCCTCATGGAGCCCTTTTTGCGGCGAAAATTGTCATTGATCTCTGTTCAAGCTCGTCGTGGTGGAAGTGTGTCTTATGATCATAGCTTGGTGAGTGTCGACGAGACCAACTCAGTTGCCTTTAGATGTACAGCAATGACAATATGAGAGAGCTCAAAGGCAAGAAGGAAATAACTTTTTTCGACAAAAATGAGGCAAAGAATGCGTACCGGATACATATAATTCTGACGTATGGAACTCACAGGAAATGGTTGGCCATCAAAAGCTGTGGCTTCTCTTGATCTTCTTCGATTTCTTCAGAGACCTCATTTCTAATCTCCTCCACCCTTTTGTCCCATATTCCATCTATTAACTTCCACGTATCATCACTTACTATTTGAGTCTGCATCAAACAAGATTACGTCAAACAATAAGAGTAGAAAGGGTCATGAAACAGGAAGACTGACTGAGGCCATTTGCATTCAACCATCGAACGAAACATAATGATACTTCAATAATTACCTCCATAGGACGAGGCGCACCAAAGGTGGAAAATCCTACGTTCCCAGGTGCAAAAGTGACCCTTCCTGGAAGTGAAACACCATGGAGTCCCCACCGTCCAGCGTATATAAGAGCTCCATATTCATCCACTTCTCTCACGGAAGGCTGCGAGAAAAAAAAAAGGACATATTAATTACCGATAGACGATTATTTATAGTGTTGATGATGGATAATTGCAGATATGTATTGCCAAAGAACCTGAGGTATTCGAGGTGAACTGTTGTATATTTCCCAAATTTCAACAGCTTTTATCTCGCCTTTCTCTAGCAGGACATCTGCGCTTGGATGAAGAGTTCACATAAACAGATCAGCAGGTATTCTGACGCACAACAAAAAACTAAGAAAAAGGAAAGATAAGAAGACTATAAGAGACGATCAGTAGGAAGGATACCGAAACATTACCTGTAATCTTCTCCACTGCAGGACGGAATTCTCGTATGACAGACGAGCATTTTTCAACAGCAAAACGCATGTACTCTTCTCTTAGTGCTTCGAGTTTCGAAGCCAACTGCATATGGAAGTCATAGAGGATTAAGTTCGGCTTAAAATATCGATACATAATGACTTCAAGTGAAACTGTTATCTCACATTGGGCACCAAGTCATTTTGGTATTTGTAGTAAGCCTTCCCTAATGCAGTCATCCCAGTTTGCAGGATCAAGAACTCAGCAAGCCTGGAAGCTTCTAACGTCGCCTTTGCAGAAATCCAGCACAGATTATCAACTCCAAATATCTCTTCTTCGATTACTCTAGCTGCATGTTCAAGATACAAGTTAATGTCCAAATCTTTATTGCATGTTTCAAGGGCCATTAAAGGCATCTACTTGGAAGCAAATACCAAATGTTTCAAGGGAAAAGATTCAATAATTAACTTACGAGCACATGATCGTACAATAGAATTCACATAATCCGCCTTTCGCTGAAACACCCTTCCCGGTACCACTTCATAGCGCATATTCGGCTGACTACGTATGGAATTGATATCGGTCTGAAAAAATAGAAAAATATATGAGAAACCATAATCCATTCTGATGGTTTAGCTTCATGGTATAAAAATTGTATGGAAGAAATCAAGCAAGAAAGAAGCTGAATCCGATGTAGGATATTATACATCAGTGAAGGGACGGAAAGAATCCGGAATGTGACATGCAAGAACCGCGACAGCTGCCTCTCGATAAGCCAGCCTAAGTTTCAACTCTTCGGGTACCTCAGTACTATCTTCTTGACCCGTCTCAAAAGTTCCTTTTTGCTGAAAACATCGATCAATGCGAAACATAAGCATTACAAGATAAAAGTCAAACAACACCTAGCAATTTCTAAGAACATCATCTTACCCTCTTCAAGGCCTCAAGTAGTTCTTCACGTCCAATGAAGTCTAAATCCTTTCGAGCAGTCAAGATTCCAGCTTCATTCCTAACAAAGACGTTAATTTATTAGCTGTTGTCCTATCTGGTATGGTTAATCCAAAGAGCAAGAGATTTGAGATTTATTTATCTACAGTATATTTTGAAGTTCAGCTCCAGTGAAATCTTCGGTAAGCTCGGCGATCTCCTGAAGTAGAGTCTCCTTCTCTTGTTCTGAGCGAAAATATTTATTTCGAGCATGCACCTAATATTCGTGAACGAGAATTGGACATTCCATCACATTGATTTCTGATAAGTCCACATAATACATTAGCAGAGGGGTAATACCTTCAAAATAGCTAGTCTGCCGTCTCTTGATGGTAACCCAACTCGAATAATTTTGTCAAAGCGACCTTTTCTCAGAAGAGCAGGATCCAGAATATCAAGTCTATTTGTTGCGCCGATGACTAATACCTGAAAACATGATATACTGTGAAAAGTACAATCTTGAGACTTGTGACAAGCCATTCCTCAAGGATAAACAGTACACACCTGAGATGTCGATACTTTAAAACCATCCATTTCTGTCAGGATCTGAAGTAATCCTTGTTCCCTCTCAGCACCACCCTAGCGAGGTGAAGCACATTGTTGTGAGTGAAAGTGTGAAACTAAACGCCTTAATATAACTAATTCGATCAGTTAAAAGTTTCAGATCATCCACGTAAGCGCATTGGCTGCAACAAGTTTGTGTGTGCAGCGACAAATGGGTTCTGATGCAGCCAAGTTTTGCACTTATTTATAAGTTTATTTCTTAGCTCATTTTAATTGATCAACAGAGCCCTAAAGGAGATGAGATAGAAAGTCGACAGAAAGGATATTCATCATACCCCACCGATATCAGGTCCACCACGTTTACTTCCAATTGCATCTATCTCATCAATGAAAATTATGGAAGGGGCGTATGATCTGGCACTAGCAAATAGATCCTTTACACGAGAAGCAGCAACACCAACAAACATCTGAAAAATATTTGTGTCGCATTTCGTTAGTAACCTAAATCACAATATCATGGGTAACTAAAAAACTACTATGAGAAATGAGGCTCACAAAATAAGAGAAAGAATATTAGACGAGGTTCGAGGGTCCAAAACCCAGATTTGTATCACAACAGAGCACACATGGTGGGCAGAATTACGATGATTAAAATTGCCATAAAATTCTAACGGTGGGCATCTTCTGGATAGAGGTAATGAAAATACGACATGTTAGATGTGACAAAAAGCTAACCTCAACGAAATCTGTACCATTAGCAGCGAAAAATGGAAGACCTGCTTCGCCAGCTATAGCTTTTGCCAGCAGTGTTTTACCAGTTCCAGGTGGACCATGAAGAAGCACACCCTTTGGGCAGTATATACCTTTATTTTGGTACTCCTCGTCATTTTTTAATATTCTAACAATCTCCTGCAGCTCCCTCTTTATATATTCTTGTCCAGCAAAGTCATCGAAGGTAATTCCCGTTTTCTCTTCAGCTGATATAAACTTTGCCCTGACATGTAGAAGATGGTCCAACATATTAGTAGTTAACTTCAGCTTGCACAGCGAATTATTCACAACTTTCTAGTGCTAGAGCGCCGCAAAAGGTTACCAATACCAAACGGTAATTGTATTGTATTTTGCATCCAAACACTTACCACTATAAAACATAACGAAAAAAAAGAACGAATCAGCTTTGCTTAAATTAACATACCTGCTCTTGCCAAGAGACCCAAGGGCCTCACGTTTGAGTGGCTGCAATGTTTTCTTTTTGGGAGGAGAACCAAGGTCACAAGGTATCAATTTGGCATATATTGGCCTCATTGTATTATCAATCCAAACATATAAAGCAACAGCAAGGGCAAGCCTCATGGACCACACAACTGCAGTGGCAACAGTCGAATAAACTTCTGAAGGAACATTATTCACATTGAGGACGTCGACATTTACGAGCTGCTGATGTAACTTCCTCCAAACATCATTCCAACAGTCAATTGGCATCTGATCAACCACGTGGCGCCGAAAAATTATGTCTTTCTTTTGAGGTTCTTCTGAACCATCCACTTTTCCTTCTTTATAGTAAGGGAGAATTACTGCATGTAGACCGAAGAGGAAAGTGAGATTTTGTAAAAAGACGAATCTAGTATGTTGAACTCTTAAACATGAAAAACCCGAAGCAATGTCCAACCTGAAACAGTTTGTCCATAATTAGAATACTCCATAAAGTGGACATTATTCGAATCAAGAAGCTGCTTGAAGTCGCTATAGTTTATGGGATGAGAATTCTCAGGATCCCACTCGGTTCCTTTCAGTTTTCCTCTCACAGTCAAAAGTGACCTGCTCCACTCCGAAGCCATCATGAGCTGCCTCTCCAACTGAACATTTGCCTTCCTTTCGAATTCTTCTAAATTGTTTATCCTTTCTTTCTCAGCTTCCTTCAATTTCTGTCCATCGTTATGTTACATCATCAGAAAGATTCTACCTCATACAAGTCATTCCAGCATCGAAGGACATAAAAAAATAAAACATATTTCTCGTACAAAAAGACATTTTGGACATTCCATTCAGTGTTTATAAGTTCTAAAAAGCTGAATTCTAAGCAGCTGGTAAAAAATCTGCAAAAAAACGTATATAGATAAATTTGGACAAACATTGAATCAAACTAAAAAATTTCTACTCCAGTTCATTGATTTTCCCAAGAAGTTACGCACTAAAGTTAGCTTCTTGCACGAGAAAGACTCCCCAAAATTAAGCACACTTCATATAACTAACACTCGAATTCGATACCCACCTCGAATAGCTGCTGAGCAGACTCAGAATCGCCCTCCAAGGATTTAGAACTCGAACTCTCAGATGCCTTACAACACCTAATTGTTCTTACTTTCCAGGCCTCGTTTCCAAAACAGCTGCGGTACGGAAAACACAAACTTGGGCCATAAAGTTTCCGAAGAATTAAGGAATGAGCGCGTCCACTGCGAATTGTTATTGGAAGCTGGGTTTTACGAGAAGGGCCAGAGCACATGAAGGCTTTTGGAGCCGAAATAGCAGACAGTGGTCGAGCCTCTAACATTGTGCATAAAGCTCAGCTCTTTCCTACCTCGAACTCGGATAATTAACCAGAATACTAGAGAATCGTTTGAAGTTATCCCTTTCTTCGCATGCCATAAACCTCCACAGCTTGGACTTGGAGAATACAGAGAGGGTCATGCGACCTCTGTACAGTAATTAGCGTTTTCTTGTTATCAGTTAGCGATTACCCAGTGATAATTTCATATTGTAACATATATTATTTTGACAAAAAGTTATCTTTACTACCCTTTTGTTACTAATGATGAAGAAAATTAAGGCTTTCTTGAATCCACCAAACTTGTAATTCGAATTACACTTGCAATGAACTTTGATGAAATCCAATTTGGGAAGTATACTTACGAAACTTTTCCGACAATATAACAAAATCCGCCAAACTCGTAAAAAGATTTCATTGCATTTATTTACTTACAGCACAGCAATTAAATTGTTGTAATGGTAGATTACCTTTTAATTGACGAGACAGCTTACTGAGTAAGCCTTATTTTCTTCTTTACCCATATTACCCTTACGAGTAAACCCCATTCCACTCTCTATATAAACCCTTACCATGTTTCGAGCGTCAAACCTATTTTCACTTGGTACATGTAACTCGCTAATCTTGTATTGCCTCTGCCTCTTCGGTTCGCTCTCGTTCAAGGTTGGTGGCTCTAACATTTCTTTACCAATTTTTACCCGTCCCTTGATTTATGTATATCCATCTGTTTTGTGTTTTCTGTATGGAAGCTGGTTGTGATTTTTGGTTCTTGATGGAAGTTTTTAAACGGGAATTTTGACTTTAAGCTTTAGATCTTTGAGCTGACCGTTCTAAAATTTAATAAAATCGGACCGGTGATCGTATATTGAATGGTGTTTTTTGTTGACCCATTGTAGCAAATGCGTGATTAGGGTGGATGGGTTTGTCTGATTTAGAATGTACTGAAGTGAACTGCTTTCCTTTGTTATTTTTATTGTGTGAAATTCTGATAAGTTAAGGTGGAATTGGTTTAGGGTTCGAATCGCACACCAGATGTCTTTTGATTCCAGCAAGAAACATCAACTTTTTGTCTGGAGTGCTTTCTGTTTCATGAACCGTGGCCGGCTGTGGTATTCGCGCAAAGTTTTGTTCCGCCATTGGACTTGATTGGCGCTTGTTATTTAGTTTTAAGTGGAGGATTTGGTGATATCGGAGAGGTGGTATAGATTAGTGATTGTCTTCAATAGTTGTCGTCAGCATTCTAATTTTCTGTCAGTTTTCGTTGGGGCAAAGTTTTGGTCTTGGTGGTTAAGGGAGGAACGAGTGCTAGTACTCTTTTTCGAGAGTTACAAAAGGAAGCTAAGCTGTGGAATTTCTATTTTCATCTCTTGATGGCGAAGATGTCCCTCCTTCCGGGTTATCGATTTCATCCAACCGATGTCGAGCTGGTTATGTACTATCTGAAGAGAAAAGTTTTGGGGAAAAAGCTTCATGTTAATGCTGTTGCTGAGGTCAACATCTATATGTTCTCTCCATGGGATCTCCCTGGTAATTTACCGTCTCTTTTATTTTCCTCAGTGTTTTTGCTAGTCTCTGGGTGTTTTGCAATTTGAGACCTCAGTCTTGCCTCTATCTGGCCAGTGATAATATCTTGAGCAGATGGATATTTCAAATCATTAGCATTTCTTGTTTTATATGTCTCGTGGTTGAAATGTGCAATTCACATGTTTGTACTCCCTTGCAGATAAATCTGCGCTGAAGAGTAGAGATTTGGAGTGGTTCTTTTTCTGTCCGAGGGAGAAGAAGTATGCCAGGGGTGCTCGGGTCAAGAGGGCTACTGAAAATGGGTACTGGAAGACTACAGGAAAGGAGAGACCAGTTTCTTACAAAGGCAAAGACGTTGGGATTGTGAAAACCTTGGTTTTTCACCTTGGTCACTCTCCGAATGGTGAAAGAACTGACTGGGTTATGCACGAATATAGAATCCTTGATGAAGAGACAGTTGCAGCAGGAGTTCAGGATAGCTACGTTCTCTGTAAACTTTTTCAGAAGAGTGGTCCAGGCCCAAAAAATGGTGCACAATATGGGGCTCCATACAATGAAGCAGATTGGGTTGATAGTGATGGTGATGATGCTCATGGAGAACCTACTTTGTTAAGATCTGATGGTGCATTTCCTACTGCACCCATGTTGATTGGAGACGGAAGTTTTATTGGAACATGTTCATTTTATCCAGGTAGTCCTTCTGGGCTCCCTTTAATTGAAAAGGATCCTTCACCTGCTCTTGATCCTTCAACCAATGCGGTACCTGCTAATGAAATTGATCATGAAGTTTCATTTCTACTGAGACTCGTTGAGAGTGAAAGTACACTTTTCTCTACTGAGAATGCAATCAACCAGGTAACTTTATGCATGTATGTGACTATATTTTATGCCTGAAGATATCTTATACTCAAGAATATTACATTCTTACAGGATGATCAGAATCACATGCAGGCTGATGTTAATGGAGATGGTATATTTTGTGATCTTGCTGACCTAGATGGTTGGGCTCCCATGAACGGAGCTACAGTTGACTTGTCTGGTGTGCCGATGAATGACTCTTCTCTCGTTGGGATGCAGCAGGAGTGTGACTATCGTCTGAATAACATGTTGCCTGAAGATGGTTCGTTCATAGAACTTGACGATCTTCGGGCACCGTTGAATGAGCCTACTGGTTTTCCTGGAATGGACCACTTTACTGCGGATGACTTTTTTGGATTGGATGATTTTCTTCTGAAAGAAAGTGATTTATGCTCAGAACCCAGTCAGTATGCATCTTATGTGACTCAATCATCAGTGCTTTCTGAAATACATAATCAGCCAGACAACTGCTTATTAAATGCGCTTCACACGGTGAGTTGGTCTTTTGGTATATATTCTTATTCCCAAAATGAACTCCTGCTTTACTAATTTGTCCAAAAAATCTCTTGGGATTTGGGTTTCTTGTAACAAAATTTTCTTATTCATGAAAACTTCAGGACGACCTAGAGTTGATTGGTGCTCATTACCGAGACATTCCTGGCAGCATTCAAGGCACAGAAAGAGGTAGATTGAACTGATGCATACCTAATCACGGGATGATGATTCACATTATGATGTTTACTGTTCTTCAGTCATATTTCTTGCACTACTTTGGTTCTACACACAACAAGGCATAGACTATCGATTTTCTCTGCATCATGGGTTTTGTCATCAGCTCAGGACTACTGAGTTGTTGGAAAAAAAAAAGTAAAATCAAAATTGGATAATGTTATGTTGGTATTTCCTTTTTATTTGTAAGTGCAGACATTAACCTCTCCTTTATGTGTCTTTTGTTGGGTGCTGGGGAGGTATTTTCTTGTATTTATGCTGTAATGACATTTCTTGTTTTCTGGACCGGTAAGTTTTGCTTATGTTGTGTGTTGGCGTGATCTATTTTTCCAGGGTCCATGAAAAGAATATTAATGTCGTGGAGATCCATCCCAGCTGCCGAGCATGTTATACATGCTCAAGATTCGTTGTTGTATCCTTCTTTATTATCATATGGCGACTCCTCCATACATATAAAGGCTGAGGTGACTCACAGGGATGGTGAATGCACCAACGACGCTTTGCCACGTATGATGGAGGGGTCTTGCAGCTTCTTCTTTACTATACTACTACTAAATATAACATTATTTGTTTGCTGCTATCTTATGTTGACTACCAACCAAATAAGAAGACGATTTTACATGTCTGGATATTCTCGTGCGATACGAACGGATATACTAACTTGAATTGTTTGAGACATTGTGCTTGCTTCCGTCCATCACTCTCCAACAAGATACTCACGTCTCGGTAAGAATTGACCTCATATTTTTCATCATTTGTCTGAAGTAGGTATGCATTGATCGATCTTGTTAAGTTATTAGCTGCTGCAGTCTGCAACTTATTGCCAGCCTTTTTAGATGAGTGAATGAAGCTTTCCTTTCGTAAGCTATTTGCCTTTTTTTGATGAGTGAATGAAGCTTGTCAACCAACCGTTTGCCCTTTGAAGAAGCTTTTGTATGATCCATTTGCCCTTTGCTGATCACACCTTGTTTTGCGCGGGTCATTCGTTCAAAAGTGATAGACGTCGATCGATGCGAATAAATTACGTTTCTTGTTGGCTTACACATACATGAGTTATTATATATAATCTTCGCCGATGGAGTTTGATCACCACACCGTACATTTATTCATCACAACATAAGACACACTTGTTACACAGTGAGCAGTAAAGACTCAATATTTAATTCGTACAATATAAAGCAGACAAAGACACGCAAATGAAGTTGGATAGATCTCCCTCACTTCATGGTAATACATATATATATATATATGATGATATGAGCCGAATAATAATAATAATAATAATAATAATAATAATAATAATAATGATTATTATCATTATTCATCCCTAAGATGCCTCTTGTTGGAAATAAGTGCGTTATTATTATTATATACATCATCATCATGGTCGTCTTTATGGATTGGAGCTCCTCCCTCCACCTTGAAGGAAACTCATGAACCATAAAGCAGAATTCTTTGGATATCTCTTCAAATCGTCGTTGTAGTCTACGTAGAATAGTCCATACCGAAGGTCATATCCATTAGACCATTCGTAGTTGTCGAACATGGACCACACAAAGTAACCCTTCACTCTTGCACCACCACCATTTCTGATCAAATATATCCATTTATCATTAATTATTGCATGTATGATGAAAGAATGATAGATGTGTGGAGACTCACTGCGGGTACATGGCTACTTGGAGGGCGACCAAGTGTTCGTTTAAGAACTTAGTCCTGCTTTCTTTGTCGTCCATCGCTTCTTTTAGGGTTTTTTTCTTACTGTCCATTTCCCCAAGACCTAATAATATATATATAATAACAATCCATTATGTATTCAATTCTCAGTAGTACATATAATATACTGAATCAAAAAAGAATAACAAATCAAAAAGTACATATGGTAACTAGTATATTTTTTTTATATAGTAATACCATTCTCAGTAACGTAGATGATGGGGTCGCCATATTGCTTCTTTGTATAAAGTATAAGGTTACGAAAACCCCATGGAACACTGTACATAGTCGCCGTCCCATACTGAAAATATATTAGCATTCAAAAAAGAACAAAAAGACTTAACTACAATATGGGACTTTCTCTCTTATCGCTCTCTCTCTCAAAATTAATAAGCTTATTATATGTTTTACCTTATCTCCAATGTAAATTTCAGTTTTGCCGTCTGCAGCAAGCCGATAATCTATAGAGGCGAAGAATAATATAAGAATATATATAATATATGTTGATATTATATACAACAATTAAAGGTTTTATTATTTAACCAACAAGGAAAATATATGGATGATACACCTGAGAATTCAGATAGCTGATCTCTAAAGTAAGGCAGTTGAGGCGACTGTGGGCTTGGAGAGAACTTTGCATATTGGCTCGTGTAATAATTCAGACCAATAAAATCAGCAGATCCTCTTAACAACTTCTTCTCTTCAACTGTAAATTCAGGTAATCTGTTGCCCACGTATTTCTTCATTGTCGCAGGATAATCTCCCGTCACCACAGGCTCCGTAAACCTATATATATAACATTAATGAATTATGATTTATATAGGATCGGAGGAGGAAAAACTTACTAATATTAATATTAATGACGACGACGAAGACTGATGATATTTTATTATATATTACCATCCCCACATGAAGTCTAAAGCTCTCTTAGCAGCTGAGACATCATCGGCGTTATGAGGGTCAAGTGGCTCGAACCACCAAGACATGTTTGTGATGCCTATTTGTCCTTGAACAACAACCTTGGCAAACTCCTCTCTGTATAGATTGACCACATTGGCGTGAGCCAAGAGAAGATTGTGTCCCACTTTGTAGCAATCCTTGCTGGCATCGATTGCATGGCCGGGAGGGTAAACTTGGTAGACGTAGCCAAGTACCGTGTAAGTCCATGGCTCGTTCACCGTTATCCAATTCTTCACTCTGTCCCCATATTCAAAGAAGCATACCTTTGCAAAGTCAAGAAAATCTTCCCTGCATGCATGCCCAGACGACATATGATCATAAAATTGTTACATATATATAGAATAGTGTTGATGATGATGATGCTTTGCACAAGAATAATGAGAAACATACACAATTTTGGAGCTTAAGAAGCCTCCATATTCATCTTCCAAGCATTGGGGAGTATCGAAATGGAAGAGGGTGACAAAGGGTACGATCCCTGCAAGTGAATATGCGCGATCATATCATCAATATACATATATAATAAATATATTCATATGGTGTAATAGTATATATTATATGACGACCATCAGCAGTTAACAAGTCAATGAGATCACTGTAGAACTTGACGCCTTCTCGATTTATGCCTCCATTCAGTCGCCCGGCTAAAATATATATATCAATTAATAAATTCGTTAGTCTAAATATGTATAAATAATCAATAGATCTTTTTGATGTTAGTATATTATATCGGGAAGATCATCAGGGCATACCTGGTAATATTCTGGACCAGCTAATGGAGAATCTATAAGCATTGAGTCCCATTTTTTTCAACAGTTTCACATCCTCCTTCATATAATTAAATATAATGTAATGATACACTGTTAATCTATTAATAATATATGATTTTGCCTGCTAAGAATGAATCATCATCCCTTGGCTACCACAAATTGCCGTTTACCTTCACTCGATGATAGTGATCGATGGCAACACTAGCATTTGCGCCACCTGTGATTGCCCCTGCAGATTGACGATCTCTCTAAAATGAATATTACTATCTTCAATAAATTAAGAATCCAAATTATGATGAGATATTTATCAATATGATAAAATTACCAGGAATGGAGAACGCAAATTTATCCCAGTTACACATTCCTCTGCCGTATTTCATAGCGGCGCCTTCGACCTGAAAAATACACACACATGTGAAATCATATAAAGATTTTGATTAGTTAAAAAAAAAAAAGTTAAATTTATGGCATTGCATGAATGCACCTGATAAGCTGAAGTAGAAGTTCCAAATAAGAAACCAGCTGGAAAGTCATTGCGGGTAACGACTCTCGGAATATTAACACCGTCGTTTAAACTCTCGTCCTCCATTGTTATTAATCGATAGTACTTTAGAGTATTTTATTTTATGTTTTCAAGACTGATCAACTGAAAGATTGGGTCTGTGTATTAAACCCTTGGCTCTGGGACCTCTATTTATAGGCCGATACGAATTTTTTTATTTATTTTATTTCATATTGTTGTCGTCGGGTTGATGAATACGAGCGAGTGCTTTCTCACGTTTTGAACAACGTTATTTTCATTCTATGCAAAAGGTACGCGAGAGCTGGAAAACTCAATTAATGTCAATTAATCTCCGATTAGTTCGATTTCAATTTGCTTTAATGCCATCTTTCCACTTAACAACTACACGAAGACGTACTGCTTAGCAGCAATGACGCTTAATGTGCATAAAAATTATTCAAATGAACGATAGATATGATTTCCAGCAAATGAGAAAAACATATATTAGTACGACGTACGTGCGAACTGCGAACCCAATTTTCAATAACCTGTGCAAATATTTCAAACAAATCAATAAAATCAACGGGTAGGTACATTCTTTTATTGTTAAGTGCCCTAATTCGGTGGGAAACGAAGGCGGAGTGATCCTAACCTATTCTATTTTACTAAGCCTGATGGCTTGGTTAAACTGACTCTAATTTGTTATGTAAATTGATTAATTTAAGGATAAAATTACTAAATAAAAAAATCAATATAACCACCCACTAACTATTTCATCAATTTTTTACACGGTCTATATTAAGAAATAACATTAAATATAAAAAACACCCACTACACAATATTTATATATTTCCAAATTTGTCCTTCTATTTTTAGTACATATTGTAGAGTTAAGTCTAGGGTTGTGAAAAATCGACTCGACCCGCCAACCCGACACGAACAGCACCCGAAAATAGCAGGTTTGGGTTAGCATTTTTGACCTGTTTACATAAATAGGTAAACGCGAACCCAACCCAATTATTAAGTGGGTTAGGTTAGGGTTCTGATTTTCAACCCGAAATCAACTCAATTAACTTGAATAATATATTTTATTAAAATATTATTAATATAAATAAATAAATAAAATGATTCATCCTAATTCTCTATCCACTCTCATGTTCACACATGATGTTTTTAGAAAAAAATGCATTAATTCTCATTTTTCTTGTTTAATTTGGATTTATAGTTCTGCAAATTTCGTTTTTTTCCTTTTTCCTTTTTAATTTTAAACGGTTGGCGGGTTGGGTTAGGGTTAAAGCATGTTGGGTTTGGGTTTGATTTTTCAACTTGTTTAAGTGAACAGGTGAGGGTTGAAGTTTTCAACCCGTTTATTAAACGGGTTGAACCCGAAGGTGACCCAACCCGACCTGTTTACTACCCCTAGTTAAGTTATCAACCCTTGGAAGAGAAAAGTGGTGGGTGCAAGATATGGGTATACAAACCCATTTTTGAGAGACAGAATAACTCTTGCAAGCGAGAGAAAGAAAGCTCGTGAATTCTGTAATCTATTGAGAGAAGAGAGAGAGTTTGTATCCCATGGACGTAGGAGCGATTTGAATCCGAACCACGTAAAATTCTTGTGTTCTTCGTTTATTTTCTGCTTTGTCGAATTTCTCAACACATAATGTTATATAACACACGTATGGGTGTGCAAAACTACTAGATATAGAAACTTAGCGTCGTCTCAATAATGAGATATATATATATATAATTTATTATGTTATAGTTAAGTGCGACTATTGTAGAACCCAACCGAGTGCCCAATGCAGTGAACATGCATATTAATACAATTTTTTACGAATCTAACGGCGAACTAAATCATATAGCTTACGGACACAAGCACATGCATGCAGACATCATTCTTGAAAACATAAGATGAGAACACATAGCGATAATTAAGGACGTGAACTTAATCATAAAGAATAGGAGACAATCTTGGAGAAACAAGAACGTCCAACGGCGTCGCTTTGCTGTTCGTCATCCCAGCGCTTTCAGTCATGTCAATCGCTTCATCATCCACCGTAGCAAAGTCAAACGCATGGAGCACGTTCGCAAAAACCTGATGAAGCATCTGCACGCCAAAATTCGACCCGGGACAGATCCTACGACCCGCCCCGAAAGGGATCAGTTCGAAATGCTGTCCAAAAACGTTCACATTCTTGTGAGCTCCACCCAAAAATCTCTCTGGTCTGAACTCTTCGGCATCTTCCCCCCACACTTGAGTATCCCTCTGCAACTTCCATACGTTCATCACAAGCCAAGTGCCTTTAGGGACATGGTAGCGTCCTCCAATGGATACGTCTTTGCTGAACTGCCTTAGCCCCCCTAATGGCCCGCCTGGGTACAGCCTAAAAGCCTCTTTAACGACTGCTTGCAGATAGCTTAAGGAGCTTATGTCTGATTCTTTCACTTGCCTTTCTTTTCCGACAACTCTTTCAAGTTCTTCTTGAAGTTTCCTTAGAACGCGGCGGTTGTTTAGTATGAGGGATAATGTCCACTCTAGCATTACTGCCGTCGTATCAGTCGCACCAGCTATCAAAACCTGCCATTGATATATAAATATACAAGGAGTTTTTCTGATAGCAGAGAGAGCAAAAAAGAAATAGGAAAAAAACTGATTTTATTTACCAAGCAAGTTGCTTTGACGACTATATCGGCGTCGTAATGATCAGCCTGAAGGGTCCCACGAGCTAGTTCTTCTAATATCACGTCCATGAAGTCTTGGTACTGTTTGTTCTTCTTCCCTTTGTTTGCCTTGTGTTCTTCTAACCAAACGTCCATGATGACGTCGAGTTTCTTGGCTATCTCCTTCATCTTCCTCTCATGGCCGCCTATGTCCAGCCACGCAAGGTACGGCAGAGCGTCGCCGGGCACGAACACGCCCATGTAGTGAAACCAATCCCTCATCACCTGTCGCTGTCTCTTCCCTTCCTCATCATCGGCGCCGCCGTCGTAGAGCCTCTTGCCGACCACCATCTTCACTATGACGTTCAAGTTCAAGTGTGCGAACCAGTGCTTCATGTCCACCAAGACGCGCCGGCCAGGGGAGCCCCTCTCGTTCGTCCACACCTTATAGAGATCTTTCACGGATTCTTTAATCTCAGACATGGTGAGATGGCCCATCAGTTCTAGCCTGTGGCTGGACAGGACCTTCATGGACATGAGCTTCCGTGTCTCGCGCCAGTAAGGGCCGTACGGCGCGGAGGCAAACATGGCGAAATCGTAGCTCATGTGCTTGAATGCTCTGAACTTGGGACGGTCTGAAATTGCTACGTCGTGGGTGGTGCACAGCTCTTTGACCATTTCCCAGCTGCTGACTACAAGGACTCTGTTCACGCCGAGCCTGATGGTGAAGATGGGGCCGAGCTTATCAGCCACGGCGGCTAGCTTGAAGTGTGGGAGCTCGGCGTGGGATGTGCCGCTCAAGAGGTGGAGGTGGCCGACGAATGGCCGTGAGCCGCCGGCTTCTGGCGGAGACTTGAGGCCTTCTTCTTTCGATTTATTATTTATTTTCGTCCATATGAGGAAAATAAATGGTACGGCGAAGGCAAATAATGCTCCAATCATGGATGAATTGAATTCCATCCATACTTTTACCATCATGTTTTGCCTTTTGGTATGATGAGAGAGGTATAATTTATTTTTTCGACTGCACTTACTATATATAATAGCATAACTATTTCCAAGTATAAAATTATTACCGGTTACTAATCATTTATCTCAGTTACGCTGCGATTACTCGTCTGTATAAGATTGTGTTACATAATTTTATCTCAAGTTTATACTCTTGATATTTATATAGATGATATGTTCAATTTGTAATTTTAACATCACTATATATTGTTTTTATCTGGTTTGGTTTACAAACATAATAAAAATTTTGTCTCCATATTATTTGTAAGTTTACTAAAGTAACCTTTATTTCATCAATATATAGTTTACAAAATAATTATTTTTTACGAACGTCGAAAAATATAAGATATGAATGTCAATTTAATCGTCATGAAATAAGGAATAAAATAGTATTGTTTATTATATTTACCATATAAACTACATGAAATAAAAATAATTTTATGATTGGATGGAATAAGGATATATTGGTATTTTTGCTATTAATAGGGGGTTGTATTACTTATCTCACCTCCTACCCTTGTCTTGGGTTAAGTAAGCCTTTATCTTGTGTTATACACTAAAGTAAACACGGCGGATCATTTGAGTGAATATATACTACTTAAGTATATAGAATAACGGCGTTACTCTTACTAACACGGCGCACCCCAAGCTTGAATGCTCGCACCATTTAATTATTTTTTGACACTCGCGCACACCCAAGCTTGAATATTTCGTACCATCTAATCATTAACAAAACGAATACTCCTTTTCACACATGTTTAACACCAGCGCACCCCAATCTTGAATATTTCGTACCATTTAATTATTATTAAAACTAATACTCCACTCTAAATGCACATGCTATAATATATAAATATATAATATTAAATTTATTTTAATTCAAAAAGTTAATTGAAATTATGTACATATAGAAATCGTAAAACTAAAAGTACAAGAATTAACTAAAAATAATAATTAATTACAATAGTAATTAAAAGATAGTTCATGGTTTTTAAATTTTATTATTAATCTTTTGTATTCATAAAATAGAAGGCATATATAGTTATTATAATTAAGCTACTAATCTTGTATGTTTGAATTTGTCCGATGAATAACTGGTCTTTTTATGGACAATTCAAATGCTTTCGACGACTTCCTTAATTTATGTTTTTCAAAAGCTTAGCTTTCAACCACTTATAATTTATTGGATCATTACAAAACCACCAAAAGACGTAAGCTAATAATGAGTTCAAACAAGGCCGAAGTCTTTAAGTTAAGCCATCCCAGACCATACGTGTTTCGGGAAATAAGCGGGTCTTGGATCTTCTTATCAATTTGGGTCGGATCTCGACCCAGCCCATATCAATTTTGAAGAAAAAAAACATACCCGAGCACTTCGAATCGAAATGCAATTGGGCCGCTGATCAACTTATTCAAAGATTGGTGCAAGAAGATTTGATTTTAATTAATTACAACCACCTATTGACTTTTATTTTATTACGTCGTGGGTGCATTACATTACATACATTTAGTAAGAGTCACTTGTGGTGTCGTTTTTTTTCCTTCGTTCGCCTCGTTTGTTACTAAAGAACAACCATTTGGTTAAAAAAAAAGGAATGTCAATCGATCAATCATGTGATGTAGTGGTGGAGTCGCAGAAAATCGCGGCGGACTTGCGGTGTCAACTTCTTTTCCACCCAATTTTCAATCCCAACACGCAAAGATGAGAATGTGAAAAACCAATAGAAAGTCAAAGGAAATATCTCAAGTGGAAAAAAAGAAAAAAATGAAGGCATATTATATGAGTAGTGTTCTGTCAATATAATTTACATTTATAATACACGTATCTGCAAGTCAAGCTTTTTCCGAGATTACTCAAACAACAAATCGCGTCCACCAACGATGCTACATTTTGCTATATATATGGAATGAGAGTATAGAAAAAAGAAGCTACGATAATCCCTGTATCAGATCTGTACATTTTGTCATACATTGATAAAGAAAGGTATGGATTTTCAGCTGTCCCACATACGTCAAAGCATCCTTAAATGTTTTACTGCCATGTTGAGATAATGTCTTTTGTTTTATGCTTTCTGGGGTTAGTTCTTGACGATAACGATGATACTTTGAATGGATTTGAGGTGCATTGTCGATCTGGGCTGTTTTGATTTGTGTGGTGGATAAATTGAAATTGCAAGTAATTCGAGGCATTCTGTTTTTAATCAACCAGCATTGGCATCTTTGTAATAGTAACCTGAATGAAATTGTCTTTCTGTTCAATTCTTTTGTAACTAATTTGTTCTTATCGATCTTGCGTTATGTGTTTACTATAACAACGTGATGTTTATTGCCTCATCACTTACGTCCTGTGACTTGATGTTTCTCTTTGTAGATGAAACCTGGTACTGATCTCATGATTAAGGTTGATCTTAAATTCTTAATAACTTGCTTTTTTAATGTAGGTCCAAAGCATGGCCTTAGGTAAATACTCGAGAATCGATGGCAGAAAATCACCGTCAAACTATTGGTCGACGGTGACAGTTGTGGTTTTCGTTGCTCTGTGTTTAGTTGGGCTATGGATGATGACATCATCATCGGTTGCACCCGACGAAAACTCAGACGTCTCAGAGGGAAACAAGAATGAGGTTAGAACACCTGTAACTGAAGAAATCCCTGAGAATAACAATGATGGTAGTAACAACGCAAACGACGAGGAGAAACCAAAGCAGTTTGAGGACAACCCAGGCGATTTGCCTGACGATGCTACGAAAGGGGAGGCCAATAATGTGAAGTCGAAGCAAGAGGAGAATAGTGATAATATGGGCACGAACAAGGATGAGAAAAACGATAAGCCCGAGGATACAGAGACAACCTCTGAAGAAAAGTCCAAAGAGAAATCTGATGGTGATAATAAGGAAGACGGAGAAGAAAAGAAGGATGACTCAGAAAACGCCAAGGAAAAGAATGCTGATGGCGACTCTGAAGCTGGTGGACAGAACAATGACGATAATACTTCTCGTGATAAAGAAGATGGAGAAGAAAAGAAGGACGAGTCAGAAAAAACTGAGGAAAAGAAAGTTGATGGCAACTCTGAAGCTGGTGGACAGAACAATGGTGATAATAATTCTCGTGATAAAGAAGATGGAGAAGAAAAGAAGAACGAGTCGGAAAACACCAAGGAAACCGAAGTTGATGGCGAGTCTGAAGCTGGAGGACAGACCAATGAAGATAAAGAGGAAAAACCTGGCGAAAATTCCAGTGAAAATGATGGAGATAAGAGTGGGAATCAAACAGAAGATAACAAAAAAGATGTGCTTCCTTCTGGGGCTCAGTCTGAGCTTTCCAGTGAAACGACGACTGAAAATGGAGCATTCTCGACGCAGGCTACAGAGTCCAAGAATGAGAAAGAAGCTCAAAAGTCTTCCTCAGACGTTCACAGCAGTAGTAGCAGTTGGAAACTTTGCAATACAAGTGCTGGGCCAGATTATATCCCTTGTCTTGATAATCTGGAGGCAATAAGGAAACTTAAAACGACCAAGCATTACGAGCACAGAGAGAGGCATTGTCCCGAAGACCCGCCTACATGCCTCGTTCCATTGCCTGACGGATACCAACGCCCAATTGAATGGCCTACGAGTCGAGAGAAGGTTAGGTTATAAGCTACTAAAACAAGATTGACTGTGTAATAATAAGCTTCTCCTTAAATAATCTTCTCTTCAGATTTGGTACCACAATGTTCCTCACACCAAACTTGCTGAGGTGAAGGGACACCAAAACTGGGTCAAAGTTAGCGGTGAATATCTTACCTTCCCTGGTGGTGGTACCCAGTTTAAGCATGGTGCTCTACATTACATCGACTTCATACAAGAGGTAACATATTTAGTTAAAATCACTCCAATGCTATAGTATGCGATGACCATGGTTTTCTTGCATTCCTTCAGTCGGTTGTACTTGAATGTTTTTTTACTGTAGTCTGTGCCTGAACTTGCCTGGGGAAAACGGTCTCGAGTTGTTCTCGATGTGGGCTGTGGTGTAGCTAGCTTTGGAGGTTTCCTCTTCGATAGAGACGTTCTTACCATGTCGTTAGCCCCGAAGGATGAACACGAAGCTCAGGTTCAATTTGCACTTGAAAGAGGGATACCAGCAATATCTGCTGTTATGGGCACGAAGAGGCTTCCCTATCCAGGGCGAGTTTTCGATATCGTTCACTGTGCACGTTGTAGGGTTCCCTGGCACATCGAAGGTAGTTTCATTACATCAAAGATTAGGTAAGAAAATATCAGTCTCTCGTGAAAATGAGGAATTTAACAGTGTGTGATGACATAATATAGGTGGAAAACTTCTCCTGGAGTTGAACCGCTTACTGCGTCCCGGTGGTTTCTTTGTTTGGTCTGCAACTCCTATTTATCAGAAACTACCCGAGGATGTTGAGATTTGGGAAGGTATATATGATGAGCATATTACTACGCCTTCTCTAGGTTGCTAGATTTTCGTATCTGACAAATATGGTGATCTCCTGGTAATCTCGATAGCCATGAAGAACCTAACGAAGCAAATGTGCTGGGAAGTTGTTTCCATCACGAAAGACAAAGTAAATGGAGTGGGAATAGCCGTATATCGCAAGCCCGCCTCGAACGAATGCTACGAACAGAGGTCACAAAATGATCCTCCTCTTTGCCAAGAATCTGACGATCCCAACGCTGCCTGGTATTGCCTCTTTTCTTATTCCAAACCAAGTAACGTAAAAACCCATCAAAACATCAATTTTTGATAGAACCGGCTATTTTTTCCATCTTTGATATGATAAGGAACATCACTTTACAAGCATGCATGCACAAGATTCCGACGTCCTCGTCTGAGCGAGGGTCTCAGTGGCCTGAAGAATGGCCTTCGAGGGTTGGAAAATCACCGTATTGGCTGTCAAGTTCTGAAGTTGGAGTCTATGGAAAACCAGCACCAGAAGATTTTACTGTGGATTACGAACATTGGAAACGTGTGGTGAACAACTCGTATCTCAAGGGACTTGGAATTAACTGGTCTAATGTGAGGAATGTCATGGACATGCGTGCTGTCTATGGAGGGTAAGCCAAAAACCAGACAAGATAAAAACAACTTATGATTTTTGTTTCTCCTAGAATCAGCTGATAACTTTGCTATTGCAGATTCGCCGCTGCTCTTAAGGACTTGAACGTATGGGTCATGAACATCGTTGCCATTGATGCCCCTGACACGCTGCCCATCATTTACGAAAGAGGTCTCTTTGGTATTTACCACGATTGGTGCAAATCGTTCAGTACTTACCCAAGATCTTATGACCTTCTCCACGCCGATCATCTCTTCTCCAAGATAAAATCAAAGTGGGTACTGAGAAGTGTCCTCCTAATGATCTTCGACACAAGCATCTTTAAATTCCTATCCGATAGCTTAATGATTTATAACTTTTGAAACAGGTGCAATCTCCCTGCCTTGGTTGCTGAGGTTGATCGAATCTTGAGACCCGAGGGAAAAATCATCATCCGTGACACTGTTGAGATCATTACAGAACTCGAAATCACCTTCAAGTCTATGCAGTGGGAGGTTCGCTTGACCAATTCCAAGGACAAGGAAGGTCTGCTCTTTGCCAAGAAATCAATGTGGCGTCCCAAAGAGCAAGAGACGCTCAAATATGCTGTTGCTTGAATGATCTTCAAGAAAATTCCTCACTCCTTACCATTTTTATCATTCTTTTATTGTAACCTATATCAACTGTAGTCTGTAGTTACTTACCTGGTAAATCATGTCGTACCATGTCCCAGCCAGAAGCTGGCGACTTTGTTAGTCCTTTCGTTTGTATTCGTTACCATAGTAAAAGCACATTTGTTCAAGTTGACAGCTTTCAATGACATGAAAGGCCACCGCCGATCAATCATATACTGTAAGGACATGAAACTGAGTCAGGCAATTCAGAGTGAATAGCACGAATCGACGCCGGCGACTTACCAGCGAGCATCTTCAAATGTTCGGCGGCCAGTGAAAGCATCCCCGTGTCAGTCAAGTACTTTAGTAAAGTCACATTGGCCTGATGACAATCTATTTCATCGGTCAGATTATGCAGTAACTCGGAAGCTGTTTGAGTAAAACCTGCCAAAAAAATAGAGCACGCTTTGAACAATATGGCGACCGTTCTTCAGATTTTCATAATAATAATAATAAAAAGAAGTATGTCTCACAGATCTTATCACCTTCTTTACATAGGCAGAGAACATATGCACTCACTACAGAGCTTTTATATGCGACATTTTGTTCGAGGAACGTGTTAAAAACCTGACGAGCTGTTTCGAGGTTTTTCTTCTGGCAAAGGCCTTGGAGGAGGGATTTGCATATCAGTTCAGTCGGTTTGATACCTTTCTCAACCATATGATAAAAGAGACGACAAGCATCATCAACTTCCCCAACTTCTGAAAACTTAGTGATAAGTATGTTGTAACTCTCCGAATTTCCACTGCAACCACATGCAAACATCTCGTCCCACAATCTTTTTGCTGGCTGTAATAGATCTTCCTTACAGCAAGCTTCAAAGAGACGATTATACGTTGAAACGTCAGGTTGAAAACAGTTCTTCCTCATTTCCTGGAGTATAGCATACCCTTCCTTAACTCTCCGTGCTTCACACAACAACGAAATCATGGCGTTGTAACTCTCCATGTCTCTGAAATACTCTTTGCTTGACAGAAGTTCGAAAATTTCAACCAAGGTATCAGCTTTGTCATGCTTACAGAGATTTTCGCCCAAGTTAATCAAAGTTAGTAAAGTTGGAAATCGTTCTTTCTCAAGCATGAACCTTAGAAACGACGCAGACTTCAGAGGATCAACTGCCGACACAGATCCAATCAAAACATTCAAAACATCGTCATCGATTGGGAAACTGCCACTCACAATCACTTCCCCTAGCTCTTTAGCTTCAACCAACAGTCTCTCTGATACCAATTTCAAGATAAACTCTCTATAATCGCCACTCCTCGGCGCCACGCCCAACTTCCTCTTCCTCTTCAAAACGATCTCAACATCGACGACAAATCCCATGTTGTGTAGCGCCTCAGCCACAACTCTGTACGCCATAAAATCTGGCTTATAGCCGCGTCTCCTCAGCTCCTCTAATGCATGGTCTGCTTCCTTCACACGACCTTCTCCACACAATCCATGAACCACCAACAGCGCAACGACTGACCAGTCGAACTCGGAACGCATGTCAACGTTCCCAACTTTATCCAACTCACGAAGAACGTCGCCCAACCCTCCCTTGGCACAAACCCTCCACAAAAACACGCCCAAACCGAGCGCGCTCAATGGGACTCCTCTGGCAATCATTTCATCGAACATCTTCCGAGCACTCTCAACTCTGATTTCAGCAGCCAAACTGGCGAGCAGCGAATTACAAACATCAACACCCAGGTCCAAGAAATCCCGTCCCGCGTCGTGGAGCACCGAAAAGGCCAAGTGTGCCTTCCTTCCAGACAGAAATGAACGTATAGCTTCCGCGTACGCCGAGGGGTGAAGCGTGACTTTCTGGGTCCTAGCTTGGATCAACAGCTTCTGAATCGAGTGTATCTGACGGGCGACAGAGAGTGATTTAAGAAGCGAATGGTATGTAATCGACGTGTGGAGGTAGGAAGGTTGCTGTGAAGCCCAGTTGAAGAATCCGAGCGCAAGCGAATGGTGGTTAATTAGGTGAGGGTCGATGACTTTAGCTACAAGGGTTGGGGTAAGCGAATCGCGGCATTTCAGCCTGTGTAAGGTCTGTTCGAGCGTGGGTGACCACTGACGTGGTGGTGGCGAAGTTGACGTGAGAAGGGCTCGGCTGATATCTGTCGCCAACTCTGTCACTGTCCGTCTCATCGTAAAGCTCTTTCTCAAGCAATCTTCTCTCGACTGCTTCAGACAGTGAACAATTCAGTTGGGAACATGATAGTTTTGCTTTTGACAAGTGCCCACGTCTAAAGATCCTATCTTTATCCAAAATTTGCCTATCTTGGTGTGGTAAAGGAGAAAGGACGCTTCCATGATTTGTTGGTTCTTAATATTAGAGAGAGATAGTCGATAAATAACAAAAATCAATAATCGAGTGGTAAACGTAAAATCTTTATTGAAGAACTGAGTCGTGAGATAATAAATAAAAAATCATCAAAAGAAAATATAAACCCCTTTGCGCCGTGGATGCCCGCCACCATCAGCTAGTTTTTAACAGGACATGGGAGGAGGGAGGAAGAACCTTAAAAGGGCCGCAGAGGAAGAGACCGTGAATCTTCAAGACAATCAAAGCATAATGCAGGTCTTGAATCTTAGAGGTTCCAATCTTATTGAGGTATTTAGCCTTCGCAGTTTCGTCCCAATCAAGCAGAAGAAGAAAGAAGAATGATATTTTTACCACTGCTACTATAACTTTAGGTCATGGACGCAAAAGGGCAGCAGAAACTGCTTGCGATTTTTCCTGCGAAATTTCAAAGGAGCATGTGGATTAAAAGAGGTATATGATGCCTGAAGTGAAGGCTTTGGTGACATCGAACACCCTTTACTTGAATTAACTAGCTCTCTTTCCTTTTTTTCTTTGTAATTGTATAGTGGCATGCTTGTGTTCGGAGTTATAAATGCTGGTGATCACTCTTTTGATCACATAAATAATGTCAGGCCTGAGACATTCAAGTCCACTACCAGAGAAATCTCAATTCAAGATCAAATCTCTGTTAGTTACCAAAATGATGAAGGTTCTTCTAGTGACGATGATTCAGATGGGCTTCCACCATTGGAAGCAAATACGAATAGACTAAATCCTAGCAGTTGAGGTCAGATGCTACATCAGAATCAGATTCTGAAACTGATGATGAGTTATCAACCATTGTGCTTCAATGAGCTAAGAGTGTTTTTGTTTGTGTGTGTCGAAGGCATTATGTGACAGAATACTTATCAGAATGGATTCTAACTATCAATAAATACTTTCTACATATCGTGTGTTTGTGTGCTGATGAGACATAATCATGGTTCAAGGCTAATGCATGGGAGGGGGAAATCTCACACGCAGAGAGAAGCAAGGATTCTCATGTATGACGTTGCGCTATAATACAGCTTTCTCGAAGGTATGCAGACTACTGCCGCCTATACTTTGGCCGTACAGTTATTAGCCCAGGCCTCGACTCGTCAAAACGATAGCTGGAGAAAATATATAACGAATATCAAAGCTCAATAGATTTTGTGAAACTTGAAAATGTGTATTGTAAAATATAGTGCGACAATATATAACTGATACGTGAAATACGAGAAAACCAAGTAAAAAAATTGAGCTTGACCTGTTATCAGTAAGAAAATTTCTGATCGCATAAGGAAGCGATGCTGCTCCACGGCTATGATTGCCCTTTCCTGTAGAATATGCAAAGTGGTCGTTTACTTCAATCTTCAACAAACTGTAATCACTTGAGAATTGTGTCATAGGTTGAAAAGATATATCATACCTGTAATCACTTGCAGCGATGTAGGCCTTTGCCGAGGTAGGGGGACTTGTTTCATAGACCTTTCCAACTCCTTATGGGTTCCATTCAAAGTAGATATGGATTCGACGGACTGTAAACGATCAGCCAATGCTTGAACTGCTTCTGTTGCGTGAAGACCATGCAAATCCAAGGTCCATACATCATTGTTAGAATTTCTGAGAGACAGAATTTCCTTGGCTGCCTTGGAATTGAGCTTCTCAGCAGCATCCCATTCTTCTTGAGCTTTAACTGATAACTGGTGTGCAATGTAGCGGTCACCCTTTGCATATGCATCGTTAGCAGCCTTGGAGTGACGGGCCGCCGATCTGATCAAATGCAGAAGCAGACATCAAAGAGTTTCACTGACATACCGTAATAAACAGAAAAGATTGACTATTCATTTTCCATGTATTCTCATATACACGAGTAGGCGGATGTAAGAATAATCAAAACCAAAAGAAAATTTCACCTGATCATCTTCATTGCATCTTTTCGGTGGACCAAGTAAATATCGTCCTCATCCCACTCAGGCTCAGGTTCCATAGGCAAGGACTTGAGAATATCCAGGAGAAGCTTTGACGGTGGCCCATCATCATATTTGGCTACCATAACGTTATTTTCCTTCTCTACGAGAGAAACACCATGAGCATCTGCTGCAGATGAAGCATTATTCAGTACAATTGACTCAACTTCCTCGCACTCGGTTTCCTTGTCATCCGATTCACTGGCCAGCATTGCTTCAAGTAAAGCCGATGCTTCATCAACATCATCTCCAACGCCAGCTAAGACATCCTTAACTAGGCTTTCATCAGCCCAAGGATGCAGTGCGTTTAGCTTCTGAAACGCCTCAATGGTAGTAACTGAATTCTTACCAGCATGAGGAGTGGCACCAAAGAAAGATTCACCAGCTGATTCTCGAGTATTTAGATGATCATTGTCAGCATCCACTAGAGGAACATTCTTGGAAGATGCTACTACAGATGAAAAGGGCCTCTCTATGTTTTTGCCTGAATAGTGACGATGGGTATCTAGGTGGCCAGTTTCTGATAACATTGGATAATCCTCTTTCGGACCAAGTTTGGATATTTCATTACCGACTAGCGGGTTTTGTCTCTGGTGAAGGTCAAATGCCTTCCAACCAGAAGTGCTTCTAAGTTTAGGCACTTTGCCTTTCACACGATTTGAACTACTCATCCTACAACTAAAAAAAAAAATTCTATTTTGGTCGTCACAGAATCGCATAAAATTACTGTGCGCTAAGCTTTAACTGAAGAATCAGGACAACCGCAGAATTTCGGACTTCTCGTGCATAGATTGAAAATACCAGAAAACTGCGCTTGGAGTTCAAAACACAAGAATTAATTACACAGTTGCTTACAAATCAAGGAATCACAAGACGAGGAGGCGTTTTCATCCAAGTAACCAAGGCGTTGACAGAAAGCTTGCGGTTGTGCGGCTTAGACGGCGATACGGCGAAATCTGGGACGATAACATCAGCTCCGAAGGACGAACGCGAGCGTGATCCATAAAGCAAAACGAAGCCGCAACGAAAAATATATATTCGACACTCGCACAACCCCAATTCCCAGCAAACAACAGAGATTACAGAAGAAAAATTAACCCGCCGCGTAATTTCTTATTGCCTCGTGTCGTTTGATTGGTGTTCTTCTTACAAAGTCAGGTGAGGAAGTCGCGGGTTTGCAACTAGTGGAGGATATTGATGCCACGTGGACGATGTTAAAGCATTTTGTGTTGGCTTCGGCCCACTATGACATCTTGAGCCCAAATAATTGAAAGGAAACATCTCTCTCTCTCTCTCTCTCTCTCTCTCTCTCTCTCTCTCTCTCGTGATATAACGGTGATAAACGGTTAGAATTGGACATGTTGTAGTGTAATAATCGCGATGAAGCAATGGTTGGTAATCTTCATGCAACAGTTTTATACATAGCTTGATAACCACATATGCTAGTTTTATCAAATGATGATAAAGTCGGCCTCTTTGCTTGGCCTTAAAATTCATTACAAAAACTAGTAGCTAGCTAGTACTTGCTTGCAATGAATGCACTAGCTAGCGTCTGAAACTCCATGGCTGGCGAGTGGGAGCAGTGCCTTCGTCTTCAGTAGCACGGTGCTTAACGAGGGTGTAAATTCCCGAGCCAGCTATAGCCCCTAAAGTCGGCGCGACCATATAAATCCATATCGCTTTGTAGTTCCCAGCTGCAACCGCCGGCCCTAGGGTTCTAACTGGGTTCATCGACCCACCGCTCGATGGCCTGCAATTGCACACAACAAAAATGAGATTACTGAGTGAAACCTATTATAGGAGCTACATTCCATTCACTTACCCTGCGACTAGGATATTGAGCATCACCGTCGCTCCAACGGCTATCCCCGCCAGTTCTCCCACCTGTGGTACGGACAATATAGTAAGTACGTAACGAATTATAGAGAGAGAGAGAGATGATGTATATATAAATACTGACGGCTCTTGTATCAGTAGCGACGGCCGTGACGACGAACAAGAGATTGAAGGTGATCAAGAACTCCAAGGCGAAGGCCTGGCCGGTCCCCACGGTGGGGACGGTGACGCCGCCGGACATGAAGGGATGGAAGACTCCTTTCAAGGCGAAGGAAGCGCAGACAGAGGCGCAGACCTGGGCGGCGACGTACGCAGGGACGTGGGCCCAAGGGAAGTGCCTCAGTGCCGCGAATGCTATGGTGAGAGAAGGGTTGAGGTGGGCGCCGGAGATGTGGCCGGTGGATAGGATCACGATCATGACGGCTAAGCCGGCGCAGGCGGCGTTTCCTATGAGCGTCTCGGAGTTTGCGTACTTTTGGTTCACGATGGGACCCGCCGTTGCGGCGAAGATGAGGATGAACGTGCCCACGAACTCCGCTCCAAGCTGTTGTATGTCAACGCCCGTGTTTCATTATTTTAACTTTAATGCCATTAATTGTATATACAAATACGAGTACGACCACACAAGTGGGAAGCGTAACTACTACAAGTCAAAAACTAAATAAAATACGTGACCGGACCACAACCGTATACTTCAAAGATAGATTTCAATCTCAATCAAATCTTGTCTCTTCAATTAATAAGACTCATAAGGATAAAATAGAGCAGTCGAGTGGACGATGTGGACGGGAGCTCATTACTTCTCGTGCTTATTAGATGATAAAAAAGACGGAAAATATTTTCGGCCGTTCACAATCGAATCGACAGTACAGCCATCTCGAGGCTGTAATCAATCTGGACTTTGCATGTATTTCAGACCAAGCACGTAAGCGAGAATCTCTTGTATTATTATCGTTGATTGTTTAAGTTTGCATTAGTTTTGGATGTCTATTCAATTATTCAGTGAAGAACTTGTTGTCGACTATTCGTATGTTGACTAAAATATAACAAATACTGAGTTCCATTCCAACAATGATGTAATGAAGCTCAGTACATAACTGAAAATGCCAAACCTGTCATTCATTCGTCTGCTTGGAACATAAGGCGTAATTTGATAATTAATTGCCATAGTTTTACCGTGTAAGACAACGTTTAAGTACTAAAACCAATAAAGTAATTTTAAAGTGATTGCTCCGAGGTATAATATATGATAAACTAGCAATTTAGGAGGATTACCTTGCGTGTAAGAGAGATGTCTGGCACAGTGAAGTCAGTGAGGCAACTGTGTGCCGCGCAACGTTGCATTGACTTCCGATCATACGAATCACTGCGAAACGACGACGTCGGCTTGAACGGCGCCGGAGTGCCTGGAGTCGCCGGCGTCCCCATCTCACAATCCGCCATATATCACAACCACTCTAAGAAAAAAGTCAGCTAAACAAAACCTCGTAATATATATGGTTCGGGTTTTCTTTGTAAGTCGGATGTTATGAAGTTGCTGCTAATAAACATCGCTGAACACATTGAAATCATAAACGTATGTTAAGACTATATGCATGAATAGAGAATAGGACGAAGATGAACAAGGATGGATGAGAGAGCAGAGTCATGTTGGATAATGCAATCAACATGTTTATTCCGTTAACTGTTGAGAGGAGAATAAATAGAGGAGCTTGCAGAAATCTATTTATTAATTTATTTTTTACTTTGGCATTGGCATGCTATGAATTATTGCTTTTTCGGAGGAAAAGTCAATGGCCGTAGGCCTTTTTGTTTATTGTTAAAATACATTTTGATGCGTGATTGAAAAAGACATTGTCAACTAGTAGCATAGCAATCAATATTGCCTGCTTTTCGATAGGTAGATAGATGATAGATTGATAGGCAATAATTCATTGAATAAAAACAAAAATAATTTCTGATGTTACAATTACAATAAGATAAGAAGGAAAAAAAAAAAAATGTTGGAGCGTCAACTTGTTATGTTCATGGCCCGCCCATAACTTGCGACCCAAATATGTTGGGCCTAAACCAATTCCTTAAAATCCCGACAGAGGTTTTTCCACCTCTGTCTCCGAGCTTTTACTTTTAAAACCCTTGGAATTCAATTTCCTTGAATTGATGTTCTTCGTTGGTTTATCGTCCTCCAAGCAGCGAAGTGGCGCATGAGCTGATTTACTATAGGTAATCATTTTCAATTTTTTTTTTGTTATGTAGTGTCAGTAGTAACCGTGTTTCAAGCCACTGTATCGATACTATGCATTTCGTTTTTCTAGAGGTTGTTGGTTATAATTTCGTAGTTTTTTTTTTCTTTTAACTCCTCTTTGGCTTTTTATTCGCTTTACTGAACTTGAATTTCCATTTGATAATAGTCAAGGCTCTTTGTCGCTTTTATGTTAATTTTAGCGTGGACATTCCATTACGTTTATGCAGAGTGCTTTCAGTAGAAACTTGTGAAGTTGCAGTTCCAGCTCTCTTTTTTTTTTTGTTTGTTAACCTTTTCCCACATATTTCGTATTCCAGTTTGCTCTCACAATTTCTTGACAAAAATAGCTCGTCTTCACAATTATAATCGCTGAGGTGTTTTTTTCATTTTCTTTTCTTACTGTTCCCTGAAGTGTCCGATCTGTATAATAGTCTTTGCAAAATGGAACCTAAACCAAAGCTTGTTTGATATGTGATTAAGGTATCTGTTCAAGTCATGTCTGGTGCTCGGCCATTCGTGGATGAGGACGCTTCTTCTGCATCTGCAGATGAAGCAAACATGTGCGATGGGACCAACAACAACAACAACAGCAGACATCATCAGTCATTGGCTGCGAATTCTGGCGTTCGTAAGAGAAGTCGTAAAGCGACGGGAGATGCCATCGTGGATGCCATGCTGGAAATAGCTTCTGCCTCGAAGATGAGGGCCGCTGCCATCATGAAGAACGAGGAGCGTTTCACCATCAGCAAATGCATAAGAGTACTCGACGATATGCACGACCTTGATCAGGGCCTTTACTTTCACGCCCTCGAACTGTTCGAGAGTTCTTCTGCGAGAGAAATATTCATATCGCTTAAAGCGGAGAGACGATTGGCGTGGCTGCAGAGGAAGTTCAGATCTTCCTTGAATTCTGCGGCCTGAGGAGTTTGATAATGCTCTGTTTCTGCTTTCGTTGTTTTAGTTTAGTTTAGGTCATTGCATTGTGAAGTTGAAAAATACTATGATTCACCTTGTAAGTAGTGCTTTATGATCAGATCATAATGGGCCCCTGCCCACGAATAGTGGCTGGCAATTTCTTGGTGTTTATGTACATACTTTTTCAAATTTAGTAAATAGTAATTAAAAATGAAAGAGGAAAAATGACTCAGTTTCGGTCTTCGTCCCAATCGTCGTCACACGGTTGAAAAATCAGGAACTCGTGCCAAAGCTCTATTTTTGTTTGAGAAGAAGGGGTTCTAGCTGCTTGAGTTTGCCGTGTATCTGTTTTTAGAATTAAATTGCGAAAATGGATCCAGAGCAAACGTTTATTAGGGTTCAAGAAAGATTTTCCGAGGTGCTAACCCCAAGAATTCGAGCCAAGCTGGAGTATTTGTTCTTGTTATTGGCGATCACTAATTTCTGTATCCTCGTTGTTATGCACGCCAATTATGTTCAACAGGTTCACTCCCAATTTCGAGTCTTCACCTTTACATTTTCTACCATCGTTCCTTGTGTTTTAGGTCTAAGTTTGGTAAATTGACCAAAGTTTCGATCAAGGTCTGGAATTTTTTCAATTTGTTTTACTTCTCTTTTTCTTTATTTTACCATGCTGATATTGGTTTTGGTGTTGCAATTGAGTGGTGAAGCCTGGGTGTTCTAGTGAGTTCTCTCGCGTTAACATGTACGAGGCTCAGATTATCAGGATAAAGGTATGATTGAATTGATTGATTTGTGTTTTGGATGCCGTGTTCTCCATTAGGAAATTGTCCGAATTCGGTCTATTTCGTCTGGATATTTATTTTGACATATTTCCCGAATAAATTTAATTCATGCAGATTACGAGTGCAGGCTTGTGGTCTCACAATGAGACTGACTATGATGTGGTGGATGGTCCAGGCACAGAAACTAATCCTGATAATCATAAAGCTACCAATGTGGATGGAGATGATTCATCATTTTTCGATTCTTCAAAATCGTGGTTGAGCTGGACAAAATCTGATGCAAAGAGGAGGAAATCCCTTTCAGATATTTGGAAGGCCGACAGTAGTGTTTTTGAATATCAGCAAGAAGGTTCTAGTGATGAAAACATGAAGCCTTCTTTCGATGATTCGACAATGAAGGCCACTAGAGATGTGCCATCATCACGTGGCAGGTTCTTACTTTCACCTAAAGAATCTCTTAGAGCGGCTTTAGTTCATCTTGGCAGAAAATGGCATGGGCGAATATCTTTTGTTCTGAGGTTGGCTAAGAGGATTCTTGCAGGTTTGTGGGTGAGTAGATCTTTGCTATTTGGAAGTATCAAGCATATTTGTTTAATGTGACTTGCGTTTATATTTTTTATTTATGTGAAATACTTTAAGTTAGTTACGTAAGAAATCGATTGAGTACTGGGGATATGGTATAATTTTACAGGCTAGTTAAATAATTTTTTAAGGAACAAACAAATAAATGTTTACGTAAAGTGGGATATATTGTAGGTTAATAAGTTATTGAAAATCCCTAATCCTAGAGGATCCGTGTTATTTAATTGTTTGAGGAAATAGTTACTGGAATATGTTTTATTATATTCAACTAGATATTGCTTTTTTGCTGCAGGATATTGCAGGTATAAATTTGAATTTTGATGTCCCCAAGTGGCTGAAAATCTTGCACTTGGACAGGCTCAACTCTTACGCAGGTACTTGGTTTTTATTCAATCATATTGTTAATGATTGGCATGATATTTCTAGTATCGGAGTGTCTCTTAAAACATTGATATCCGTTTGTTAACTTGGAAATATGACCTCACTTGAGTTATCATTATCATGTAAAATCAGAATTGACTGGCTTTCTTATTCAGTGCAGTGGCTTGAAAAGAGAAGCAATGCATTTGAACCAACTTATTTGTACACCATGGAAAAGGCCGGGTTTTTTTTTTTTTGGCAATTTTTCTTCTACTTATTGCTTTGAGCTTTTATGCTGAAGATGATACGAGCTGGCGTGATGAAATTTTTGTGCAGGGTTATATTTTGCTGCCCGAAGAATCCCGATTAAGGCATCGCATTCGTACCACAAACTTAAGCATTTCTGCTCGGCATAGTTGTTTTGGTAACAGGTAATCTGCACTCTCTCTCTCTCTGTCTCTCTCTCTCTCTCTCTCTCTCTCTCTCTCTCTCTCTCTCTCTCTCTATTTATATATATATACTTTGATCGATGCTGCCGTGCACAGACATTTTTTTTTTTTGTATTTTGTAAGTGATTCCCCACGACACTCAACTTGTCACCTAAACGAACTTAGGAGCAATTTTCATCTTCTATTTCATTTAATTTACTCCTCAAGGTGGCAGCAGCTGCTTATAAACAGGCTTGTGGGATACGACACTATTTTGATGAATAGTTTGCTTAACACTCCAGGGCAAGGTCATGCATAAATTTATAAGCTCAATTATGTGTATGTAATTAGGTTTTTGTCTCTTATCATTGAAGTATATTTGTTAAATGCAGGTTACCTTTATAATTACCAAACAAAGGAGTTCTACAATCTTACTAGCGCTCATGAGCAACCTGAAAATTCGGCCAAATTTGGAGGTTATTTCCTAATATTGCTATCTTGTTTAAAGTTGTAGTAGCAGCTTCATTCCCTCCAAACCTTCTCAAATGATTTTTTCAAAAGAGAGATAAATGAAATTCCAAGACACTATGCATGAAATGACATTCACGGGCTAGCCTCTCTCCTGTTATCTTTCGCAGACTATCTTGTGACAAAGTGTGGTGTGCTTCTAATGTCACTTTTCGTTTTCTTCACAACAACTATGTCAGTGTCATTTACTCTGAGAGAGACACAGACACGTATGCTTAAATTTACAGGTTTGTCTTGAATTTGCGTCTCATGTTCGGATACATAATTCTAAACGTTTGGATAATTCCAACAGAAACTACTTGTATGTGATGAAAATGCTTCGAATAATGAATATGAAACAAGTGAAACTATAATTCTTTCAGTGCAGCTCCAGCATCATGCTCGACATAGACTTCCAACATTTCAACTGATTTTCGTGCATGTTATCGAATCCCTTGTTTTTGTACCGGTCAGTACACACCTTCTATGTAGTACTGAGTTCTGCTTTTCCCCTCAACATTCCCGTGATCTCACCTTTATTTAATCAACTGACCTGAAGTAACTCTTTTATGTTGTTTCAGATAATGATTGGGATCCTATTTTTCCTCTTTGAGTTTTACGATGATCAGTTGCTGGCCTTTATGGTTCTGATTCTTGTCTGGATCTGCGAATTGTTCACCCTCATCAGGTTTTCAATCCTTTCACTATTTACTTTCTCCGTCCACACATTTCTTTTATAAGAATGAGTGGGCAAAATTTACATTCTTATTTGTGCCTGTTATTTCTGCAGTGTTCGGACCCCGATATCGATGAAGTTCTTTCCTCGATTCTTTCTGCTGTACTTCCTCATATTTCATATCTACCTTTTCTCCTACACGCACGGTACCTTCTCACTGATCAACACTCGATATTTGTCTCTTCCACCAATTTTACTGTAATGTCTCGTGACACAACACAATGCTGTTCCCTTGCAGGTTTCTCTTATTTAGCTCTCGCAACCTCTGCTGCCTTTATGCAGCATCTTATACTCTATTTCTGGAACAGATTCGAGGTATTTTGTTCGTTCTTTATCAAACCATTTGTTCTTGATCTTGGCATAACGTAAACCTCTCTTCTCAGGTTCCAGCTTTGCAGAGATTCATGCAAAATCGAAGATCACATTTCCAACAGCACCCAGATTTCCACATCACATCCTCAACTATCCTCGCTTCGACATTACGAATCACAAGATTAAACACACGAAACGCAGACCGTGCCAACACGGGCTTCGTCCCGGGCTCGGTGCTTCGGCCCGGGCCCGATATGGGAGCTCCTAGGAGTGCTGAAACTGGATTTTCTGGCCCCGAAGAAGAGGAACAACGACGCGGTAATAATGAATCGGATAGGTTGGGCAATCCCCTCGATATGGGAGGCCGTCAGGCCGAGGCTGGAGCTTTGAACTCGTTTAGTTCCTTGTTGCTGTGGATCCTAGGTGGAGCTAGTTCTGAGAGCCTCAACTCCTTTTTGTCGATTTTTCGAGATGTTAGGGATCAAGGAGGTCAAGTCTTTGCCCAGCCTCCACAAGAAGAGAATAGTACAGCACAGAATAATGAATGAAAAGTTTCAACTAAAACCAGTGTGTGTCTGTGCGTCTTGATTTCTATTGCCCAGATAGTGCTTGAAGGAAGTTGTTTGCAAATGTTGAAGTTGGGTTGTGTCAGGATCTTGACTAAATGCTGTAACTATGCTAGACAGATGAAATCACAGTTGCTCTTTAAGTGTATGTTATCCTTCCTTCTAAGCAACACTTAATTGTCTGGTAAAAACATAGTCAGAGCCTGTGTTGAAACTCATCGCATAGTGTTGTTAGTCTCATTCACCAGGAGATATGTAATTATGTGCTCCATTAAATATGTGCATGACGAATTTCAGAAACTATGGAACAATGTGTCAGCAAAATCTGACTTGAAGATTGCAGTGATACAAGCATTAGCTCCTCATCAAGAAAGTGCTTCTATTCTAACGTATAAAGGGATCAGAAATGGTGACAACAGCAAGCTCGAAAATTCAAACACAAAATAGAAGATCAAAGTCCTAAATTTTCTTACACATGTCAATGCAGAGGCAGGCAGGCACCATCTGGTGTGAAGAATCTCCAACTTTCAAACCACTAATTAATACTGCTTCACTTTCTCCCCCTACCTTTTGTTTATGTCTTTTACTCAACAACCGTTGTCTCTGTTCTCTCTGGCGCTGCAGTGCAGGTACATTAAATGAGGAAGACTAGGATACAAAAAGGAGTCGTAACGGTCGTGCTGATAGTGTAAGCAAAGCAGGCAAAAAACAGATTCTTTCCATGCCTCGATGCCTTCATAAATGCCTCTCCCATCTCAATTAATTTAGTCGTCTTCTTCTTCGCCGAGTAGAGGGGTAAGAAATGAGCAGCTCAAGTCCCGAGCCACTGCAATCTATTCGCGCCGAGGATGGCGATTTCCATTCGATGCCATCGCAGGAAGGCTTGGAAGAGTATCATCATCTCAAGAAAATGTACAAGCGTTCGCCCGGCCTTAAGTACATGGAATGCCTCAAGAACCACGCGGCCCACATGGGCCTAAACGCCACTGATGGCTGCGGAGAATTCTTGGCGGGAGGCGAAGAAGGAACCATCGAAGCCCTCAAATGCTCTGCATGCGAATGCCACCGTAACTTCCACAGAAGAATACAGTTAGCGCCTGAGGTTTCTTACTATCCTCCGCTGATGTTAGGCCAGCCTTCTGTTGTGGTCAATGCCAATGTTAATTTGGGACAAGAAGTGCAGGCGAACAGTGTAGAAGGCGGAGTGGGAAGTGCAGGGAAGAAGAGGTATAGGACCATGTTTACTCAAGAGCAGAAAGAGAAGATGCTCTGTTTTGCAGAGAAAGCTAACTGGAAAATGCCCAACATGGAAGATTCTGAGGCGAGAGCTTTCTGCCAGGAGATTGGGATCAAGAGGAAGGTTCTCAAGGTTTGGATGCATAACAACAAGTACCAGCAGGCGAAGAAAAACAACGACAACGAATAAAAAAAAACTGGTTAAGAAGGCCATGATGATGACTTGCATGTATATCGCTGCTTCTATTACCTATATAGTATGGACTGCCCTATTTCTAGAACTTCTATGCATATGTAAGATGATTCATATCATCTGAGCTTCTATGACGACTTCATATTTTCTGCAAGCATCGATTATCTGCCAATATAACCTTGAAAAAGGATCTAATTTTATTCAGTGCAAATGTACGTCACAGTGAAACTGTGAAAGTAGCAGCAGCCCATCATTCTTATTACACATTCGCCCAGTTCATGTATACTGATGATACACATGTACGAAAAAAACCAATAAACGAACGATGAATTCATGCAACATCACAAGAGAGAGACGACGATCTACAAAACGTTCTTGGTGGCATCAGTTGGAGGTGGAAACAAGGTAAGCAGCTCTGGCCCATCAGAGATCATCATCCTCTGTTTCGATCTCGGAGATGGGTGCAGATAAAAGCGCTTTTCTTTGATAGCCCTCTCTTCTTCTTCTTCTTCTCCATGGTTGAGCTCAGCCGCCGTTTGCGACGCCGACGATCGCTTGTTGGATGATATCCCCGGCGTGCTTATTGGGCTGGGTGACAAGGACAGGCTAGTCATAATCACGCTCGATGGGCTCGATGGGTAGGCCCAAACAGCGCTGGACCCATACCCACCGCCGCTCGAAGGCTGACTCGCCGGTTGGAGCTGGAAACCGAAGGGTTTTGAGATCTCAATCTTGGGCTTGATCATTCGGTGCCTTCTTCGCTCGTGGAGCTTCGTAGTCGGTTTTGGGGCGGGTGGTTTGACCCGGTCCGGCCCGGTTAGTCGTTGGACCAAATCTTTGAAACATGTCGAGTCGGCCTGAACGTAGGTGGTGTTCGCGGAGGTCGAAGCATTGCCACCGTCGCCGCCAAAGATTGAATCTTGAATTGTTGGTTTGGCCATTTGAGATAATTCGCTGTGTAATATTATGATTGATGCTGTATTGTGTTATATATTCGACAGAAGCTCTACATTAAGGAGAAAGTGGAATTTGTACAGATTTTAAAGACAGCGCCCCTAAACATTTCATTCAATATGAATGGTGGAAGGAGAGGACATGAATATATCTTGCGATTGAAAATGATCATCAACCTCCATTAAAGCAAAGACTACGCCCCTATGACCAGGGTTCTTGGTCAAACTGCAGACCTGTTTGACTCTTGTAGTCTTGTTCTCACCATACACGTGTTGTAAGAAAGAACCGATGGAAAAAGAATTATTATATGACCCATTTTTCATAGAAACAAGAAAAAGGTCAAATAGATTTTTCCGGCTCAATTTTAGCCCCAAACCCAACCCCATATAAGCTTGTGGGGTTCCTCTCTAAAAATAATTGGCAATAGAGTGACTGAACACAGAAGCTTATAAGCCACTCCTAATTTCTTTAATCAACCGATGTGGGATTGGGTTTGCTTTTCACCCAACAATCTTCCTCTCAAATTCAAGACCACCCAACGGGCCTCCCTTACGACGATTATCTGCGCCAAGCGCTTCCAACGCAATCACTGCACCAAGCTCTTTTTCATCATAGATTCATCAATCGTCTTACAAGGGTCGGGGACACACCACCCACACCGTATCTGGGCTAGAATTTCTCCACCTGAAGACACCTCATTTGTTCGTCCACGCTCACCGCACCATGTAGGGATATTTCAGGCCCAATTCTGGCCTAAGCCCAAGCCCGTATAAGCTTGATGAGTTGCTCTCTAAAACCAATTGTCAATAGAGGGAGTGAATCCGCAAGCTTATAAGTCACTCCTAATTTCTTTAATCTAACAGATGTGGGATTGGGTTGGCTTTGCACCCACACACCAAATCAATCAACAGGGCAGCATTGAATAAATAGGCCATCATTTTGAAGGTTAGTTATCAACAGCTTTCAACAGCAATGGCATCTACAGAAACCTCTCTCTCTCTCCCTCTGTGATATATTGTTAGATGAGCTGATATCCAACTCCATTTAATAACAATAATTCGCTCATTAGTTCATTCCTTCACATCGCGTAATAAATGCCAACCAATTTTTTCTGCTTCATAAGTTAATGCACCACCGCAAGAATAAAAATGAATCATCATATCAGATCACTTTTGCTCAAATCATTCTAGACTCAGATTATCTAACCAAGTACAGATATTTAGATACTTTAACAGCAGCGATCAATCACACAATATGGTCGTCATTGAAGAGTTTAGCTTTCCAGTATTTACAAACGACAACATTGTACACAATCCCACGATCTTACCACCTCTATGGAGCATGAGAATCATTAGCAATTCCGAGGCAGACCATGCGGTGAAGAACTGCGAGGGAACTAGAAAGGTCTTCAGAAGAAGCTTTTCTGAAGTAGAGAGTCAGATCTTAATCAGCAGCACGACCAAGTTTGAAGCTGCTGAAGAGAGTATCAGAGATGAGGTTAAGTCTAAGGAAGATGAAGAGAAGATGGATATGCTTTGGGAAGGTTTGAATGATGACTTGTTAGCAGTACAAGGCAATAATGGGAGGACGACGATAGTGAGGTCTTCTTCTTCTTCTTCTTCTTGCTCTCCTTCGATTAACGGATCTGATTTAGAATCTGAACTGCATCATGGAGCGAGTAATAGGGGAGATCGATATCGAAGCTCAGAAGATTATCGATGCAATGATCTGAAGTTCATGCCAAGTGGCGGCGGTGGTTTTGTTAATCCTAGGAAGAGAAAGAACTTGCATTCCGTAGTGAAGATGATGAAGAAGCTCTTCTTGATTCAAGATATGGCCAGGAAGAAGGAGAAATTTAAGCTTTAATTCATTCATGATAGAACTAAAAAAACTGATGTAGTAAATTTAATATGTCAGGTTTTGCCATGTATGGTTTAGACTTTAGAGAAAAGTTGTATGCGGTAGTATAGTTAGAAGAATTAGTTAATCTCTTTCGAGTAATCTAATAGTAATGTAATAATCCTTTTGGTGTAAAAATGTCTATTTACACATAAATACCTAATTGAATACAATTTTTACATATAGGTACCCATTTCAGAAAATTTTACAGATAGGTACCCGATTTAATTTTTTCTCAGTTTTTTTCGTCATGCCGTACCTTCCTGTGTGTGTATTGCATACCATAACATATGGATATATGATACCTAAATGTGTAACCTATATTTTAAATAGGGCGTACCTAAATGTGCTAATAACCATTTTCTATTATGTAGGGTACCCAAATGTGTTGATATAAGGTACACGAATGTGTTGTCTGGCGTACCTGCGGCGGATCGACACCTATCTGCAAAATATTTATTTTGTTAGGTACCTACATATAAAATATCCTGACAGGGTACTAAATTACAAGTTTTTTTACTTGAGGAAGTATTTATGTGTAAAGAACCCAAATGTCTGTCAGTAAATATTTTTCAAAGAAAATGAGAAGTAGAAATAAAAGAAGGAAGTTGCTATTTTTTCCTGTCCGCGTTGTGGTCTCAACTCAACTCAATACGCGAAGTTGCTATTTTTTCCTGTCCGCGTTGTGGTCTCAACTCAACTCAATACGCTTTCGCGTCTCAAAACCCTCGCAATCGTTTCTGAGTAATAAATCTCCATTCCCTAGTCTACTCAGGAAGAGAGAAAAGGTCAGATCTTTTGAGGATCCCAGCTGAAATTATACGCGATAAGAGTGATAGGTATCAGATGGGTTCGTTGGGCAGAGCTTTCTACACCGTTGGATTCTGGATCAGAGAAACAGGACAAGCCCTCGATCGCCTGGGCTCCAGGCTTCAGGGAAGCTATTTTTTCCAGGAAGAACGTAATCTCCATTTTTACTCTTCTGTTTCCTGCTGTCATTGCTTCTTGTCTCAGCTATTCGATTCATTCTTTTGAACTTTGATGCTTGGGGTGTAAAGATCCAAATTTTCTTTCTTTTAGCTGCCGTGATGCGTTTTCACTGAGCTAGTATGAAGATATCGACCTTTTGAAATCTTAGTCTTGTCCTTTTGTTGCCTGCGTTCATCCGACTAGTATACGGAATGAAGAAGAAACAGTTGTTTTCTGCTCCCTGCCGCACGTTTTTGGGTTAATTAGAGTGAATCGAGGGATAGTATCTAGTCCCTAGGCTGCATCGCTCTGTTATGTTTTTTACTTTTTTGGAGATTGGTCTTGTGGACTCACCCGAGGATTCTCACTCAGACTATTGACTCTTTCTTGCCAGTGTCGAGGCACAGAACGCTCATGAACGTCTTTGACAAAGCTCCAGTGGTTCACAAGGATGCATTCGTAGCTCCCAGCGCCTCTCTCATTGGAGATATTCATGTGGGAAGTAATTCCTCGATTTGGTATGGATGTGTGCTTAGAGGTACGTTGCATTCATCCAGTATTCTTCCACCGTGTTTAAGTTGCCCATTGGCTGTGATCAAATGGTAATTTAGTTAACTCCAGTTAGCGATATCAATCTAGCGCTGGCCCTTTATGACCATATTCGTTTTGTCCAGGCGACGCAAACAGCATCAGTATTGGCTCTGGGACCAACATACAAGATCATTCTCTCGTCCACGTTGCGAAATCTAATCTGAGTGGAAAGGTTTTGCCTACTGTTGTTGGAGATAACGTCACTGTGGGTCGGTAAACATCAGTTGATTTGTATGATACGCATGTCTTGCTCTTCTTTTCTTGGTTTTTTGACTGTTTAATTTGATCCAAAAAGGTCACAGCGCTGTGCTCCACGGTTGTACCCTTGAAGACGAGACCTTCATTGGAATGGGAGCTACACTGCTCGATGGTGTTGTTGTGGAGAAGAATGGCATGGTAGCTGCTGGGGCCCTCGTGAGACAGAATACAAGAATACCCTCGGGAGAGGTTTATACACCAAATCAGTACGCTTTAACATACATCAAAGTTTCTCTACTTTTTTTTTGTTGAAATTTTTTCTTGCATCGCCAGGTATGGGGAGGAAATCCTGCAAAGTTTCTGAGGAAGCTCACAGATGAAGAAATTGCCTTCATTTCTCAGTCTGCTGTGAACTACTCGAACCTAGCTCTCGCCCATGCTGCCGAAAACGGCAAAGATTTGGACAGGGTTGACTTCGAAAAAGTGCTTCGTAAGAAATTTGCTGCCAACGGTTCGTTCTTGGGTGCAGCAGAAGATCTTTCTGTTTCTGAGGAAGCAAACGCTCCAAAGTCATCCTAACATCTAGCTAGCGGGCCTGCTATGTGTTCGATTACTTTCCTTGTTGTTTTCTCCGAGGAATTCAAGAAAATCCAGGATTCCTTCTTCTACCTTAAAATAAGTTGTGTTCTTGATATCATCACGTATGGTATACATTGTCTTAATTTTTTCATGTCTTAGTGGTGCTTCGAATATATTCTTTTTGTTTTATATGTTGCCATGCTATTTCGTTGCCCTGAAATATTTGATTGAATACTTCACTGCTCCGAGCAAAATAAATTCTGACGGGGACAAAAGTCAACGTTATTTCACGAGTAAAGAAATCATCAATTCTGACACGTAGCATAAAAGTCAACGTCCATTCACGAGTTTTGACCGTTTTTAAAAGTGGAAAGTAAATTTCGTATAGAACAAGAAAAACAGACGAGAACAATGGGGAGGGGGCTGTTGTGTTGTTTATATTCATCCGCATAACAAGAACAGTCTCTCTTCTTTTTCCCCAAGTTTCGGCTCTTGTCCATTTTTAATTTTTACTTTGGGAAGAAGAAAGAAGAAGAGAGAGGGCATATAAATGGAAAGAAAGGGATTAGTAGGAGCAATACTGGTGGTTATGGATCGGTCATGCAATTGAATCCCAAACCTTCGATTCTCGTACATAATAATAAGTACGTCTTCATCTTCTTTCCCCTTATTCTCGCGTCGTTTAGATCGAGAGTTTCTTCTGCTAGCTGCGCTGTATGTATGTTCTTTTGTATGCCCACGATGAGAAAAATTCCTCTTTTTACGATTTGGTTGACAATAAACCGCCTTTGGATTGCATACGGCCTGAAGATATATATGCATATAGTGTTCTTTCATGATGAGAAAGAAAGATGTTTGAGTGAAAATCAATCTGATTCTATTACAGTATCGAAGAAGCAAGCTATTGATATTGTTTCATGAACCTTCTTATCTTTCTTCTTCACTTTCTTTCTGCCTGTTAGAGATTTCATGAATTTGGGCCTACCATGACTGCATTTCGAAGATCTTTCGCGCAAAATTTGTTTTTTCTACACTATCTTGTCTGAAATTGATTTCGCTATTACCATGTAGTGTAGCCATCCGCAGTTGATTTTTTTAAAGAAAGTTTCGTAAGCTGCACGGTCCTCTTCGAGGTTGAAGATTTGTATTTATTCTTGCCATGAATGCCACTCTTTCTACTATGGTTAATAAGAGTTGTTCCTAATTTGCAGTACATCACTTGGATGCTTGGAAATCATGACAACAATTACATCTGTAGTTTTAGATAGCTTAATAGAACAACCCGGGGCTGACAAATCGACAGCCCCTAGTTATCCTTCAAATAAAAAACTTGAGGACAGACATGGTATAGTGAATTCGAAGAAAGATCAGAGAATCGGCGACGCTCCTACTTCAACAAAGTTGGAAAGAGGAGTTAGTGTTCCTCCGAAACTTGCCGTCGCGCCTGATATTGACTCTGCTAATAGCAAAGTTAGAGTTCACCAGCAGCCTAATGTAAAGCTCGATAGGGGAATTAGTCTTCCTTCGAATGTGAAGCTTGACGAAGGGCTTAACATTCCCTTTAAGGCAACATCAGATAGGAGAAACGGTGCGCCTACATCGGTTGTTGATAAGAAGCACCGCTGGACTCAAATCACACCAGCGCTTTACGCCACGCCTGTATCTACCCCACTTCCCGATGCTCCATCTTCGTTTGTACCCTCTCCCTACGTTGTAAATCACAAGCGAAGGGGTCCGAGACTCATGAACAGTTTCTCCGAGGATGAAGTTGCAACTTTTGATCGAGCGACTGTTGAGAACGGCAGCAGTGAAGTCGTATCCAAGGATAGTGAAGTTTGTGAAGCTCCCAATTTGCTGGTCGATTTGAATGTTGATGATGATTTAACTGGGCGCGAAGATGTCAAGGAAAAGGTTAGCAGTGAAGAACTCGGAGGCAATAACGTGGAAGAATCTTTAGCTGGCTTTGATGAAGCTGAGGACTTTGCTGATCCACAGGACTCGGCCAGTGTGGTGAGCGTTGGAGAAGGTGAGGGTATTGTTGCTGCTGAACGTTCTTCGAATTCTATCACACCAATGGCTGAATTCTATGATGCATGGGAAGGTACGCTTTCTCGATAACCCTTTCAGGTTTTCCTGATTTTTGTTGAATTTCTAGGACGCGTTTCTTTTTTCTTTGCTGTAATTCATTAACGATCTATGCCTCCCTGCCTCAGAACTGTCGTCAGCGAGTGAGACTCATAATGCATCACTGCCCGATATCGAAAGCGAACTGCTTGAAGTGAGATTGAGCTTACTTACTGAGATTGAAAAGAGAAGACAAGCAGAGGAAACGTTGAAAAACATGCAAGAAAAGTGGCAGAGGATTCGCGAACAGCTATCCCTCGTGGGCTTAAACCTCCCTGTAAATCCAGCTACTCTGTCCGAGTCCGATGATGTAAGTGGTGACATAGCAGCAGAGATGCGCCAACAAGTTTTTCTAGCAAGATTTGTCGCTAATTCGATAGGGAGGGCAACTGCAAGAGCTGAGGTTGAAGCCGAAATGGAAGCTCAGGTAAGCCTGAAGAATTTGGAGATTGCTCGTTTATGGGATAAAGTCCACTACTACGAAGCTGTGAACCAGGAAATGTCACAAAGGAACCAAGAAGTCATAGGTGAGAAAAAACTGTCCTAAGAAAAGACCAACCCCATATCTGACTTTCTTTGATTCATTAAATCTGAAATGGCATTCATCCCGTGTTTGTATTGTATTGTATTGTATTGTCCAGACTGCAAGGCAATTAAGACAGAGAAGGAAGAGGAGACAGAGATGGGTTGTCTTTGGATCTATAGCAACTGCTGTCTCAATTGGTTCAGCTGTGTTGGCCTATTCCTATCTTAAAGGATCATCATCATCTTCTTCTTCCACGAGCAGTAATCAGAAAGCAAACTAGAGATGCCCTTGAGGTCCATCTCAGCTTTGAAACAAGTTCAAGAATAAGCTTTTGAGTGCAGGCCATGACATGGAAAGAAATAACAAAGCTGTTTATTTTGCGTTGCAAATTTGATAGATATGTATATCATTTTGTCCGGTTTGTTATTGCTGAACTACTATTATATTATTTTTATGCCCGTGTGTTTAGACGCGGCGACGTTTGGCAGCAAAAGTATATATTTGTTTAATACGAGAGTTACTAACTCGCTCCCCCTTACAAATTACAAACGCCAAAAGAAAACCTAACAAATTTTCGGACTACCAAATAAAAAATAAATTGAACAAGTAAAAGGCCGAATTATTAAAATGGGTCGCTAACTATGCCTCTCGTGTTTTTTAGGTCACTAAGTTTCGCAATTGCAAACTTAGGTCACTAAGTATCGCGATCGATTTTTTAGGTCACTAAGTTTCGCAATTGCAAACTTAGGTCACTAAGTATCGTTATTGATTTTTTTTAGGTCACTAAGTTTCGTAATTGCAAATTTAGGTCACTAAGTTTAGGCCAAAAAAAATCGATAACGATACTTAGTGACCTAAATTTGCAATTACGAAACTTAGTGACCTAAAAAAAATCGATAACGATACTTAGTGACCTAAGTTTGCAATTGCGAAATTTAGTGACCTAAAAAAAATCGATAACGATACTTAGTGACCTAAGTTTGCAATTACGAAACTTAGTGACCTAAAAAACACGAGAGGCATAGTTAGCGACCTATTTTAATAATTTGGCCCAAGTAAAAAGAAGAGTCTCGTCGTATTCATCTTTCGCTTGGTTCGTTATTTAATATCGATGTACATACGTGTGTGGACATTGTGAGGATCATTTATAACCCAATGACACACGTAAACACCTAAATCGTCGCGATGACGATGGCATTTAGTGGTGAGATATTGAGATATTGAATTATTAGCTCTCACCGTACTAAGAAGGAAAAAGAACATTATAGTTGATCCAACTGTTCATTGTCTTGTTTAAGTCTATCCTAAATTAGTTCTGCCGACATAACATACATAAGAGCACGTGGCTTTCCCTTACCATAGATAATCAATTAATGAAACGTGTCCATAATCTGTACTATGGTGCAATCTTTAGCAATATCATCGATCAGCTGAGAACCTTTTCTATATAAACCTCCTCAATTTTCCTCCCATTTCATCGACAACACATCTGATAATTAGAGTCTACTACTCACATTCACTTGATCTTTATTCTGCAACTGTTATTACGAGAGAAAATGGCTCAGTTCGGCGGTGAGAAATACGGCGGAAGGCACACCGACGAGTACGGAAACCCCATTCAGCAAGGCGCAGGAGCACACGGAGGAGGCATCATGGGCGGTGGTCAACAAGCCGGCCAGCATGGTGCCACCGGCGTCCTCGGTCATGGAACCGCCGGTCAGCATGGTACCACCGGCGGCGGCCTTGGTCACGGAACCGCCGCTACGGGCGGTGCCTTGGGTGGCCAGCACCGTCGCTCCGGCAGCTCAAGCAGCTCCGTAAGTAACAAAAGATTTCAAAGAACAGTTTTCGTACGGAAATGTATGTACGATGATTAACTGTGTTTTTTTTTCTTGATTTTATTTATATGATTTAGTCGTCATCTGAAAGCGACGGAGAAGGTGGTCGGCGAAAGAAGGGGATGAAGGACAAGATGAAGGAGAAGCTTCCCGGCGGCCATGGTGCTACTACTGATCAGCAGCAAGCAACCCACGGCCAAGGACAGCAGCATGAGAAAAAGGGCATCATGGACAAGATCAAAGAGAAGCTGCCCGGCGGTCAGCATTAAGTTAATAAATACGAAAATATAAAGTGCCACCGTAAAATTATTACTACTAAATAATAAGAGTTTAAGACGGAGTTATGAGGTCTCACACCTTGTTTGTTTGGTTTGTGTGTGCTTCAGCTGTTTTCTTGTTCTTGGTGTAAGAAGCAGCAGCGCCTTTGTCAATATGGGTGTTTGAATAATATATATTTTTATATTATGAGCGAACCGAGTGATGAATCAATATTAGTTAATCAAACGCGACTGAGATGAGGAAAACTCATTTGTTGAAAGGTTACCCAGTGACATCAAGGATGATACGATGTTAACCAACGAAATTCCATCACTAGGACGCACAATAGCAGAACAGCTACACAATGATATCCTGTCGATTAAATAATATACATTACAATTGCTTTATTGCAAAAATATCAGTTTCACCAGAAATTCGAACATGAACACTTGCCATCACTGAAATGGTGGAATCTCATGTTGTCCCTAACGATGATCTCCCTCTCCGTAACACGCGATGCGCAGCACATGAACAAGTGGCAATCATCGCAGATCCTCAGATTCTTCACAATTCTAACGATTGTTGTGCCAAATCCACCATCTGCCTTTAATGTTGAAAGTAAAGCGTATGCCAACGCCAGTTTTTCGCTGTGATTCAGCAAAATCTTCCTCTTCTCTTCGTCGCTCACGTCGTAAACCACGGAGCTCAAGTTTGGTTCATATCCATCAATCTTCAGCTTCGCAATTAGATTCTCTAACATCTGCATGATTTCTTGAGATCTCGGGTGGGTCGTATCGCCGGCGTAGAACTCATGGATCACACCTTTTTCTCCTTCAACCCAACTAAACCCAGGATTCTTTCTCAAACCCTTTTTTCGTATTAGTTTCCTTACAGTCAACACATCATCCCAACGCTCTGCTTTTGCATAAGCCTCTGCAAGTAAGAGGTAGTTACCAACGTTCGATGGCTCGAGCTCGAAGAGATGTTCAGCAGCAACTTTGGCTACTTCAGGGTTTGTATGTGTACGGCAAGCCCCTAGGAGAGCGCCCCATATGCCAGCATTGGGCTTCATAGGCATGCGTTCGATGAGATCAAGTGCTTGATGCAATTGCCCTGTTCTTGCATAAAGATCTACCATAGAATTGTAATGATCAATGCATGGTTTGATTCCGTAAACGCTGTCCATCGTCTTGAAAAATTGCTCACCTTGATCTACCAACCCCGAGTGGCTACATGCAGTGAGAACCCCGACGAAAGTCACATTGTTCGGCTTCACGTCTGTTTTTACCATCTCTTCGAAAAGGTTTATAGCAGCATCTGCACGTCCGTGAATGGCAAAACCTATTACCATTGAACTGTATGTGTAAACGTTCTTTTCCTTCATACCCTTAAAAATTCCATATGCATCGTCCACGCTCCCACACTTTGAATACATATCGATCAAGGCTGAACCAACGTGTACGTCCTTATCAGGGCCAATCCCAGATTGTTGGGCCACATCCCTAACCCAATTGGCATACTTAATCGATCCCAACTGCGCACAAGCATTGATCGCGCCAACCAATGTTACCTCGTCGCATTCAATCCCTACGCTTTGCATTCTCTTGAAGCAATCCAAAGCCTCCCTCGGCTTAGCATTACGCACGAAACCAGTCACCATTGTTGTCCATGCCACTGCATCTTTGACTGGTAAGTTATCAAACAGCTCACCTGCTGAACCCATATCCCCCACCTTCGAGTAAGCGTCGATAAGCGACGTCCAAGAAATCAAATCCCTTTCACGCATTTCGTCGAACACCTTCCTCCCACACTCCAACTGACCACACTTCAAGTACGTATCTAACAAAACGTTACCTACAAACAAATCCTCCCCAAAACCACCTAACTTTATGCTCTCCCCATGCAACCGCCTGACAAAATTGACATACTTTTCGCTCGCACACGCCTTCAACAACGCCGTATACGTAAAAGAGACTGGTCTCAACCCACATCTTCTCATCGATCCATAAACCGACACAGCTTCGTCAAGACGACTGTCGATCAAGTAGCCCCTTATCACAGCTGTGTAGAGAAAAGCGTTGGGGCTACTTACCTGCGAGAAAACGCGGGTCCCGTAAGAACTCACTGGGATACTTACTTTCGAGAGCGTGCGAATGAGCTTTGCTGTGATGTAGGACGACTCGTGGAGGCATCTGCGGATTATGTATGCGTGGGTTTGCTTGATTTGATCGATGTTTATGCAGTCCTCAAGAGTGAAAACGAGTCGGGATTCCAATCGCTTGATCTCTTGCAGCTCGGAGAATGGTATGAATCGGATTACTGGCTCTGCTCTGAGTAAGGACGTTCTTAGTCTCTCAGCTAGTGTAACCATTACACATCATACAGCGACGACAACGCCATAGACTTCCTCTCGTATAGATTGAAGCTGTCTTGATCCAATGAAAGCATTACGCCACAATGAAGAAATCCCGACTTCGATATGTAAAAGCTTTGGAAAACAAGGACTTGTTTGTAATTATCTTTGCATAATAATAATAATAATATGTGATAATTCAATTAAGTTGTATTTTCCAGAGTTTTATACACGTTGAATAGTAATTATATGTTATTTCCCTGGCTCAAACATATGTAGCCAAAAAAATCTGATTACGTATGTATTAGCAAATTACACTTTACTCCTCAAATTTTGACAGTGTTTATATTATGATTTTCAAGGTATAATTGCACCACAGACAAATTTCAGGTGAGTTGGTAAATTTTCAAGAGCAAACAAAAATTGTAGCGAGTAACTTGGGAAGCTACGATTGATCTATATTTCAGTTCTAATCTGGAAAGCTATCTGCCAATCGGCGTTAATTACATATAAGTTCAAGATATTTACGAGCTGGAAGCTTTGTTTATGCCCTCCCTGATGTGTGGATTCGTAGTTATCGTAGTTGCAGGTAGAGATTTATCATCGTTCTCGACGAAACATTTGAAGATCATTTCCTTTGGGTTGTTATGTTACCTCATTTATATGTTTTTTTTTTTTTTTTTTTTCTCGTTAAGCTGTCATTTTGCAGTCGTTTGGAGCTGATTCAGTTGTCGTGCCAAGTACTGGGTGTTATGCGCTTGATAACACCAGTCGCATTCATGATTTTGTATCCTTATTTTTATTTTTATGCTCTACATTGTTTAATTAGACTAAGAATATTATAGATTGTGTTTGTGCCTCAAAATGGTCATTCATCATCATGTCTGTTACATTTTATGAACTAACAATGAACCACAACATGGGTATATTCAATTTTTCTTATATATACAATGGTTAGCAGGGTTATCTTGGTTGGATTGAATGCATATCTTTCAAATTTGGAGGCTCAAAGTTTGCACTGCATATAACTTTTGTTTATTTGATGCTGAATTGTCTTCTCCGATTCCTTGCTTAGAGTAATTTAATTGCCCAAGCTTTTGAATACGATGATGTGAAGGTAATACCAAAGATGTGGAGTTTGTGGACTACAAGTTGATGTCTTTAGAATTTAGATGTAATAGTACTGATTGTGATATTGTATCAATGCAGGAACCTGATTTGGTGATACGGTTCTGTAAAGATGTGGAGACTAGATCAAAGCCGGTAATTGCTCGTTTCATTAGAATTCATCTAAGGAAGCTGAAATATTGCTAGTGTATAGTTTTCTGCTCATTTTTATTCCAAGATGCATTATTGAGTTTGCACGTGATGTGAAACTATAGGGATATGTGGATTTTGGAAGATTTGATAGGTTCAATTATTTTGTTTCCGGTTCTGGCGATGCTGACTTTATTCAGGTTAGTTGGTTGTAATCGTAATTCCTGCTTACATATTCAAATCGAAGAACTGTGAGAAAAGTAATGATGATACACACCAATCAAAAAATTTCCAGGAATACTACGGGGGTGACCTCATGAACTGTGAGAAAAGTTATGACAAACTGGGACGGACAGCTCAGGTCAGATGACTGCTTAAGATGTATTACTATTTTGCCACAGGCTATATACTCATCGTGCATGTTTTGTTTATCTTACCCCAACATTATTGGTCTCGTTTAATCGCATTAGTGCCACTGTTAATCTTTATATTATGTCGTGTTCAGGTAAGAATTGTATGTGGAACTTGTCCAAATGGCCAGTGTGCTGGTATGTGACTGCGCCACTACTATTTACTGATTCAAATTCGTAAACATGCGTTTCACATCTATCTTTATCTTAATACCTGTTTGGGGAATTTTTGAAGGTGGGATTGGATGCATCTGCAAAGTTTCATATGAATCAACCTGCAGGTTTTAATATTTAATACAGCCTGCTGTTGGGCTTGTAATTATGACCTTGATCCTTCTCCAATTCAGCTCGAGTAACACTATTGTAGTTTACAACACTCTGATGGATGATTGTCAGAAACTTCTCAACAACAATCCCATGGTATATCTGATAATATTTACTTTTTGGGCAGAGTAATTATTGATCTTGCCATCCCATGTGCGACACCAGGCTTGCGTGTGTTTGAAGGCTTCACAGTTGGCTTTCATCCAAGATCATGGGAAATTGTATCTTATCTCCACCGCTGTTTAACCTTTCATTCATTGATTGATCAATGGTGTACATGATGTTTATTGCCTGCACCACGAACGTTTATCAATTGTAGGTTTACAATGGAATGACTCAATTAGGGTATGAAAAGGCATATAATGAATACAGGTAAAAAAATTTGTTGCATTTGTTTTGTCAGATGATATTTGACAGTAGATCTGTGTGAGGTTGGAGTACTCTGTCCTAACGTTAGGATGTACATTATCATCTTCATATGTTATTCATACCAATACAAGTGGTTTGTACAGCTTTGAAACTGATCAAAGAGAAGTGACCCTATACCTAACTGCAGTGGCTTCTCTCTCAAATTTAGTGCGAAAACCTTCAGTCAAGGTTTATATTTTCTGCTTGTTTCCCCATATGTGCCGTTGATTTTAACGTCAATACATGAAAAATATTGCTCTTTTAATTTTACTCATAACTTCACTTTGCAGGTGTCTCCCGAGCAAGGGTTGGAAGTTCGTTTGTCCGGTTCGGGAGCAAAAGGCAAGCCACCGACTACTTTGTCTCCTACGATGCTGCTTGTGGAGTGGAGATGTAAGCAAAAGTCTCATCTGTTTATCATATTCTGTTGCTTATTGTCTTTAATTGAACTGATTTTCTGGAGTTCCTTAAATTCTTAGGTGAAAAGGCTCGTGAAACACCTTATGAAGTTGGAATTACCATCCCCGTAGAAAATTATGACTCCATCAACTTTACTCTGGCAAAGATGTGCGGTGAGTACAAATACGGGGTGGTCCTCGATATGTATATCCATTGCATGGTCGTTGACGGAATACTGAAAATTACAATTTCTCTGCATAGTTGATCTACCTTTAATGGCAATGATAATTGACATGCTACTTCCTTGTACAGAGCATCAGCAAGGTGAACGTGGCGAATCCATGAAAGGATGGGGAATATTTGGAATCATATCATGCATGTATGTGAATTTATCATGCCCAAGTTTGATTATATATACCCTCTGCTGACAGCTAATCTCATCTGACTGAGCAGATTTGTCGTGGGATTGACACTGTTCTGCTGCGGTGGGTTCATCTATAGGGCTCGAGTGGAAAACATGGTGAATTTATTCACACTCATAATTAGGATTGACACTACTTAGTTTCTAATCCATTTGCAAAACTACAATTTTTCCAGCGTGGGCTTGACGCACTCCCTGGAATGGCATTGTTGTCTGGCTGTTTGGAAACTGTATGTGAACTCTCTCTCTCTCTCTCTCTCTCTCTCTCTCTCTCTCTCTCCATGTGTGTAAGTAAATCTATATAATGTGCAGGCAAGTGGGGCTTTGCACGGTTACAGTAGTGGTGGTTATACTCGAGCGAGCGATGTTAACAATCCTTTTGCTAATGAAGCTTCTTCTTCAAGGGATCGGCCACCACCAACTGCTCCTACTCAAGGAGCACGGAGGACTAATGAAAGAAGTTCATATGGATCCATTTGATCATTTGTTTCGCAGGCCAAGCTGATCATTTTACTTCGTGATACACCTCAAAAGATCGTGAATTTACACACGCATGTTTGCATTCATTTCAACATTACATGCGATATTCAACCTTCTCTTAGTATTGCAGCACTAGTATCTTATTATATGGTCAAGCAGTAACAGTGTCAGTTGGATCATATAGCATCGACGAAGGAAGAACTTTGTAGGGATTGAGTATTCCATTGGGATCAAGCAGCTTCTTAATGGAAACCATTAGTTGTACCTGAAAGAGAATACTGAATTATATTTATATATATATATTATACATAAAAAAACGCCTGGGTTTTTATCCGTACAGCTTCAGAAGACTTGCTGTAATGAATTTTGTTGGCTTTCATCAAGCCAAGGCCATGCTCAGCACTGATGCTTCCTCTTTGTTTAGATGTCCACTCGTACACAAATGGTTCGATCTTTGACAATACCTGAATAAAATGATTGTACTCTCCACATCAGATCAGAAGTTCTGAAAAAAGGAAAGAATATAGGAATGAGGTTGATACGTCATCACTATACTGCGGAGCTGAAATGTTAAGGTGCAAGTTCCCGTCGCCAAGGTGACCATAACCCACTACGTTAGCTAAACTACCTGTATAGTTACAATGGAAGCCGAAGTGATAGGGTTAGGTTTAGATTTCTGCTGAATAATTCTAATGCAGTGAGGTGGGAACTAAATTACCAACCAAAGCAAAATTGGAAAAAAGACAGTGTATATTTACCAAGGCGGGCTCGCATTTCCTCAACAATGTCGTATATCTTTTCTGAAGGTAGAGATATATCATACTTGTATACAGCCCCCGCTTTCATTAAGGCTTCAGTAACACCCTGTAGACACGAGATCGGGCTCGAGTCGCTAACCTTGGTTAACTATTAACCACATAGCATGAATTGCAAATAAGTACCTCCCTTATACGCCAAAACTGTGATGCGTGATTTATATCTTGTGCCAGAGCCCCATCGGTAACCATTCCAGATTCCATAGCATGAAGAAGGAATGCTTCGAGCTTCTCTCTGGAGATTAAATGAAAATGATTTGAGATCAAAAGCCATGATCAAAATGATTGAGACCAAAAAATAGGAGGCAATACACGTACTGAACATATGACGAAAAAATTTAAGGTGATACATTCTTCCGAAGAACAAAAGCCATGACCAAGGCATAAGAGTACATCAACCTTTTAATCCAGCAGTGCAAGACAGATACCTGTCATGAGATTCCATGCTGCCTGTGGTCTCAATCAGAATATAGAACTTGTGTTTTGAAGAGGGCAAGGGATCACGAACGCCATCCAAGTGTTTCAAAACCTGCCAGACACACCTAGGTTTAGGCCAACAATAACCTACTACCTTATAGTCTTGCAGAATATGTTTTCAGGAGACTATACCTGAGGTTGCACGTGCTCGTTATTTAAAAAGAAAAACGGGAGAATACTTAGGATATAGTGCACTGCTATTTCACAGCCATCAATAGAATCGGCATATTAAAATTAATTAGTAGAAGCAAAAATGACCTATACTTACCAAATCCATCGCATTGATATCCAAAAACTCAAATGCAGAAAGAATTTCACCAAGTTTCCTCTTCGCTTCCATCAAGAGTTTCTGGGAAGTAAAAGAACTAAAATATGAGTTGGGCAAGAATGAGATATTCGCATCTAGTAACTCCTTAGTGATAAACATACCTGACAGCTGGAATAATCTTCACAGGAAAGCAAAGCTAGATTCACAGATGACAGTTTCGGCGGAGTAAGTATAGAAACCTTTGTTACGATTCCCAAAGATCCCTCACTCCCTTCAAGGTACAAATAATTGAGTTTAGTGGTGAGATGTTGTGGTAACAGAAATGACACAGAAGGAAATTATAGTTCATTCACCTATAAACAAATGCTTCAAGTCATACCCTGTGTTGTCTTTCCGTAATGTTCCCAGCATGTCAATGACAGTACCATTTGCTAAAACAGCTTCGAGACCTGAAGTTTCAATCAGAAAACAAAGAATTCTCAATTGGAACCAACGTGCTGATGATTTAAGGTAAAACATAACAGTTTGGTTTCAATGGGTCTAAACATGTGCATTTGAACGAGTGCGAATTTTCAGTTTTATTAAATAACGGGAAACAGTTCTACAGTATTCCCTCTAGAGGTCTGCAACTGCAATAAATTGCTACTGATTCCAAAATTTTCTAGAACATTGATAAAGAGTGCAATAGTAGGTAGGCGGCATGGAGAGCTGCGGACGAATAACGAAAGACTAGATAAACAGAATGGAATGACTTACCAAGAACACTTCCATGAAGTGAACCATACCGGAGAAGGCGCAGCCCACCAGCATTAGTTGAAACGTTTCCTCCAATTTGGCAGCTCCCTTTAGCACCTAAGTCCAAGGGCATCACAAATCTGTAAAGAAAAGAAAATATAACTAGATGCATAAAAATGATAAAAAGTTGAACAGCAAGATAACATGGGAGGAAATGATACAGTATTTCGGATTCAGTCTCTAAATCTACTTGTTCGAATGCTAGGAAACTTGCTCAGGAAGCTGATTACAGACTCAAAATGTTGGAAAAGAACTCCAAAGTTGTACTGGCATTGATAAAACGGAAATTAAAATCATCATGGCTTAGACAAGAATATTTAGCTCCGTATAAATCAGTACCCCTCATTATCTAAAAAAATCATCAGGTTTTCGAGAATGCATCCTGCTTCACACACCAATACACCGCCAATCTGAAAATAAGGGGACCATAGCCATTAGATGGTTTTTGAGAACGAAAATGGAGGGGACATGCTTGAATAGAATATTGAAATACAAAAGGGTATCGAACGATTTCTGTAGTACAAATTTAGTAGTTGAAGATAATATTCTCAAAATATGTGAATGTGATGCACCAAGAGTTATCACGAAATGTTACGAAACACAAAACATGGTCTGTTAATGTGACCATTACCTTGTCGAACGAAACTACATTTTTCATAGCAATGAGATTAATAATCACCTGAAACATATGGCACACAAAAAAAATCGTGAAAAAATAAGTACAGCAGCGGGTATTATACTAATGCCAGACTGTAACAATCAGATAACGAAAGGATGCAGCCTCCTTTTATTTTAGAACATGCCAAAGCGATGGATAACGTTGGCATACTTCATCAAACACGGGTACGCTTCCTCCAACAAGACCCGTATTTCCACCTTGGGGTACAACAGCCAAGCGTCTGGAATTACAGTATTTGAGAATCTCTGAAACCTATCATCCAATAAGAAAAGGGAAAAGTAAGAAGCATTCAGTGAAGTTAAAACAAGAAGAAAAATTGGATACCGACCTCCTCTGTGGATTTAGGCTGTAGCATAAGTTTACTAGAGCCTTTGTACTTCCGCATCCAATCCGTGTTGGCATCATCCAATTTTTCCTCATCCTGAATTACACCTCTGTCCCCCAGAATCTTCTTGAAATAGCTAATATCATCCGAGTTAATCACAGAAAATGACGAGTTCCTTGAAGTAGTTGGTACCACGGTTGCAAAAGATCGACAAGGATTATGAAAACAACCTGGATTGAATCGGGAAAAAGATGCAAGGAAAGGAAAACGGCCGATGAAATATGAAAGTCTGCAATTAACCATTCTGTTCGCATGGTTTGACACGACAGGCAAACAAAGTCCAAAAATTTAACACGTCAGCGAGCATATTTCAGCTACCTGAAACGGATGACTGAATCGAACCGAGAAATCTGACGTTGATTCGGCGATCAAACAAGTTTCTCGACGACGATTGCCTCAGTAAACGAACAGCTGCCGCGAAATTAACCATTTTCCGGCCGACAGAGTCAGGTTATAACGACGTCGTTCCTATAAGATACAGTGGCAACGTAGCCCACCTGGACTGGACAATAACTTACCGCCGGAGAAAGACGATAGATTGATTATATAAATACGAAATAGATGTTGATTTACCATGCTACCCTCTTGGCAGCGTCACATAGGCATTGCGATTAAGCTAGATTTTGAACATATTTGTCCGTTCATGTCAAAGCTTCTATTCACTAAATTACAATATCACCCTTATGGTTCGATTACAAAATTACATACGCATTTGCGTTGCTTTTAACAGCCAAAACGCAGTGAATATCATAGACAATGTGCCATACATTCAAACCTTATTCGACAAATGTCAAAGCTACATTCGAAATCAGCGATGAAATAAATCAACTAAACTACAACATAGCAGCTGCTGCTTTCTTCTTCTTCTCCTCTTCGATCCGTTTCAGCTCGATCAATCTTTCTTGCCATGCCTTCTCCCTTGCAACGGCGGCTATCTTCCTCTCAACTCTTTTCATCACTTTCCTCCTTTTGGCCTCTTGTATTTGAGCTATGCGCTTTCTCTTTTCAGACTACATATCAACATGGAAATCACAGTTGGAAACGGTATCGAACTAGGAACATAGATAGGCCTCACTAGTTTCAAGTGCAACTGCATCGTATACTTTCTAAGCACCCACCACCCATAAACATATTGATGTTTCTTTTATGCTTAAATATCTAGACCAAGGAACCTGATCTAATTATCAAAACCCCACATGTCTATAGATTAGAATCTGGAAAACCTCCATTACAAACTGAGATTGCGTTCCAAGAACCAAAACAACTGTAAGAAAATAATTAAACCAGATTCTGCTCTGACCTAGAAGTTTCCCTCGACCCTAAACACATGCAAATGAGATATAACATCTCCTCCTAAAGCTCCATATCAACCCAAAATATAAACATAGTAATGGAATAGGTGGAATAATACCATAGTAAACGCACGACGCAGTTTGATCCTCTTCTTCTCATTCCTCCGCTTAACACTTCCCTCATTTGGCTGGTTAGGCACTATGGGCTCACCTTCCTTACACTTGATCCATGAGTACGGACCTAACAAAACACGACAAGATCAGAAAATCGTATCCATCGATAAAATGGCATCTGATAAACCCTCTTTATATCATAACCGACTTGGTGGTCTCAAGCTTGCTCTTTTACGGCGTGGCTTGTCGCTGGGCCTACGCTTAGGATACCTGGTGTCGGTGAGGCTGTGAAAGGTGGAGTAGGTGTAGGGAAACGTCCGCGTTGGCCACCGAAAGGTTGGGTAGACGATGCGGCCGAGCCTCGGAAGATGATTGACGGCGGAAGTGGTGCATGAGAGGGACTTCGAAGCAGGGAGGAGGATTCTACATACCGATCGAAGAATTGCTGAGCTCATTGCGAGGAAATGGGGTGTCGTCTTTTATGCTTCGGTGAAGAAAAATTAGATACGCCGCCTGAGATTACACCGATGGCCGATGGGGATTTGGAACGGGGAAAAGGGAAGGAAGAGGAACGTTTCAGACGGCGTTACGTTGTTTGGGCTGGCTTTTAAACCAAATGCCCATTACAATAAGCCGGGCCTCTAGAATAAATGGGCCAATCCAAAGAAGGTTTATTATTATTTCATATGATTTACTCCCTCCGATTTTATTTACATGTCGTTTTAGCTCTTTGATTTTGTTTCTAATTAGTTGTCGTTTTACGGATTTCAAGACAAATATTTATCATATTTCCAATTTTACCCTTTTAAATATTATTAAATGGAATATATTAAATAGTCTTAAGCAATTTAATTAGGGATATATTAGACATTTTATTCTATTTCCTAATATGAGTGCAAAAACCTTAAACGACACTTAAGAAAAACTGGAGGGAGTATAGGATAAGCCTTGTGTAGGTTGGACCCAATGTTTTAAAAAGCGCATTGCGTGATATGTCGTGTTTTAGTAATGTTGCGTAGCGTATCGCGTGAGCTTTTTGGACAGACTACTTTTAATATAAATATATATATATATATTGTATATTCATACCGGCAATCCGTCAGTTTCAATCATTAATAAACATTAATCATAGGAAAAAACATTTAGGAATTAATTGTCCCAAATAACTCAAAGACATAAACCATAAATATAAAATCTAAAAATAATCGGTGCCATTTAATTTTATTTGGACCTAACATAGTCACGTGTTCAATTATTATGTCAATCGTGACGAGTGAATTTGAGACGTACTACTTGCTTCTGAGAATTAGCCTCACCATGAGAGAGTATGGTGTAAGTTCATAGTCAATTCTGTGTGGTGGGGATAGCTCATGTCGTAAAAAGTAAATAAAATAACATGATACGCTATATGAATAATTTAACGCGCTATTTACGCTATTACTTGCGCTATTTGCGCTTTTACTCAAAATACTTACGCTATTCAGGACAAACGCTATTTTTTTACGCTTCAAAGCGTTTTCTCGCTAAATTACGCTATAGCGCGCTACAAAATACGCTACGGAACGCTATTTAAAACAATGGTCGGACCTGAAAGACATATTTCATAAGATTTATATGGCGTTGGCTTCGTTTGTTACTTTTTGGTCCCCGCAGTTTTCAAATCTCTATTTCTGGACCTAAAAGACAAAAATATTTGAATAACAGGCCTTGTGTATGTTGGGCCTGAAAGACATATTCAAATAGGCTTCAAGTTGGATTTATTGGGCTGTTTTATGGGCCAAAATTGAAACTAAACCGATTAGAATCGGAAATACGCAATTGGGTTGGGTCGTCGATTATCAACAACCGTCGAAGAAAAGCATGTCTGAAAAAGCTTATTAACGACGACGACCTTCGAGTTTCAAGTCAAAATGTATGATTGATTATTTGTTATAGTAATAAATAATTAATATACATACACAATATCCTCTCTGCACTGCACTGCTCTGCTGAGCGAGTAAAGTAAAAGTCGATCACGTTTTCTTCTCTGATTTGTCATGATCGATCTTTCAGTGCTGGTATGTAATAATTGTTTTTGGTCGTGTTATGTTTGTTGCTTTGTGGTGTGGAAGATACGATACACAGTGCTAATCAATCTATCCCTATCCTATGATAATAATATGAGAAGACTCTGATCTTTCAGTGATGTTGGTAACAAAAAGGACTGCAGATATAATAATTTCAGAATTTTAACCAGCAGCTATCACAAATTTTGCTTAGTGCCTTCGTATAACATACACATACTTCAGATGTTGGATCTTTATGCTATGTAATTTTATGATGCCCAGCCCACTACATTACATTACATGCCTGCTATTGTTAGATGAGATATTATTATTACTACCATGTATTTCAATGTCAATGTAGTCACTGTCTGATGAACCAATACAACTCGACTGACTTGCTGAAATCTTCATGAGTTTCAGGGAACTTGAATGTCTCGTATCCAAATCTAATTTATTAATAAATATTACTAAATAAAATTATCCATTTATTTTAAGAAGGGAAATCAAATAAGAGACGAGAGACATAGACAGCCCTTTACTTTTTGTAGCTCGAGGTAATCTTTAATTGGGATGGGATTCCTGAAAAAGTTATGTAATATGATATTCTTGTTTTTTGCTATGGAAAAGCACACAGATTTCAGATCTACGTAAAAAGCGGTTCGTACTAAATAGTAGTAGTAGCTTATATTATCATCCCTTTCCCTCCCCTCACTCCCTATACGTTGGGAAGAAGAAGTCTTCCTAGTAAAGAAATATATATATATAATATATAATGTTAGTGTGTTTGACCTTTTCTTCTCTCTTTCGGCTCCATGTCACCATACAGTGGGAACTAACGTCCGTGCAATCAACTTTGCCATCACTTCACTTTCTCAAGTATTCTTTCAAATATAATATATAAAAACACGAGCAAAAACATTTGATATGTATATGCTTATGCGTATTACCACGATCATATAGCTCGCTATTTAAAAATCAGCAGGCAGCAGCAAGAATTTCCATTTTTGAACTAAAGGAAATTAAGAATATATATATATATATATATATTAGAACACGGAGATTATTATTCTCCCAAAACAACAATAATTGAAGTTTTGCTGCATTCATCATGGCCTTGTTAAATGCAAAATTAAACCTTACGGACAATAAATACATATAGGCTGCAGACACATTATTACATGAAACATTATAACGACGCATTAGCGCATACGTACCTTTATCATTCTAATTGCTCGTCTCTTTTAGGGTCTCATGGCAAAGCACTTCTGGAATCTGAATTCATTCTTCCACCGAGTGAGAGAGAGAGAGACAAATCAGACCAATAATTGACAACAAGAGCCATTTAATTTTACATTAATAATTTAGACTGCTACGTTACACGACATGAAATAAAGAGAACGCATTAGTTTCTCTCGTAACTTCTTTCAATTATATTATTGTTCGTATAATTTGGTCCTAGCTGGTGCAGCTTCTAATAGTTTTGAACGTTATATTTGAAAAGGCAAGGTTATATAGTAGACAATTACTGCCCCTTTCGGTTTTATGTGTTACGACATTACTCTCTTTTGAACTTTTACTACCCAAAATAATCAAAATAAAGGAAATTGCAACAATATGCTAGCTGTGTATTATGAAATTTAAACGTACATTATTTTATGTTGAATGCACGTGCAGATACTACTTCTTCGATACCTCATCATTACATGCATTCAATATATCCGTATGTGATATTAATTGATCCATCATTTTATTAAGAAATTTTTTTCAGAAGTGTTGTTCTTATCAATCGAGGTGCCAATTGTTATATGGAAACAGTGGGATTCACAACACAGATACCTTCCATGCATGCACAAAGTCTTTTTGGCATATTGTTCGTCTTTGTTTAAATGCATCTCTGCAACTTTGCATTAAAAATCCCATCAGAGAAGCAAAAGCAGCAGCAGCTTCCTCAATATGTGCTTAATTATTCGTTTTCGAATAAAGGTAAGTGATGGGAAGAAAGGAAACGATGTTATTTAAATTGATAAAAGCTGAATTAAATGCATGTGTAGAAAAAGTAAATAACTTTTTTTCCCCATATATATAATATATTAATTTTTTTTTCGAGTTATTGAAAAGCAAAACGTGGATCATTAGAAGGACTAAATTAATTCCGTAATTGAAAAAGAACATTGATTTTTCAGAACTAACATAAACAAAAAACCTAAAAAGCATCAAGAGATCACATATATATACGCAAACACCGGAGAGAAAGCTGTCATATGATTAAGCCAAATAGCAAGAAAACAAAATCTTAGTCGTAGAAGTAATTCAAACAACTTCCTGTTTATTGTCTCGAACTAAAAAAGAAATCACCACAACTCCATATTCTCAAACCCCAATGACGAAGAAAACCCTATGACAATCGTCACATCGTTCATACAAAATGAAAATTAAACGGAAAGAAAACTTAATGTCATGATTTACCTGCGAAAAATATACGTGATGATCTTCTTTGTTGCATGTGAAACACATGAGTCTTCTTTCCATTTACTTTTCATCATTACATGTATATTTCAAGACCTTGGTGGAGGGAAGAACTGAGTACCAGTCATAAAGCTGTTAATCGGAGCTGGATACAGACTAGAAGGATCAAGAAAACCCAAACCCGTCGCCGCCCCACTGGTGGCGGCGGATGCTGACGTGGCGGAGGCGGAGTTAGCAGCGCCGGCCGTTATTAAGTTGAGGGGTTGAAAAACGTTGTTATGACCACTTACACTTCCTCCGCCAGACGAGTTTGTCTCAGCGGTGTTTGCTGCTGCTAAGTATTGGCTCTCAGTTCCTTGATCGTAAAGAATGCCTTTGAATACGTGACCACATATGTTAACTGCCGCTTGATACGCATATTGTTCTTCAGCGTCATCGATGGCGCTCACTCTAACGCAGCGAAAAGCGGCTTCAGAAGTTATTTCTGATGGGAAGTTGTTCTCCAGCTCCAACCCTAGAAAAACAAACACATGTTATTGCGTAACATTCTGCCCATGCATATGTATAGTAGGAACAAACTTCCTTTATATATGCTTGCTACAACGCGTGAAGAGTATTTATTCTATTCTATAAGGCTAGCTATTCCTTGCCCTAAAAATATATCTTCAAGGAAGACGGAAAAAGAAATGCCTATTTCAATGAGGTCAGTTTTCTTCTTCACACATCACGCAAAAACTAATGTTTTTATCAATTAAGAAGACAAATACAGCATGCTAATAATATATGTTATGTAGATCAACACCAGTCTAGCTCACATCACTTCGCACACTCTTTTCTTGGATTTCTCGGAATTAGAATTACGTCTCTCATATTAGATATATCCCCATCGCCTTGCACAATTCTTCTCAACGCTTGAATAAAGATATATATATTTTTTCTAAATTCGTTTGTGCATAATCGTTAGTAACGATACCTGTATTGGTAGTAGGTATACGAGTAAGAACAAGTGAAGTAGAACCACTCGGATTATTTTCTCTTTGCCTTTTCCCACTGCTAGACTGATCTCTGCTGCCAATCATCTGCTGATGTTGACGAGTTTCTTGCTGTTGTTGCAGAGAAGCCAATTGCTGCTGTCTCTCTCTTCTCTTTGCCGCTGGAACCCAAGTGCTCTTCACATGAGTTTGACACTGAAACCCTCGACTCTTACAACATGTCCTACACCTCATGTGCGCGCAATCTTTCTTCGCTTGATTACCACAGTCTTGACAGCTTATCCCACCACCGCCGGCGCTGCTTCTCATCATCAGAAACCCCGGCGGCCTCGAAGACGACGACGGCTCGTGATGGTAAGATTGGTCGGAGGCGGCGATGTTGAAACGGCTCGGCCCGACGGCGAGCCCGCCGGCCGAGGTGTAAAGATCTTGAAGCTGACTGTGCTGCTGAACTTGATGGTGATGATGAGTCTGCGTCTGCCATAGCTCGAAACTCCTGTAAGAAATTTGCTCCTGGTTTTGATCGTTTCTGAAGAGGAACCAGCTCTCAGGATTGATCTCCGACGGCAAAGGGTTTCCTACTCGGTGCTGATGGTGAGCACTGCTGCCGCTGCCGCTCTCTTGATGTTGGTGATGGTCGGCGGCGCTAGGGTTATTACTAGTGCCACCTCTGCTGCTGTTGTTGCTACCACCGCCTAGAGCGAAAAAATTAGCCATTTTTCAAGGATGCAATAATAATAAGGTTCTAATTCTTTGATTTAGGGATGGGGTTTTGCTTTGTTGTATGGACTGACAACAACAATAATAACCCATAGTAGCATTATAGCATGCAAACGGCTTGTTATAATGACCCTAAGAATAATGCTTAGAACCGATGAGGTGAGGTGATTGAGGAGGCATCTCTAAAGGTTTTTATTTAATTGTTGGGGTTTCTTGAACTGTGGGTTTTAAGCCAGACAACTTCTGAGGTTTGAGAGTGAATGAGAGATAGCATCGTACTTTTGTTTGTGCTGCTGCTCTTTTGTTCATAAGATTATTATTGTATTGAAATTTTGCAGCATGTCATTAAGGAAGAAGAGAAGATGTGGGATCTGTGCCCCTCTGTGCAAGGTTTGGTCTTTTTTGTTTAGGGACTGTTTGGCTTATTAGCTTTACCTTTACTCACCACAAGAATTGATCTTTTTTTCCCCTTTCTCAATTGGACATAAATGAAGAGAGAGAGATTTTCTGGCAGCTTTTGAATTTGGTAAGAAAGAACAAGATGAGGGGGGTTTGGTGCGACTTTTGGTTCGATATGTAATAATAAACAAAACACAAACAGAAGAATATATTAATATGTAAGCCATTTAACGAACTGTGGAGAAGTAAAAATTGGCTGTGTTGTGTATGCGCATGCATTAAAGAAGCGGAAATACAGCGCTGCCACGCGCCGCCATGGCCTCCTTTGAAAAGCAAATGTTTATCTTTCCTCTATTCTATCTCTCAACTATTCTGTTGTTTGTTTTTTTTTTTTTTTTATCAATGTCGTTCACTCGTTTGCTTTGTGTGAGTTGCATTGCAACGATGATCGTGACCAACTTGGAGTTGATCGAAAGGTGTGGAAGACATTTGCATGAGGGAGATCTAGCGGTTGGTAGGATGACACGTGGCGATTGGACAGCTTTTACCTTCTCGTTCAGCTTCTTGTGTACAACTTTGTACCGTAAAACACGCTAGCTGCTTTATGTCTCTCTACGCGCCTTTTCATAATATATCGCATATATATATATGATCAATTAATTTTTAACTTATTTAATATTTGGGAAGATGGATCATGGATCCATATTATACAACCAATGTAATGAATTAAATAATACTTTGGAAACATTTTATTTACTTCCTTTTCTAAATGATTGGTCTCGATCCGGGGGCTCGTCTTAGTTTACTAGCGTCCAATAGTGGAAAACATTTTGTGATCTTATAGGATTCGTTAAATAGGATTAATCTATATGATAGTCAAGCGCTTAGCATTAATCTAAGATCTCGAAATCGAATTTTTGGGATGTTTCAGATTACTATTAACATAGAGCAATTATGATAATTATTTTCACACCACGTGCTGCAGTAAATTAAATAATACGCACCAACATGCAAAAAAACATAATCGCGAGTGCAACTTTGATAATCACAATATCATACAATACAAGGAACAACAATGAACACACATGGTTAAAATTCAAAAAAAAAAAAAAAAACCAACAACATATTTTACGGCAATAAATAAAAAATTAATCAACCGCCTTCAATTATTATACGAACATATAATCCTCTTCCCGTTGCTTTATTATTACTATTGTCTCTAATAGTATGGTAGAGAGGCCATGAAAAAAGAAGTGGTTAAAACTTGATTCAATTATTTCCATAATTAATTTGAAATTTAATGCAGAGGGGACCATTTGACTTTTAAATTAGGGTTTGTTTATTAGAGAGAGTATGAGTTAAGTAGCCTATTTAAGGCGATTTAAAAAAAAAATACATATGGTTGTAATATATAGTAAGTACGTCACATATAATACCCGCCGGCCTGCGTTTATGACCTAAATGAGATAATTACCCAAAGCAACATCAATAATAAAACACTACATTTATATATTATATTGATCTTACAAAACTTATGCGGTAAAACAATTAGACGTAGCCCCCACCAAAACCCTCGTGGAGAAACTAAATAGAGAGTCGCTTCTATTTACTGAAGAAGCGTGGTGTTCTTTTTCTGGTGAATTAACTATAAACACGAGACTGAAATGAAAGGGTAATCCTTCCTCGTAGGCACAAAAGGCTAATACTCTATGTTCTATATCTGTATATAGCTTGCACGGGTGATAGTATTGTGGCATGATAAGCATGAGACAACATTACTAGGTTATTGTGTTATAAGATGAGTTATCAGACTTACATATAAGATGAGTTATCAGACTTGCTTGTGTGTGTGTTTCTGTTTCTTTGTAGGTATAGAGTATGTATATACAACACAATGAGATATCCTCCTAAGAGTATGTACGTTATTGAATTATTATTCGATGCAAGAAGATAAGTTAGGCAGTATTCGGCTCCATTACTTAACAAGGTAAGCGCTGGATATAATACGCGCATGACCACCACACAGACAAACAACCCTATAGATATTAACTAAGTCAAAACTAAAATCGTCATTCAATAAGTTGGAGTTAAATCTTGTTTGTTAATAACTTGACTAGTTGCAGTTCGATCATCCCTATAGAGATATTATTAAAAAGCTAACCTAATTTGATTATTTTGAGAAGCTACGAATCACTTTAAAAAACTCATAATTATAAGTAGCGCACGACATTATATGGCAGTAAATCTATATTAATCGAGGTGACGATCTTACTTATCTTTGTGAGATGAACGCCAGTTCAATAATATCTGATCATGGCTAACTTTCTTATTTTTGTACCGCCATGTATGTATATAGGCCACAAATACTTTCTTCCTTCCCTAAATGAAAATATTATCATGCAGTCTATTCTGTCCCAAGAGACTAACTTATAATACTACGTATACTTTCATTTATTACTGTTTAATTAATGGAACGATTACTTTATAGATTACCATTAACAGTAGGTTTTAATGAGGCTATATCAGTAGCTAAACCAATTTAGTTAGCGCAAATTAGGCACATAGTTAATGAGACTACTCGTAGTCAGCTTGGGGTGAAAAAGTTGCTTTGACTAACCAACGGCTTTAATATATGTCGGATCGACTAACTTAAGCTGCAATATCATTTTGAAAATTTCAGACAACTCACGATATATTAACGGAGTAGATATCTATATTATTCAACTTGTACTGTGATTAACCATTGATCCATAAATAAGTCTGCGCCACATTTAATATTATGTTAATGAGAACGTTGAGAAGTTAGATAGAGTAATACTTCTAAGCTAAGTGAGAAATGTGTTAGAATAGTGCACGTTATAGTTATTTGGTACTTAGTTCCGTTCATATAGGTCTAAGTTTGTCTCGAACTGTATGCTATTTCTTAGATTTTTGAAGTCCAGCGACCTAACTATTATACTATGTATATGGTATTTTAAAAAAATGGTTTCACCTACGATATTATCGAATGTAACCTATTGTATTTATTTATCTACTTAACAGGGAAGAGATTTCTACATAATAAAACTTCAACCTAATATCGAACTACTAAAATAAGGCTTTTCTAAGAAGCCCATTACTGTTTGGAAGAAAAGGAGCCCACTATTGGTATTGGGACAAATCAAAACCCAGCAGGCCTTTGATTGAAGATTCAATTAAAATCAGCGAAGGAACTATAGAAAGTACGGCATATTTACTATCGAATTCGGAAACTAAAACTGAAAATTGATATATATCATGACAAGATTCTGATAAATTGCATGATTGCGTCAATTCTAACCAAACTAAAGCTTTGAGTAAAATGATCGGGAGAGGCGTTCCTTTACATGATGACAATGATTGCTAAGGTTCGATTCGTCAACATTCTTACTGAAATATTTAAATACTTGAGTAGGAATTCAGTAATTCAGGGGAAACAAGGAGGTGATAATTTGTTTGTTACAACTCAATTGTGGGCCTGTAATTGAAATGAATTTCTTATTTTCATGTACTATAAATAATTTTCCCCAGTTTCGAGATCACAGCGTCATCACCATCATCACATATATTATCTTCTACTAAAACACAACTGAGAATATTAAAGGGGTTTTTTTTTCGTTTCAGCCCCAAGATAAGTTTAATTTAGATTTTAGGACCCTGTCAGAAAATTTATAGTTTTAACGACTCGATTTCTGCAGAACCACATGTTATGCTATACCACTTTATTGTTCTATATGCCACTTCATGAATCTACAGTAACAATTCATGTGTCTACAGTACCATTTCATAGATCTACAGTACCACTTCATTGTTATGAAATATCACTTTATTGTTCTCCGATACCCGTTCATATACACTATGTAACACTTGCCTAAATTTAGGTTATTATCTATAAATTTTATAATGGGTACCTAAACAATGAATTTTCTGAAAGATTTGAAACCAAACATGTTTTGGGCCTAAAACTTAATTATCCTTTGAATTGAAAACAGTAGGACTTCTCTGTCTCTCATCTCTGACACCATTCACACAGCTAATTACTACTCTCTCTTCTCTTGTTGAGTATTCATTTCAACTCTCAAATCGAAACAAAATTAGAAGCTAAGCCAAACTCAAAAACCATGAGATTCGCAGGCATCACCATAACGATCCTGGTGGTATTCTCCGCCGCCGCGGCCAACCTCGGCAGCTCCACCACCCACGCCGACGACGTACAAGCCCTAAAGCAGCTCAAAGGTACAATCACCGCCAGCACGATCCCCCCTGGCTCGTGCATCGATTCATGGGACTTCAAATTTGACCCTTGCGATAACCTCTTCTCCTCAAAATTCACCTGCGGCTTCGCCTGCAACTCATTCTCGCGCGTCGCCGAGCTCAGCCTCGACCCGGCCGGCTACCACGCCGCCTCGCTCGACCCGGTCCAATTCGGCCGACTCGCCGGCTTGCAAATTCTCGATTTTTCCAACAATAATTTCACGGGTTCTTTGCCCCGGTCGATTTCGGAGCTCCGTAACCTCACGAGGCTGTCTCTCTCACACAATTCCTTCGGCGGTTCGATTCCTCAGACGTACGGTGGATTGATTGGTCTGAAGGAGATGTCTTTTGGACAACAATATGCTCAACGGTCAGATACCCACGAGCTTCAACGGTCTGAAAAGTCTGAAGACGTTGGACCTCAGCAATAACATGCTCGCCGGCGCGTTTCCAGGTATTCTTTTTTCTGTTATTTTATTAGGAATAAAAGTTATATGGGGGAAGAATGTGTCGGAGATCCCATGTGCTTAATTAATTTACTACCATAGCTAGCTATCTCTATCCCATTGATTGTTAAATCCCACCTTATGATAACTACTTCTTTAACTAGATTTTTACCAGTTAATGCTTTCTTAAAATAGGTAATAGAGAAGGCACCACCACCCACATCTTCAGTTTCATATACAATCAATAATCGATAGTCTTTTACTCAAATGCATTCAGCGTTGAACCAAATGGCGAGCCTCAACTTCCTCGACGCAAGTGGGAACAACATCTCCGGCGAAATCCCGGCAACCATCCCGCCTCAGCTAATCGAGCTAGCAGTCAGAAACAACCGACTCGCCGGAAAAATTCCGGCGAACCTTCCGGCGTCTCTGCAAGTCCTAGACCTCTCCAACAACAAACTCTTCGGCGCACTCCCCTCATCCCTGTTCGCCCACCCCTCGCTGCAGCAGCTGACGCTCTCCTACAACAACCTCGACTCCGTCGAAACGCCCGCCGACCAGGCGTTGACTTTGACCAGCCAGCTCGTCTCCGTCGACGTCAGCAACAATGTCCTGCGCGGGTTCCTGCCGTGGTTCATGGGTTCGCTGCCGAAGCTCTCCGCTCTTTCGCTGGAGAACAACTTGTTCTCCGGTTTTATTCCGGCCCAGTACGTGCTGAGGGTTCTCCAACCGGCCGGTCTGAAGAGGCTTCTGTTGGGTGGGAATTACCTTTTCGGACCCATACCCGGCGGGTTCTTCGGGCTCGACCCGGGTTCGGTTATGGTGAGGTTGGGAGATAACTGCCTCTATCGGTGCCCGGTTAGGTGGTTCTTTTGTGAAGGTGGGTCCCAAAAGTCATTAGGGCAGTGTCGGGCTTTCGGGCCCGTCATTCCCTGATATGAGCTAATTAGTAGATTTGATTTTCGGGAATCTGTGTATAACAATGATGTTTTTTGTTGATCATCGGTTTTTTCTTTAACTAAAACTAACTAGATTGATTAGGACAAAAGAGACTTCAAAGGGAGCCCATGAAATCATCTGTCCCAGAATTCCTGTCCCCCTCTCCCAAATCATCTCTCGTGATAGTACATCCTTTTTTTACTACTTCACGTGCTTGAGTCAGGAAAAAAAAAGGTAGTTCTTTTAATCATAGAAGAATATCGAATATGTCCAAGCAAAACCTTCCAAAATTCAAATCAGTATATGTCACGGAAACCTCACGGTAATTAAATATGCCTGTCCCTCCCTCCGTAGTAAGAAGACTGTGTTGTGTCTTCTTTCATGACCTCAATATGATATGAATAAAAAAGAAAAGAGGAGACGCAAATTAATGCTTCTTAGGAGGCCCCAATCCAAGCTGTCTATTCTCTGTCTTATTGAGTCTGTGCTGCGCCAACTCGCACAAACTTTAATCAATTTCTGTGAATATATATCAGATAAGCGAAGAACTTTTCTTTTAGCTCATTAGCTGGCACTAATTAGAGTAGGAATAATAGAGATAATACTCTTTCGAATACACTCCTATATCCTCATCATCATGTTAAATGATTGCATTGCTAATATATTTATATACGTGCATCTCTGAAATTTTTTCGTTTCTTTACTTGATGCCAGATAATCTTACGAGTTTGTCCGCCTCTTAATTGATGTTAGGAGAATTTTCGTTCGCAATGCACTATTACTTGAGATTCTTCAATATATTTGTTTGTTGATTGATTTAACAACTCGCACCAGTGGAGTGGTCTAGAGGGGTAGAATAGTACCCGACCCGGGTTCGATTCCGGGCTGGTGCATGTTGAAATTTTTTTAACCGTCATTGATTATTTTTAATTATAGTCGAAATAATTAATAGTCATGTGAAGATTCTCTGTCCGCCATTCAGATCATTATTATAGTTAAGTTAGCTAGCTAGCTCTCTGTTGCTGGTTCTAACTTTTAACTTTACTGATGGTTCATTAGGTAATAAATGAATTGTTAGAATTGGCTGCCGCCAAATAGATGTCCGGTGTATGTTGTATATTTCTCTGTCGATTTTAACCGCTTTCTGTCTTCCGATTTACCTATTATTTATTTTGAAGAAAACATACAAGTTTTTCTTTTAATCAAACCAGCAGAACATATTGCATCCATATAGCTCGTGGCTTAGAACTAATAACTTGTCTTCGCGCGTAAATAGATACAAGTTAATAAATTAATTAATCTACATTCGTTCCACAATACTTACTACTTCAAAAAAACTGCTTTCTGCTGAGTATATATAGACCAACCATAACAGGCATTATTGCAATGTACCTTCTCATCCCATTCCACCCTTTGCGATTTGTTGAAACAAAAAAAAAAAGAAAAAAAATATGAGAAATCTAATACTTCGTGAAGTTCCACTATACCAGCAATATGTTCTTGAGACTACAGAAGCAAAACCCTTATGGATCATCATCTTCCTCGTAATATTCCCTCTACTACTTGGTATCTTATCATTCCTTCGACGACAAGCTAGATTCCAATCAAGAAAACCCTACCCACCTGATCCTAAAGGATGGCGCTTGGTAGGAAACCAAACATGATCGATCAACTAACCCACCGTGGCCTAGCCAACTTAGCCAAAGTCTACGGTGGACTATTACATCTTAGGATCGGATTCAAGTGGTGATCTCAAGCCCAGAAATAGCCAGACAAGTCCTCCAAGTTCAAGGCAAGGCGGTATTCGGGCTAGGGCTTCGCTTGATCGGTTTATCGACTGCGTAGTCGATGAACATATACAGAAGAGAAAGAATACTACCAACCGTTATGGGGAAAATGATGAATTGCCTTGTGGTGATGTTATGGTGGATCAGCTGCTTGGCCGCGTTCTATAGCGATGATGACGAAGCTAAAGAGTCTCGTAAGGATTCTCCTAAGATCATCAATTCTTCGGTGAAGCTTACGAGGAACAACATCAAAGCTATGATCTTGGTATATAGTTGTGTAATTTGATTGTATTGTATATCTCATGCAGATTCAGCAACATAAATGCTTACTTTTACGACGTCGTATGTGATTTGCAGGACATGATGGGTCAGAGACAGTTTGCCTCGGCTATCGAATGGGCCATGGTCGAGCTGATTCACAGTCCAGCCCAACTAAAGAGAGCCCAAGAAGTCGGCTTGTGCTTTGTGAGCTTTTAAATTCTCAGAGAAGATGACTAGTTTGGGTGGGCTCGGGTGACGAGGAAAATAAATATGCTTTTCTTTTGTATAATAATCAATCAATAAAATAAAGAATATGAATGCATGTATTCTACTTTTCTTGGCCTTTCTGATTTGTATCCTTTTAATATATATGTTAAATAAAGATATTTTTAAACTTTTTTCTTTTTATTTGACCGGGCATCATTAGTTTTCCGAAACAATAGCTTTCATCTCTCTTTAGATTTATTTGATGAGAGGAAAATAATTTAATATATCAAATACTAATCAGGGGCGTATTTAATATATGCGCTTAGTGTAAATATGCCGTAGCGGATATAAAGGAAATAGGAAATCCATCGTTTAAGACTTGAAGAGATTGATCTTCCCAAACGTCTTTACTATCAAGCAACCGCTTCATTTTTCAACATCAGATAAAAAAAAAAAAAAAAAAGCAGAATAGGATAAACTTTGGATCCATTGTCATATTACTCCTTGCCGGTTGGATTCTTGAAATTGTTTCCAATTAGAACAAGAAAAAGAAGAAGATGCAGAGAAGCAGACGCAGGTGTGAGGGGACTGCGATGGGATCAATCGCGCTCGATCTTCGCCCTGGGCTTGGCCTCGGTCCTTTCTCCATCGGTGAAGCCTTATTTCCCCTAATTCCTTCAATTTCAGTAGCGTAAGATGAGTTGCAAAAGCTTCGATCTTAGGTGACATTGACCATATTATCTCAGCTGTGTGTGCCCCAGTTACTAATTGTATGGCTATGGTGAAAATTTTAGGGTTTTTTTTTTGTTATGATTCCGTGGATGCCGATATGCGACAGTTATTCGTATTTGCCTATTGGATATTGATGTAAGTTGTGATATTTGTGTTTGTGTGATGTTTCAGGGATGCCGATATGTGACGCCTTTTCTCAGTTAGAGCAGCATCCAAATATCTACGATGTCGTCCATGTCAAATACTACGACGAGGTATGCCAAATGTTAAAATAATTTTTTGCTATCTGATGTTTTTGGGGTTCGTATCGGCTTTGTTTCTGTCCTTGTATTGGTCAAGACCATCCGCAATCTTGTGATGTTTAATGATATCATTCGCCAATGTTTCCAGAAGTCTGGATTTTATGGGTTTTGCTTTTCCAAGAGTATGTCCCCGTATTATTGTTCCTTTGTTTTTAGTGCTACAGAGTTCTGCTGTTTTTGTCGTTTTTTACGAGTTTGATTCCGTAAGGTGTTTCAGATTGTTCGGCAATAAAATATAACTCTTTTCTCATACATGTGTGAAATATGATTGTTATTGGAAACAATGTGACGTCTAGTGTACATGTCAGATCGGGTAAGGTATCTTTAGCTTGCAAATGATTGGTAAAATTTCAATTGTATTTCTTATATGAGTTCTTCACATATCTTAAGTTTAGCGTCATCCATACCACAGATCGGTTCATCCTCTTATGGTTGTTGATATTTTATGCAGGAGCCTCTCAAACTTGACATTGTTATTAGCTTCCCTGATCATGGGTTCCATCTTAGATTTGATCCATGGTCGCAGGTGTGAACTGAAGCCTGCTGTGCAAAATTAAACTTCTACTATCTCGGAGAAACTATGCACCTTGAACAATGAAAATTCTTCTCATGCATCAACTAGGTTTTCATTTTTTTTCCAATCTTTCAGAGGCTGCGTCTTATTGAAATATTTGATGTGAAACGTCTTCAAATGCGATATGCCGCTTCGTTGATTGGGTAAGATTTTGTGCTCCACCTAGAAAATATTTCATTTATCTTCTGTTTTCTCTCTGAGGCTCATTTTTCGTGACAGAGGACCGTCTACTCTTGCGACCTTCGTGGCTGTATATGCTCTTTTTGGGCCAACATATCCTGGAATTTACGACGAAGAAAGGGGTGTATACACACTATTTTATCCAGTATGTTGAATTCCAATTTTTTTCCTTTTTTTTTTGGGTAATTTCAGTTGTTTACTTACATTACAACTATGCTGCTTCTATTACATCTCTTGTGTTGATCCTTCGATGCTGTAACTTTTTCAGGGTCTATCCTTTGCTTTTCCCATTCCCTCTCAGTATTCGGAGTGTTTCCAAAACCGAGAAGGTGCCTTTTATTTGAAGGTCCTTTATCTTATAAAGAAGACTTCCTGATACATTGTGTTCAGCAGTTCATGTCTCTATTTGCAGCTGAGTTGCCCTTGGAGTTTCCAGATGGCACAACTCCAGTTACTTGTCGCGTCTCGATATATGATGGTTCAACAGACAGTAAGGTTGGGGTAGGAAAGCTGATGGATAAGGCATGTGTTCCTCCATTACCCGCTGGTAGTCTCTTCATGGAAGAAGTGCAAGTGAAGGTCAAATATCTTTTGCTGTTTTTTCCCATCTTTTCTCACACTTTTGCCTGCGAATTAAGGAGTCTCTGTGACTTTGTCAACGAGTTATATTTGTCTTCTCACATGCCTTGTGTTCCACATGTCTAATGAAGAGTTCATGTGGTCCATAAGTAACAAGATCTATTTCTGAGCAATGCTAGTTTTAAATTATCATAATCTGCTTGCATCTGACTTTATCATATTTGGTATATAGTTAGGGGAGGAATTGTGGTTCACAGTTGGGGGACAACACATACCTTTTGGTGCATCACCTCAGGTATTAGTTTTTTTAAGGAGAAAGATTAAGTGTCACAGAATCTGAACTTAACTTGTCATGGTAACTAGGATGTGTGGACTGAATTAGGACGCCCTTCTGGGATTCATCAAAAACAGGTATTGTCTACCTAAACCTAATGATTTCATTTCTTGTTTTTTTGTTTACTTTCGTTCACAAGTCTTCACTGTCGTGTTACTGCTATTTGATCGCTGAAACACGAGAATTTTGTTGTTTCTGTTGTTGACAGGTGGATCAAATGGTGATCCATTCTGCTTCTGATCCTAAGCCTCGGACAACACTCTGTGGTGATTACTTCTATAACTATTTCTCCCGTGGCTTCGACATCTTATTCGATGGGCAGGTTTCTCTCTTAATATCTCCCTCTTCCCTCCCTTACAAATAATATTCATCCACAGTTGACCAGAATAACTAACAAAGAGAAACGAAATTCGTTGCTGATCCAAATGAGTTTTCTTTCATGCAATTACCAGACTCATAAAATAAAAAAGTTCGTTTTGCACACAAACTATCCCGGGCATGCGGATTTCAACTCTTACATGAAGTGCAACTTTGTGATACACAATTCTGAAAGTAAGTTTCCCGTACCTTCCTCCCTAAATGTCGTCGGACAGATTGTCCCTTTTGAAGCATGAATGTACATCTCTCGTTCCCAATGCTATGACAGAGGATGAATCAGACGATGTGGATATCTCTAAACAAGCTATTACCCCTAGCACAAAGTGGGATCAAGTTATTGTGAGTTTTGAAATTATAATACAATTCGTACATCCACTTCCATTAACTGACACCGAATTCTTCAGGAAATCCTCGGGGATTGTGGTCGAGCTGCGATCCAAACACAAGGGTCGAGCAGTAATCCTTTTGGATCTACTTTTGTATATGGGTACCCAAACGTTGCCTTCGAGGTGAATTCCTTGTTTATTTCTACTACCCTTTGTTTCTCGTCTGTATATTTGTTTTCCTTCTCCTCGGTCTGAACTAAGCTGACTGAGCCTTTCTAGGTTATGAAGAATGGTTATATTGCCACCGTTACTCTGTTCCAATCATGAGTGTTTCCAGGTACTCACACACACATAGAGCATTTAGGGTTGTTTGGTTCTTGATTTGACTCAATCGTGGTCTACTTTTTTTTCTCATTTCAGGCAGAGACTGCTCCCTGGTTTGGAAACACTGTTGTAATCTGTCGATAAGCGTGCATGTAATATCATACATCTTCCTTCGTTATTTATGGCTTGGGCATTTATTTATCAGATACCTTCCAAATGCATATATATGTAATCCTGTGTAAATAAATATTTGTATCTATGATCCAAGTAATTTCATCAAATTTGTGAATCCATCCCCTTCTTAGCTTTAATGTTGAAGATCCCATATCGATTGTGTTATTAATGACCTTAATGCGCTAAAATAAGATCTGGCTTAAAAAGAAAAAAGAAAAAAGAAAAGAAGTGGATCACTTACTTTTCAAGAAATTTCGGACATTTTCTTTTTTCTGTCATCTGCGCTTGTGCTGCCTCGGTTCGTTATCACTTTCTTCGAATCTTATATACTATGCTATACTATAGTCCACACAATTGTTCCTTTGTGATGCCCTAGAACATGTCTCGAAGGAATGACGAGTAGGTAAGTAGCGCAAAATAAACATAAAATAATACAGAAAATACAAAGCACTCGATGATTTCTTTGCATATTGCGTAACATTCATGCATTTTGCATATTGACGACAAAGAGATGGTCCTAGGATGATTAATATTGTAACACGTTTTTTCTTGATCTATGATTACTGCACATGGGATGTGATACTGATTGCACCTTTGGTCAAAATTTGTGGATCCCACTTTAAAATTCTCTTTCTTTCCTTCTACAAGAAAAGATACCTATCATTACTTGGATAACTTATTGCGTAGGAGTAATCAAGTTGCCATCTTTAACCACCTTTTCCAACTTTAAATGATCAAGAAACGAGTCCTGAAAAAGGTGCAACGAAAGATCCAATACATGCTGCTAATTTTATTTATTTTTTTCTTCTTTTTTGTAGTCTAAATCTCTCGATCGTGTGAAAGGAAGTCATGTGCACGTTGCAATTTAATGTAAGAGTTAAAAGGAAGAAAGAGACGTTTACTTGACAGCAATCAGAGTCCTAAGGGCAACCCATTAATTAGCTAAAGAAAATTGTTGAATATAAAGCATGCCATATTGATATGATCAACCTAAATACACAAGTTTTTGGAAACATTCATGAAGAAAAAGACATTGATGGACAGTCTGTAAATAAATAATGGTATTGGACCATATACGAAAAAAATTTAAAGAAATATAAATGACCTCTCTCAATACATGGGACAAATTGTGTGACCACATTGTAATGTAATGTGATTGGAAATATTTTTATTTATTGCCATTGACTCGTTCCTGCTCTGACACAGACTGTTTACCAAGATCATCATCATTGGGTGCACCAAAGTTCTCTGAGCCTTATTCTTGTAGTTTTTCAACTTCTATTTTGGCGTCTTCAATCTCCAGTGTTCATGCCAAGCTAAAGTCGAGTTCTTGGCATGATTGTCGGACCCTTTTATGTAACCTTGTGTTCACAGAGAATCATAACATAAAGGGACGACCTTTGTTATTAATCTTACAGGGAGAGACTTTGCAAGTGGACAAAAAGCTCTAAGGTGTGAAGATGGGGACAATGGAGAGCTGTGAGGAGATAATGGGAAGCAATGAGGAGAAAATTTATGTGTCGGTGAGGTTAAGACCTTTGGATAGTAAGGAACTTATGAGGAACGAGTTCTCAGATTGGGATTGCATCAATGACAACGCAATCGTTTACAAGAACATGGGCCTTTCTTCCGCGGAAAGGTCAATGTATCCTACTGTCTATACATTTGGTAAGAATAAGTCGAAATTTCTTGCAATTACTTTGTATCTGTCTCGTTGTGTAGTAGCTGAGATTCTTTCTGTTTCCTTTTATTTTTTTGTGCTGAGATGTTTGATGAATCTACACTGACCATGATGACTGAGAGCACATTCTGCAAGAACCATCCTTAACTAATCTTGTATCCGATGATTTATATCCCCCCTATTATTCTGTGTAGACAGAGTATTCAGTAGCACTTGCTCTACCAGAGACGTGTATGAAAAAGCAGCCAAAGATGTAGCTCTATCAGTTGTTGATGGAGTCAACGGTGAGTGCCACTGTAATCCCAATTGTATTTAGGTTTCAATCTTCCTCTTTGTTGGGTGGGTGCTCATTTTTTAGACTCTTAAGCAAAAAAGATCTGCATTGACGTTTCTACAGCAAGTGTTTTTGCGTACGGACAAACAAGCAGCGGTAAAACATACACAATGACTGGAGTTACCGAATATTCAATAGCAGACATATTCGAATACATACAAAAGGTGAACTTCGATCTCATTTAGTCCCATGGTTTGTTAAGATTTGCTCAGTTTATTCAAAGAAACATACGGTTTCAGCACCCCGAAAGAGAATTTGTCCTGAGGTTCTCTGCGCTGGAGATCTATAATGAGTCTGTGAGAGACCTTCTCAGTGCAGACGCAACACCGTTGAGGCTCTTAGATGATCCTGAGGTAAGTTGTTTATCTTCTTTTGTATTCTTCAACTGGAAATATTATGATTATTACCCGGTGTCTTCTTTTGACAGAGAGGAACTATCGTCGAGAGACTCACCGAGGTGACTTTAATGGACTGGAATCATGTGCTGCAGCTCCTTGCCGTGTGTGAAGGTTTGAATTTGTGTCTCTCCATTCGAAGAAACAATGAGTAATTGCTATGAACTATCGAGAGAGTGTGCTATTTATCATCTTAAGTTGGTGCAAATATTTGCAGCTCAAAGACAAATCGGAGAGACGTCCCTCAATGAAATGAGCTCTAGATCACATCAGATTATCAGACTGGTACCTTCTATCATATTTACTCTGTATTGTTTTTAGAGCAAAGATTGAATTTTTATGACATCCTTGTACCGTGACAGTTGACAATGTGTTACTGTTTGGTTTCGTAGACTATTGAAAGCTCTTCACGCGAGCTTTTATCCAGGGACAATGCTAGCACTCTTAACGCCACAGTGGTATGTAATTCTTAATAGCTAAACACAACAGCTCAGTCATAATTTTATTTTTTTTTTATATACCAAAGCTAGTTTCTATTTGTTTTTATTTTTTGGTATGATCAGAATTTCGTTGATCTTGCTGGAAGTGAACGAGCGTCTCAGACGTTATCTGCTGGCACTAGATTAAAAGAAGGCTGTCACATAAACCGCAGTCTTCTTACGCTAGGAACTGTTATCCGAAAACTGAGGTAAAAAGATCCTTAATTATACATGACCCAATTTCGGTTACATGTTATAGAAGTTTGAGATATAGAGTAAATCGTTATTCATGTGCAGTAAGGGGAGAAATGGACACGTCCCCTATAGAGACTCTAAGCTAACTCGAATACTACAAACATCGTTGGGAGGAAATGCTCGAACGGCCATAATTTGCACGATGAGCCCGGCCCGTTGTCATGTCGAGCAATCAAGAAACACTCTTCTATTTGCAAGCTGTGCGAAAGAAGTGACGACTAATGCTCAAGTTAATGTTGTAATGTCTGATAAAGCTTTAGTGAAGTATTTTCAAAGGGAGATTGCTAGATTGGAGAGTGAGCTAAGAAGCTGTTCCCAGTCTACTTCTGTTGCCCCGTCCGATTATTATGCGGTACTTAGGGATAAAGATCTTCATATCGAAGAGGTACAGTATAGCTCTTTCTTGTGGGTAAAACATCTCCTATCAAGATATGTGAAAAATGCAGAATCATTCACTTCAAATCCTGCATTTGATGTGCTTCATAGCTCGAAAAGAAGAACAGAGATCTTATGCTGCAAAGAGATGTTTCTCAGTCACAAGTTAGAGATCTGTTGCAATTGCTTGGAGATAATGCAAACCCGATAACGCCGGTATTTATTCGCTTAAATTGCGTATAGATTCTTGGTTTCCTCTCTTGTTCTTGAACTTGATTAATTCGCTACATTTATGCATAGGCAAGGACAGTAAACTACCCTCAGTTGCATGTCAAAAGATTACCAGAAACAAAAATCCCAGAAGTGGAAACATCCATATTGGCAGATCCTCGGTCTTTGGTTGTCGATTCCAGGGCATATCTTAACGGGTATAGTTTGGAGGATGATTATGGAAAAGCTCCTTATTACGAGGAGAACTTCGCTTCCAATGATATACCAGCAAGGATCTTTCCAAACAGTTCCAATCTTAGCGAAAGTGATTCATATCGTATCTGGGACGAGGCTGAGAGACAAAGCTATGCAACTTCAGAGGATCTGTGCAGAGAAGTTCGTTGCATCGAGGCAGAAGACGTGACTTATAAAGAACGCGACGAATCTAATTGCTCGGTTGATGAAGGACATGATCACTCTGATGGGGTAAATGAGAATTTGGTACCATCACCTCCAGCGATGGTGAGGATTGACGGTGCAGTTAAAAAAGACAGTGATTCGCCATCGACCGCGTGTAAGAACGACGTGAGACATAGTTCCCACCTCTTTCTCAACACACCATCCGTTAAGGAACCTATTTTCAGTTACGGTCTCGACGATTCTTCTTCTGGTGCCAGAAGCTCGAAGCTGACTAGAAGTATGAGCTGCAGAGCAACCATCATAACTGACTCAGCTTCATCGTTGTTTCAGAAAGTGGAATGTGAAGGAAGTATTCAGTCAGAAAGAGAGCCCATTGGGTTCGAAAAGAAAATTTCACCATGGACCATTACCTCTGAAGGTCAAAGAACGCTATCTAGGAAAGATTCTGAATCTTCCCCAGGAAACGCTCTCGATATTTGTATCGACATCCCCGATTCGAAATCTGATGATGCTGCTAAGGATGTAATAATTAGCGAGCCCGAGTTAGGATGTGAGAAGATTGAGTCTCAAGAGGAGAAAGATGTTATGAAGAACCAGGTGAGAATATATAATGTCAATTTCATGCATGTTATATAAAGATAGTTATATCTGATGGTTTATTCTCCATTCGTATGGAAATGGGTCATTTATCAATGCAGGTGAATGAGAGTGAAACAAATGCCCGTGAAACACCGAAGAGAACTGGGACAGATGTTGGATTTGATCCAACTTCTGATGAACTCAGAAATTCTTTGAGTTGGCCCGTCAAGTTCAAAAGACTCCAAAGAGAAATTATTCAACTATGGCACGATTGCAATGCCTCGTTAGTACACAGAACATACTTCTTCCTTCTTTTCCAAGGAGATCCTTCGGATGCTATATATCTTGAGGTCGAATTGAGAAGGATGAATTTCATAAAGAACAAGCTGGTTCACGGCGGTAGAACTGTCGTGGACGGACGTCTTCTAACAGCAAATGCTAGGTAACGAACTTCTTTCAATTTTGATTCCATAGCATCATCAGTGTCAGATTTTCGTCACAACCGTACGTTATAAAACAGCGCTAAAGCTCTTCGCCGGGAGAGACGAATGCTGGTCAAGCAGATGAGGAAGAAACTCTCCGAACAAGAAAGAGAAGGCCTGTATCTGAAGTGGAACATTGGTCTGAACACCAAACTGAGGAGAATGCAGTTGTCGCGGCGCTTATGGTCCAAAGCTGAAGATACGAATCACGTTTCTGACAGCGCGTTTCTTGTCGGGAAACTGGTCGGTTTCGTGGAGACAGGCCAAGAAGCGCCAGACAAAGAGATGTTTGGTCTTAACTTCACTCCGACTCACAGCTCCACTCGAGCCTCGAGTTTTAGAAGCAGCTTTACTCACCTCATATGAAGCATCATCTCTACTTGTCGGCTTTATAGTTCATGTTCATTACTGTGTAACTAAGAGATATATCATTCATAAACACGAATGTAAGCCGATATTAAGCCTTGCTAGATCACTAAAAGGCTGCTTCAAATCAACGAACACAAATGAACGTCCAAGATTTCGAGAAAGAAGAGAAAACAAAAGCGATTTCATTTCAAAAACCGATAGCAGAAAGATGAGATATATTATATCAAATCAATAAACACGTTCATCGATATGTATCGTTTTTTTCCTGCCTATGTTCGATCATTTAGTTTAGTCTCTTCAAAACCACAGCTTGAACAATGGTTTTGGTTCTTCTTTCTTCTCTTGCTCAGTTTTGTTAGCCTCGGAAGTTTCGGACACAATGTCTGTTTTGTCGTTCTTCTCTTCAGCTTCGACGTTGTTTTCTTCGACAGCTGTTTCTGTCTTCGTTATTACTTCTTCCTTAGCTTCAACAAAGTTGTTTTCCTCAAAAAAGACGACCTCTTCTTTATTGTCTGCAGTTAGTGGCGGTTCACTTTCTTGTGGCTTAACATTTTCTTGCTCAGATGCTTGTTTATCCGCCGACGCCTTTTCGTCGTCGTTCTGCAAAAAAAAGTAAATGTTTATGCATTCATATTTCTTCATTTCCAAAACAATAAAAGGCCAAGTATTTCTTATACCTGATTCGTCAAGCTGTCAAGGGATAGCGGCGGCTTGGCTTCCTTGTCCTCAGCCACGTCGGCGGCAACATGAGCCACCACCACATCCTCCTCCTTCTCCACCGGAAAATCCTCGCCGGCGTTCTTCAAAACCTCCGACTTTGACGTACAAGCTCCCATTTTTAGAAATAAACGTCGTATTGCGATCTATCTCTCCCTCTCAAAACCGCAGAATAGAATCTCTCCAAAACTCTTCAGAGAGAGAGAGAGAGAGTAGATCACAACGAGGGAGAAGAAAGAGGATACTTGCACCACTTGCTATATACGATAATACCAAGAGACGTTTAGGATGCCCAAGAAGATGTTAAGAGTATTTATAGCGCTAAGGAAAGACGCCAATATAATTGCATGTAAACCGTTCGTTTTTTTTCTGTTGGTTAAGAGACATATGTGTTTGACCATTGATACAATTAGAAATGTTTGACCGCTGGTACAATTGGAAAGAGCAGTCTTGTTAATTAACATTGACTGAAAACTATATATCATCAACAATAATCATACTAGTTCAGGAAATAAACATTACCAGCTAGTTGGATAACTGATTAGAGGATAAATTGGCGAATCCATATCATAGGGATTATTATTCCTCCTCGCATAATCCATCCTTAAAAAAGCTACCAATCAACTTTTACATATATAAATATTTATTTAATTATTATTATTAATATTATCCTCATCTATGTCTCTATCTACCCAACTCCTGCTCTGATCATAGATAGATTACCTACCAGATCTGATTCTTCACATTTGTTTCCTTACACATTCTTCGTCTTCCTTACACGTAATCGCTTAAACTATACTTTTGTACCTCGGAAATTCTGTAGCTCTTTTTCTTTAAATATTTGCTGTTATCTTTCAGAAAATCGGTAGAGAAGAGTTACAGTAATATCCGAGCTACATGGATTTGGACGAGTTCCGATCTATCCTCTCGAGATCCCGTGTCGGAAATATGGGCCCTGATCGACACGGCGGTGAAAGTCGCCAGCTCAGACCACGGAGATGAGCTCCGTCGCCGGAGAGATGGAATCGTCCAATCGCTTTACGCGACGGCTACTTGTCGGAGATGCCACGAGGAGCTGTGCGAGACCGTGGGCGACTTCCTTGGGGGTCAATCTTGTAAGAAGGGTGTTGATGGTAGCAATAACCGAGATTTTGATGATTACAGTAACGAGGAAGATGGACGGAACAAAGTAAGAAACGATGATGGTAAGATAATCGGAGATAGTAACTGTAGTAATTTGAACGAGGCTTTAAGTAGTAAAAGCCCGTTGACTCCTGAGCCAAACCAAGTAAATGGCAGCGGCGGAGAAGATGATTTAGATCCGTTTGGAGGACTTTTCGACGATGACGAGGAGACTACGATTCTGAGCATCAAAGAGCAGCTTGAAGATCCCAAGCAGGTTAGTTTATTTGAAATCTTTTTTAGTTTGTATTTCCCAGTTTCTTACGAGTGTTTATTTTACGTGGCTTATCGTGGTTAGACTGAAGATTCGCTAGTGGAGTTGCTGCAGAGCTTGGCGGATATGGACATAAACTTCCAAGCTCTGAAGGTAAAAACTTTTGTGAGAATTCATAGATTCTAGTAATTCGTCTCGAGTATGGGTATTTGTAGTCGGCCTGAGTGCTGTTATGAGAAGATTAAGGTTGTTATCATTTTGCAGGTAACTGATATCGGGCGACCGGTGAATCGGTTGAGGAAGCATCCATCGAATGAAGTTCGTACGAAGGTGAAGCAACTTGTGAGGTCTGCTTCCAAGAACAAAGAATAAGAAACGAGATTCGAAAATTTAGGACAATTTTTTTAAATGTAAAGATTTTATCTTGATTGAGAGCAGAAAATGGAAGGAAACAGTGGACGAATGGGTTAAGGTGAATCAGCCTAATGCGACTTCAGACCTCATTGGTGGTAACGCACTTTACTGATGATTAGAAACTGTCCTTTTTTGCATTGCTAAATATGGCAGCTAAACCTAGTACGAGGAAAGGAAGCGATTTATGTGTTGATTCTGGTGGTGCAGCTGATGAGTACTCACCTCAGAAAACCACACCCAAAAATCAACAAAATAGTCAGCATCAGGTGACTAAAAGGCCGCTGTTTTTTTATTTACCTTCTGTTTTGGGTAACATGAATGAGAAAAAGATAAAGAAATTGATGGTGCTGAGAGTAAAAGAATGTGTTGGATCCCTTATTATCTGAGTGTTCTCTGTTTCCAGGTTCCTGATTTTGGATATTCGCCCGATCACAGAGTGAGTTAGCCAATCCATCAGATTACTGCTTAGAACGTTTCTTGTTCGTTTTCCTTCATTCGTTTAAGGTTTAACGTAGTTCTTTATGTTAGTTGGGAAGTCGAGTGCAGAGAGGAATCGAGCTGATCATGAAACAAAGACTAGGCCGACTCAATCTGTGCCCCGTATTAGGGATATTCCTTCTAGGCCACCGCCGCCAGTTCATAAATCTGCTTCTGCTCCACCTCCCAGTGTATAAAACCTGCCTTGCATTTTTTTTGTGCATTGTATGTCATTTGTTGCTTGAATTGAAACGTTGCTTCAATTACTGAAATGGGATTTTTGCAGAGAGCCCAACGAGAACTTGTGATCGACGATGAGAGGCTAAATTCAGCAAGAAGACGGTTGCAGGAGAACTATCAAGAATCTGAAAATGGTACGTGTGTGTGTTTCATCACTGAACCTTATGAGTTAGCACTGTGATTTTCTTTTTCTTCTTCCATTTGCTGACGGGCTGCTATTTAAACATATTAGCCAAGAGGCAAAGAACAATCCGAGGTGATGGATATTCATGATATCCCCAAACCAAAGAAGGCATTCTTTGGCAAGAACAAAGGTGGTTTTCATGGAAGGAACCATTAACAACGAACGTCGTCGTGTAATTTAACAGTTCTATTTTGGTAGGTGTGTGGTGGTGTTTATATTAAAAGGCTTTCCTGGTTTTGCCCACCAATGTCATTTATATTACGCTAACATTCTCCGAACATATGATTTGTATTTTAGTTTTGCCTGTATATCTATTCTCTATGAGGTGTTCATTCTCCAACATCTCGTGATGTTATTACATGGGAGACGACTCGCCATGCTTAATTATTATATCGTTTGTGACCGTATTTAAAAAAACGGAGAAAACCTTTTCGAATTCATCGACCATCGCATGCAATGCATGCACGTCATATTAACGTTCCGTGTTATTAACGTTTTAGCGCATAACAAAGTATAAATAGAATACCCCACGCGCTCCCTCCCTCCTCAATAATAGCATAATTCTTGGTTAATTGTTATTATTATTTCTCTTACCGACGAAATACAATTATCAAATTTGTATTAAAGCACAATAGGAACTGTTCAAAGCTTAAAAAGTCTTCCCACCACGGTATTATGGACTTTACACATACGCATTACAAACATCTTTTATCAATCTTTATCACAACTATATGGAGAAAGAGAGCTCTCTTCGTAATTAAGGAAAGTCCATCCAGCTAGCTAAATTACGGTAGCATTAGTTTGTCGAGCGAAAAAAAACTTACATACATATATTTATTTATCTTTACTAAATTTATATTTCAGTGTTTTAACACACTAATAAACCTCAGAAGGTGTATTAATTCTGTATTAATTACACCCGTTTATCCGTATTTATTCCAATTGGAAATTTACATTGGACCTTTTCACGCTGCGGAGATTGTCAAGGTTACAGTATTGACCGAAAGAAACAGCGTTTTATTTTCTTGCACGCACGCCGTCGTAAAGATTGATTCTTGAGCTGGTTTTTTGTTTGTGCGTATGATTTGAGATTTACGGAAACAAACAAACAAGGCTGGACTATGTCTATGTCCAGCTGCTTTATGGGCTTTGACTGTTGAATTCCAAGGGTTTTTGTTCATTCTTTCTTTCTGCTAACAGTGATGACGTTGGTTGCTATAGCTGCGCACGCATTCGTAGGTTTGGATCTCGTGCTGGGTTGTTTGCGGATGGTTTAGAAAGATGATTTTGGAGTAAAAAAAGATTGGATTTTTTTTAAGCTTGTACGTAGTGGGAAATGGCTCTAATAGATACTGGAGGTAGGCTCATTGCTGGTTCACACATCAGGAATGAGTTTGTGCTTATCAACGCTGACGAGATTGGAAGAGTCAGTGTCCTTATTTTACTACCTTTTTTTGTTTGTTTTCCTTTTTGTTGCATTTTTCAGATGCTTGCTTACTCGTCCCTGTTTTGGCATTCTTGTTCGGTCATTTCAGATGCAATGGTTTGTTTTCCTAATTCACGAGTAATGATGAAACCAAGTTTTTCATTTATGTCAACAGATCAACGCTGTTCAAGAGCTAAATGGCCAAACATGTAAAATCTGTGGGGATGAAGTAGACATCAATGCGGAGGGTGAACTGTTCGTTGCCTGCAATGAGTGTGCTTTCCCTGTCTGTAAAACCTGTTACCAGTATGAGAGAAAAGAGGGAAGTCAGGCCTGTCCTCAGTGTAAAACCAGATACAAACGTATTAAGGGTGAGACGTTAGTGGATGACATTACCCATTGAAGAAACACGATGTTCGGTTGGATTTTTCACTGACATGCATATCTATTCTGTAGGATGCCCTAGAGTCGTGGGAGATGAAGATGAGGATGATATTGATGATTTAGAGCATGAATTTGATTATGGGGATATCATTGCCTCACGCTCTACACAGAGACATGGTATGGTAGTCCATTGTAGTGGAATGAAAGATGATTCCTCTTCTGGGGCTGTTGATATCCCTCTTTTGACGTATGGTGAAGAGGTATACCTCTCTCTCTCTCTCTCTCTCTCTCTCTGGTTCAAGGAGAAGGTGAGTATTCAGTCTCTGACAATGGTCTGTTAATTCCTAGGATGCTGAGTATAACGAGAATGCCATCGTTATGCATCCGTACACAAGCCATGTCGACGGAGGTCAATCTTCACCTTCTGCAAATTCAGCTCCATGTATGTCATTAGTTCTCGATGGCAATTCTTATGTTATTCAAACTGCACATATGTTATCGTGTCTGTGTTTTTTTTGGCGTAACTAGTGCATCCTCGAGCTATGGTCCCTAAGAAAGACATTGCGCTGTATGGCTATGGAAGTGTAGCGTGGAAAGATCGAATGGAGAATTGGAAGAGGAAGCAAAATGAGAAACTACAAATGGTCGCACGTCAGGCTGGTGATGATGGCTGGGACTTTGATGGGAGCGAATCAAACCCCGATATGCCTGCGTAAGGATTGCCCGTTGACGCATGAAACACTCATTCTATCTATAGCTAGATAAATCGTATCGTGTCTTGGACAAGTTCATCTTTTCTATTTTCATAAGTGGTTTTGGTTACATAGGATGAATGAAGGAAGGCAGCCATTGTCAAGGAAGCTGCCCATCCCTTCGAGCAAGATAAATCCTTACAGATTGGTCATTCTTGCTCGCCTCGCAATTCTCTGCCTGTTTTTCCACTACAGGATCCTTCATCCAGTTTCTGATGCATTTGGCTTGTGGTTGACATCAGTCATCTGTGAGATATGGTTTGCAGTGTCGTGGATTCTTGATCAGTTTCCGAAATGGCATCCAATTGAGCGTGAAACATATCTTGATCGACTGTCACTTAGGTACTAATTCACAGACCATCTCTCTGTCTCTCTGTCTCTCTCTCTCTCTCTCTCTCTCTCACTCTCTCTCTCTCTCTCTCTCTGAGCTTCTAATCACCTCTTATCTCTAGGTATGATCAAGAAGGGAAACCTTCGGAGTTGGCAGATATTGACGTCTTTGTCAGTACAGTAGATCCTATGAAAGAGCCTCCGCTTATTACGGCAAACACAGTACTCTCGATTCTTGCAGTTGATTATCCTGTCGAGAAAGTGTCGTGCTACGTATCTGATGACGGTGCGGCGATGCTTACTTTTGAAATGCTCTCCTTCACATCAGAGTTTGCTCAAAAATGGGTTCCCTTCTGTAAGAAATTCAACATTGAGCCACGCGCTCCAGAATGGTACTTCTCTCAGAAAATAGACTATCTGAAAAACAAAGTCCACCCTGCCTTTGTCAAAGAAAGGCGTGCAATGAAGGTTTTCTCTCTTGCATACTTATCTCATTAGTTAAAACGTTGCCACCCAAGTGAGGTTGTAATATGAAGGTGTAATAGTACATTAACGCCTACAAAATCAAGCTAACTAGCTGCGCTTTTAGAAGTACAACTGTGTATGTGATGTTTTTTTTTTTTTTTTTATGTTGTAGAGAGAATACGAGGAATTCAAAGTTAAAATTAACAGTTTGGTGGCTGCAAATGAGAAAGTCCCTGAGGAGGGTTGGACAATGCTTGATGGAACTCCTTGGCCTGGTAACAATGTTCGGGACCATCCTGGCATGATCCAGGTTAGTTTTTTTCCCTGAGATTGTTAAATATCTTATGCATCATTTAACTTTGATAAGCACCATTGATCCCCAAACGTCATTCTCTTATGTTACTCCTTCAATAGGTGTTCCTTGGTTCTGATGAAGTTCTTGATGCTGAAGGCAATATTTTGCCCCGCTTGGTTTATGTTTCCCGTGAAAAGAGACCTGGTTTTGAGCATCATAAGAAAGCCGGTGCTATGAATGCACTGGTAATAATCAGACACACATCTTTCGTAGTTTAAGACTGATATCCCCAAATCTATCATCCACTAACTGAAGTTTCTTTTTGCATGTTGAGTTGATATAGATTAGGGTATCTGGCGTTCTATCAAACGCTCCTTATATTTTGAACGTCGATTGTGATCACTACATAAATAACAGCAAGGCTCTACGAGAAGCTATGTGTTTCATGATGGACCCTATCGCGGGAAAGAAAGTATGCTATGTGCAGTTTCCACAGAGATTCGACGGTATCGATCGTCACGATAGATATTCAAACCGTAATGTTGTGTTCTTCGACGTGAGGATAACTCTCTTCTTTCGTATATTTCGTACCTTTCTTCACTCTCCGACAAGCACTGACTCTTTTACTTGTAACCAGATTAATATGAAAGGCTTAGATGGTCTGCAAGGGCCTATATACGTTGGAACTGGCTGTGTCTTCAGAAGACAAGCATTGCATGGATTTGATGCTCCGAAAAGGAATAAGCGTCCGAGCAAGACGTGTAACTGCTGGCCAAAGTGGTGGTGCTGCTTTTGTGGTTCTAGGAAGAATAAGAAAGGCAAAGGTCAGACAAAGATGGGTAAGAAAAAGTCGAAGCACAGAGAGGCTTCGAAGCAGATACATGCTCTTGAGACCATTGAGGAAGGTATTGAAGGTATGAACTGTTTTTCTAATCCTCCTAGAGATCTTTTATGCATTCAGCACAACTCATGGTTAATTTGGTATAATCTGATATAGAGAAAGACATCGCAACTCAACCTCCTCTCTCACAAGAAAAACTCGAGAAAAAATTCGGACAGTCTCCTGTTTTCATCGCCTCGACTCTGCTCGAGAATGGTGGTGTCAAGGGAGCAATCAGATCACCATCATTGTTAAAAGAAGCTGTCCATGTCATCAGCTGCGGTTATGAAGATAAAACAGAGTGGGGAAAAGAGGTTGGCTGGATATACGGTTCAGTCACAGAAGATATACTAACGGGGTTCAAAATGCATTGCCATGGTTGGCGCTCAGTTTATTGCATGCCGAGAAGGCCTGCCTTTAAGGGCTCGGCCCCAATCAACCTCTCCGATCGTCTTCACCAAGTCCTTCGATGGGCTCTTGGATCTGTTGAGATATTCTTAAGCAGACACTGCCCAATTTGGTACGGTTATGGAGGTGGATTGAAGTGGCTGGAAAGATTTTCATACATTAACTCAGTAGTATATCCTTGGACTTCCATTCCTTTGATCGTATACTGTACGTTACCAGCCATCTGCCTTCTTACCGGGAAATTTATCGTCCCCGAGGTACTCCTCTCTACTTCTTTCTAATCAGCTCTGTCCCAACAACATCTGAAAATATGACGCTCTACACATATTGTTCTATCCATGTACAGATTAGTAACTATGCAAGCATCGTATTTATTGCGCTCTTCATCTCAATCGCTGCAACTAGCATCCTCGAAATGCAGTGGGGTGGAGTTGGACTCGACGATTGGTGGAGGAACGAGCAATTCTGGGTTATCGGCGGCGTTTCTTCTCACCTGTTTGCTCTCATTCAAGGCTTGCTCAAAGTCTTGGCTGGCGTAAGCACGAACTTCACTGTCACGTCCAAAGGAGGAAATGACGATGGAGACTTTGCGGAACTATACGTATTCAAATGGACATCCTTATTAATCCCTCCCACCACTTTACTGATCATAAACGTTATAGGAGTCGTCGTGGGCGTTGCAGATGCGGTTAACAACGGTTACGACTCGTGGGGCCCGTTGTTTGGCAGGCTTTTCTTCGCCGTTTGGGTTATCATGCATTTGTATCCCTTCTTTAAAGGATTGACTGGGAAACAAGACAAGGTTCCTACGGTGGTCGTGATATGGTCGATTCTCCTTGCTTCGATTCTGACCCTCGTTTGGGTTCGGGTCAACCCGTTTGTTTCGAGGGACGGGCCCGTTCTTGAAATTTGCGGGCTCAACTGCGATGATTAAGGATTTCTTTGCTGGTTTATTTGAAGTTGGAGTAGCTATCATGGTGAAATCTTGAAGGCTTAACTGAGGTTGAAAGAAGAATTAGGCATTTGGTATATAGAGAGTTGGAGATGGCAAGAAGAAATTATTTTTGTTTTGGTTAGATTTGCCATTGAAATAATGGCTTCATTGATTCTTTAATTTCGTATGGTTAGTAGTACTTACGTGATGATTCTTTTTATTCATGAAAAGGTTCTCCCTTGGTTTAATCTCTTACATGAAGACAGGTACATATATTTGATCGAAAGTATCTATCTACTTGATCAAAAGTATCTATCTACATGTCCTCCTAATTGAAACTCATTATAATAAACCTCGTACGATGATCGTCTTGACATAGCAATACAAAAGCTTGACTGGTAATTAATTGACGAGGAAGGAAGGAAGGCTCTCCAACAATGGCATGAAAGAACTCTTCAACGCGCTTTGATGATATTATGATGTCGACAAAAGTCATCGTTGACTGTCAACACCGTCGTTTTTTTGTCTAAAAATATCGACCACGTCATCACCGCCGCACTTCCGATATTCATATTTCACTTCATACGACCATAGTCAACGAGCTGATTTTTATATATATTATTAATTGACCAACAGCCAATAACATCAACCCATTTGATATTTCTCTTCTATCTTAGTCATTAACAAGATAATAAAATCTTACATAACAAGATGCGTCTTAAAATGTCGGCTCCTACCGACAAGAAGAACGATATGAAAACGTCTAATATTTAAATCGAATCACCATTTTTCCTTTTGTATTCACACCTGGTCAAACTCCAAAACCGAGAAAGAAAAACATTAAAGTGAGAAATCCTACTATTAATTCCTCCACCACGTCAAGTCATTGAGACGTCGACCGCCGACATAATCTTACTTCCTTTTCCATCGCTTTATTGTTCTTGACGCACTATAAGAAAAAAATAAAAAAATGCCGCCTTATATTTTTATATAAAGGTCAGCTAAAAAGACTTTTTTTTTGTCAACTTTCTAAATAAGCAGCATATATGCATCCACAAACTACGTACTATACTTATTTGATTATATTATCATTCGCGTTCAAAGCTGGCGAATCAAAGAGGTAAAATCAGTAGAAAGAGCTTCGAAAGCGATGAATCGCTAGAGGATCATAGGACTTTACATGTGTTCGCACGACATTCGTCGTCATCTTCATCATTGGCTCTGCCTACTTTCTCTGGGCTGATAAACGCAGAGCATGAGATGTCTGTAATGGTATCAGCTTTGGCCCACGTGGTGGCCGGCGGTGACGACACTTCTTCAACGTCAGCAAAGAGAGGACGCCATGACGATCAAACTCATGTTGCGAGTTCTTACAGCGTTGGAACTTCCTCAGGTACGTTAATACAAACACAGCAAAGAATCCCATGCAGTTTATGTATTATACTAACTAATGTTCCCAAGATTTATATTTCTCTGCAGAAATCAGACCAAGCTCGATCATAGCATCGCCAGAGACTTCATCAGTGTACACATACAGTTCGAATCAATCGCAGTCATCATCGCCATCACCGCCGAGAAGATACAGAGGAGTGAGACAAAGGCCATGGGGAAAGTGGGCTGCTGAGATAAGGGATCCTTACAGAGCTGCCCGGGTTTGGCTGGGCACGTTCGGTACTGCAGAGGATGCTGCCCGAGCCTACGACGAGGCTGCCCTTCGTTTTAGGGGAAATAAAGCTAAGCTTAACTTCCCAGAGAACGTGAGATTAGTAGCATCAGCTCATCATCAGCAGCAGCAGAGTAGCAACGCTATTGATAGGATTCGTATGTTTTCGACTTCTTCTGAATCTGAGGCGATTGTGCACAGCCAAGCTGAGTTGCAGAAAGGGCAAGAATATAGCAGTGAAGGTCGTGTTTCGTCATCCTCAAATTCTCAGATGACCCTTGATGATATACAGAGGCACGAGTTTTTGGACGAACTGATGCGATATAATAGTCCATTTGGTCGGTCGTCCGGCGATGATCATAGATCTTATTCTTCGTCCATGGCGTTTGCTACAGCTGGATATGATTCTCCGCCGTTGGATTCTGATCGGAGAATCAAGAGGGAGTCCATGAGCAATAATAACACCTCATCTGCTGATTGAATTGAATTGATAACTTTTTCTCGTCGTTCTTGAGTATATAAAAAAAAATTGATTCTTTTTGTGGGCGCTTTTCTTAGTCCTACGCAGTTGGGTCATTATCATACATGTAATGTAATGCGGGCAAGCATAAATTTGGGTTCTTTTGAATGTAACAGATAATCAAAATCGAAAAGAATGGCCGGCTGACTGAATTACGAAGGGACTCTGTTTTTTTCTTTAGTTCTCATGGCATTTGGTTGATTTCCTCTCTTTCAAGGACGAATTTACTAGTGCGAGGAAGACTTTATTTTCAATCGCATTGCCGAAAAAAGTGCAAGAACGTAACGTGCTATGCTCCCTAACTCCTACGTTGCCTCTTTGATGCTTCTTTTATAGGGTTTGGCAGCTCTTTGTAAGCTTGTGTTAACTTAGTTATAGGACGATCTTAATTGCAGAATTTTTTAGAAAATAGAAAACGAAAACAGAGCAGCAGCAGTACACATGCATCTACAAGTGTGTCGAGATACTAATAAGTGACGTAGGATATGGAACCTTTTTCTCAAAGTCTACGTCTACTCATAAATGGCACAACCAGAAAATTCTTCATCTCACTTTCTTCGCCTCATTTATGCACAGCTACTGCTACTCTACTCACTTGACATTTTATTACATGCAAGCGGAGTTTGACATCATCGGATGCAAGGTAAGTGACACATAACCAGAAAAAAAAGTTGCTTCTTTATGCGTTTCGAGGTCAGTTTTGAGATGGGTTGTTGATTAAGACTTGTGAAAGCTCGTCTCAATTTTTCTTTTTTGGGAATTTTTTAGTTGGGATTCTGATTTTAGAGATTAAAGATCGAGTCTTGGCTTGCGATACTGGGATGCCTTCTTTGTTTGGTTTGAAATGGTGTGACACTTAGAGAGTTGGTTCTCTGTTTCTCGCTGTTTCATGATCAGAATGCTACAAAATTTTTACATTTTTTTCCCAATTTGCAGGTGCTGGGTAGTTCTTGAAAGATAATCATTAATTTGGAGTCTTTTGTTGCAGAAAAATCTATAAAATGTCACCAATAGGTAAATTTGACAAGAAGGTGGCTCTTGACGTTGGTGCTTGGATGTTCAACATTGTTACTTCTGTTGGCATTATATTTGTGAACAAAGCTTTGATGGCCAACTATGGCTTCACTTTTGGTATGCGATTGCTCTGTATCTGCTTTCAGTAATATAATCACATTTTTGTATATTGGCTGTCTATTCTAAGATCATATCAACATAATATCTTGTTTTGTTGCCCAGCAACAACTTTAACTGGGCTACATTTTGCTGCTACGACCACAACGACCTCTGTTCTGAAATGGCTCGGTTATATCGAAAGCTCTCATCTTCCAGCATCAGATATACTTAAGTACGCCGTGTGCTCAAATTTCTCCATCGTTGGAATGAACGTCAGCTTAATGTGGAATTCGATAGGATTTTATCAGGTATGATTATATGAATTCAATTCATTCTAACTTGCCAAGTTTCAATCTGCCAACATATCCATCGTCTTCACAGATTGCAAAGCTGAGTATGATCCCAGTGTCTTGCTTCCTCGAAATAGTCCTGGACAGCGTGAGATACTCGAGGGACACTAAGTCGAGCATCTTCATCGTTCTACTGGGCGTTGTATGTACCGTTACAGATGTAAGCGTAAATGCCCGAGGATTCATTGCAGCGTTTATAGCAGTTTGGAGCACCTCACTACAGCAATATGTGAGTAAGAAAAACAAAAAAGAGCCTTCAAACCTCTGCCTGTAATAAAAAGAATTGCTTCCATTATGCATGATTTCTTTCTTGCATTGCTCCATAACATTGCGCAGTACGTTCATCATCTTCAAAAGAAGCATTCCATTGGATCGTTCGAATTATTAGGCCACACGGCTCCAGCCCAAGCTGCTTCTCTGCTGCTGATAGGGCCTTTCATGGACTATTGGCTTACAGAAAAAACACTCAACGGCTATCGCTACACTTTTACATCGGTGGTAAGTAAATCGAATCAATCTGCTTCTCTGCTGCAGTAGAATAGGGACTTGACTTCGGTCCAATCTGCGAAGTGTTTTTTCCTTGCAGATGTTCATAGTTCTGTCGTGCGCCATTGCCATAGGGACCAACCTTAGTCAGTTCATATGCATAGGCAGATTCACGGCAGTTTCATTTCAAGTGCTCGGCCATATGAAGACCATCCTCGTCTTGGTCTTAGGTTTCCTTTTCTTCGGAAAAGAGGGACTAAACTTGCATGTTGTATTAGGCATGGTAATCGCCGTCGTCGGAATGGTATGGTACGGCAATGCGTCGTCTGAGCCCGGCGGCAAGGAAAGTGCTTCACCGCCTACGGCCCAAAGCCCGCAAGAAGAAGAAGAAATGGGCCTTGTTAATAGCCCGAAAGGGCTTGATGAGGAGGTGCATTAAAACGTCATGAGCAGTTTATGATTACCTAATTTAAATGCATATATTGTTATTTTATTTATAAAGAAGAATTATATATATTATATATAGTTGGGCTTTGGCTAAAAAGGAATTTAATGTAACGACACAATGTGGCCCATAGGATAAGCTCTTGTGTTGTGCGTTCATGGAAACTGTCATTCTCGGTCTTTGTTTTGTACTTGAGCTCTTGTCTAATCACGTTAATGAAATGGGGGATCCCTTTTTAACTGTATATATTATTAATATCGCAAACATTAATTAATGAAGTAATACATATCCCAATCTTATCTTTTACTCGTCTCATGTCCTCCCGTCAACCTAACACTTCCCTTAAAGGTTGGATCTCTATACGAAATAAATTAAATAACATGTAGTTCACATTATTTTTTTTTTCTCCAATAGCGTCTTGCGCATGTGTAATGCTGGTTAATGTTTACACTTTCCTTGTCATTAGCGTGATATGTCGTCAAAGTGTATTGAACTTCTAAATACTTGCTTAATAAACCAACGTCTAAATTGGTTACAAAAATCAAGGTTAATTCAATAAAATGTAATAATAATCAACGTTGTCATAAGATTACTTATCATATCAGTGCCTAAGTATTGAAAGTTGGATTATTTTCCCATGTAGGTAGGAGTCCACACGTTTTGAATAAAACATTTTCTTGTGCAAATAAAATCAAAATTACCCACCACGAATGGGGAAGTAAAATTACGTGAAAGCCCCCCAAGTGATTGATGAAGAAAGAAGAATGGCTTTTTAAGTCGAAAATGACTGCAGTATATGCACACAGTCACACGTGCGAGCTTCAAGTAAGCATTCTTCCTCCTTCACATCGTTAATTTACCCACTCGACGACAAAGCAAAGATGAAGCGCAAGCGAAATGACAATAATGTCCCCACAGCTTATAGAGAGAAAGAACTGTTCAACAGAACGATGGCGCATTTATTTCACGTCACGACATTTATTAAAAAACAGGCCCATGTGATCGGAAATGACTCTTCTACTCTCCAATAATGCGATTGGAACCGATTTTTCTTTTTTACATTTAATTTCTCCTTTTCTTTTTTTTTTTACAGTCTCAGCAGGGCATAAATGAAATTTTGTCGGTTATAGAAGAAATGCATCTCTCATTCATTTTCCCAAAAGGAGTAATTTATTCCAACTTTTTTTTTCAGGAAAAAGATGAATTTTTTTTCATCCAATAAATACATTTTTATTACATTGGACTTGCAAGATTTTTCTACTAGATCGTGCATGTACGTGATGATGTATATAAGCGAATCTTGTCCGTTGAACATTACAAACGGTCTAGATTGACGACTGGCTTAATGGACGTGACACAGTATATATATAGTATATGTACGTGGATTATCAAGTACATTGTATTATTGAATCGATGAATGATAAAGACGTGGGCAAAATAAAATTGGGAGTAGCGCGTACTATCACGCGGCCTGATTGTTTACTATGTGCATGTATGGTCGCGTATACATATTATCATAACATATATTTACATATGTATGATAGAATTAGGAGATGGGGTTAATTTTAATACATTGAGTGAGTACTAGATAATCGTTTACAAAAAGACATTGGAGAAAAAAGATTAATTAAAGTGAGGTGGTGGATTGCAATAATGACGATATAGAAACTTTTAGCCTAAGTGAATGTAATGACGAGCAAATAATGAATGAACGAATTTGAAATGAAAGCAAAGTGGAATCTTGATTATCCTATTCTTAATCACACGTACGCCGAAACCTAGAGAGACAAATCCAAATATTGAAATGAATAACACAGCCCCACCACACCATTTTATTACATAAAAACAGACAAAACCCTAAAGCCATACAACAAATACACAGGCATGAGAAAAAAAATAGAAACGAAAAGAAATATTATGTGTCACATGCCATGTGCACAAACAGCTGTGTGTGTCCAATCCTCAACTCTCTCAAGTTTCTTATTATATAATATTTTATTAATCTCCGGACATAAATATTTATTACTAAACTAAAATCATAATTCAGTATTTATAGCCATGTTACTTTCCATATAGCAACTTTTGACTCCCTTCCCCTTCAATTTATTTTTATTTTTCACTTCCATCTCTTTCTACCTCAACTAAAACCAAATCCACTTTCTTGTAGCTAACACAAGCTTGCTTCTCTTCCATGGAAGGAGCAAAATAGCATCATCCATGAATTCCTAGGAGAATAAAAGGAAAGAGCGAGATACATAGATAGAATCTCGTTGGAAGAAAAAAAAAAATATATAATCTTTACGAAGATGAAAGCAGATCACAATATTTTCCACCATCCATTATACTCCACGAAAATTTTCACAACCTCCATCTTCTTCTTCTTCACCTTCTTCTCCGTTTCGTTTGCTCAAACAGCAGGTACCATCGTCAAAGATTCCCAGCTGTTAATATCATTCAAGAACTCACTCTTAAATCCCAACGACCTCCCCACATGGCTGCCCACAGTTTCGCCCTGCAATTTCCATGGAGTTACTTGTAAGAACTCAAGGGTTTCCTCCATAGACCTCTCAAATTACAACCTCGGCACGGACTTCTCCAAAGTTGCGGCCTTTTTGCTTTCCCTGCCAAATTTAGAGTCCCTTGTCCTGAAAAATGCTAATATCAGCGGGCCAATCTCTTCTGCTTCCAAACTCTTCTGCGGTGGTTCGCTGAGCTCGCTAGATCTAGCTGAGAATGCTCTTACAGGCCCAGCGAGCGATATTCAAGCCCTTGGAGTTTGTTCGAATCTTGCCTCCCTCAACCTCTCAAAGAATTCGATCGACCCTTTGGGGAAAGGCGACGGCCGAGGCTCTGGTTTGGGTTCTTTGCAGGTTTTGGACCTTTCTTACAACAATATTTCAGGCGAAAACGTTGTTTCTTGGCTCTTGTCGGGTGCCTTTTCAGGCCTCGAAAGCTTGTCCTTGAAGGGTAATAAAGTGGGAGGTGCTTTGCCTGACTTCAAGTTCAAGAACCTCATGTATTTGGACCTTTCGATGAACAACATGTCGAGCGACTTCCCACCTTTCAACGACTGCTCGAACCTGCAACACCTTGATTTGTCCTCCAATAAACTGTCTGGAGAAGTAGGCAACTCCCTTTCCTCGTGTGGAAAGTTGAGCTTTCTCAACCTCACAAACAATCGTCTCGCCGGCGCTTTCCCAAATCTGCCGAGTGGAAAGATGCAGTATCTGTACATCCGAGGCAACGGTTTTCAGGGCAGTTTTCCGCCTACCATCTCCGATTTGTGCTCGACTCTCGTGGAGTTGGACGTTTCTTACAACAATCTGACTGGTCCTCTGCCTGAAGGCCTTGGCTCCTGCCCTGCTCTGGAGGTTCTTGACATCTCCGGCAACGCTTTTAACGGTGAGTTGCCTATGAACACCCTCTTAAACCTCAGCAATCTGAAGACTCTAGCCATGTCCTATAATGGTTTCTCTGGTGAATTGCCTGAGTCTCTCTCGAAGATGGTGAATTTGGAGACTTTGGATTTGAGTTCCAACAACATCTCTGGCCAAATCCCACCTGGGCTGTGCCAAGATTCTGCTGGGAACAACAACCTTAAAGTGCTGTACCTTCAGAACAACATACTAACAGGGCCCATCCCGGAGAGTTTGAGCAACTGTTCGCTGTTAGAATCGCTCGATCTCAGCTTCAATTACCTGAAGGGCACCATCCCTCCCAGCTTAGGCTCGCTGTCCAGACTAAGGGATCTAATCATGTGGTTGAATCAGCTCGAAGGAGAAATCCCGCCCGAGTTCATGAACTTGCAGAGCCTGGAAAATCTGATTCTCGACTTCAACTACTTGTCTGGCTCAATACCGCCCGGCCTCAGCAACTGTTCGAAGCTGAATTGGATTTCCCTGTCCGATAATCAGCTGGGCGGCGAAATACCATCTTCTTTGGGGAAGTTACCCAACCTCGCCATCCTTAAACTCGGTAATAATTCCTTGTCCGGGAACGTCCCGCCCGAGCTTGGAGATTGCAGAAGCCTGATTTGGCTCGATCTCAACACGAACCTCCTCAATGGCACGATCCCCCCGGCCTTATTCAAGCAGTCGGGATATATCGCCGTGGGAATTCTTACGGGAAAAACGTACGTTTACATCAAGAACGACGGCAGCAAACAGTGCCACGGCGCTGGGAATCTTCTCGAATTCGGAGGAATTAGACAAGAACAGCTGGACAGGGTCTCCACCAAGCATCCCTGCAATTTCACGCGAGTCTACAGAGGAATCACTCAGCCCACGTTCAACCACAACGGCTCCATGATATTCCTCGACCTCTCTTACAACAAGCTAGACGGCACCATCCCGAAGGAGCTCGGCTCCATGTACTACCTCTCCATACTCAACCTCGGGCACAACGATCTCTCTGGGCCCATCCCCGAGGAGCTCGGCGGGCTCAAGAACGTAGCCATCCTCGACCTCTCCTACAACAGGTTCAACGGTTCCATCCCGCAATCCCTGACGGGCCTCACATTGCTGGGAGACGTCGATCTTTCCAACAATTTCCTCTCGGGCATGATCCCAGAATCCGCCCCGTTCGACACCTTCCCCGACTACAGATTCGCAAACAATTCCGGGCTCTGCGGGTACCCGCTGCCCCCGTGCGGGTCGGTCCCGAATACGGGTCCGAACCGTCGCTCCAAATCCCTGCGAAGGCAGGCGTCCCTCGTGGGCAGCGTGGCCATAGGGTTGCTCTTCGCCCTCTTCTGCATATTCGGCTTCGTAATCGTCGCAGTCGAGACGAAGAAGAAGAGGAAGAAGAAGGAAGCTGCGCTCGAGGCCTACCTGGAGAACCACTCGAACTCCGCGACGGCGGCCAACAGCAGTTGGAAGATCAGCGCGAGGGAGGCGCTGAGCATCAACATCTCGACGTTCGAAAAGCCGCTGAGGAAGCTAACCCTAGCCGACCTTCTAGAAGCCACCAACGGGTTCCACAGCGACTGCTTGGTGGGGTCGGGCGGGTTCGGCGACGTCTACAGGGCTCAGCTCAAGGACGGCAGCGTAGTCGCCATCAAAAAGCTGATCCACGTCAGCGGTCAGGGCGATAGGGAGTTCACGGCCGAGATGGAGACCATAGGTAGGGTTAAGCACAGAAACCTCGTGCCGTTGCTGGGATTCTGCAAAGTAGGCGAAGAACGCCTTTTGGTGTACGAATACATGAAGTACGGAAGCTTGGAGGACGTCTTGCACGACAAGAGGCGAATAGGGATGAAGCTGGGCTGGCCTGCCCGGCGAAAGATAGCCATAGGAGCCGCCCGAGGGCTGGCTTTCCTGCACCACAACTGCATACCCCACATCATCCACCGAGACATGAAGTCGAGCAACGTGCTGCTCGACGAGAATTTAGAGGCTAGGGTTTCTGATTTTGGGATGGCCCGGCTGGTGAATGTGACCGATACGCACTTGAGCGTCAGCACGTTGGCGGGCACGCCTGGCTATGTCCCGCCGGAGTACTATCAGAGCTTTAGGGTTTCTTCGAAGGGCGACGTGTACAGCTACGGAGTGGTGCTCCTAGAGCTTCTTACGGGGAAGAAGCCTACGGAATCTGACGATTTTGGGGACAATAACATCGTGGGTTGGGTGAAGCAGCACGCCAAGACGAAGATAAGCGACGTTTTCGATCCCATTTTGCTCAAGGAAGATCCTGGGTTGGAGATTGAGCTGTTGCAGCATTTGAAGGTGGCGTGCGCTTGCTTGGACGACAGGCCTTCGAAGAGGCCGAATATGATTCAGGTTATGGCTATGTTCAAGGAGATACAAGCTGGGTCGGGGGTGGATTCGTCGTCGTCGATCGTAATAGATGAGTATAGTTTTGCTTTGAGTGAAGGTGTTGAGATGAGCAGCATTGAGGAAGGTAATGAGATGGGCGGCGGCAAGCATTGATCTTTGATCATCGATCGATGGCGAAAAACAACAGCTTTGTGTTTAGAGTTAATTAGTTGGTGTAATATTATTCCCACTTAGGATCGATAAAGGCAGGATCTTTGTTGTTGTTTGTTGTTATTACAGGTGAAAGAACGTTGTCCGTCTTCATAAATTTTGTAACACTGATATCACGAATGAATGTACATAGTATGCTGTTTTACAGATATTTTTAAGAGTTTTCTTTCTTCTTCTTCTTCTTCTTCTTTGTGTGGCTTGCAATTTCTTTGGTTTTCTTTTTTGATTTGATGAAATATTAACGTACAAAACTATTAGATTCAGATCTGATAATGAAGAGAGATATTTCAGTTGGATCTGTGACCTCAGAGTGATGGTGACTATGTGGATGAGTAGTATTTTGGAACTTTCCTCCTATGTCAAGCCAAGCTGTATTTTTTTTTTATATGTGTTTTTAAATTAATTAAAATGTCAATACATGCCTGCTGTTTAACAAACACATCTAATCCTTTCATTAAGAAGTGGCCCTTATTACTCATTGTAGCCAACTGTCACGTTACAGCCATTGTTATCTGTTGATAAAAACCCCCAAGTTCATCACAATAATAAATCAATAATAGCCTTCCTTTGACCCAGTCAAAGAATAACAATCTTTTATAACTCCCATTAATATCTCAGTTTGTTCATCTTTTAAGGTGCTTCTTACTCTTGCTTTAAGCATATGATGAAGTGGTCCTGCAAGATTATTGATTTGAGCATGTGCACGTGCGTTCAAACTCGAAGACTCTGCATTTCAGAAAACCCATAAAGCAGCAAAGCTCAATTACCAAAACTGGGCAACATTCAATTGAACCAAAAATTTTAGATTTTTGGAGATCACGTTCATGTAATAATTATAATTTTTTTTTATTTCAAAGTTTGAACCAAACATTAAATATGCCCAAATGTACAATTCCAAGGCAGGCTGGACGATATTATATTAGTAAATAATAATATATAGTCTTCATCTCATTGTTTCAATGCATCATTCTGGGCACGTAGTTTCAAAATGTGAACTTGGAGTATTTTTTTTGCACGAGTTTAGCTGTCATTTTTGTCTGAGTTTAACTTAGCTGTCTTTGTCGACGTACAAATCAAAGTACCGTCGACTACCAAGCAATTTGCTAACTAATTCGGTAGTTATTATCAAGACAATAATAAAAAAAATAAAAAACTTAAACTTTGTTGATAGATAATAAATAAACGTATAAGCAGCTAATTTGATAGGACCATTAACCGACTTTCAGTCATTAGGTTTTTCTTTTGTTTTGCCAATTTTGAACAAACGTACGCCTTGCTAGACAATTTAGTTATTGTGATAATTGTTTTCTTTAATTCTCATTCAAATTAACAATTAACTACCATTGCACACGAGTGGAGAAAAGGAAGGGACGCAGCCACGTGTATAGGGCAGCTGAGCTATGAATTATTGAAACCTCTCACGGTTGGGCTGCCCACGTGCGACTACAGCACGTGGGTCCCACGCTCATGCTTCTTCGCGCCTTGTGCATTAATTTCACTGGGGTTTCCTAATTCCCATATTTAATGATCTATTTAATTTCACGTGAAAATTATTACGGATATGATTATGTATTTATATTTTTAGATATTTCACATATCCTCAGTTTTATTACATTCATGAAAATAAGGTTCGTGATTGCGTACCATTCCTACTTTCTCCCCCCAACCTTTTTTTTCCCTACTAAATGGGTGACTTTTATTATTAAATTGTATCAATTTGGATTAACCCGTACCCGTCACGTAACCTCTCATTAATGAAAGTCACGGAATAATACTCTTTTGGAAGCTTGTGGGAAATTTCTATATCTTAATCAAGATAACTTTGAATTTAGCAGCATTCACGTGCTCTTTCTTTTTTCTTTAAAATAAAATTTATCACTTGAATACAAATAATGATTGCGTCTGCCTTTGAATCTCTCCTGCCCTCTTCACGATGCCAAGATAATCAAGTAAGCCAATTAAAAGTATATAAATCTTGTATGAAATACCCAAAGCATTGCTTTGCGCAACGATTACATTTTGGGAGTAGGAACTTAATAATTTCATGGCTCGTTCCTTGTGTTTTGTCAAATTCGTGCAAGTGGGATCCACGGATTTGCTTTTAAGGGGCAAGATTCATGGATATAAGGAAATGATGGGTGGTGGAACTATCGATGTTTCACATTGTCGTCTTCTATAATTAATTAGATTACAAAAATATCAATATAAATACACCTTGATTTGGTTTGCTCTTAAATTGAAGGCCTGCTTTAGAAGAGGCCCAAAAATCTGAAGCATATCATGGGCTCTTTGAGGACCAATTTCATCATCACAAGCTATTACATGTCCTTAATCTATGGTGGATCTTGGTTGTTGTTGATGAGTTTTGATAGGCCGTTTCTCTTCAAGGAATCTCTTAGTGCTTTCGAGGACACCAAAGAATATAGAGCCTCCTATCCCTATCCACAACACTCTTGGCCCAATTCCCTGAGGAATTCCATTCATTACAAGTTTACAACATCACACACACACACACACCACACACACACACACACACATATATATATATATATATATATATACATGTCCCATGTTGTACGGATGATATTGTGGATGTAGATACATACCTTGAGCATAGCTTGAGGGCCTTCTTCTCTAACAATCGTCTGGACACAGTCTAGCATGCCGTTATACTGGTTTGCAGGGCCCTGTGTAGAAGAAAGAGTACATTGTAGGTTATTGAAGATGTGTTTATTTTCTTCTTCCATTGCATTGCAAATTTCGATATTATATCTACCTGAATCATTAACCTAGTCTTGATCACATCCAATGGAGTGGTTATGGCTCCAGTTAGAGCACCTTGAGTTGAGTTAAGTTCAACAAACGCAACAGCATTGGTTAAGACGACGAGTGGTCACTGCAGAAAACTTGTTGCTTTGCCGAACGAAGTAGCAAAGGAAGTCAAATTACCAGCAAAAGCACCAATTATAGCATTTTCAGGATCCTTGAGCTCTCTCTTTGCCTGACCACGGACAAGGTCATATTTGATTACAGCAAGCAACAGACTATACACAAGGGATGGAGCAGGCTTAGCGTACTTACAGCTAGCTTATAACCTATACGAAGCTGTTCGTAGAGGCAGAACTGGAGGGCATCAAAGGGCAGATCTCTCAGCAAGAACGATCCAAATCCCTGTAAGAAGAGAAGAGAGGAAAAATCCTCGAAGATTATTGTACTCATGGTAGGAGCTCAGAGGATAACAGATGGTTTATGTTCTTTGCTGTAAAAGAATTACGAGAGGAGAAAAGTTGTATTATACCGCATATAGACCTTTAAAACCTTCTCTGGCGACGATGAGTTTGACAGCATCAGGAGCTGAAGCAAATTGGCCAGTTTGCATACGCTGTTTAACAACCTGAAGAATGCATGAGATGACACAACAGTAAATGGTAAGAATCGAATGCACAATAGATAATCCAGACATGGAAACTGAAAGGAAAGACTAAGAGAGAGACGTAAACACCTACCTCGGTAGGTACACGGATGAAAGAAGCAGCAAGGCCTCCAAGTGCACCGGCAGTCTGCATCAAAAGTCAGAGTAGAGGTTGTCGTGTTTGGTGAATACAGAGATCAAAGATTATATCCAACTGAGATGATCGCTAGAGAACGCTTGCAATCTGGGAAAAAGGTATCTCACAAGATGAGCCACGGCACTAAGATTCTCAGGCAACTCCCTCAAGAGTTTCTGCTTGGCTGGCTCGTAAACACCCACGAAAACAGCTGATGCTCTGCCATCACAATATTTTCAGTTAATCTACATTGCACGCCAGCAATTTTAATCAGTCAATGAGGTTTCGATTTATAATACAAGAAAACAGATGTTGTCCACCATGCTACTTGATGGGGCTTCGCATCATTTCCATCCTAGGTTTATGGTAGTTTAATCGATTAAAATATCACAAGTGCTTACGGTAAGACCCCAGCAATATTTCCTGCAAGACCCGAATATAACCCTTTAAGAACAATTTTCCCACCACCTCGTACAGCCTGCAAGTGACAAAACTTAAGGCCTTCGGTTAATTTTTTGGAATAATTTACCGCATATGAGAAACTGACTTGTAGCCGTGTCTTTATTGTATCAATAGGATACAGAGCCGTCTCAACCACAACACCAGCCGTGCCACCAGCTATGATGCCCTCTGCATAGGTTTATACTTTGGTATCGTTAATCATGAAGAAGCAATTTGACTAACCATACGAACATCACCGAGCATTTCATCCAATAAATAATCATCATCAAATCAATTTTCAAAAACAGCACAAATTCCTACTAGTACGTGCAATTGGCTAGAGCTTGAGATTCCATCCATACCAAATACTGTTCGCAAAAAATCAAAGGGCTTTTCCTCCCGCGTGTTCACGGAGGCAAAGAACTTCTTTCGCTCCAACTGAACGTTTTGCATTTTCCTATTAGAACGATCTGCAGACAAAGATTAAAGGGCACGCTGAATAATGGCAGAATATTAAGAACAATCGTAGCACTTTGAATTTTGGAATATATATCTCTATTACCATCTTTTATCTTTCAACAAAGAACGGACCTCTAACTACTCATTTGAGCATCAGTGATTGCAAAGTGAATCACAGACGACACAAAAAAAAAAAACGAAGCCATTTTTCAGCTGTTCACGGCGACAAAAATCTGTCTCGCTGAAATCTAAATGAACTGAATCTATTACTTCAGAATATGCAGCTAAACAAGCCGTTAACTTTCATGAGAAATGAAATTCCAATACTCAAAATCGTATACAACCTGTGGATGATTCAGACGAACTCTTCACATCAACAGCTGACGTCAAGGGACCCATATCAACCACCTAAAGCATATCGAAATAAATCGCGGAAATTTTTTCTGGAAAACGGTAAGAAAATACATATACCCACCCTCATCCTCACTTTACGAAGGCATGAGCTGACACAGACTGCTTACCAGTGGAGAGTTCTTCAATCTGTGCGAAAAGAAAGCTCTGGTGAGTAAAGGGTAAAACCGTAAAGTGGTAGTGTAGCAAGCCGTTGGCGTTGTGTCATGGTTTTTTGTTTTTCGTTTTTTCCCTTTTCCTTTTCTTTTTTCTTTTTTTTTTTCCCTATTTGGGCGTTTTAACTAAAGAAAGCATCGATGGTTGATGATGGAGGGAGACTAGCTAACGTGTGATATAATTAAGTATAATGAATTGCTTAAATATCCTATCCAGCGTGGAATGATTTATGTAAATTAAATTGTGCGTGCTATCCTTTCCTGGATCAAAAAGAAGGGCTGCAGAAGTACAAATAAAACCCATCATCCAACAGTTTCGACTTTCAACCTTCTTTTCAGGAAGTGAAAGCGAAACCTGATAGAATACACAAAAAGAACTTTAGACGTCCCCTCGACATAAGCATTTCCAAAACCATTTGTCTTCTACATATGAGTCTATGACTAGGCAATAAAATCATATCTCACAATCCACACTGAGCTCAGTCTGTGGGCGGCAGGCGAAAAGCATCTCTTCGCTACAATGCAGTTTATGAGGCAGATTGATTAAGTCTGGGAATTACACCTTCTTGATGATTTGCACGACATCTTCATCTTCAAGTTCATGTTCCTACCACAACCCAGGAACAGGATGTATTTGGACTTATAGAGCGTAAATGTTCGAGCTTGTTTCAAGTTACAAAATATTTACCTTGCCTACTCTCTGAGGTTTGTGTTTTGCGCTTGAACCCCAAACCAGTGCACTGCGTTGTCATGACCAGAACCATCAGAATCAGTTACATGTTCAACGATGATATCACGAAATGATAAAGGAAGGCTTGAGCTTCAGAGTTTTGGAGAGAATACTCAACTACTTAAACTGCTTAAGCATATCCTTGTGGATTCTGTTGCAGAAATCTTCCACGGTCCTTTTCTTCGACGACAATATGACAGGGTCTTCATAATCTGGATTCATCCCCTTGGGCTTTGTGTATATGCGCGTTAAATTGAGATACTCCCATATCTTCTCCAAAAGACCGTCGAGGTTCCATTCCAAGTGAGCACTGCAGCGAAAAAACAAACCCATTTTTTGCACCCGTATATTACACGAACGAAAAAACAGAATTCTCAGACCTCTATTCCAAGGATGATACAGAAGTGTGAGAACGAAATATGCAGAATCTTCTCATACCTGATTGGGCAGTAATGAGGTAACTTGTCCAGAATCTCGAGCTCTTCAAGCGTAATCTGATCAATCTTGTTGATGACGTAGATGCAAGGCATGTAAACGCGACTGCCCTCGATGACATCTATAAGGTCATCAGCAGTTGCATCGTACCTAAGGTTAATGTCTGCATTGTGTATCCTGTATTCACCGCATATTGCTTTCACCGTGTCGAGGTCGAGATGCGTGTTGGTAACTGTAGATGTAAGATTGATCCCACCCTTATCTTTCCTCCGAAATGTAAGATTCGGTGGTTCCTTGTTCAACCTTGATCACAGAAAATGAGAAAAGGTAAGGTAGCAGTTGTAATAAGGAAACCAATAGTAAGATTGCAAACGATTGAACATGCCAAACTGGGGACAGATGCATGATTAATCAAAAACTGACTCTGACTTATAATGATTTATGCCTCTACCTGATACCAAAACCCTCGAGCTCTTTCTCAATCAGGCGTTTATGGGTAATCGGTTTAATAGCATCAAGCACAATAAGGATACAGTTGCATGTTCGGGCTGTACTGATGACCTGGATTTTATGATACGGAGTAGCACAACATAATGTGTCATAGAAACATATCATTGTGCCAAACAAAGAAACATTGGATAAAGCCTAGCCCTGTTTATTACCTGCCTACCTCTACCTTTGCCGTCTTTAGCACCCTCAATAATACCAGGAAGATCCAGTAACTGCCACAAGCAGGACAATAGTAAGGGATTGTCACCGTGCTGAGTTGCAGGAATTCCAGTTGATCACATTATTCAAAAGAGAGTCTTTTCATGCCAGGTCTTGCTGTTTACAACAATACCTGGATTTTTGCTCCTCTATAAGTGATCACACCAGGAATGCAAGTTAAGGTAGTAAACTCATATGAAGCCACCTGCAAATTTAGATGATAAAAAAATGGGAACCTCCATTTGGAGCAGGACGATGAAACGCAAATCAGGAATGATAGCATATATTGGAAGAAGCAACTTAAACTAGACTACATAGAGAACAGAAAAGTACAAATGAAGCATACAGAAATCGCGTGCATGATATAGTTAGAGATATTGAGAACATTCTATCACAAACGAAGCAAGGAGAACCAACAAAAAAAACCATAAAACATTACAAACCTCAGAAAATGTTCCAGTTAACTTATTTAATAGAGTTGATTTTCCAACTGACGGGAAACCGACAAGTCCTACTCTTGAATCTCCACTTTTTGTAACATCGAAGCCTTCACCAGCACCACCAGCACCCTTTGACGATGGGGTAAGAATTTCTCGACGAAGTTTTGCAAGTTTTGCCTAAACCAAACCAAACAGTTACTTACTGCACAGGTCAAGGTATGTAATAAAGGTATATTAGAGAAGAAGCCTATTCAGTAAACTTTATTTTGCTGCTTAAGTAACAACCAGCAAGGACCATTACAGGGAGGAAAAAAAGTACATGGTGTAAACTTGAAACAAATTATGCGAATTGTAAAGATAAATGCTGAAAAGTTACAACGAACGAATCCATCAAAATTTGATATTATATTATCAACTGAATATTGAGGAAGCAATACCTTCAGCAAGCCCAAGTGATGGGCTGTTGCTTTGTTCTTTTGGGTCCTTGCCATCTGCAACAGGAAAAATGATAAGGAAGTCAACAACATATTTATCACCAATTCAGCTAGTAATTGAAAGCTAAAGCAAAACTGAAGAATGAACAGCTTCTCCAAGAAGCAAAACAGACATTAAAAAAAAGTGAAAACAGAAGTGTTTACAAAGTTCAGCAAAATATTGTTTTGACAAGCCCAAAAACTCTTCTTCTTTTTTTTTTTCCTTCCATAATAAATCATCAGCTAAGGCGGAAACCTAACGAATCTACTCTAATAGTTCCTTTCACTCAAATTATCTATAATCGGCAATCACTTCAGATTTAACCATATTTAGAGAATGAAATATCAATAAAGGTGATTCCACAATTAAAGTACCTCATCTTCGATATCTTTGATCTTCTGCATGACAGTCGCCATTTCTGCTCGTGAGATGTGTTGGAAAGCGTCGTAGCTAAGTCCTTTCTGTAACAGTGAAAGTGGTGGTGACGGTACTTGTCGCCGGACGGAGATGATGAAACTGCGAAGGTGAAATAAGAGAAGCTCTGAGAGTTCTAGAAGCCCAAGCTCTTCGTTTGGGCCACCTTAATAATTAACGGTCTTAAGTGGGCCGATCGACCTTGCTGGCCCCTCTTTTTTTTGTTTTTAAGGAAAAAGGGCAGAATATTATCTTCATTTAATGAAAGAAAATGGTTTGGCACATATAGCTTAGAACACTAATTAAGTAGCAGTATATCTATCAAGCCATATTAATGCGAATTTATATCCTCTGCTCTGCATATGTCGATACACTTGTCGTCGTCCTAACCACGCACGCCCAACTTCGTACCCATAAAACGACGCTTCATTGAATTACAACAACTCCCCAACTCATCAACTGTAACAAGACAACACTTATTTTCTTCCAATGGCGAGTTGGAAGTTTGTGGAGGGAGTATGGAACCACCCAGCTGGTCCAAAGACCATACATTTCTGGGCACCAACGTTCAAATGGGCTCTCAGCCTTACCAACGCTTCGAACTTCTCCAAACCCGCCGATGAGGTCTCCTATCCTCAGCAAACCGCCTTCGCCGTCGCCGGTTTCATCGGCGCCCGTTATTGCATGGTCATTACGCCCAAGAATTGGAATCTCTTCTGCAATAACTTCGCCCTGGGCTGCACCGGCATGTACCAAATCGCCAGGAAAAAAGCCTCGCCGAGGACGACGGTAAATGAAATCGACGAATGACACGGCGATGATGATGATGATGGCGCTGTGATCGATGTGATTTCTCTTTCTTTTTTTGTTTTCTGTGGGAATTTTAAAAATAAAAACAAATAATTTACATGATTTTAGTGCAATTATCCAGGGCTCGACACTTGTCTGTAAATAAGTTTGAGATCCTAGACCGTTCATGTCTGTAAATCATATCTAAACTCGTTAGTAGATAGAATAGGATTAATTATTACCCACTCGATTATCTTGCTGCTTGCTTCGAGAGAGAGAACTCTACCTACTCTAAGATCGATCGATGTCGTGGATTTGGTCAACGACGACGACTTCATCAGCTGCCGTCGTCATCTTCTTCTTCTTCGTCTATCTCCTCCTCCGAAAGCTGCTAATAAGCCCAAGCAAGAACGGAAAACTACCGCCGGGGCCAATCGGACTTCCGATCATCGGCCACCTTCACTTAATCGGAAAGAAACCCCACCAAAGCATCCACAATCTCTCGAAGAAATACGGCCCCATCATGTGCCTACGCTTCGGCTTCGTCCCAGTAATAGTCGTGTCTTCGCCCAAGGGAGCCGAACTCATCCTCAAAACCCACGACCTCACCTTCGCCGGCCGGCCATATCAGCTCGCCTCGTCCCACATAAGCTACGACCGGAGAAACATCGTCTTCGCTCCCTACGGCTCTTACTGGCGAAACATGCGCAAACTCTGCACCTTAGAGCTCCTCAGCACCTTCAAGATAAACCAGTTTCAGGCAATGAGGAGCGTCGAAATAGGACGCTTCGTCGATGGCCTCAAAGCTTCCGCAAAGAGGGGCGAAGTCGTCGACGTCAGCGCTAGGATTTCGTCGCTTAGCTGGGATATGATCTGTGCGATGGTTTTCGGGAAGAAGTACGACGGAGACAGGGAATTGGGCGACGGCGAGAAGGGATTTAAGGCTGTGATCAACGAGGCGATGCAGGTTGCTGCTAAGCCTATTATCGCCGATTATTTCCCATTTTTGGAGCGCTTCGATCTCCAGGGCGTGACCAAGCAGTTGAAGGAGCTTCGCAGGGCTTTCGACGATTTCCTCGAGAGAATTATCGCAGACCATGCTCTGAACAGAGAGGCAAAGGAAACGCCCGATTTCGTCGATACCATGATGTCCATTTTGGAGTCCGGCGAAGCTGGTTTCGAGTTCGATTCTCGACACGTCAAAGCCGTGCTCTTGGTAAGTTAGTTAGTTAGTTAGTTATTAATGGAGTCGCTTGGATCAAGCTACATTGTTGAGATCTGTCCCAAATTGAAAATTAGAGTTGTCAAGCTCAATTATTAGAACAAAATGGAATTTCACCTATACCGACAGTAAGCTACAAGCTCGAATTGAGATCTTGTTTCGATTATTCGTTGTGGAATTGAGTTTGATATCCCAGCCGGGCATATTTTTTCAAAATTTTACGCACAGGACATGCTTCTCGCGGGAGTGGACACTACGTCGGCGGCGATCGAATGGACGATGTCCGAACTCATTCGACACCCAAACGTCATGAGAAAGCTCAAGAAAGAATTAGGACAGGCGATCGGCGCGGACCGTCGAGCGCAAGAATCCCAAATCGACGGGCTCGAGTACTTGGACAACGTCGTGAAGGAGTCGCTAAGGCTCCACCCCGTCGTCCCCGTTTTGGTCCACGAGTCCTTGGAAGACTGCACCGTCGAAGGCTATCGCATACCCAAGGGTTCGAGAATCGTGGTGAGCGCCTATTCGATCTCCAAAGATCCCGACGTTTGGCGAGAGCCCGACGAGTTTGACCCCGAGAGGTTCGTGGGCAGCGATGTGGATCTCCGCGGGCATCATTTTCAGCTTCTGCCGTTCGGTTCGGGCAGGCGGGGCTGCCCGGGACTGCAGCTCGGGCTGACCGTGGTTAAGCTTGTGGTAGCTGATAAACGCATGTTAGTGCGTTTATCGTAGTACTTTATTGGGGCATAATATAATTTTAGCGATCACTTTGTGCATAAATTCAACATATTTACACTTATTTTGATGTTAAAGGAGCTTGGGACGAGTTTCGGGCGAAAAGGAGCGAAAACGGAGCAAAACGGAGCAAAAAGGGACACACTGCCCTCGGTCACGGTCAGACGCATCAAGCGTCACGGCCGTGACGAGGGACAGCGCGCAAGGGAGTGCAACACTGCTGATGGTCACGGCCGTGACATTCAATGCACGTGGCCGTGACCGAGGACAGAGAGCTAGCCAGGCGATGGTCACGGCCGTGACGTGTGATGCACTTGGCCGTGACTGTGGACAGAAAGCAACGATGAACTCACTGCCAAGGGTCACGGCCGTGACACCCTATGCACTTGACCGTGACGCGTATTTAGCGAGATCTTTGCGTAGATTCGGCGACGGTCACGGCCGTGACGCCTCATGTCCCAGGCCGTGACCTGTACGAAATTTCTTATAAAAAGCCCGATTTCGACACAGAAAAGGGGGACTTCGACCAGATACAATCCCTAACCCCTCTAGAGACGAAAAAGAGCACAAAAGAACGTAGAATCACGTCCCGGAGCGCAAGAGACGGAATTCCACGCAGAAGTGAACGAAGAACGAAGATCATCCGTGCTTTCAACGATTATGAGTTCTTTTCTCTTAATTTCTGTTCCCCTGATTGTTTTTCCTTCAATAATGCGTAGCTAATTCCCTTTGTGTTTGGGATTAGATGAACGCTAGGATTTATCGTAGTTAAGACTTGATTATCGTGACTATGTGTTATGACTATTTATCGTTCTATGAAATTGCTTCGTTACTTTAATATGTCTATGTGTTAAAGTAATCGTTTGGAAAATCGTTTAGGGCGACAGCTAAATAACGATTAGGCCATTCGTAGAAGATAGGATTCGATTATAGGGCGACAGCAAATAATCGATCCTCGCCGTTAGTAATTAATGAATTTTAGATCCCTGCGAGCGTTTAGGGCGACAGCAAACTCGCGAGCAGGCAGGAAAATTACTGCGATCTAGTCAGAATCACGTAGGAGCGATAGTTAATTATCTTAGCCGATAGCACCTAGCGGGATTCGAATCCCGAGCACGTTTTTATTATCTGAAAGCTTCGTACCAGTTTTAACGTGTTCTTCGAATCTCTAGTCGATTTAGGAGAAAGTATTAGGTTAAGTCATCATCAACTTGCGTATTTTCTTTAGGTTAAATATCGAATCGATTAGGTTATTACTAGTACTTGATCTGTTCCTTGTGTTCGATACTCGTTTACTCACTTTACTGCACTACAAACGATAGGTCCACTGCCTATCGCACGCCGGTGTTAGTAATTAGGTATTCGTTTTAATTATTACTTGTCGCACTTTCATACACGCACCACGTGTCGATCAAGTTTTTGGCGCCGTTGCCGGGGAATAGATTGATATTAGGAACACCGTAGTTCGGTACTTTAGCCACTTTTATTTTGACGTTTTCTTGCGTTTCTTGCTATTTGCGTTATTTGTGTTTTTATTATTTGTTTTAGTTGTTTTCCTGCGTAGTTATTGGTCTCGTATTTTTTTTTATTCGTCGTATTTGTTTACTGTTTTCGCTAATCTTTATTTCTCACTCATTGAAGGTGTACGATTCAGCGTTGAATGACCCGAAATCATCCATCGGGCCCCATCGTTGAAGCAGACCCAGATTTCGAACGGAAGTTGCGAAGAAAGCTTAAGTACGATACCGAAGGAGCATCCACTGGCTCTCAGGACCGTTTAGTTAGTTACTCAGAAGATAGTTCGCAGGAATCCATTCAGAATTCACGTGTAGAGGCAGCCGTAGATAGTCCTTACACAGAAGTAGACATGGCGGACCACCGAGTGCCCGTCCATAACGTTCCAGAGGAGGAGCCATCGCTTCAGGACCTCCTCAAGGATGCCGCGCTAGGCGGTACTGAGTCGGCGATTGTCATCCCGCCGATCGAGAACAACAACTTTGAGCTGAAGCACTGCTGGCTTCAGATGATATTCCAGACAGCCCAGTTCGAGGGTAACCCCGAGGACGACCCTTATTCCCACCTGAAGGCGTTCCTGACTGTGACCGACACCATCAAAATCAACGGTGTCCCGGGTGATGCGATCAAGCTGATGCTGTTCCCGTTCTCGCTCAAGTTCAGGGCGAAGGATTGGCTAGACATGTTACCGCCCAGGTCGATCACCACGTGGGAAGAGATGCGAGCCGCTTTCATCAATCACTACTTCCCACTATCGAAGGTGTTGCGGTTGAAGACGGAGATTTCTCTATTCCACCAGAAGGACTCTGAGAATCTGTACGAGGTGTGGGAGCGTTACAAGGCGCTACTGAAGAGGTGCCCACAGCACGGGATGTCGAAGGCAGCCCAGATCAACCGATTCCATGAGGGGCTCAACGATCAAACTGTTCACATGTTAGACGGAGCCGCAGGAGGAGGACTGGTGAAGCTCAATGCCACTGACGCGTGGAACTTGATTGAGGACTATTCGAGGAACAGCTTCATGAGGGGCAATGCCAGGATGAAGACGACAGGTGTATTTGGAGTGAGCGAGGAGACGGCCACTAACGCTAAATCGAGGCGCTCCAGCAGCAAATTGCCTCGACGAACTCCCAGTTGCAGACAGTGATTGGAGCGCTACTTCCTAAATCGGCGCAGACGCAGCCCGTGAACGCCGTGGCCACCACCGCACCGACGCAGCACACACCTTACGTACCCTTGTGCGGGATTTGCGGCGCAGCCCACGAGACATCAGAATGCCAACTTGGGCAGTCACTGGAGCACGTTGATTACATGGGCAATTACCAAGGTGGCCAGCGAAGTTTCCAGCCTCGGGCACACCCAAATCTGGCGTACGGGAGTCAGAACCATCAGAGTCAGGGACCACCAGGATTCCAACCCAGGCAGTCTGGATTCCAAAACGGGCCACCACGACAATATCAGAACGCGCCCGCGGGAGGATCCGACGACTGAGGGAAATGAAGGACATGATGAAGACGCTCCTCACGAACTTTAGTAGTACCACCGCAGCCCACGAGAGCCGTATGACGAAGATGGAGGAGTACATGGAGGCAAATGACCTGCGTGCTCAGAACACCGATGCCTCCCTCAAAAAGCTGGAGCAGCAGATGGGCCAGATGGCGAAACAATTGGCCGCACGTACTCAGGGATCACTCCCAAGCTACACCGAGCCGAATCCTAAGGAGTACTGCAAGGCTGTGACATTGAGGAATGGGCGAGAGTTGCAAGAAGTGCCCGCCACGAAGAAGGCCAAGGCGAACGCCAACTTTGAGAGCCACGACGAGCCCGAAGTTGAGGAGATCAGAAGCGACGACGTCGAGAAGGCCGAAGCTGAAAAGGAGAAAGTCGAGCCCGAGAAGGAAAAGGTGACGGAGATCCAGCGGCCACCGGTGAAGCCGTATCAGCCGAAGATCCCGTATCCGGCTCGACTGAAGAAGGACAAGAACGAGGCGCAGTTTGGTAAATTCATGGGTATGTGTAAGGAATTACATATTAACTTACCGTTTGTTGAAGCTATTACGCAGATGCCCAGCTTCGCCAAGTTCTTGAAGGACTTGCTGACGAACCGAAGGAAGCTCGAACACGTCTCCACCGTTTGCCTACGAGGAGAGTGCTCGGCGATTCTCCAAAGCAAGATTCCTAAGAAGCTGAAAGATCCAGGGAGTTTTACGATTCCCTGCCTTATAGGAGATTTAGTAATTGAGCGTGCGTTAGCCGATCTAGGCGCTAGTATTAATCTCATGCCGTATTCCATGTTTAAGCGTTTAGGTCTAGGCGAACCACGACCCACTAGGATGAGCCTCCAGTTAGCGGATAGGTCGTTAAAGTACCCTCGAGGTGTTATCGAGGACGTCTTAGTTAAAGTTGACAAGTTTGTGATTCCCGCAGATTTCGTTATTCTAGATATGGAGGAAGATGAAAACGTCCCCTTGATTTTAGGTAGACCATTCCTAGCCACGGGGGAAACCATGATAGACGTTAGGAACGGGACGTTAACTTTGACGGTAGATGGGGAAAAGGTTACCTTTGATATGGCCGACTCAATGAAAAAGAGTAGCGAGCAGGACGATAAGTGTTATTTCTTAGACGTATTTGAGCACGATTTCCTCTTTTCCGTGCAAGGTCTATCACAGGTTGGCGATCCGGACATACACACGCTTATGGCCATCGACGAGTGCGGGGAGGAGGTCGACGAGCCCATCATAGCCATCGACGAGAGCAGTGATGAGGACAAGGAAAAGAGCTCGGTTGAGGAACCACCGGTCCTGGATTTGAAGCCGCTACCCGACCACCTCGAGTACGCGTTTTTGAGCAACAACGGAGGGCTGCCGGTCATCATCTCGTCAAACCTTGACGACGGACAGAAGGGCCAGCTTTTAGACGTATTGAAGGCGCACAAGAAGGCGTTGGCATGGAAGATATCCGACATAAGGGGTATCAATCCGAGTTACTGCACGCACAAGATCCTCATGGAGGACGACTTCAAGCCAGTTGCTCAACGCCAAAGGCGGCTCAACCCGAACATGAAGGACGTAGTGAAGAAGGAAGTGATCAAGCTGCTAGACGCGGGGATGATCTATCCCATTTCAGACAGCGCATGGGTCAGTCCGGTCCAAGTGGTCCCAAAGAAAGGAGGCATGACGGTCGTCACCAACGACAAGAACGAGCTGATTCCGACTAGGACGGTGACCGGATGGCGCGTCTGCATCGACTACAGGAAGTTGAACGACGCGACGAGAAAAGATCACTTCCCCCTACCTTTTATTGATCAGATGTTGGAAAAATTAGCCGGTCACTCATTCTATTGTTTCCTTGATGGTTTGTCGGGTTATTTACAGATCCCCATAGCACCCGAGGACCAAGAGAGACGACGTTCACTTGCCCGTTCGGGACATTTGCATACCGAAGGATGCCATTCGGACTGTGCAACGCCCCAGCCACCTTCCAGCGATGCATGATGGCCATATTCGACGAACTGGTAGGTGAGGTAATGGAGGTATTTATGGACGATTTTTCTGTTTTCGGGTCATCATTTGATGCATGCTTGTCAAATCTAAAGCTCGTACTCGCACGATGCGAGGAAACGAACTTGGCACTTAATTGGGAAAAGTGCCACTTCATGGTTCGAGAGGGTATAGTCCTCGGTCATAAGATTTCCTCTAAAGGAATCGAAGTGGACCGAGCCAAGTTAGAAACTATAGAGAAATTGCCTGTTCCCTCGAACGTGAGATCGATTAGGAGCTTTCTAGGACATGCAGGATTTTATCGCAGATTTATCAAAGATTTTTCTAAGATTGCACGTCCCATGTCTAGATTGTTAGAGAAAGATGCCCCGTTCGATTTTAATGATGAGTGCCTGCATGCTTTTAATTTGCTTAAGGAGCGATTAGTCACAGCACCTATTATGGTAGCCCCTGATTGGGGGCTGCCCTTTGAACTAATGTGTGATGCTAGTGACTATGCAGTTGGGGCCGTGTTAGGGCAGCGTAAGGACAACCACTTCAGACCCATCTACTACGCGAGTAAAACGCTAGACGCAGCCCAGGCCAATTACACGACCACCGAGAAGGAGCTGTTGGCCGTCGTATTCGCTTTCGACAAGTTCAGGTCATATCTTATCCTTTCTAAAGTCATCGTTTTTACTGACCACTCTGCTCTTAAGTACTTATTAGCAAAGCCCGACGCCAAGCCACGACTGATTCGGTGGATCCTGCTACTGCAAGAGTTCGACATAGAGATCCGCGATAAGAAAGGTGCAGAGAACTTGGCGGCGGATCACCTCTCTCGACTAGAGGAATCCGAGATATATCAGAAGGACGGAAGGGCGATACACGATCGGTTTCCAGACGAGCACCTCTACGCGATACACGTGGTAAGTGACGACACCCCTTGGTTTGCAGATTATGCTAACTATCTTGTTGCAAGGGTACTACCAAAGGAGTACACAAGTCAGCAAAAGAAGAAATTCTTTTCTGAGTTGAGGTACTACTTTTGGGAAGACCCGTACCTTTTCAGGCGATGTGCAGACCAGGTGATACGGCGATGCGTTGCTGCCCCGGAATCGACGCAGATCCTTAGGCATTGCCACAATGGACCGACCGGGGGGCATTATGCAGCAAATCGTACCGCTCAGAAGGTGTTGGAGAGCGGATTCTATTGGCCCACGATCTTCAAGGACGCCCAAAGGTACGTTGACACTTGTGATCAGTGTCAGCGCGCAGGTAATCTCTCCAAACGCGACGAAATGCCTCAGAATTTCATTTTGGTATGCGAGATATTCGATGTGTGGGGTATAGATTTTATGGGTCCATTTCCTAGCTCATACAATAACAAGTACATCCTAGTCGCCGTTGATTACGTGTCTAAGTGGGCCGAGGCGCAAGCCTTACCCACAAATGATGCTAGGGTAGTCGTTAGATTTTTGCGAGCATTATTTTCACGTTTTGGGGCACCTAGATGCATCATAAGTGATAGAGGCACTCACTTTTGTAACACCCAGTTTGCACGCACGTTAGAACGTTACGGTGTTAAGCATAGCCTATCCACCCCGTACCATCCCCAAGCTAGTGGTCAAGTCGAAGTAGTGAACCGCGAGTTGAAACGCATCTTAGAAAAAACCATAGAGGGGAACCGTAGGGAGTGGGCGAATAAGTTGAACGATGCACTTTGGGCATATAGGACCGCATATAAGACCCCCATAGGTACTACGCCGTACAGATTAGTCTATGGAAAAGCATGTCATCTTCCCGTAGAATTAGAGCATAAGGCATATTGGGCCATCAAGTCCTTGGATCTTGATTTGGGGAATGCCGGCGGAAAGCGGCAACTCCAAATCAACGAGCTAGACGAGTGGCGTTTGTCAGCTTACGATAACGCCCGTATGTACAAGGAACGCTCAAAGGCCTATCACGATAAGAAAATTAGGCAAAGGCGAGAGTTTCAGGAAGGGGATCAAGTCCTTCTTTTCAACTCTCGACTTAGGCTTTTTCCTGGCAAGCTTAGGTCACGCTGGTCAGGACCGTTCACTGTTACCCGTGTTTTTCCTTACGGTACTGTTGAGATTTCAGGTATGGGGCAGGGTACTTTTAAGGTGAACGGCCATAGGTTGAAGCACTATCTCGCAGGCGAGGAAGACGGGACCGAGAAGGAAGTGCTTTACCTGGACTTCCAAAATTGAGCGAACAACGAGACGTCCGGCTAAAGACGGTAAAGTAAGCGCTTCTTGGGAGGCAACCCAGGTATTTTTTTTATGTCTTAGGTTAGGTTTGAAAAAAAAAAAAAAAAAAAAAAAAAAAAAAAAAGTGCGGTCACGGCCAGCTGCTTAAGCAGTCACGGCCGTGACGCACTCCAGAGGCGCTCACTGCCTCAGGTCACGGCCAACTGCTTAAGCAGTCACGGCCGTGACACAACCCAGAGGCACTCACTGCCCCTTGTCACGGCCAACTGCTTAAGCAGTCACGGCCGTGACACATACGTTGTTTAAAAAAAAAAAAAAAAAAAAAAAAAAAAAAATTTTGCCCGACTGCGTCACGGCCAACGACATAGTCGTCACGGCCGTGACGTCAGGCAGAAGAGGCCACTGCCGTAGGTCACGGTCACGACCTCTATAGGTCACGGCCGTGACCGTGGCGGATTTAAGGGTTAAAATCCCTTTTCTCCCCCATTTTTTCCCCTCTTTTCCTCTTTCCTCTTCCCTTCTCCTCCCCCACGTGATTCTCCACCCTCACCACCTCCGACCTCCGCCCATCAACGCCGCCGAACGCCGCCTCTCCCACTCCGGCGACACCCAAACAAAGCTTTAATTTCGCTCATTAAAACTCCAAGGTATGATTTTTCTTTCTTTTACTTTTTTGACCTAAATTCGTTGAATCTCGTCGAAATTATTAAGTTTTGGATATGAATTAGCTCTTAATCGGTTGTTACATGATGTGGGGTGGGTCTAATTCGTTGAAATTGGTCACAAATTTTTGAATCGTCGTAGAACCCTAATTTTCGAAATTGGGATTTCCGAAATTAGGTCTTAATTGTTGATTCTCTTGCTCCGTTATCGATAAATACATGATGAGACTGCCGTGGGTATGCTTAATTATGCGAATTCGATGTTAGATTGCGAAGTTCTTACGAAGAACCCTAACTTCTTTCAATTTGGGGGTTTTCAAAATTGAGACCAATTTCTTGTTCTTCCTGCTACTTAATGATAATTGCATGCTATTGACATGATATTTATGCGTAATTCGCTGAATTGGAACGTTAATCCTGGGTTTGAAATACTTATCCCAACTTGCCCGTTATGTGTTCGACGAAATGCGTCTGTGAGCTTTTCAAGGGTCATTGAACCGTGATATATTTCAATTGATGCGTTTGGTCGAGTCGAGCTGTTTTCGTCCTATTATTTCTTGAGCTTACATCGTTTATTTCAGGTACTATGAGTAAAAGTCGACCCTCGTCCTCTCGCCCAAGTCGACGCGGACCTCCGCCGACTATGCTCGAATCTATGGGACAGTTCACGGACGAAGCCCATACGGCCCGCTACAATAAGCTGAAGGCCATGGAGTTCATCCCCATGGACCAGATCGACTACGACACGCTGGCGAAGCACCACATCGACCAGCAAGTCGGCCAGTATCTGTCACTCAGCGGCTGGGGGACATTCTTCGCCATTGACGAACCGGCGTACAAGGAACTCACGTTGGAGTTCCTTGCCACACTCACCTACGATGAATACGGCGACAACAAGATTAGATTCCGGGCGTTCAATGAAGAGCAGATAGTGAGTGCCGACGCCCTGTGCCACGCCCTAGGAGTCCCGGAGCCGTACCCACACAGATCCTACGCCACATACTTTGATGACGAGAGCGGACGACAGGGTCGCTGGGATGAAATCGTTCGACCCGGCGAGCCGGCCTACAGCGCGAAGACGTCGAAGGCCTCTGCCCTAAGGAGCCCAGGACTGCGATACATCCACCGCCTCCTGACGACTTCGCTTACACCGAGGGGCGACTCGCACGGATCAGTCACCCTGCGCGACCTCTTTTACCTGGCCAAAATGCATCGAGGCGAACAGGTCCACTTAGGGATGGCGGTAGCCCACGCTTTCAGTGCTCAGGCGGAGGCACGATCCCGCGGCAAGATCGCCGTCGGCCCACTGATCACCAAGGTGCTCAAGGGATTACGTTACTGGCCAGCGAACGCGCCCGACATGGAGATAGTCGGAGGGCGCCATCCCGTGAACGAGGATATGCTAGTAAAGATGAAGATGCTGGTGAAGGCGCCTACCTGGACCCGCTCCAACAAGGTATACGTCTGGCACGGGATGTACTATGGCCAGACGGACCACGTACCAGTCCCCGACGACCAGCTCTACCTCGAGGGCCCCCATCCAATGGAGACGGACACGACAGCCACCGGTCCCTCCTACTCCTCCGGTTACCACCACGGCGAATCATCCGGCGTCGCTCCCTACGCGTCGGCAGCGGATCTAGAAGCGCTGCGCCAGGATGTGTTAGAGACTCAGCGCCGACAGGAGGAGTACGAGCGGAGGAACGAGGAAGCCCACCGCCAGTACAGGGAGGAGCTGGACCGCTACAATGAGGCCCTCCGGGACATGAACCAGGCGCTCGAGCTGTCGAGACGAGCGATAGACCACCTTCGCCCGAGGCATCAACAGCCGCCGCCGCCGCCACCACCAGCACCTTAGGGATTTCTTCCCCTACTTTCTTTTGACATTGCGTATTTGAGTAGTCGCGTGTGTTCTTATTTTATTTCTAACTTTAACGCTCATAACGATGTCTATCTTTGACTACTCTCTTCACGTCTATTTATCTCACTAGCTAGCGCCTGGGTACGCCTAAAGGATACAATGCTTAACGGATTACAACACGACTATCACGCGCTACGTCACGAACACCCCACGACCACGTCTTTTATTCGTCAGGGGAGTCACGCTCTTTTTAAACTCTTTTTCCATCCCTTTTATTTTTTACGTTGAGGACAACGTCAGGTTTAAGTGTGGGGAGGGGATTCTAGTTTGAAAACTTACGTGAAAAATTTTTAAATTTTTATGACGTGTCTATAAGCTATAATTTTCATTAGAAAGGCATGAATTATTGAACTCAGGCACGATTTTTGCGTTTATTTCAAGTTAGTCTGCATTATTACGAATCTTTGTGAGCAATTAGGATATGCATGACTGACTGAATCATGTTTGCCTGAATAGAGATAGCACTGTTTGAGAGTCTCGTACACATAACCCCATTTCGTTGTGAGAGTTTGAGCCTGACGAGCTTACGCTCATTTTTCTTTCTTGGTTGTGTGACGTGCCTAGTCTATATCTCTCTTGAACTTGCCTGTCTAATGCATGTTGAACTGTTTTTGGTGTGTTAGTGTAGAAATGACGAGGGCATTAGGAATGAAGTCCAGAGCCAAAACGTCCCACCATAGTTAGCCCCTTTGAGCCTAAGCCTATTCGTTGCGTACCTCATATGATGCCCCTGACTCATATAAGCCTCCAGAAATTATATGAACCCGAATCCGTTAGAATAGAGCAGAAGTCGAATTTGAGAGTTGCGGTTCAGTGTATGGTTTGGTGTTCTTCTCTGTTATTTGTGAAATGACTCGCCCCTGATTTGACCGTTTTCTGAAATGACCTGATCCTTTTTCAATAAGCGTGCCCATAACCCTTTGGCAAGATATAGGTCTCGGTAATAAATACCCTTAGGTACACGGCATTCGCTGTGACGATGTACTCTCTGCGACAAAAGCCGAACCTTGATGCTTTAGGGAATAAGGGTAGTGCACTAGAGCGTAATTATAGGGAAAAAGGCAGAAAATGAAAGGGAACTGAGTTGACAGGGGTCGGGCAGAAAAGTCTAGGATTTCGGAGTAAGAATGTCGAATCATGTGCTGGAACGTGTGACTTTTTGTTCGATCATGCTATGTTCTTTGAAATTTCTCGCTTACGTACCCCTAGCTTAAAGATCACATGCACACTGTATATACGCACTATTTGATCCATGTTCTCCCGAAAAGACCCCCAGATCTATGCTTGCCACTCTCAGCAGTAGATATGCGATTTGCCTGCAAGCCTATGGTAGGGATTGAACTAGCGCACGAGTTTGAGTGATTCACTATAAATTCAGCCTATACACTGAGCGACTTGAGCGAATCCTTGTGAGAGTGTGAGTCTCGATTAGCAGTGGGAAGGAAGTTTAGGTCAATAAGTGCAAGTCATTAGTGTAGCGTCCATGATTGTTTGCTTGATTCTTTTGGTGCTGTCTAGCTTCGATGATAAATTGCGAACGATCGTGCCGTTATCCTGATTTATGCTTTATCTAATTCCTACTTTACTTGAGGACAAGCAAAGGCTTAAGTGTGGGGAGGTTTGATAAACGCATGTTAGTGCGTTTATCGTAGTACTTTATTGGGGCATAATATAATTTTAGCGATCACTTTGTGCATAAATTCAACATATTTACACTTATTTTGATGTTAAAGGAGCTTGGGACGAGTTTCGGGCGAAAAGGAGCGAAAACGGAGCAAAACGGAGCAAAAAGGGACACACTGCCCTCGGTCACGGTCAGACGCATCAAGCGTCACGGCCGTGACGAGGGACAGCGCGCAAGGGAGTGCAACACTGCTGATGGTCACGGCCGTGACATTCAATGCACGTGGCCGTGACCGAGGACAGAGAGCTAGCCAGGCGATGGTCACGGCCGTGACGTGTGATGCACTTGGCCGTGACTGTGGACAGAAAGCAACGATGAACTCACTGCCAAGGGTCACGGCCGTGACACCCTATGCACTTGACCGTGACGCGTATTTAGCGAGATCTTTGCGTAGATTCGGCGACGGTCACGGCCGTGACGCCTCATGTCCCAGGCCGTGACCTGTACGAAATTTCTTATAAAAAGCCCGATTTCGACACAGAAAAGGGGGACTTCGACCAGATACAATCCCTAACCCCTCTAGAGACGAAAAAGAGCACAAAAGAACGTAGAATCACGTCCCGGAGCGCAAGAGACGGAATTCCACGCAGAAGTGAACGAAGAACGAAGATCATCCGTGCTTTCAACGATTATGAGTTCTTTTCTCTTAATTTCTGTTCCCCTGATTGTTTTTCCTTCAATAATGCGTAGCTAATTCCCTTTGTGTTTGGGATTAGATGAACGCTAGGATTTATCGTAGTTAAGACTTGATTATCGTGACTATGTGTTATGACTATTTATCGTTCTATGAAATTGCTTCGTTACTTTAATATGTCTATGTGTTAAAGTAATCGTTTGGAAAATCGTTTAGGGCGACAGCTAAATAACGATTAGGCCATTCGTAGAAGATAGGATTCGATTATAGGGCGACAGCAAATAATCGATCCTCGCCGTTAGTAATTAATGAATTTTAGATCCCTGCGAGCGTTTAGGGCGACAGCAAACTCGCGAGCAGGCAGGAAAATTACTGCGATCTAGTCAGAATCACGTAGGAGCGATAGTTAATTATCTTAGCCGATAGCACCTAGCGGGATTCGAATCCCGAGCACGTTTTTATTATCTGAAAGCTTCGTACCAGTTTTAACGTGTTCTTCGAATCTCTAGTCGATTTAGGAGAAAGTATTAGGTTAAGTCATCATCAACTTGCGTATTTTCTTTAGGTTAAATATCGAATCGATTAGGTTATTACTAGTACTTGATCTGTTCCTTGTGTTCGATACTCGTTTACTCACTTTACTGCACTACAAACGATAGGTCCACTGCCTATCGCACGCCGGTGTTAGTAATTAGGTATTCGTTTTAATTATTACTTGTCGCACTTTCATACACGCACCACGTGTCGATCAGTAGCGCAGTTGGTTCACTGCTTCGATTGGGAGCTTCCGTACGGTGATGAGATGGATATGAGCGAGCATTTTGGTTTGGTGGTTTGTAGGGAAAATCATCTCATGGCAATTCCTACCTATAGTCTCTCTACGTAGAAGTAGTTATTGAAGTTAGTTTTTATTATGTAATGAATTATATATACTACACTATACTGTTTTCTTCTAGATTTGGAAAAATTTGTAACGGGTGGTCAGTCAATTCTGAAAACTGGCTTGGGGAGGATAAGTCGAGACACGCTACTCCACATGAGTGCTAGTTGAATATTGACTTCACTGAATGTGTATATATATTTCTTTTATGAACGAACCAGGCCAAACCATCACATGGATGGCCCAGCAACAAAGGTACAGAAAATAATTAAAGAAAACATACGTACTATATATATATATATATATATATATAAGATATCCCCTCCGTCCCGCTAATTTTATTACACTTTTTCATTTCGGGCATCCCAATAATTTTATCACATTTCCTTATTAGCAAAAAATAATGACAAACAATCAATATAATAATATTAAATATTCTTAAAAGATGTGTTAAAATATACACTTTTTACCTTTTCATTGTACTATATTATTATAATAATATTTTAATTTGATTGTCCAGCAACTTATGTGATAAAGTTGCTGGAAAGGGAGTATAAAAATTTACCTGTCGTTCGATTTTCATCTTTTTTATCTCCATTGTATTTTTACTAAATATATTTCGCTTCTGTATTTTATTTAATAAATACATGTCTCACTCAATCAACGATTACTTACCCAAACAGCCTCTGGGTAAAGAAAGATGCTTTTAAGCAAAGCGTGGATTTATTCTACGTGACCAATATCGATCTACACCGATTGAGACATAAAGGAGACATCGTATTACATACTTATATAATGTTGAAGGAATACCATATTTATATATGGAAAAAGTTAGCCTTAGTTTTTTTCTCTATAGTCGAAAAAGTCCGTAATTAAGGCATAATCAAAAGACAGAGAACAATATACAATTAGCAATAGACGAGTGGGGCCCACCTCACGCACAAAACATCCATGTTCGACTAACCTTTTCTTTTTAATTCATCATTACAACTCATTTGTCCACATATATAAGAAAACCCTACTCTCTCTCTCTCTCTCTCTCTCTCTCTCTCTCTCTCACATGACACACAACTCAGAAGTCACACTTGAGCACCAACCCACTTCACACTACTGCTCACGACCAGCTCATCCTCTCCGATATATTTTACCAAATATAAACAAGAAAGCTGGATAAAAAGCACACGTTAACTTCCTCGAAAGAAGAGATCTTAGCAGAATGCCAAATCTGTAACGCCGCCGCCGTCGCACCACCTCCACTCCACGGCAGCAATGTCAGTCCTTACTATCTCGCTTATCCTCGTCTTCACCATCTCTTTCCTCCGTCTGGCTCGTTCATCGGAATCCGAGGTCACGTCTCTGCTCGAATTCAGAAAGGGTGTCAAATCCGACCCATTGAACAAGTTATTCAGCTCGTGGGTCATGCCCTCCGATATCTCCAGGTGTCCCGACTCGTTTCACGGCGTGGTTTGCGACTCCGCTACTTCGTCAGTTGTCGCCATTGCTCTAGATCGCATGGGGCTTGTGGGTGACCTTAAATTCACCACATTGAGTAGTTTGAAGTACTTGCATAACCTAACCCTAGCTGGGAATTCGCTAACTGGGCGTTTAGTCCCGGCTATTGGGTCAATGACGTCTTTAGAGATTCTTGATCTGTCGGGCAATCAGTTTTACGGGCCAATTCCTCAGAGGCTTAACGAATTATGGGCGCTGAACTACGTCAATCTGTCGAATAATAATTTCTCGGGGTGGTTTCCTAGCGGGATTAAGAATTTGCAGCAGCTGAGGATTTTGGATTTGAGTTGGAACAAGTTGGAGGGCGATGTCGGGGAGTTTGTTGGCGAACTGAAAAATGTGGAGCATTTGGATTTGAGTGGGAACATGTTTTCTGGGTCGATATCTTTGAGCTCGGATGAAGTTTCGAGTTTGGCAAACACGGCTCAGTATGTGAACTTGAGTGGGAACGATTTGGGCGGCGAACTTTGGGGGAGTGATGTGATGGCGTTGTTTAGGAATCTGAGGGTTTTGGATTTGAGTGGGAATGGGATTTCCGGCGACTTTCCAGATTTTGATGGACTTCCTAATCTCCAGGTACTGAAGTTGGGAGGGAATCGAATATCAGGAAATGTGCCAACTGCTCTGGTACAAGGGACTGCGCCATTGGTGGAGTTGGATTTAAGCCGAAACGGGTTTTCAGGTGAGGAAGTGTTGGTGTTTTTTGTCTGAATTGTGAGTCATTTAACTTTGTTGGGTGTTGGAAGATTCGCAGTGATTTAATGAGGGTTTAAATTGATGCCGTGGACATTGCCATGAGTTTTCTCGTGTGGTTCTTTATGTTTTTATAGTGTCTCGTGTGGTTACATGTTTTATGCGATTTGGTGGTAAGTACAACAAATGAGAAAGTGATTATCATTGTCGGATGATGAAATTGTTTGAAAGCTTTCGGTCTTTTATGGAGGAACACGTGCTGTTTGCTGATTATGTGCTCTATAATTGTGCAATCTAGTGGATAGTTTGCTAATGTGATTTTCTTTCTTTTTGTCGATTCTCCTGAATTGGTTTTTATTTCGATCTTAAAACCATCTTGTTCTTCTTCATTTAATCCCCGTGACAGAATCCCCTTTACATCCCTTCTCTTTCGTTATCTTATGATGAAGATCTTGTTCTTCTAACCTTGAGTTTTATTTCAGGTCCCATTCCGACCATAAACTCTGCGACATTGAGCATCCTCAACCTCTCATCAAACATGATTTCAGGTGCTTTGCCTCCATCAGTTGGAAACTGTCAGGTCGTTGATCTGAGCAGCAATCTAATATCAGACGATTTATCTGTTCTGACAAATTGGAACCAGAACTTGCAAGTCTTGGATTTAAGCTCCAATTCCTTAACTGGTACTGTCCCTGATTTGACACAGTTTCAGACGTTGACCTTCCTCAGCTTGAGAAATAATTCCTTGGAGGGCATGTTGCCCTCTAAATTAGCCTCGTACGCAAAGGTGAATACAATTGATATGAGCACTAACAGATTTGATGGTGAAATCCCTCCCAGCTTCTTCGAGTCAGCTACTCTTACATACTTGAATTTGTCTAGCAACCTTTTGACTGGGCGAATTCCTCTAGCAAGCTCTAGGACAGGCGAATTGTTAGTTATGCCTTCGAATCCACCAATGGAATCTTTAGACCTTTCAAATAATGCCCTAACTGGTGGATTAGCTTCTGACATAGGCAGCTTTGGGAGGCTTAACATGCTGAATCTGTCGAAAAATAATCTTTCTGGACCAATCCCCGTCGAGTTAAGCAAACTCAGTGTCCTGGAGTACCTCGATTTATCGCACAACGACTTCAACGGTCAGATTCCAGGAGAACTCTCGTCGAATCTGAAGTTCATCGACGTGGCTTACAATAATCTGTCGGGGAAAATTCCTCATAATCTGAATCAGTTCCCTCCCTCTTCGTTCTTCCCGGGAAATGATGAACTCCAAGGCCGTCGCTCGTTGAGACCAGGGAATCATATTCCCGACAACATAAGAAACCGTCACAGCTCAAAATCTAATATCAGAATTGCAGTTATCGTCGCTTGTGTTGTGGCTGTTGCCATAATTGTCTTTGTTCTCTTTGCCTATCACCAAGCTCGTCTCAGAGATTTTCACATGAGTGGCGCTGTTCGTGGCCAGGCTAGTACAGGAGCAGATGTGAAGGCAGCAGCAAAATCTAGACGCCCTTCACTTTTCAACTTCAATGGAAGCCGAGAGCCTACTCATCGTCAAACTTCGATGAGCTTTTCCAACGACCATTTGTTGACTTCAACCTCCAAATCGTTGTCTGGGCCCATCGATCATCATGGCTGTGAAATTCTTGAGCAGGGACCAACACCTAGTGCCGTGCCCACAAATCCCATGAATCAAGAAAATCAAGCAACAACTTCGGAGAGAAAATCCTCTTCGGATTCTCCACGCTTCATTGACACGATGGAACAGCCCGTAACTTTGGATGTGTATTCTCCGGACCGTTTCTCAGGAGAACTCTTCTTTTTAGATGCTTCGCTAACGTTTACAGCCGAAGAGTTGTCTCGGGCCCCAGCAGAAGTACTTGGCAGGAGCAGCCACGGTACGCTGTACAAAGCTACCTTGTGTAACGGGCAAATGCTGAATGTGAAGTGGTTAAGAGTTGGTCTGGTCAGAAACAAGAAAGACTTTGCGAAAGAAGTGAAAAAGATAGGTTCGATTAGGCATCACAGCATCGTCCCTATACGTGCTTATTATTGGGGACCTAGAGAACAAGAAAGGCTTCTTCTGATGGACTATGTACCCGGCGATAGCTTGGCACAACATCTCTATGGTCAGACACCCATCGACGCTTTCTTATGAACCCATCTTTGTGTTTATTTTTTCGTAACATAATTTTTGTTATCTACGCAGAGACAACGCCGCGCAGATACACTCCATTATCGTTCAACCAAAGGCTCAAACTGGCCGCAGATCTTGCTCGAGGCCTCTTATCCCTTCACGAACAAGGCCTGCCCCATGGAAACCTAAAGCCCACCAACATAATCTTGGCTGGCGCAGAACGAAGCGTTCGACTTACAGATTATGGCCTCCACCGTCTCATGACGCCCTCGGGCATTTCGGAACAGATACTAAACCTAGGAGCTCTTGGCTACCGTGCCCCTGAACTCGCCACGTCAGCGAAACCCGTCCCTTCGTTGAAAGCTGACGTGTACGCTTTTGGTGTGATATTGATGGAGCTGTTGACGAGAAGAAGCGCTGGCGACATAATCTCGGGACAATCTGGGGCAGTCGACCTGACGGATTGGGTGCGTCTCTGCGATAGTGAAGGGAGAGGAATGGACTGTATTGATAGAGATATTGCTGGAGGGGAAGAGCATACGAAGGCTATGGACGATACGCTCGCTGTTTCCTTGACGTGCATTCTTCCGGTAAATGAAAGGCCTAACATTAGACAAGTGATTGATGATCTCTGTTCCATATCTGTTTGAATCTTCTTACTTTTTTGTTTTTCCCTGTTTGTTGTTGTACATGTATTTCTTTGCAAGCAATTCTTTGTTGTGGAGATTTTTTCCATCTTTTCTTCTTTTTTTTTTTTGTTTCAATTCTTTCTTCTTCATCATTAACCCCTTCAGTTTTCTTTTCCTGGTGTAAAGAAAGGGATGCTCTCTGTGGATTGATTTAGCTGACATTAAGACATTCTGATTTCTGAGGTCCGAAGAGTTGCGAATAGAACTCCTCGCACGTCTTCCTTTTGTCTTAGATATGGATTTATGTCTAGCGCTACTCTATGTCTTAGAAATAAAGGACTATATTTAAGATTCAAGCTCATAATAAACAACTTTACCATACTTTTATCATGGGCCCTGATATGCTATGTGGCCCAAGATAATATCTGCCCTGCCTCAATATTAGTCGTGATATTGCTTGAACGCCTGAACCAAACGCTGCCCCAACTGCCCGGACTATCCTTTTGCGGGCAGCTCACTACGTCTCTGCTGCTTTCTCGCGTGCTGCTTATTATTTACATACATATCACCGTATCCATCCGTCGTACCTTCTTCTGCTTGATCGGACGGTCCAGAATGCAAGTCGTCACTCCTCTCTGATGATTTTCACTTGGCATCTCCACATATCCCCTCCATCGATCCTCGGATCTGTGGTAAGCTTATCTCTCCATTTATAGAGTCTTACTCCGTATGCATCTCCCCCCCTTTTTCTGGTTTGATTGTAGTACACGTACGACTGAATCAAGTTTTTGTTTTTTGGATTTTGAGAGGTAAGCGGTTATTTTGCCTCTATTCTATTTATGTTTGGGTCTAGATATGTCCATATCTCCGTTTCTCAGCTGAATTTACGTTGATTTGCCTCAAATTTATTTTATTTTGTCGTGATAAAAGTATTTTTTGGATGTGCTTGTTATCTAGTCTCGATGTATCAATTAAAGGAGCATGCAATCACCATTATTTCTCGGATTGCAGCTGACTTCAAAAGCAATGGAGATTAATTACGGTTGTGGTAACTTAACTACTGTTCTGGTGGCTTGTCACGGTGGCGAAGGGGCTTCTTTGGTCTCTGCTATTGTCAAAGCTCACCTTGTGCTTTCACTACTACTTACTCAGGCAATCGAATTTGACACTGTTGCTCTCTGACATCAAAGTTTAAGCTTGCTGTGTTTGACTATAGTCGTGTTTATAACAATTGTTCTTTGAAGTATGCTTGCCTAGTGCTTCCAACGTTGTTCTGAAGAAGCCTTTTTTTTAGTTATTGATTTGTTTCTTAATTAAAACCTATTCTACTCTTGGATACGGTGATTAGTGATTGGCTTTTGGTTGGCATGGCATCCAAGGAAAGATGTAGCTTTGTTCCGCCACGTGTTTGGCTCTGATATTACGTTGTAGTTTATTGGATTGAATCAGTGTGGAAGTCAACTCTTTTGGGATCTTTTCAACCTTCCGTGCCAAACTTTTATGTCTGGTTAACTTTGGGACTGACAACTCGGGCATCATAAACAAATATGTTAATTTGTATGTATGTCTTTCTTGATGAATTTCCCTCCTATTTCTTTAGGAATACCTCAAGTTGCTCATCGTAAACCAATCATCACAGAAGATGATAGGAGATGAACCCAAATCTTCCCTCGACGAACCAAAAGATGCTGATGATGGAGATGAAGATGATGAAGACCATGATGATGCTGAGGAGGAAGATAATGGAAACCCTACGGTTGGGGTTAAGTCCAAGAATGTTCCAGAAGAAAATGGGGAAGGGGAAGATAACGATGACGAAGAAGATGACTTGGAAGGAAACCCTAACAACGATGATGGTGATGATGACGACGACGATGAAGGTGATGAGGACGATGAAGATGGTGGAAATGAAGAGGATGATGAAGACCAAGAAGATGAGGAAGAAGACGAAGAGGACGAGGAAGAGGAGGATTTACAGCCACCAAAGAAGAGGAAGAAGTAAAACAATTTGAGTTATTGTCAGTATTAATAACATTTGCACCTTATAGTTGATCTCTGTCTTTTAATGACAATATGATGTGGTAACGTTGTCTGTAAGCTAATGGGCGTTAGGGTTTTCTTTTCTTTATTTCTTTTTCTCTTTCTACTGTTATATCTTGCATGCATGACTAGTGTTGGAGACAAGTTCAATGTCCACGCCATAATTTGTGTTTGATTTTGTAAGCCAAAACATCTAAGAAAAATGAAGTGCAAATATGTTTAAAAAGGCAATGAAAATAAATTACACTTGTATTTTCATACCCCGAAATCCGAATATCTCAAATGGAGAGGGGAAAAAAAAAAAGAAAAAGCGGGGGTAAAGTTGGCATATTTAACAAAGTGGTAAAAGGAAGGGCAAACAAGGATTCACGATCGTACGCAGGGTTGAATTAAACCTCCTATTTGAATTCATCATCTAGGTTTCTGATTCATCTGTCTCTCAGACTTTCGTTCAATCGATGAATTGGAAGTCTGAGAAATCTGAATCCCTTGTTGTTCCCACGTTGTGATTGGAATTTTGCACCCTATCACAATCACTGTAAGACAGGAAAAAAAGAGGATTTGTGGTACCAATTAAAAGCTCGGTTATATACTTTTTCGTTGTCGCCTGCGACATTTTATAGCCATGAGCGACGAGATATCTGATTCGTCGCCTTTAGTGGCTCCCAAACCAATCTCGGAGCCCTCAGCGATTGATCTCGAGGCGGGTTCTGATGAGCAAATTCAGTGCAGAATCTGCCTCGAATCTGATGGTAAATAAAACTAATTTATCCCCGTGTTTTGATGTTTAGAGTTTTCTCTTAGACGTTGCTTATTTTTCTGGTTCAACAGCTTCATCATCCTTCCATATAATAGTATCGTTTTGTTTCAATGTCGACGTTTTTCATTCTGTCTGTTAGGCAGAGATTTTATCGCCCCTTGCAAGTGCAAAGGGACCGCAAAGTTTGTTCATAGAGAATGCTTGGATCATTGGCGTTCTGTCAAGGTGTGTGTGTGTGTGTGTGCGTGTGTATGTAGTCTCCCATTGTTTATGAGAGAGTTGATCCTTCAGTACATTTGTATTCGATCGATTTCGTTCAATTCCGTCTTGTTTCAGGAAGGCTTTGCCTTTGCTCACTGCACAACTTGTAAAGCTCCCTATTACTTGAGAATTCACGGCTTTGCTGATCGAAAATGGAGAACATTGAAGTTTCGATTCTTCGTCACTAGGGATATTTTGTTCATCTTCCTGTCCGTGCAGCTGGTAAGCTCTTTCATCTTAACAGAAATCTATCACAGAAACAATTTTTTTTGATTAAGGTTAGGCAATCCTTGTTTCTAGGTTATCTCCTTACTGGCATATTTAGTGTATTTTGTCGATGACTACGAGAAATCTTGGCTCCGTTTGGCCTGGAAATTCAACAGCCAACTTGGTTTCTACTACATATGTGGTAAAGCATAACTTTTGTCATTGCCACCAATGTATCTTTGCCTCAGTGCAGCAATTGGTGAAGTAAAGGGATCATTATGATCTTGCTAATAAACCCATCTTTCCAACGAATCCCTTGCAGGGGCGCTTCTATTTTTCGCTTTGCTGGGTTTGTCTGGATGCTTTCTGACATGCTACGACAGAAGAGTGCGCAACGATCTAGCTCATCCGTGCAGAGAAATGTGCCTCTGCTGTTGTCATCCCAAGTACGCAAACCCAACCTATTCATACATTTCCCCCCATCTCTCCATTTAGAGTTATTATGGATCATTTCGTTACAAATTTATTTTCTTACATACATACGTACAGTGTATGTGCTGAGTGCCACTTGCCCAGCACACTCTGGTTTACTACAGATTGCTCGATGTGCCTCGAAGGCTGTACTTCGACGGCAGGCGAATGCAGTAGCTGCTTGGGCGGCGCCGGCGAGGCGGGATTGCCATTGCTATTCATAGTGGCCGTAATCGTGCTCTGCCTTTTCACGATCGTGGGCATATTTTACAGCGTGTTGGTTGCTACTATGGTAGGGCAGAGGATTTGGCAGAGGCATTACCATATTCTTGCCAAGAGAATGCTTACAAAGGTAAGTCGAGTTCTCGTTTGGTTTTCTGTTTATGCCCAGAAAGAACTATTAAAGATTTGCTTCAATGATACGTAATATTGTATGAGATTGTTGATAGGAATATGTTGTTGAAGATGTTGATGAGGAGACAAACGGAGAAGAGTGGTCGCCGCCACAACTACCGCCGGAGCATGTCCAACAGTTGAAATCACTTGGACTTTTATGAACTACTGCTTTAAATGTTCTAACTGCGATGGACAATAAATAGTATTTATTTATGAATGTATACTCTTCTTCTTGCTAACTGATGATAATATATATGTAGCTAATGTTGGTTTTAGATTTTGCACCATTGCTTTTTTACAAGATAAATGTTCTGTTTACGAACAACGATCAACCAGCAATTCATGTCCTTAACCTAAAAGAAGGCAAACTCTGTGAATAAAAAAAGTAATCTTACACAAATATCTCATTGGAAAAAAATTTGTAATTTAGTACCCTTTCACATTTTTTTTATATGTAGGTACCTAGTAGAATAAATTTTTTGCAGATAGGTAACCAATACGACGAGGTACGCCATACAATACGTTTAGGTACCATATATCAACGTACTGTGGTACCTCATATGTTGAAAAAATTGTACCCCGTATTTGCCCATTAGGTACGCTATCTTTAACACATAAGGTACGCCGTACAAACACATTTAGGTACCCTATATTAACGTGTTATGGTACGCCATACACACACAGGAAGGTACGCCGTCACTGAAGAAACTGGTAAACATTAAATGCCATGGGTATCTGAAAAATTTTAGTCAAGCAGTTATTTATGTGTAAAACAAAATCATAAGAAAATGATTCTTTATTCAAATAATATTTTGCTCCGCCTATTGAAATATCCGATTGGGCTTTACCAGCCGACACATATACACGTGGCCCGATATACATATATATATATATATATAGATAGATAGGAGGCCTTTATTGTACCGAGCTTTTATGGGCTGCTGAGCTGAGCTTTCATTGTTATTGATAGCTATGCTAGTGAATTTAGTTTAGACATTGTTTTGAATAAATTTGGTGTAGTTGATCCCTTCCTTGTTGTCATGGGATCGATCGACAAGCAAGTGGTGGTAATAACAGGCTGTTCTACCGGCGGCATCGGTCACGCGCTCGCACGCGAGTTCGCGGCGCGAGATTGCCTCGTTGTGGCGACGGCGCGTAAGCTCGCTTCCATGTCCGACCTTCAAGAAGATCCCAGGTTCTTCCTGCAAGAGCTCGACGTGTCGTCGGACGAGAGCGTGCGTCACGCGCTGTTCACGGTTCTCGAGAAGTTTGGGCGCGTGGATATCCTCGTGAATAACGCTGGGATGCAGTGCGTCGGACCCCTCGCCGAGGTTCCGTTGACGACTATCAAGCAGACATTCGACACTAATGTCTACGGTTAGACTCTTGAGTTTCTCTTCTTTTCTTTATGATTGGACATCTATCAATTGGCGATAAAGTACTCATGTTAAGACTCGTGATTGGCTGATGAAGTCTATGGGCTTTTATTTATCCTGCGTAATTTGAATGTTGAGGATAATCAATAGATCTTGGTTTAGATTGATTGATGCCTTTGATAACATGAAATATGCTGATCTACTAAGGTGGTTTCAAGTTCCATCACATGAATCCTGTCTCTGTTCATAATAGGTGCGCTGAGGCTGATTCAAGCTGTAGTTCCTCACATGGCTTCAAGGAAAAGGGGAAAAATAGTGAACTTGGGAAGCGTCACTGTTTTGGGTCCATTACCCTGGGGAGGCACTTATACTGCTTCCAAAGCTGCTATCCATGCAATCTCCGATGTTCTCAGGTCGAAAGCTGCTATTAGCTGTGCCGCTTGATACTGAACTTTCAACCCCTTTGCGAAAACGGCAAATTCTTTTTTTGGCAGATTGGAGCTTCAACCCTTTGGGATCGAAGTGATCAACCTCGTACCTGGCGCTGTGACGTCGAACATAGGAAATTCTGCTCTAGCAACTTACAGCAAGATGCCAGAGTGGAAGCTGTACAAGAGATTCGACGAATCGATCAGAGCAAGAGCTACCTTCTCTCAAGGCCCAAAGTCGACGCCTGCACAAGTATTCGCCAAGAAGACAGTTGATCAAGTGCTGAGAAAGAACCCACCTTCTTGGCTCTCCCTAGGCTACCAATCCACGATTATGGCGATAATGTACCACCTGCCCCTCTTTGTAAGAGATTCCATTCTCAGATGGAAGTTCAACTTAAGGTAGATTTCATTTGCTGCTGCAATTGGTTCCAACAGGGCGAGAAGAAGGAACAAAGACGCCACTGTTTGGAAATTTCATTACAATTGTTGTTTACAATCACATGAAATGCCTAGGAGCTTGTACAACCTGAGCATTATTAACTCTGTATTATTGTTGAAAGAGGACTAAAATTTTCAATTTATATAAAGGTACGAAGCATAAGTTACATTAATCAGGTCCAACCAACATGACAGTAAAAAAACTCAGCAGCAGCAACCGAAACAGCCTCACTAGATTAAAAATAATACAACCAAACATGCAAGCCTGTAAAGATTCAACATGTGATGCAATTTTTTCATACTACTAATCTACCATAGATATATCAAGATCTCTCTGCAATCTGCTAATCGGTTTTATTATCCTTCTCTTGTGCCTTGAGCTTGGTGGCTACTTGCTCGTCGGACAATGGCAAGTAATAGATACGAGGTGTGGCTTTGGTTTTGTGGAAAAGGTCATCCAAAGTAAGAATTGGAGGATCAACCTCTTCAGGAATTTTCTGGGCCTGTCGATCCTTTTCTTGTATTGGTTTTCTTGAGAGGTTTGTGCACTCCTTAATAGAGGGTTGATTGGATAGTGATGGCTGAGGAGGAATAGGATGTGTTGTAACTTGCTGGGGTTGTTGGGCCTTGGTGCTTACTGGAGTTGCAGGCAATTGAGGAGCCTCCACACGACTTTTCACTTCTTGGGGATCAACGAACTCAGCCACTAACAAACGACCACCTTGTGGAGGCCATTGGAGGTTGTAAACGGCATTGCGGGTTTCTACAGCCCCTTCGATGGATGAATACTGCACCAAAAATAATTATTAGGCCAATCCATGTTGGGAAATTTTGAATACGCTGAAAAGAAAGACAGGTTTTTATGGATGCCCATACAAACTTACAGAGACATAGCAATGGGTTTTAATTTGATCCATCCAGAAGTTGGTGACGGTGCCTGTTTTCGCCAGAAGTTCTTGCACAGCTTTTAGAGTGAAAGGGCGAAGGAAGTTATCAATTCTGAGAGAACTGCTTGGTGGGTTTGGTGATGGTGGAACTGTAAAAAAAGGGCCATACAAATATAGCAAATAGTGCATGGTTATAGAAAAGCGATGTGTTGTGAATAATGAAGAATTTCAGGTGGTTACCAACACGCTCTTTTGGTGCTTCTTGACTAGCGGTAGAGTCAGATTTAGAGAATGTCCTGAGAGTTGGATTAGGTAACTTTCTGTGTGCCATGGAATCAACATCAGTACCACTCTGTTTCTCGGAAATCTTGAGGCCATCTGCATCACAGATGCGTTGCTTCTTGCCCTTGTCGATGTTTGCACCTTCTTTGTCTGCGGTGGAAATAATGAAACAAGTCAACACCAAGACAATATGGATCCAGAAGTATTATTCACGCGCAAGCGATAAAAATGCATCAACTTCGTCACCATATGCAAAATATTATGGCAAGTATCGAGTAAAGGTAAAGGAAGCTAGTCATTACCAGTAAACTTTCTTTTAACAGGCTCGTTATCTGAATTCCCAACCCTTGAGCCAAGTGAGTTGTCGATATTTCTAACACTGTCAAACTTCTCCACCTGTTCCACTGGCACGGTGGATCCCTCCATGGTTTCTTTTATGTCACACGTGTTGGCAATTTGCTCGACTTGTTTGCTTTCCAACGCATCGTCTTCCATAAATTCATCACTCGAACTCTGATCGATACTGAGTTTTTCAGGAGGATCTAGATCTAAGGTATCAACTTTGTCTAGAGTGTCGTTTTTAATGTTTCCACCATCAGTTTCCAACGATGCTTGTTTTTCAAGTGGTTTCCCCAAATTATCATTAGTTCCGACATTCTCATCCATGGAAGCATCCTTGGAATCCTGTTCCAATCCCAGATTTTCAGGCGCATCGAAATCTTCCTTATCCATTTGTTGGAGACTATCAACAGTTGCAGCAGTTCCACCATTTACTTCACCTATTGGTAACTTTTCTTCTGGTGGCTCCTCAACATCCCCATCAGCGGCAGAACCACTCAAAGTAGGATGCTTTACATCTACATCTGACTTGACATCATCAGTCTTTGCATCAAGCATTAGTTCATTCTTCTCCGAAATGGGAAAAGATTCGGTAGAAGCATTCTGAACAGATCCAGAATCAATGTCCTGCCCAACAGCTGTGTCCGTATCATGCTTTTGAGTTTCAACATTCTGAAAGTTCGACTCATTTTGTGGTACGACGTTCATGCTAGCTTCAAGACTACCATAGAACGGGAGATCGGAATCGGTAATATTGAGGTGAGAGTTCGCTTGAGAAGGGTTTGAAATTGCATCAACCGTTGGCTCAGATGATCCCCCGTTGTTCAAGTGTGACTCACCTGTAGCAGAAGTGTTGTCATTTTGTTCCTTTGTATTTTCCCATTCAATACGAACTGCTTCATCCAATCGTTTTATGAGGTCTGCTTTTAAACCGCTTGTAATCAATCTACGCTTCTTGAGTTCTTCCTTAAGCTCAGTGACCTTCCACTTGTCAATCGATCGATTTCCGAGAACAACATACGGAGAAGAAGACATCTTGCTAACTAATACAATTAGCGTATTACGCAAATCCTTAACTGGAAAAGCAGAAAATTTCTCTAATCACATTCAAGTTCTTGACAAGAATATAAGGATCTCACTCACTTTCATAAGATTTTGAAAAGCAGGTCATGTCCATTACCACACATCGAATTTTTCACAGAAAAGCAAAGAACAAAGCAAACCAATTAAAATAAACTCGGTAAACTCCCGTTATTCCTAGGAGACAATTTTAAACCAAAGGACTAATGAAAGCCGACAAGAAACATAAAAAAAGAAAAAGGAAGGAAACCACGGAGCACACGAAATGGACATGCATTAACCAAAAATTAATGAAACCCAGAGCGAAGAATCGGCGTTTTTGGACAAAAAACTTACAATTGGATTGTAATTTTCAGCTCAGGCGCACCAATACCTAGAGGTAAGAGAACCTAATCACATCATAAAAACAAAGTTACCATCAGATAAGTAAAGCTGGAAATTTTCCGCAAAATGCGAGAGGAGAAAACAAGAATTTCAGCCAAGCAATGAATCCTCAACGACGAAATGAAGAAGATTAGGGCGAAAAATGAACGACTAGTACTCAACTCCTCCCTACCTTCGTGTCCTAATTTGAGACAACGTGCCCCGCTAGTTCGCTGAAAGTATCACAACTGAAAACTGAAAAGGTGAAAGTACTTTAATAACCCCCATCAAGAGAGTCGTAATGGGCCTTCCTACGTTTTTTCACCACGGAGTCAGCCCACTAATTGGCCCATTAATATTATCCCAGCCCACTAAAAAGAATGTAATACCAAGATGATGTTGATGATGTTGCTTTATGTTTATTAATTTTAAGCACTTTAAACCTCATACAACATGATTGAAGATTCTATGGTATAGCAAGAAAGCGATTAAATTCGACAGGGGCACTTATTATGGTTAAGGTTAACAGGGATGAATGAAATAATTTCTATTACAATAAATATACCAATTTCATCAACTAAAAGCTTCTCTTCTTCTTCATGTTCTCACTACACCTTTTCTTGAGACCGTCAAGCTGTCTCTCCCATGCCTCTCTTGGGAAACGATCGCTGTTTCCTCTCTTAGTATTCGAAATCGAATTCGATTCGAAATCGTAAGTTTCGCGGGAATAATATTGATCAGAAATCATCTCGTAAGCTTTCCTCAGCTCGATAAATCTCTTCATGGACTCGTCTTTAGAGATAGCTTGACTACGACAAACGTCAGGGTGATATTGAAGAGCCATCTTCTTGTAAGCTTTCTTTACCTCATCAAAACCTCCACTTTTTGAGTAGTTTAGGGAAAGAAGGCGATAAAAATCGGGTTTTTTATCGAGGTCATGGGCTTGCCGAGGCATCACTCTACACGAAATTACGGGTTTGTGATGAATCTTGGACATCATCGTATTAGATTTGAAAGCTAACTTGTGCCCTTTGAGTAGAATCGTGCTGCTTCCAAGCTGTTGACTCTTCATTTGATGCATGGAAAGTTCCATTATTTGCGTGTGTATGTATGCTTTGTGAATGCTAAGCAGATATAAGCAAGGTACAGTTTGTTCTCGCGTTTATATATATAGAGAGCAATGTTTAGAAGGTTACGCTTTGTTCGATGAGTACGATTGATATCGACTACTAAGACGAGGTCGTTCCGTACCTTCCTGGCAGAAATGAGACACTACAACTGTAATGATGGCGATAAAAGATATATTTTCTTCTTTAAGTTTCATATCTAATTAAATATAGTTGCATCTGAATTTTGACCAGTGACAGAAAACGCGGTTGCTATTCGTTTTTAACGTAATGAGAATAGAATCACTTCGCTTCTTTGGCCTGCATACATAGATATTATTTATTGTTTTCATTTTAATTTTTTAATGTTTTTCTATCGTCAGGATCAGACACTGTTGAGTTGTATTTTATCATGCTGCCCAATACATCTAAAAGACGCTTTTTATTTAAATTTACTGTGTGATGTTTGCCAAGTACTTTGGCCGAGTCTTTCAATTTTCACGTGTAATGAATAAATAATCAACTTGGGATATTCTCCAAAGTCTTGGCGACGAACAAAACTTGGATTGGCCAAGAAAGTTTGCGATGAACAAACAAAGAGCCAAAGAAAGCTCTCAAGAAGTCTCATATCCATGCCCTATCGTTCACAATTACAAACTTTGATCTCATTCACATACGATCGGTCGCCTCAAAATCAGATGCCTGAAACCCAATTCGAAGTAAGTTGTCGAAGTCGACGTTTTCACATTCTTTCTTACTAGTACTCAAGCCATGTCTTCAGCAAATATGATCTCATATATGAACTGCACTGCAAACAAACAGCAATAGCAGCAAACACTTTTGAATATGGAAGGACCCATCTCGAATTTTATCTTATTTTCATTTCATAACAAGGATATTAAAGTTACCTTCCTCTTGAGGGATATTAGCTTGATCAACAAGAATTTGCTCAAGTGCATCTAAATCATCATTGGCACTGAAACAAGGTTGAATACTTTGGTTAAAGAAGGGAACTTTTTTACTGTAATTGCCTTCAAGTGCAGAACTTTCTTATCCCTTACCTGGGTTTCATCGCATTATCTGATAAAGATGATACCAGAAATACCTTCAAGGCGTACCTACAACAGTTCAGCTCATATTACAAACACACAATTAGACAGACAACATATTTATGTGCATAAGAAACTCAAGCTTACTCATCTTGATGCATCTCGTGGAGGATTCTAAGTCCTTCCAAACAATCAGAAAGAGTTGGTTTTATGCCAATCCTTTGCTGTAGCTGTTTCCTCGTTAGCTGAGACGATCCTCCTTTTAGTTGCTGCTTGCTATCACGAATCATCTTCTCAAGAAACAAAACGACTTTGTGAAACTCTTCCCTGTTCCGTACAAAACCATTTATTCGAAAAAGAAAGGAACACATGAACACCGCAACGAATATAATACCTTCTCAAAAGGATATTGAAGTACCTACATACATTGTATTATTCATGGACTGGAAAATCGTTTGCAGAGACTCCAATTGTTTGGTCAGGACAGCATCTTCTAACCCCTCAACGCATCTCAAGGCACCGTAGTTTTCAGATTCTCGGAGCAACTACAAAATCCAAACACATAAAACAGAGATAGAAGAAACAGCAGCAACACAAGAAGATATGAGATGTTCTACGGACAGGAAGTCTTTTTATGACAGAAGCAGCGCTGGAGAACTGTTTGATCATTAGAGATTGAAGATCTGTCCACCGATCTAACTCTTCTCTTACTCTCCTAAACTTTTGCTGATACTTTTTAATTACGGACTCCATGATAATCGGGGCTGCTGAAGATCAGCGCCTCCGGCTGCTGAGTACGGCAGTAAACGCCGCTGCAGGTGGCTCCGCGGCGGCGAGGCTGTGCTGTGTCGTTTGGACGCTGTGTGGATGCGGACGTTGATGGGTGCTGCACTTCGCTTTAATAGGCCCAACTTTTTTGGTATAAGAAGCCCATTTGTAAACTTCTTCCAGCCCGGCCCGACAAGGGAAACACGACGGCGTTTGCGGACTCATCAATGCCAGCCGCCCAGCACACAGAACGCCGACCAACTTTTCTTTTCTGGCGATCTAACTGCAATCGTTCCTTGTTCTTTTTCCTGTTTTGATCAATTCATGTTACGGTGCAATGTAACTCATAAGCTTGGTAGGTACATCTGTTTTGTCGAACTTGGTGAATATGCCGTGGTGCATCAGTTATGCGATTGCGATAGATGAGCTTCTTTTGAGGATTCAGATCGTAGAATAAGTTTGATCACGATTAATTTTCGTGAATCATCGTCTGATTGGTAAGACAGGTGTCGAATTTACTTGTTTGAATATAGAGTTGTGTGATGTTTGCCTTTTCACGGATCTACAATTGATGTATATTCTAAATCCTCGTTTCAAGTTAATTTGATTTTGATGACATGCTTTTAGGCCTTGCACAGAAAAGCTCAAAAAATGATCAGTTCCGCTCTTTCTGAATTCCACAAGCCAAGCTGGATTATCAGAAACACTGTCAATTATCGAGTCCAAGATTTCTTCTTCAGAACAGTTACTACAGGCCTGCTTGTGGATAATCGATCTTACTTTAAGACGAATCACAAATTTAACCTTAGTAGATCCTCCTTGTTAGAACGTCGAACGGCGTGCTTAAATCAGATTGCACTCCCTTTACGAAGTGATCCTTATTACACTTCTTCTCAGACTGCAGAGCGTGAGTAACTTCTATTACCATTATTTTGGTGTAGCATCTAGCTTGTGACATCTAAGAAACTTTGTCCTTTTTGTTTCGCCGTAGACGAGTCTACTTTGATCTTGTTGAGACATGGAGAATCGATGTGGAACGAGAAGAATCTTTTCACTGGTTGCGTCGATGTACCACTGACCAGCAAAGGAGTGGAAGAAGCAATCGAAGCTGGGAAAAGAGTTCGTAACCTACCTATGGACATCATCTACACGTCTGCGCTGATACGTGCTCAGATGACAGCTATGCTTGCTCTTACACAGCACCACTGCATGAAGGTAGGTACTTGGGAAAACCAAACTTCTGTGCTTAGATGTCTACATCCTTGCATTTGATCTAACTTAAAAAATAAAAAATAGGTGCCCACGATCATGCACGATGAGACCGAACAAGCAAGGACATGGAGCCAAATTCACAGTGACATCACCCAGGAACAATGTATTCCCGTCATCAAAGCGTGGCAGCTCAACGAGAGAATGTACTAGGTTTCACTCTTCTGCGCATTATTTTCTTTGGTTTTTCTTTCTTATTTCTAGCCTAGATAGATAATATGCTATCTATCTAGGTATGGGGAGCTCCAGGGACTAAATAAGCAAGAAACAACACAACAATATGGGAAGGAGCAAGTTCATAACTGGCGGAGAAGCTACCATGTTCGACCACCAAATGGCGAGAGCTTGGAGATGTGCTTAGGACGAGCTGTAACCTTTTTCAAAGATCACGTAAGCTAGATACTTCTACTATATTTCTTCGATGATGCTTAGTTTCGTAATATTTTACTCATAAATAATTAGTAATTACAGATTGAACCCCAGCTTTTATGCGGAAAGCATGTGATGGTAGTAGCTCATGCAAATTCACTGAGGTCCATAATCATGTATCTTGATAAGCTGACCTCCGAAGAGGTAGCACAATACAATACCGTTTTTGTTTCATTACTTAGTTGTACTACTATTTTAGGATGTCTTAATATTGCATGCAATAGTAATTGAATGATCTTTCTTGAATTGAATGGAAAGGTTATCAATTTAGAGCTCTCAACTGGTGTGCCAATGCTCTACATATATAAAAAAGGAAGCTTTATCAGAAGGGGAAGCCCACCTGGTTCATCTGATGCAAGCGTTTATGCTTACACAGAGGTGTGAATTGTTTTTAGATTGCATGCTACAAAGTTGTTCCAATTATTGATTGAATGTTTGTCGATTCACTGTTATGCTTCTGCAGAGCTTGGCCGTTTACAGAAGAAACTTGGAAGAAACTTCTCTGTTGTAACGCGGTCCCAAGATGAAATTAGATAATATTATCTCAGATTTTTCTTTCTGTATTGTCCTGACTTCAAATATCGTATTGTTGTTTTGTTTTCTTCTGATGAATATCATGAGGCTCGTTTGATATCAGTGTTTAGGGAGTACATGGGTATAAGTTATTTGTGTATAGCTATACAAGGATTTCGTTGATGTTGTGTTTTAACATGTTTGATATGTATGTATTAATTATTTGTGTAAATGATATAAATTGTGTTTGATAGATGTGTTTGAGATGTGTATAGATGTGTATGGATTAGTGATACACACCCCTTTAACTACCTTAAAGGTGGGTATGGATATACAAGGCCTATAACCAAAAACCTTGTAATAGACGTGTATAGTCATACAAGGCATATATGGCTATACACAGATATCAAACACGCACAACTTACTCATACACATTCCATACACACCCATACACACCCATACACACTTATCAAATAAGCCCTGAGAGACTAGAGGCCCCAACCATACAGCTTATTATTTTTTAATGCACGATTTTTTCCAGTATAAAAAATAAATTGATCAAACATGCACTTTTATTGACATTTTGTTTGTATTAAATAAGCATAGAGAGATATTTAATTTCCGAAACCAGCGTACTGAGTATCGTGTACATAAGCATTTTTCTGCCGCTTGCATCCCAATTGGTGCTTTGGTGACATAATCTGGAAGATCGAAGGCGTCCACAAGTTCCTTGGCCACATTTCTCACTTGAAAGCCTAAATACCGACTCAGCTTGTGTATCGCCTACACATCCAATATTTATATTACCAAAAGCCATTACATTGTTACATAAATCATCCTGCTCTCTAATCATATTTTCGCAATATGAAATATCATCCCAGTTTCGATTCAGTGCATAAAGGTCGCAGAGAAGTTTCAGAACTGCCCGGGAATTCGAATCAAGACAGCTTTAAGCAAAACATAGTTGGATACTCACTTCTTCATTTCAGAATATTTATCCACCAAGTGCAACATCGCAAAATGGAAAGCATAAGCTTGTGCTGTTGAGATTGGTAATCGAGTATGCTAATCTCAGGTTTCTTAGGGGGGCCAAATTGTTGCCTCAGAAGGGAATATCTAACGGCTATTATTACATCAATCTTTAGGACGCCAACTGAATAATAAGCAAGGCCAACTCTTCCTCCTACGAGCTCACCGAGCGTGGCAGCAAATCTTTCATTAACGGAAGGCGACCTGCTGGTGTACTTTCCATCGCGTGAGACATCGGCCAACCTATTGAGTAAATTATCTCGAGGAATCCTCATTGATCGAAATCTTAAGGCTCCATTGTCAACTCCGTTGAGTCCAACTTTATGGCCACAATCGTGTATTTCAACACCGGGTAATGATAAGTGAGTCTCCATATCTCTTATAGGAACCATAAATGCATGAACCCCATATCAGAAACAGCGTTCAAATCGTGGGTTGGTAACATCAGCTTTGCAAAGACTGTGACGAACTTTCCATGGACAGCAGCATTTCCAATCCACCACTTGATGGCACCATCATTGGGAGTTGTCTATGATGAATTCGTCCTTAATAGGGTCAAAAGTTGCAATTGTCTGGATACCTTGGACATTTGAACCTTTAAATGGAAAACCAGAGGCGGTCGGCAGAAGAGACGATGAATAATTACAGCCATCTAAAGAATGAAAGGGGACTAGATGGAAGGTGCAGAAGATTTACCGTGATGAAGTTCTGTCATGGCAAAGCATCCTGGGTACTCCACACTGTCTATGCCATCAAAGTATTTATCTTTATGCTTCTTGGTTCCTAAGTTGATCACACAGAACCACCCCACAGGCTAAGAAGAAAGCAAAGAGTTGTAGTACATCGATAGGCTTTTCCCTTTCTCTTAAAAAAAGTCTTGAACGTAAAAACAAGCACAAATAACGACACTGCAATATTTTACGAATCTCACGTACGGATCCACACAATTAAAATGCGTCTTTCTACCCAGCAATCATATGAAGCGATAAAGCTAACAATTACCTGTACTGTACGCCCATTTTGATCCCCAGCGACATGCCCACACTCCCAATCGCTTCAAGAATCGCGCAATACTTCGCCGGGTCTTCGAAAAGGTACTTAAAACGGCCTATCATTAGCCTCTCTGACCAAGCCCATGAGCCGCCTCATACAAAGCTGGCGGTGATCGTCCTTGTATAGGCGTGTGCAGCTCCTGCCTAATAATCATTAACACTCTGCTGCACTGCAGATCTCCGTACTTTCCTCTCATGTATTTGGAGAACTCGTCAACGTCGACTCTACCGATACCCTACTTCCCGGCGCACGGTTGTAATTGTAAGGAGATAGCGAGTCGAGGAATCGGTTCGATGTGTGATGCGAGCAGGTGGATTCTCCGGCCGACGATCTCGGTGGACGAACGGCGATGATCATCCGATGTCGTTGTTTCCTCATGGGAACTCATTGTTTCGCTGATACGGTACCTCATGTTGAGGGAATTGACGAGAGTAAGCGCATTTATTGTGTGATATGATGACGTATGCTTGGACACGTGGATAGTTTTTAGTGGTTGACTTCAATTGGAAGGTGCGTTCTTGGCGCGCCGTACGAGGAGTATGAGATAGGGATGATATGATAATATGATACTGGGTTCATATGTTTCGGCCCGTTTATCTCGGCCCATTACAATTGGGCTAGTTTTATTCCACAATTAATATAAACTTATCTGTTTTATTTTTATTCTTATTTAAAAGTTCCCGTTTTTTTTTAAGAGCAATTGAATTCTAACATATTCATATGCAGTGGCATAAAAGACTTTTAAAACGATGATGGAGGCCCAAATATGACGTGGATACACCACACATATTCATATCTTCAACAGTTCCGATTTATAAGAGACATTTAACTTTAAGGCAATCTTTCTTCTCTTTTCAACTTATCCTAGTAACGTGTAGCATATAAAGCCATTAGCTTATCTTTTTCAAAGTTAGATTGAGATAAGAAGACATTGAAGTAACGATTCAGCCAATAGATGAATGTAAATCGGTTCGATTAGACACTCTTTCACGGGATATTATAAAATATAATATACATATATGTTGCTTTTATACATAATCACCAAAATATAGATGTTGGATGATATCTGGATAATAGCAACTGTTGAGATAACGATATGAATGCAGGAAAAAAGTTAACATATCAGCAATAAAGAAATGATATTGTGATAAATAGTTCATCTTTTATGTATATAGTTGTGTATATACCTTCTAAATTTAAGTAATGTTCTAATTTTACGTTTAAGATTACACATCACTTCACGATGGGATATTAAGATAATGTATTTAAATCATTCTTCTCTTGTTAATGAGGTTAAGTTTATCTCCCTTTAATGCTGCTTGGTGCAAATATAAGTTTCCGCCGTCTTATACTTACGCAGATGATTAGATCGTTGGATAAATAAATACACTGATAATAACTATGTTCACCAAAAGGGTCTCCATTCGATTGAAAACATGCTGCTTGTGATTAATTATGGTGTTTATTACTTAACATAATACCATATGTAATTTGGGAAAGTACAAAACAAATTGCCCTCTTGAAAGTGGGCCTTCATCGGGTCAACCCGTTTTGTCATAGAGGGCCTATCATGAATATAAATAAAGCTTTTTGTAATTTTGCGACATAAAGACCATAGCGAGTATATTATAATAGTGATATTGGACTATATATATGAATACAGGATAGAGAGAGAGAGAGGGAGATATATATATATATATATATATATATTAGAGAGAGAGAGAGAGAGAGAGAGAGTCCGATTTGCAACGCCTTCTACTATGTAGCATTATCTTTATAGGCTCCTCGTGAACTCGGAACAGTGCCGATAATCCTTTAATTTGCATATGAATCGGACATTATGTGGTTTGTTTTTACACTCGTGCGCGAAGAATCGGAAGCAAAGTCGTAGCCTATGATAATATAGGTCTATCGTAACAACATTACATTTAATGAAATGATACATATGTCTTAACCATCAGACCGGAAAGTGAAATTTATTTGAGCATATGGATCGAAAAGAGTTTTTTTTTTTTTTCATGTTCCACTATACGTCAAATAATTTACACAATGCATGCACCTTACCCACATATATACATATATTTAATAGCAAGTATTGTACGCTAACACGCCTCGTGGAGAAAGATATAGAGAGAAAAAAAATGGCATGCATGTGAGTACTTTTCTATTGGTGCTACTAATAAAGAATTAGATGCGCCAATCATTTTCACTGCTTGGTGTTGGTTGACTATTTCTTTGGAAAACACATGCATTGGTTGAAATGGTTACTCACAATTATTGATGCAACATAATAGTATATTATCTCTAATAATCATCTATTCTCTTTTATTAAGGGAGATTTTTTAGTTAAAGTGCTCTAATTTGAAATTAATTTGGTCTGTGTGAATCCCTAATTTAAAGGAAATTATTACTCAAAGTAACCGCTCACTAACGATAGTTATTTACACTAATAATGCTTAATATTAATTTCTTTAATGATGTGCACAGACATTTGACTGTGCGTATTTTACTAGTTTACATTAATAAAGAGCAAGAATTAGATTAAGAAAGGGTCTTTAGCACGGTAATTGAGTTGCAAAGTTATATAACTCACACGTGTAATGTCGTGCGTCTGTGCTGTTATTTGTTAGGAAACTGTCTCGTTTCAGTGCCACTTTTGTTTTATCAAATAGAATGTCATTATGTAATAGATCGACTCAGATAGCTATGTGTCGTTTGTAAAAGCTTGTGCTTATTCGCGTATATAATACGTTACATCCTCTAATACGATATTTGAGCATCTTTATTACAGATTAGGTATTATTCTTTTCCAGTTTTCTATTGGAATTTAATAAATATTAGGTAGCAAGCAATAGTTGCCTTGAATTTCGCATGCATGATATATATGCATACTATATGAGAGATTACAAAAATCTTTTTGCATTAAATAGGGTGTTTGGCACTTATCCGAACGTCGTGTTTATGGAAAAGAATGAATGGTTTCTCGTTTCAACCATTACTCGAAAACTCTGGTTAGCACATACGACACTCTTACGTAATTAGAAATGATATATAAGCTTTTTTCACTAATTCAATGACAACGGTGAAGATATTGGGAGAATACGAAGATCATGTTAAAATAATTTGAACCAATGAGCCGTAAGAAAGAATCAAGATCACGAAGATGGAAGTGTATTTAATCTTTCTTTATACATATGGTTGTCGTTAAATCAGTCGAGATTCTAATTTGTAACGATTTGCATATGAACAAAAAGAGCAGAGCTATAATTGGCAATACTTACAATAAAAAAATAGTTAAAACCGTTAATTAAGCCGTGGAGACGGGACTGCTCGGATTAACATGCGTAACCTTATTTTAATCGAAGATAGAAGATTCTTTGCAATACCATGATTACGATATTACTTGTCACACATTATACTTGTCATGTACACGTCCTATTTTGCTCTAATACGTCTCTCTCTATTACAAATTCACACCAATGAAAATAAGGCCTACTAATAAGAACTAATTAACCCATGGATAGTATTACACGTGTGTTTAAATAATGACCCATTAACTACGGTCGTGACGTTTGCAGTGATGTATATGGAGCCATGTTCCTAAAAATCGCGTATGCTTTTACGTCGATGATTATTATTAATTATTTATTGTGTGGTTTACTAATTACAGGATTTTGTTTTCTGAAAATGAAAAACTGGTATTGTCAATTTTGTCACGACCCATAAAAAACTATGCATTGTACACTGCATATAAAATATAGTTTCATCCGATTAAATACGACAATGTATAGTACGTAGTAGGAATTAAATGACCATAATGGGACAAAATAAGAACAGAAAATGAAATTGAATGCCGACTATATATGTCAGAGCATTTATATCTTTATTTCCTTGTGTAGGGGAAGAAACAAAAATTAAATAAGTCTCATCTCAAGACCCATTCTGAAAGACGAAATGTACAACAATTGTCTTCTGACTCTGAACTTTCTGTTGTTATTTGACTGGAGCAAAGCATTGAGTTATCCAGTCCATTTATTTTATTCCTTTTTCTGGTAAGGGTTCACTAAATATTAAATTTAATAAAATAATATATGTCTGTTTACAATCCAGATTTCAGCTTGAAATCCATGTTCACACCACTACTTCACCGTGGTTTTGACAGGTGTGATCACAATGGAAGTTAAAAAAATGTTATTTTATTTTTTGGAGTAAAAGAAAAGAGGTGAAAATAGGAGAAATTATCTCAGACTGCTATTTTTGCTAAACAAGGTTTAATGAAAAGTCTCCAAAACTCGTTGTTTTTTACCTACTATAGTCTCCCTCCATATACTAGGGATCATTTACTAAATTGGGTAAAATGGTCAGTGTTAGAACGGACTATTCATATTTCCAAACGTGGTTTTCAACCCATTTAAAGAAATTGGCTCTATTTACAGCACTAAACCACCCAGTGGCTTAATGACTTTCATATTCACACACACACTCACACTGTGTATGTACGGTTACTCTATAATTAATGAATTCTCCAAAATAATAAAATCTTCTGTTCCCGACTTGGGTCTTCGTAAAAAATAATCAAATTCGATAAGATAATAATATAATAATCTTTTTCCTTTATTAATATTAGGTGCCATTAAAACTCTAAATTAGTAAGTCATAAAAATTACAATTATAAATTATGGTAACTTAATATATTTGTTACTAGATTTTCTTTAATTTTAATCTAATTGGATTTCATCCCTAACTTTTTTTAATTGCATTCAATAGTTCCGATGTCGAGTTCTCTAGCTGCAACTAAAAATTGTGAAGGGTTGTTGTCGCCATTTTGTGTCGCTTAATATTCACACCCTTCTGAAAATTGACGAAACGATACTCTAATGATATCCGCGAGCTTTGATACTGTACATTGACTACTTTTCAAACGATAACTTTCATTAATTCACAGTTGTAAATCGTTTTGAGTACATGAATATAATTAATGAAACATATTTGAATTCATTTATCGTCAATACATTCTAAATTTGTTGAATTTAAAGAGTCTCTCTTTTAATTAATAAAATATTAATTTATCGATATATTAATATCTCTATAAATTAATAAAATTACGTGGTCTCGATATTATTAATTTATAGAGGTTTTACTATATCGTTATAAATATGAATAGATGTATAAATGCCCACTTGCCTCCCACATCTACTTCACGGGCCACATTATGCCTCCCACGTGCTAAAGTATGGTTGTTTTGTTTGATACTATACTACGTTGTTCAAAGCCGTATATTTCAAGGATTTGTTCTTGTTATATTTTATATATGCAACTATTGTATTGTGCATATAATTTTACTCCAGTGCCATGGATTAAACCAATATCTTAAATTGGTGTCCCATTTCAAGAATCTTGATTATGTTTAACGAAGTATGCTTCCGAAAATGGGAAGAGAGGATGATTATATTATATTATGCCATGCGTAGATAACGCTGGAATTTGAAGTGCGTTAATTTATTCGTTTTTCTTTTTCTTTTAACGAGCGGGGACAAATGTCGTTGTAATAGGCGGCGGAAGGCGGCGAAGAGGTGAACCGACTGTGAACACGGTGGCTTACAGGTGGTGGATGGTGGTGGAGCCACCTCAGGCTATAGAACGTGGGGCATCACAAAAGAAAATTAACATTATAATAATAATACGGCAAAAAAGAAGGATGTGGGTCCCGCTGTAGTTGTTTTTCAGAAGTGAATTAGATTGCTTCGTCCATTAGTGGCCTTCTTACAACTATAAAAGAAGTACCGAACTACCTCAAATCTCTCCACACCCAACACACAGACGCATTTACTCTCTCTCTCTCTCTCTCTCTCTCTCTCTCTCTCTCTCCACATTAACTCTTTCTCTCACAGAGAAGTTTCTGATTTGCTCTTTGACCTCTGTGTTCTTCTTCAAGAACATAATAATAAAATGACTAATCAAAATGTGGCGGTGGTCGAGCAAGAACAGCCTTCTTCTGGGATGGATATTGCGTCCATAACTAATATAGTGTCCAATACTACAACTACTACTGCTACTAATGATGATAATAATAATGTCTTAATGGCGGCTGGTTTGACCAAAATATTACAAGACATTGAAGGCACGGCCAAAATCGACTCATGGCTCGATTCTATGAGGGCTTCTTCCCCAACTCGCGTCGTCAGAGCCACACAGCATCATCACACTCTCTCCTCTCAGAATTCATGGGCCGTAAGTATTCACCGATCGTCATCCCTTCCTACTAGTTTCTCTATATACGCGCGTGTGTGTGTGTGTGTAAGTAAAAAGTATAAGCAGAGCAGAGTTTGTAATTAATTAGAATACACATAACAGGCACGCCATCCATCGGCGTTGGAGATGTTTGAGCAGATAACGAGTGCTTCAAAGGGGAAACAAGTGGTGATGTTCTTGGACTACGACGGCACACTCTCGCCCATCGTCGATGATCCTGACCGAGCTTTCATGTCTGACTCGGTAAGTATACTTCCGTCTTCTTATTCTTCTTACATAACTGTTACAACAAAAGCGACGTTATTAATTCCAAGCTTACGCGCGTAAAACACACATATTATATATATGTAGATGAGAGGGACGGTGAGGAAGGTTGCAAGATATTTTCCGACGGCCATAGTAAGTGGGAGATGTAGAGATAAGGTGTATAGCTTTGTACGTTTGGCCGAACTGTATTACGCTGGGAGCCATGGCATGGACATAAAGGGCCCATCAAAGGGTAGTTCCAAGTATAAGAAGAAGAACAACAAAGGTGCTCATCAGCCTGTGCTTTTCCAGGCAGCTAGTGAGTTTCTTCCCATCATAGATGAGGTATTCTTATACATTCTCACCTTAAAAAATACTACAAAATATTCAATCATTTATCACCTTTGTGTATGTGAATCTTTTACCAGGTTTATAAAGCTCTGCTAGACGTAACCAAGTCCACTCCAGGCTCGAGAGTGGAGAATAACAAGTTCTGTATATCTGTTCATTTCCGCTGTGTTGATGAAAAGGTATTACATACATCTCCATCTCTCTCTCTCTCTTCATATATACTTTTATTTAGATATTAGATTATCTACATATATATGTAATTGCAGAAATGGAATGACCTAGCGAAGGAAGTCGGGGTAATACTAGAAGGATATCCTAACCTTAGATTGACTCAGGGAAGAAAGGTATGCTTTGCTGCACATGCTTGTCTTAACGTAGTAAGTACCATCACAAACATTTCTTCAATGGTGGTATACTTAGCTTGAGATAAATTAAATGCAGGTTTTAGAAATCCGCCCTACTATTAAGTGGGATAAAGGGAAGGCTCTCGAATTTCTCTTGGAATCACTCGGTGAGTTAATTATTACAACTGCAAAATGTTTCACATTTTTATAACAGTACTTAAAAATGGTTTTGACACTAGCCTTTGATGTGGGGGATTGTACAGGCTACGCAAATTGTACAGATGTGTTCCCCGTTTATATTGGAGATGATCGAACCGATGAAGATGCTTTTAAGGTATCCAAAGCTCTCTCGCTCTACCAATGATCTGCTCATAAATTATTATTATTATTATTAAACTTTATTAGATTTACGTATGCTCGTATTTATTTATTTACTTACCTTGATCAATAATTGTTGTTAGGTGTTGAGAGAGAGGGGACAGGGATTTGGGATTCTCGTTTCCAAGACTCCAAAGGAAACTAACGCATCTTATTCTTTACAAGCGCCATCCGAGGTAAGGTCTATGATCATCTCATAATTTTAAGACACCTTCTAGGTTTTAACTTTTTAAAAATGATCTTTACATATGTATATTGTTATATATAAATTGTATTTGTAGGTGATGGCATTCTTGAGACGTTTGGTAGAATGGAAAATATCATCCTTGAAGCGGCAAATTAGAATGAGAAGACGTCTTGAAGAGATTAAACTACCAAACTGAGGATTTAATGATACTTATTGAAGCCACATGTTTGTATTTCCTTTGCAGCATTTAAAAAGAATCTTTATCATTATTATTAATTATTTTTTCCTTTGTTGTAGTTTATAAGGGTTGTCATTGGCATGAACAAGTCCTTGTATGTCTATCTATTTTCTGAATTCCTCATTTGGGAAGTAATGTAATTGTACAAATATTATGAACCCAAAGTAGACGCAACTCTTTTCTCGGGAAGGATGTCGATGATCAAACTAAAAATACAAAGCTTAGTGGAAATAATTTTTTTTGGCTAAATCGAAAAGTATTGGAAGGAAGTCTTACTTTGACTAGCTACCACGTGCCTTCTAATTCTTAATAATTTTTTTACATCAGAAGATAAAAGTAATAATCTTGGAAATATGAATCAGAAAGATAAATGGGAGTTTCAGTTTGAACTCATGGAATGATATCTGATCTGATCCATGGTTTGTCTTTTAGTGCCAACACATTGATCGCCATTAATAATACCAATGTCTTTCCTGGCAAAACCAACAAACATGGACAGCTGACTCTCTCTCTCTCTCTCTCTCTCTCTCTCTCTCTCTCTCTCTCTCTCTCTCTGTCTGTGTGTGTGTGTCGAAGCTAGTACAATGTGGTCAAAGTTGTAATGTGGAATCATAGTTTGTGTAAGTATTGTATGATTTCATGCAATTTGTTTCTTAGTAAAGATACGTGAAGAAATCGAGTACAAACATACAATAAAGCATTTTTAAAATATAACGAACAGTCGTCGTCTCGTGGAATATATAACAAATATCTAGGCTTAGTTTGGGTATTTTAATCGTTTTCACATGCAGCATGAGGTTGGATTTGCATTAATGGAGATAATAATTTCATGCTTTCTTACTCACTGTCTTCCCTCGCTGAGTCAAAAAGCATAGCTTATGACACCTACGACCACGACATTTGTATTTTATTCATCTATTTAATTCAAGGAAAAGGGTAGGTAGGTTGCGATTCTTCCCATTTACGCTTTTGATTTATTTGCCCATTTAATCATTTTTCGTTCCCTTGCTTTGTTGTAGTTATGTATCTCCGTTTATTGAATCCTTATATATTCTGCGAACCCAAGTTGGCAAGTGGACAGATGAATATAATTTCAGTTGGAATTCATGTAAAGAATTTCATGGGACGAACGAACTGAATAATCCTCTTCGATACGATTCGTTCCTCACTAGCTAGCAATTGGAGGATCGATGCTTGAAAAGAAATAATTGGTGGTTGCAATAATCGTATCTTATTATTAGCTTCGCTTGCATGCTTATATTAGGGTTGCTGGACTAGCGCCTTAGGACAAGAAAATAACCTAGCTAGCTTGTATTGAAATGGGACATTATTGGCGAAAGGCGAACTACGAGGTAAGCTATAGCTAACTCTAGCTACGATATTCTTGTTATTATTTGAGTCTCTCAAAGCAAAGCAACGTCGTCATTAGGTGTGCGATTTAATTAATTAACTGTTCTTCAATGGTGGTTGTTTGCCGTCCCCTTTCTAACATACGATGTTTGTGCATCCCATTTTGCGACAGTTTTGAAGCCGCCCATATATTATTTAACTAAGTTACTTAACAATCGTTGAGCCCTGCAATTTATTATTACGGGCTGTGGACGATGTAGTCATAGTTTAAAATTATATTCCATCGCTTAAGCAAGGTCTCGGGTTCGAATCCTTGTGTATGCAGCACCCCCCTTTGGGAGCCTCACCTGCCGTTACCAGGTACGCGACGCGGGGCGAACCGGATTAGTCGGGGCAACCCGGAACCGGTCGGATATCCGAAAAAAATTATATTCCATTCCAACTGCCTTAAGTTTACAGCTCTTGGCTATATTTCCAATAGAGAAAACAGCTTTATATTAGTCAATAGTCATCTCTCGCAACCGCGCAGTAATCGACATAGCTAGCTAGGCTTAAAAGTCCATGCCAAGCAATCAACTTTAACCTTTAAATATGTTTTTTTATGGAAATAGTTTTTTCTATAAAGGTGAGCAAATTTCAGTCTCGTATTTATTTATTTTGTCGTGGCGGGGCCCACAAGAATTGCATGTGGATGTGGTATTATTACCATAAGGCGCAATGTATTAATACATGCATTATGCATACATTCATACATACATAAAAAGATGCATGCATACCACCGAGCATTGTGGCAAAACTCAAATCTGTGGGCACCTTAAAAAGATTCTATACAATATAAAATTATTCTCTCTCTCTCTCTCTCTCTCTCTCTCTCTCTCTCTCTATGCCTCTATATATATTAATCCTAACTAGCGATTTAGTAATCACACCCGCCTAAAGCTACGCTTATAACGGCTGGGCGGGCTAATAAGAAATATAATCAAATACTTAAAAAGAGAAAAAAAAGTTTTCTTAATATAGAGTTGGAGTGCACTTGGTTATGTAATTGAAAATATGATCATCTCCTTTGGACTATGATGGATACTTATGACATGACTCCAACCTTAATTAGTTTGTTTTTTCAACTTTTAGACGTGGAAAGATCCACTCCATTAGTTGTTCCATCATCTTTTGCCCATTGGTATCTTAACCGAACTATCTTTATATATAATATAATATACCATGCCTCCAAATATCAATTATTGATGGAGCAAAACGACAGGAAATATGTTTACTTAATCACGTATTATGTCAAATTAATTCATTAAAGATTGCAGTTAACGAAAGAATAAGAGAAAAAATTGAAATGCATACTTTAGTTGTCCACATCTTAAAATAGAAGCTGCGAGTTCATAATAGTAACAATATAATGTCGCACTATAGATTGGTTGAGCTTGCGAATCATTGAACTAAAGCAGTTTTCTTCGGAAAAGGACGTCCACTTTTATTTAATTATTACTTGAGAACTAGAAAAAGCAAAACAATGTATCCAAGATTGTGAATCTCCCACTTATATAACAGATATATTATAAGAGATATATTATAAGTATATCTCTCAATGCTATCGTATGCAGTGACGACGGTGTTGAGAATCTAATTCTACTCGTTATTTTTCCAAGAATAAAAGCACCTTGAGAGATTTTATATTATAATATCATTACCATTCCATACGTCTTTATATACATGTATTTCTTTATCTACTTATTTGAAAAATACAAAGCAACCCCTGAAAAGTTATCAACCTTTGGCGGGTGTGTAGCTGTAATAAAGTAAATAAAAGAGAAGCAAACTTTTGTAATTAATAGAATACAAAACCCAACTACGCAGCACGATCGTCAAAACGTAATTATTGCAAATATCCTTCGAATATATTATTAAGGTTTATGCCCAAATAAAGTAATGCGCACTAGATTCGTTTTGCATAATTAACGCACTGCCAACTTCTTGGCCTGGGCGTGACTAATAATATAATTAAAAACAAGCATTCTTGATTATGACAATACCAAAAGTGCTCGATTTATTGTTTATTATATTAACAAATAAGAATAACTAAAGAAGATGAATAAGAGGACCACTTCCCCATAACATGCACACACACACACCCCACACACACAGCTGCAGATCTGCCTATGGCTATAATAATATATTTATTAAACTTTCTTCTTTTATCAGTTTCTTAATCAAAGCCTAATCTCGAAATGCATAGTTAGGCCGATCATGCGGCCCAGTATTTTGGGCTTAGCCTTATTGGGCCTATGAACTAAGGTGGACGGCGTTGCGTAAATTTATTACCCAGTCCATTTGCGTTACATCTCTATTTGCTTTGAATAATTCATAATTCCTTATCGATCTTTTTATTTATGGAGTACTTGAATATAGGGGACGATATAAAGAGCATAATATATATGCAAAGCAAGCATAGTGGTGCGTCTAATCATGTTATAGATTCACTAAAATAATCGAATTTCCTCATTTGGGTTAGGTAAGTTTTGATTACATCACATCTAACATTTCTTAATCTTCACGGCATCATACTATAGCTTGAAAGCAGGATACCGAATTTTATTTCGAGCCAATGTTCAAAATATTAATACTCTCAAAGTTTCCTATTAAGCGATTATATGAATCCAAGCATTTAATCACTGTTACAACACGCGTTTAACAAACACTATCGAAGAATCATCTGTTCTCTTTTATTAATTGAGAGGGCTTTACTTAAACTGCCAATTTAGATTAATTTTTGGTCTGTCACATTTTGAATTTTGTTAAAAAGAAAAGAAAAATTATAATTACAGCATCCCCACGTTTAATTATTCCGACCAACTAAAGGAAACTGCCATAAAAGGTAACTGCAGCATAATAAATTTAATTATGAAATAATGATAAAATTATTAGAAACCACCCACTAACGAGGGAATAGGCCAATATCTTTTGATTACGTCGAAATATACCGTTTAAATACATTACACGCGTTTGAGTGTGCTCCGATTACTAGTGGCATATTATTAGCTGGAATATGATGTTTGGGAATGATGGAATCTCATCATAGAAAGAAAATAATATCAAGTCCAAAGCCAATAACGAGTTTTGCTGATGTCTATCTAATAAACAGTGAAAATAATATTTGAAGTCCACAAAAACTATTCGTATCTCCTTAACTGGTCCTCGAGCTAGCTAGTGAATATATATATAATACACACCTATATATAGACAAAATATAGATATAGACAGATGTATATGGAGTTAAACATTATGGAGTCGTTTAGGGCAGTCCAACCAAGTGATATGACACGGCATATGATCTTAAACCATGTTTAGGTAATCTTTAACTTCCTCTTATTAATGGGCACGTGTCCACATCCTTCCCCCCCTTAACTTATAATTTTATTTCTGTAAAATCTCGTTGAAAACTTGTATAGCATCCAACAGTTCATTTTAAACGTGTCATTTGCATGAATACTATACAAATGACACGTTGAATAGGTGGTAGGATTTCATGTTATGTTAAAGTGCAAATAAAAATTGCAGTTAATCAATTGGTTGTAAAATATATAGAGAGCCTCCTGGCGGCAGCTTCTCTTTAAGAAAAAAATGTGGCTTTTAGAATTTAAGTTTCGTTTTGGTTTTAGTTTTGTGTCAGAAAATCCATAGGACCCAATTTCTGCAACGCATCTTCATTATTCTGCAATACCACTTTATTTTTCTGCAGTATCACTTCAATGTTTTTTCAGTACCACTTCACTGATATGCAGTGCCACTTCATTGTTCTGAAATAACACAAAACAATCATCCGATATCAGTTCATATACACATTATAACACCTTTATGTAGGTCTTTATCTCTAAATTTTATAAAAATTGGGTCCTTAAAATTATGATTTTTTCTGACAGGATCTGAAGCCGATTTTAAAACATGTTTTGGAGCCGACACATAACTACACCAAACAGTGTACTATTTAACAATAGAGAAATTTGTCATGTAGGTGAAAAGAATATGGACACGTAATATTATATCATACGTTAAGCTTGAGGTGCAATAAAATAAAAGTCTACATGAATATATGCAAATATTTTGACTTGAAAAAAGGGAGACTTTTTATTGTAAAATACAATAGTGTGTAAATGTTGATGACGTTAGCTGACTGCTCCTATCATATACCTCTCAACCACCACCATCTCTAATTTGGTTGTTACTACTAGTATATCTCTTTATAACAAAAGGAAACAATGTTATTTATCAATTTGTAATTAATAAATTACGAATATTGTTCAACCGATCAACAAACCTTATAAATTATATTTTTTCCGATCTTTCACACTGTAAACACCTACAAATCGCAGAAAAAACGCACCAGAGAAAAGTCTCTATTGATTTGTCGTTGCCTTTTCGAGGCGTATAACAGAGACCCTTCTCTCACTTCATTCTCTTACAGATAACCCTAATTCATATCTTCAGATAGTAAGTTAATTTGTATACATTGATGAAGTCTTCTCCAGCAGAGAGATCACGGAGTAATAGATTCATGATGGGTATGTCTTAATTCAGCTATTGTCGATCATCATGATATATATATTATATCACTTTTACCTTCAACCGTGCGTTCTTTACTAGGCTTTGTGATAATGGTATGGTGTGCTTTATCTTATATATAAATCTAATGAGAGTATCATCGTAAGATCTGGCTTTATCTTGTCTGTGTATGCTCGTTGATGGAGAAAGGGCTCTGAATATTTCATATTTCGTGTGCTTTTCTGCAGAATATATAACTGACCTTGTGATCTAGAAAGAAGAGATAGGGAAGAAGAAGAAGAAAACAGAAAGTATTAATTAATGGACTCATGCAACAGCGGTAGCCTCCAGTCGTCAAGCGGCGGCGATGACGAGTACGACTCACGCGCCACCTTCATGAGCGGTGGCATCGGCCAAGTCAACCCCACAACACATTTCTTTGACCCGTTCGTCGCCGGCTACACGCAACATCACGGCGTCGTTTCGTATCCCAAGACGAATAACACCCCTTCAATCATCGATAACAACAGTGTTCTCAACAATACAGCCTCCGCAAACAACTACCCTTTCACACAACCACCTTCTCGTCATCAGCCGGCGATTGCTCCGCCGCCGGAGAACGCCGCGCCGCGCAACTCGAAGAAAAGGCCAAGAGTTTCCCGGCGAGCACCGACTACCGTGCTGACCACAGACACGACAAACTTTCGAGCCATGGTTCAAGAATTTACTGGAATACCAGCCCCACCTTTTAACAACATGATGATGAGTTCGTCTTTTGCAAGAAACAGACTCGACCTTTTCGCTTCCTCGATCGACGCGCCGCCGTATTTACGATCTTCGTTCGCTCAGAGAGTTCAGTCGTCGTCGGCTCCGATTTTACCATTCCTTGGCGGCAACAATAACAACAATGATAATAACGGCGGCGCTAGTTCTGCTGCTGCTTCTTCGAGCACTAAAACTCATCAGAGTTTGAATCTTCTCGGAAATAATATTGTTGCCGACGAGCAAAGCCCGTTTATTGGTTCTTATAATTTGCCGTCGAATCATCATCAGAAGATCGATTCGTTTGGTCGAGATGGAAATCATCAGCTGCTTCATGGCTCGATAGGGTTTTTCTCCTCTTCTGCTGATCAAGATCAAATCGGTATAAGCAATTTGGGTAATAATACGTTTGATGGTGGGCTACAGAATCTGATCATGCCACCGTCATCCTCGTCGTCATCGTCCAATAACTTCAGACCAAATCTTCTTACACGCGATCATCAAGAGAATAATGGCGATGATTATGATCGTAGTACTGTCGCTGGTAATAAGAGTACACTGGCGAATTATCCCGCGGGCGTGGAGAACACTAGACCAGAGAATAGCGAGAGACAAGGTATAGTGGAGACGACGACATGGATCGGTAGTTCCTCAGATTAGAAATTATTGTGTTATAGAAAAAAAAAAGCTCGACTTTAATAGAGTGGTAATTATTTCGATGACTATAATGATCGAGATATTGAAAGGTGGTGGTTACAATTAGTAAGATATCCTTTCATGATCTTATTACAGACTTTCCGAGAAAGTTAATTATTATAACACATTATAGTGTTTTGATGAATTATGTGTAAATAATATAGTTCTTTTTTTTGCATCTTTTGAGAATTATGTTCGTTGCTGATATTTATGTTCAAGATGAAAGAGGATTTGACTTTTGTATATTCACGTGTAGTTGAACTTAAAACTCAAAATGAGAATTTGCGTAATAATCAAACAAAATAATGAGAGCATGGGAATATAAGTAAGTTTCTGTTTCTCTCATCGCGTGCATCTCTCTATTTTATTAAGCCCTTGCCCTCATAGAAGCTGTCTAATTTCAATTTGGTATGTCAATTCCAACCAATCAAATTTTATCTACAATTAATAATTAATAAAAAATACAACCAAATATGGTGTGTGAATTTTTTGATTAAACATATATTAATTAATAAGACAAATATATCACGTCCTTTATCAATGAAACTGTCTATTCTTTAGCAATGTAACTGCTTTCTCACTCATATTATTAGTAAAATGATTATTTTTCTCACTAAATATTACAATCAAAATTAAAATAAAAACCACTCAGTATTATCGAATTTTTTTTCACCCACACACACGTAGGGTGTGCACAATATACTAGTATGACTTGTTCTCCATCGGTATTTAATGGTTTTCATACTTCAATCTTATTTTATTTTTTGTCCTACTTACTTGAATTTTTATATTATTTAATCTTAACTACTTACGCGATCTGTGGCGAGATTTAGGAGCGAGCAATTCAGCAACCTTAAACTGTTTCATAATCTTTTGTGCCATTTATTATGGACACTAATATGTCTTTAGCATCAACTTGTCCTTTTTCATTTACGGGGTGTCTTAATTATTACATTAATATATATGCACACACTTGTACATATCTATCGTTTTGGAAAGTGAAACATTATTACTTTCTTTTTTCTATTTTCAAATAATTCAATAGTTTAGATGAAGTAAATGAATAATATTGTACTGTTAGTACCTAAAGTACAGTAGGGTTTGGAGAGCTATCATACCTATTTTAGCTTAACAACCGAACGATCGCTGCTTTTTAGACTCTATTTTCTCAATTTTAATCACATTGTTCATTCATTTTTTTATTAGGAGTTGGGTTGGGTTGGTTTACAATATTGATCGCGAGCAATTAAGCGCTAACTTATGGGTCTTAACACTATAATTCAAAGGCCCATTTAGTAACTCAATCCATGACAATTCGCGTGCGCACAGTACATATGACGATAATCATCCCGTAAATCGCTCTTCTATGATTTTATTTTAATTTAATTTATGAATTTTAGATTAGATATTTGCATTTGTAATTCAGATGTGGGTCGAGTAAAGAAAGTGATATGGGCAAAAGAATGAAACGACTTCGCTTTCTAGTTGTCCCTTTTCATTTATTCCCATTCAATGTAAATTAATTATTGATTCCTCCTCATTTTCAGATTGCCAGCCAGTAAAGATATCGTAATCTGCTCCTCGTCCTCACGGCCTTTCTCGATAAAAAAATACATTTAATATTTTTTTATACAGTTTCAAGAGAAACTTAATTTGTTAAGGCAAGAAAGATGGCGAGTTATATTATATATTTGTCGGTGCTATGATATACTTTAGAGAGTTAGTCTACGCGCTTTCTCATTGACTCTTAAAAACAGTTACAACAACGTATAATAAATAAACAAGTATTATATAGCAGTGCTATAATAATAGCACACAAGCCACAAGAGTCAAAACTCTGTAGCAGTATAGACGAAAAAGCGGTGGATTAAACAACGCTTTTAAGAGCGTAGTATAGTCGCATGTGATGCTGATCTCATCTCATCCATCTATCTACCTCTTAAGCGCAGTAAACACAAATCTTAGCCTTGAAGTCTTTCTTTCACACTCACATCCAAAATCAATCAATAAATGCGCCTGCTCTCCATAAACTCTCTCTCTCGCAAAATCTGTTTCAGAGAAACCAGTCCTTCCATTCATCACAAAAACAGACAAGACATATATTTATCTCTGTAGTTAAATGGCTCCACTCTGGTTAAGACAGCTGCTTTTTCTGGCTTTCATCAATCTGACAATCATTTCCGCCTTATCATCATCATCACCTCATCAAAGCAATCAAAACAGTCTCGAGCATTATGGTAGTAGAAGAACGAGGATGATGTTAGAGACTGAAGATGAAGATGAACCCAAGCCAATCATCAAGAAGAAAAACCCTGCTTTGAGTTCTGAAGCCAAGCTCACCAAGCCTACTACTACTACTACGACTTCATCCAAGAATCAAACCAAGCTCGTCAAATCTACCACTACTCCGTCGAAGAACGAAACCAAGCTCACAAAGACAGCCAAGCTCATCAAACCATCTACGACAAACGCTGCCTCAGATTCGATTGAAAAACCTCCAATCAAATCCAAGAAACTCAACGCCACTTCTTCAACAGCCAAGAAATCCTCAGATCTGAACAAGCTCACATCTTCCCAGAACAAAACGACCAAGCCAACCACACACACTCAGGAAATCAAAATCCAATCGGAAAAAACAGTGCCCAAGTCTAAATCAGCCGAGCCCCAGCCGAAGAATAAGCCCAAGAAACTGCCCAGTTGGATCGAAGACGACGACTTGATCTCCGAGTTCAGGGAACTCCCATCGAAGTTCCAAGAAACATTCGTCCCCGACCTGGAAAAGATCTCCGAGACGTCGAGGGTTTACCTCACCAAGTACAACAAAGAGATCACGCGAAACTTCAAGCCGTACGTGGGAAACAAGTACGCTCCCACGATAGCCTCGTTCGCCTCGTTCGCGTTCATCATCATACCCCTCATCCTCGTCTCGCTTGCCTTCCGCAGAATCAAAGCCTACTTCTCACTTCAAAAGCTGCTGATATTCATCCAAGTCTACCTCGCCATATACTTCACCATCCTATGCCTCTCTTCTCTTCTCACTGGGCTCGAGCCGTTGAAGTTCTTCTACTCAACCTCGCAGTCCACCTACGTCTGCGTCCAAGTGCTGCAAACCTTGGCATACGTGTTGTACCTTGTGCTTCTGCTCATGTACATGGTCCTCGTCTTCTCGACAGAGACTGGGCTGGTGGCGAAGATGTTAGGCTTGGGTCAGACTTTCGTGGGCTTTGCAGTCGGACTCCATTACTACATGAACGTTTTCCACAGGGCTGTCTTGCATCAGCCTCCGAAGAGCAGTTGGAAGGTGCACGGATTGTACGCCACGTGTTTCATCGTGATTTGTCTCATGGGGAAATTGGATATGAGGAAAAAGGCTTATTTCGTGGATGGCGGTGAAGAGGGGAAAAAGAGTTGAAACAAAACAAAGTATTGTGTCGTTTCTTTCTTGCACCTATTTGTTCGACTTATTCATATATTTCGTCTGCTAGTAATTAAGTTCACTGAGAGAAGCAGCGGGAGAAAGAAAACTGTAATTTACCGACGAATCATTTTTAATAAATAAGAATTTGTGTTTCCATTGCTGGAAGACTCAACATTTGGACACTAGACTTACAATACGATGACTTCAGTCAATTAATTTGCTACTGCTCAGTCTTATGTAAGAAACTTGAAAAAGTCCACCGACGGTTTTCTGTCGGTGGGGAAAGGATTGCACATAACATAACCAACCGACAATACTGCATCATAGTCATGTGGTATTAGTAACTCCATTGAATTTGTTGTATATAGTTGAGTTGGTCTATTGTTCCTTTTAATGCCATCTTTCATATTAATCCAAACCAAGGTTACCTTAGTGTGTGTGTGCTATTTAAATGGGTTTCAATTTTTGAAGGCCTACGAAATCTGGACAAGCCTACCTAACCCAAACATTCATTTTCGAACAAGCCCAGAAAAAAGGGATCGTAGAAAATTGTACCCAATAAAATAATTAACGAAAAGCGGTATTAGAGGTTGTACTTATACTGTTATAATTATGATTATTAATTCTTATGATGATGTCGTTATATGATGGCAGGCAAACATATTAATAAATAGATATAAATGTATTTTAAATGCCGATTACTATTTATCCCAGTGGGCTCAATTTAATCGTCCGGATGGAAATTTTTTTGTGTTTTTCGTACAATTTATCTAACCTTAAAATGTCAAACAATTTCCAATCTGAGATCGATCTATCTAGATTTGCTCGAATCACGTGTGTACTTACCCCAAAATAAATGTCATTTTCCCTAATTATTATCACTAGTACTACTACTGATTTGAACATCTCCCACTTGCGTTATTAAAAGTACAAATCCAATAAAGATAATTGCATCCTTTACAGATATTTTATTATAATGTAATTATGTGCATGGAACATCAATTAATTCGGCTAATATAGTAACATTATAATATAATATCAGTGAAGCCCATTGACATTTGCAGATTGCAGCAATCTCTGAGAGTTCAAAATTCAAAAAGAGGTGAGAGAGAGAGAGAGAGAGAGAGAGAGAGAGAGAGAGAGAGACTAACTAAGCTGAAGATGGAGAGAGGAAGAGTCGCAGGTGTTAATGAGCGAAAGTCTCACACAAACACTTCAGATCTGCTGAAGTGGTCCGAATCTCCGCCGTCCGATGCTGCCGTCTCCACGCCATCCTCGGCCGCTCGTCCAAACAAGGCATTTTCTTTTTCTTTTTCCTTACATATGTCGCAGCTTGCTATTCCTTTTCTTCGACCATGGATTTATGTACATAGATTATAATATCTTCTACTTTGCAGGCATCTGATGGAGTTGGGCAAGTTCTGTTTGGAGGCCAGCTCACCGAGGAAGAAGCCGAAGCCCTCAATAAGAGGTACTCTCTTTTTCTCATCTTTTTTGCCTTTGTTGAGGTTTTCTCGCTGGTGAGGTGTAATATAATAGATGAGAAGAAATGTCTGGTTTTCTTATGCATGTACTATACGTGTTGTTTGTTTGTGCTAGTAATAAAGTGTGATTGTACACCTCAATATCACATGTAAAAGCCCTATTAAGCTTCCCAAGCATGCCCTTTATGTTTTGTAATAATGATATTATCACGAAATTCATTTGTTTTTTCTTTTCCTCATCTAGAAAACTGATTTCTGGATCCAAACTCAAGGAGATGAGTGGAAGCAAGATATTTGCTGGTGATGCTGAAGATGGCTCCCCAGAATCTGCAAATCCCGAGAATAACCGAACTTCTGTTCGTATCGTGCAGGTATTACCTTACCATTCAGAGAACTATCTATTGCTCAATTCCAGTGAAATTCACATTCAAACTTCAAAAAGGAAAAGACACAATTTTTCTGATTTTTCTTTTGTACTTCTGTTCATCAATCTTACCAGCAAGCTGCAAATGGGATTAGTCAGATCTCATTTAGCACGGAAGAAAAACTATCCCCAAAGAAGCCAACCACAATCCCCGAGGTTGCAAAGCAGAGAGAACTAAGCGGAACCATCGAAACAGAGTCTCAGATTAAAGCCGTCAAGCAGCGTTCAGATGCTAAAACGAAAGAACTTAGTGGCAGTGACATCTTTGGACCGCCGCCCGAAATTGCCCCTCGATCTTTAGCTGCCTCAAGGAAGTTGGATTCGAAGGACAGCAAAGATATGGGCGAACCCGCCCCACGAGCCGTTCGTACATCTGTCAAAGTCTCTAATGTAAGACTTTTAAGACAGACATACACACATACAACTTCCCTTGCTCCTTAAATCATCTGTTCTTTCGATGTGATTCTTCTTATTTATACTGCTTGCAGCCAGCTGGCGGTCATAGCAACATATTATTTGGCGACGAACCTGAAATCAAAGCTACCAAGAAAATCCACAACCAGAAATTCCAAGAACTTACGGGCAATGACATTTTCAAGGGCGATGTCACCCCTGGTTCTGCTGAGAAGTCCCTTAGCAGTGCAAAGTTGAAGGAGATAAGCGGCAATGATATATTTGCAGATGGTAAAGTCGAGTCGAAGGTCTACTTTGGCGGCGTTCGTAAGCCGCCAGGTGGAGAGAGCAGCATAGCATTGCTTTGATTTGATGTCATCTCTGTGTTTGCAGATGAGTTGTTTTAGATGTTTCGATGTAGCTTAGGTTGTCCGATGATCAAGTATTGTGTTCTGTTTGGCTTGTGGCCTGACTGTGACTAAGACATGGGATATGTAATGGAAGGAAATCTTTTATGATAATATATATTCTATATATGTTGGTTGAATAATTACGGGAAAAAGAGAAATCTTTTTGGGGTATATTTTATTCAATGCTCGTTCATTATGTTTATACCTCACTAACCAAACACAGCCTTAATCGTTTCACCTGAAGTTTATCATGGTCGTCTCCTTCACCGAGAGAAGTGTAAAGTTCTTGTTGGTTGACTTGGATTGAAGTTGATGACTGAACTGAACAAATATCACCAAACCACCGTTGATCTGCTGAAGAAATAGTTGAAAATAGTTTTCATCATCACCAGAAAATTTCAATCAAGAAAAGTTGTAATGGGCAAACAACAGCAAGCGCGAGCGGTGGAAATCGAAGAAGAATCAGAGAAAGAGCAGCACCAAAAGAAGAACAAGTCGTTGAGAAGTAAAGCAGTCCACTTTGTTTCTGATCTAACCACCGTTCTGCTCAACCCCAGCTCCGATAAACCCACTAAACAAAACCCGCCGCGCGTAATGATTCTTTTTGTTTTACTTTGTTTTACTTTGTAACTTCAGTTTTTGTTTGTTGCTGTGGGGGTTTGGGCTGGGCTTTATTAACCAAGATTCTTGAGTGTTCTTCTGAATTTATGAGGGTTTTTGTGTAGAAATTTTCTGCATATGCAGTTTTTAGTGTCGATTCTTGTATTTACATATCTGAATTGAAAGCAGTTGATTGCTGATCGATGTTTGTCTACATTTTATGAAAGGGCGATTCCAAGGATGATGATCACGAGGGTGATTCCAAGGACTCCATTAACGGACCCGATACATCTTCCTTCACTGCATTTCTGTACTCATTTTTAGCACCTTCAGAACCTCAAAGCAGCTCTTCTAAGTTAAATGGAAAAGTCGATTCTCAAGAGGATGATGAGGTTAGGCCTCTATATGAGCCTACTTTTGTAAGTGAGGATGAGGTTAGGCCATTGCAGGATAAAAAGAAGAGTTTGTTTTCGAGGGGTAAGAAATCCCTTGGTAGAGCATTTTCTCAAGCTGCTAAGTTTGGTAGTTTTCGTTCTCAACCCCCAAACCGAAGTTCTGACGTTGAAGTTGACGACGAAATTGATTCCAACGCTGTTGAGGACAAAGGGACTTTTGTGGAAACACTAACCAACTCATTACCTTTAGATAATCTTCCTGAAACATCCGAGCCATCGTTGCTTCTCTCTGAAAAGAATAGAAGCGTTCTTTATACTGCCCTCCCTGTGATTGTTCAGGGACGTAAATGGATGTTATTGTACAGGTCTAGATTTTATGTTTTTCTCCGTGCTTGCCCTATCTATATTCGTACATCTGACCATTCTACTCGACAACTAAACTGTGCTTATTTTTCAGTACATGGAGGCATGGCATATCACTTTCATCTTTGTACAGAAGAAGCTTGCTCTGGCCCGGCCTCAGCTTGCTGGTAATCAATCTTTCACACTCATAAACACTATAGAATAGTGGTTCGAATCCATCTTATAGCATCATGATCTTTATAGGTTGTTGGTGATCGTAAAGGTGCAGTATTTGGTGGCTTGGTTGAGGCACCACTGAATCCAAATAATAAGAGAAGGTATCAGGTAATAAATAAAGTAACAAAATCACTTGTGTTTCATGCATAGTACCTTCTGCTCCTTGCTCCAGGTTAAGCTGGACTTTTTTTATTCTTACAGAGAACAAGTAATTCATTTGTGTTCACAAATACCTCGGGCAACGCCATCGTATATCAACCAACTGGTAAAATCTCTTATCCATCATAATTCGTTCGCATGGTTGTGTCGTGTTTTATACATTTGAGTACGATTCTCCGATGAAACAGGGATAAACCGCTACTTCACTTTGTGTTCCACCGAGTACTTGGCCATGGGAGGGGGAAGTCATTTTGCTCTGTATTTAGACGGAGATTTGTGAGATTTTATAAACTGCACGAGGTATAATCTGCTGCTGATCTGTTTACTGATACATTTCTATCGTTTTGCTTCAGATTGAGTGGATCGAGTTCGTCCTCGGAAACTTATGGGAATCCATGCTTGGCTGGTACTCAAGATTTTGAAGTGAAACATGTCGAGGTAAAATTAAATTCATCACAACCATATCCCATAAAAGAGTTATAATTATCGATTTTTTTTTTCTTTCATGTAGCTGTGGGGATTTGTCTATGCTTCGAAGTTTGAAGAGATGGTTGCTTTATCACGCACGGAGGCACCTGGGATTCGCCACTGGTAGACAGACATTTAGAATACTCTGCAATCCTATCTAATGTTGTATATAGAATTTAATCTCAATTATGTCTGAAGATGTACTCTCGACGTTCTTCTGCAGTTAATGAAAAAAAAATCAAGCAAAATCAGATCATGTTCCACAGAGGTCTGCTTTTATTTTGAAAGATACAAACACATAAAGATCGTGTACAGATGATAACTTTCAAGCTATGGATCTCCTTCTTTGGAAGCTACTCTTTTGGCTACCGCCTCCCCTGCTTAAGGTTTCCTCTGTTTCTTCCAAATCAGTTTTCAATTGAAACGGAGCAGATCTTTGAATCTTTCTCCATCCAATGGACCAACCCGAAGAACGTCTTTCTTTATTATTTTTGTTTCGATAATCTTCTTGAAGCTCGGAGTAATCTTTCTGAAGATCGGCGAGCTGTGTTTTCACTCGTTCGAGCTCGTCCTTAAGGCCTTTAACCTCGTTGTTTGTAGCTGACCAGTTACTTTCTTGATCCTCTGAGTTCACAGCAGACTGTGTTTGATGGTTTCCTTTCACTTCGTCTCTCAACTTCGTCTGCTCTGAAAATAAAACCTGAAGATAAAGTTGTGAGGCCTTCTCAGTCGGTCATTACATACATAATCAAGAAGATTACTAACAAACTTGGAAATGAAGATCAACACTTTACTTGAATGATGGTTCGTAAGGGCAGCCTATCGTTCTGTGCAGCATGAGCGCATGCATCTACGGAGAGCTTATTACAGTTCATGATCTTGCACAGTCTTCTCCTTTCATGGTCAGACAATGATGGATGACTCTGTAATAGTAGTACTCGATATAATCACAAGTATTAGAACTAAAAGGGTAAAAGGGTCGGCGATATATAAAGAAAGAGAGACCTTCAGATAGGTATCAATGGCTCTGTAGAGGCCATCGTCGCACGTCCGAACATTTTCAGGCAAGAACTGAGCTAGGAACAGAAATTTCGTGACGGGCAATTTAGGATCTCTTGCGATTTCTGCTAAGTAACTGTCTAATAATTTACTGATCGCAGACGACACGGGCGTTAGCTGTTGCTGCTGATGTTCGTAGAGCAAGAAATATTCCAACATTCTCTGCACTACTTCGACGTCGTGCGTCGTCTTTTCCTCCACAGAACTGGGATCAACAATACAGTAGTTCATTAGTGAGTTGGCGAATAAATAATGTAACAAGTAAAGCTATACTCAGGTAATAATAATAAATAAGTAGTTACTTTGTCAGCAGATTCCCTTCTTGATTTCCATAGCTGGGAATGAGAAGATCGCTGACATCGGCACTCTCTAACACCAAAGCCGCTCTCTTTTCGAGCTCTGAAATTAAGGCCGGCGATATGGCGTAGAAAATGGCGAGCTTTAGCAACTTAAGGAGGAACTTGCAGGAAACTGCTTCTTTCTGGGGAGGTAATATGCTCGCCAAGCTCTCAACTATCATTCTTTGATCCTTCGATGTCTCTGTATCGACTTCTTGCCTCTTCCCACTAGTAATATTCCATTGCAGAAGCTCGTTTTTATTACAGTTAGTTTGCCCCGTTACTTCCAAATCTATGCTCGGCAGCCATTTGTCAGCATATCTAACGATGCATGAGCCAAGAATTTCCGGGCTCAATCCTTTGGCCCTTAACGCTGATACAATCCTCGTGAAGTAATCGATTCGAAGAGTGATCGTGTCACTGAACCACCAGTTTTCTCCGTTTAAAATCCCTCCTAGAGTAGAGCTTCCTCTGGCGATCTTCCAAGCTATCGAATCGCAGCACCTTCTGACGATCTGAAGGTTCTCTGCCCATGGAGATAGGCCTTCGCATGATCTCAGGACGGAGACTGAGTCTTTCCACGAAGATAGTACTAGGAAGGTGAAGAATGCCTCCGCTTTGGCGATGAGGTTGTCGTCTTCCATTGCTTCGGTCATCTCTAGAAACTCAGCGCCACATCTTATGGCTGCGACGTTCTCTATGTTCAAGCTTATCGGTAAGTCGTAGCAGAATTTTAAAATGATTTCGAACGTTTGTGGGCCACCTGGGAAGCTGTCAAACTTAAGGCCGCTGTTAGAAATCGAGTTGACTTCTGTTCGGCTGAAGTATCCACACTTGGAAATCAGTGGGAACTGTTGTTGTAAGAAGACAGTGGAGAGGGTAACTTTGAGTGATCTCGAATTATTTGCTTCGTATAAAAGCACATCTCTGTATATATATATATATATATATATATATATATATATATATATATATACCTTATGAACATGAAAGGTGACATCTTGAACGTGGATAGACAGATCAGTGGGAACTTGAGCCATGGCAAACCTGAACAAGGAAGGTTAGTTAAGTGTTTTATGCCTTGGGAGAGACTCAGGTAGTAAAACATTAAGTAAGGACTACCAAGAATGTTCTTTCTTCTCAAAGCCATCTGCTGTTGTGATAAACTGATGAGGAACTACAATAGTTCGGTTGTTATCTCGATCAAAATCGTCAAATTCACCAGCCCGGCTCTGCGGATTTTCCATCTTGGTAGACCAAAATGATGATATGGTGGTAATCTAATATATGTGTTCATATGAGAGATGTACGTTCGTGGCTTAAGAAAAACTGACATTCAATGAGGTTGCTGAGAAGTCAATTGTCCTCTAAAAAACACGTCATTTTCATATGTCTGCTTGGAATCGATTCAACGAAGAGAATGTAATAATGTTGCCGGTTTTTTGTCTGGTCCAATTCGTTAGACTGAGCTGCTGCGTAAGATGAGCTGTACCAGGAGATTATCTTGTGGCTAGGAGATGAGGAAAATGTCTTGAAGTTATTTTATGTGCAGGAAAACTGATCGAAGAGCATTATTGTTTTTACAATTGAGATCATTGTCTACTCTACCATTCTAGCAAAAAACTCGTTCATAGAACAGAATGTAGCCATGATCGGTATTAGTTGAGTACTCTTGCGAGGATCCAAAGAAAGTCTGCACAGCAGATTCGTCAATCATCTCCACATTTTCGTCGTCGAAGAACAGCCAATGGTCGTGGCTCTTGACAAGGCTAACGTAGTGCCCATGGTTAGGCCCACTCCCCACATGAACAACCACAGCGAATAAGGAATACTCAGAATCTGCATCTTCGACGGTGTCGTTGAGCTTAAGCTCGAGCGGGAAGACGACTCGATAGCACAGCTTCTTGTACCGACAAAGCTGCTCTATGAACTTGAATCTCTTCAGGTGAATGACCAAGATTTGGGGTGGCTTCTTTATCTTCATTCTCTTCTGCGCTTCTTGGAGGCTTAACGACACCACAAAGAAACAGATAAAAAAAAAAAATTACTATCAGAAATAAAAAAGAATGACTTAGAAAGGCGACCAACCTGCGGCACTTATCGCAGAAGAATTTGTCCTCAGCGTTCAAAGTTTCGGTGGAGCTGAAGTTTTTTAGACAGCTTGTAACAGAAGTGTTCTGTTCTATATCGACGCTCAAGTCGAGGAACGTTTCATCCCTGGCTGTCACTGTCTCACAACGCAAGCACCTCGTTTCATTTGTCAATATGCCCTGAAACACAGTGTTCCCTCAGTGATTAGAAAGATGAACATGGATGATGCCTTTTGCACTAGAAGATCAAAAACTAGTTGGTTATGGTTGCAAAGAATATAAAGAAGGAAGAATAACCGCACTTATTTGGAGCGTGGTAATACATCAGAGGCACGCAAGCAACACCACGTTGTTTACCTGGAAGTTCTTGTGGACCCAAGTGATTGCAGGGTCTTTCGGAGTACCATTAGAGGACACATCCGCCGTTTCCCCATTAGGGATTTCTTGGGAAGGTTCTTCGTCATTCTTAGCAGCTTTGGCCTCTTTTTCGAGAATGTCAACAAGCTCATTCAGCAAATAGTTCAGGAATTCATGGGCATCCTACGGATAAATATAGTTATATCAAGGAAGATTCAAACGGAAGATTGCAAAGAGTATGCGAGACAAAGGTGATTTACAAAAGCGAGATATAATGCGCTTCTCGAACAACACGAGATTGTACATCCCAAAATCTTTGCCAATTCTATGAGATCTGCTCAATGAATGCGAGAAATTAGAATACCTGATGCATATAACTGCGAAAAACTTCGTTTTGCTTCCGCAGTCTCTGTACAAAGCGCTTTGGAGCAATAACGCCAGTTTTCTTCTTCTGGGAGCTAATCTACACGAAAGCTTATGGTCAGCAGTTAGAAGGTAATTAAGTAGACATGCTAACACGAAACGAATTGGCTTTTCTATTCAAACAAGAAAAGTTAACAAGCACCAGAACTGTTAATCTTGCAAAACAATTTACCTGCAAAAATAAGTCTGCCAGGCAAGTCAAGAGATTCTCTTCTGCATCAGCTGGATTTATGTTGGAATAGTATTCCAACAACTGTTCACGAAATGGAACGCAAAAATAAAGAGCCTGCACAAAAGAGCGTGAATGGTTCATAAAGGTCTGACACACGGTCTTAATCTCTAATAGATGAAAGAAATATATGACGTTTCGTCAATGCATACTTCCATCCTATACCTAATGCAACTCACTCTCCCAACACACCAAGTCTAAGATACAAAAGACATTACCAATATACAAGAACAATTAATTATCATGTAAAGAGTCATATTCTTTTTTACCGTGCGCCATTTCATACTTATATGTTTTACTTTCAGCATGCGCCCTCCACGAACATGCTTTTTTTTTTCTAATCTATTACACGGGGATTTTTCTTTGACGGGCAGTAATGAGATTCGAACCATGACTCTTTTAGGGCCTAGCTATGAAGTATGAACATGGAAAGAAAATTACTAAGTCCACGAACCAGAGTCAGATAGGAGTTGAAATTGGACAGAAGCAGCTAATGAAAAGCACGCGCACAGAATCCACCAAAACAGAACAAATTACATAAACTAAAAAATCAAGGACTCCTCAACCTCAATCATTTTACCTAAATTACAACAACATGAGACGGCAACAGACTATTCAATGTACACCACCAACAAGTAAATAAGATCTCCTAAAGAGATAACCAATCCGATTTCAGCTGATCAACAATTAGCATTAGCATCAGAAAAAAAAAACAACCAAGAAAGACGCCCAATCCACACAAAAGATGAAAAAAACCATTGTTCAATAAAATACATGTGGAGAATTGATTAATTAATCAAACCTGAAGCACGCTGTTACAGTAACAAGTGTTGCCGAAATTCTCGAGTCCAAAGTACCTCTCGCCTTCAGGAAATTGATCGCCCAATGCTTTCTCGAGCTTCGAACCCGTTGCTCCCATCTCAATGCATTCGATTACCCAAATAAGAAAAAATTGATTCTTCTTGTGTGCGATTAGCTAAAAAAAAGGAAACAAATCAGAGTCAGATTCGAATACAATCGGAATCAGTAATAGAATTTGAAGGCTTCAGTCAGGTACTATGCGCACTCCGTTATTTGCTATTTCCAGTCCTCGTTAATGGGCCTCCACTAATGGGCCGACCGTACAAGTCGGCCCAATTAATAGTTACAGTACAGAGTTAACTTGGAATTATCTCCAACGAAAAGAAAAGCCTTATCTACTTGCTTACCACAGAGCTCTGAAGAAAAGCAAAAATGGCGAGTCTCTGTTCAGTCTCAAGCCTAGTGTTCCCCACAAAGCCAAAGCTCTCTTTCACTTCCTCGTTTCAAGGCGTTCGCCTGCCTCAGATTCGAGCCACGCGCCTGGCCACGCCTACGTCGAGCTTGAAATCATGCGTAGTAATGATGGCGAAAAGGGACGAAGAGTTGAAGGAGATTAGAGGGAAGTCAACCGATGAGCTCAATGAAGAAATAGTTGACCTGAAAGGTGAACTGTTCATGCTTCGTCTGCAAAGGTCGGCCAGGAACGAGTTCAAATCGAGCGAGTTTCGTCGGATGCGGAAAAGGGTACGCTCGGTTTACATCTCATAGTCAATTTTGGGTTTATCACTGTTAAAGATATACATTTGTCTTTTCTGATTGGGGTTTGAAGCTTGCTGAGGATTTAAGATGATGGGATGGATTAGTCATTTGTGTTTCTTCCTGTGAGCTTTTACATTGGAAATTCATTCTAACGCTCTGCTTAAACTTATGTCTTTCATACGATTAATGGTAGGGATGATCCATATGTGGGGAGATTGTGATATTCATTTAGAATGTACTAATGGATGGATGACTTCATCATCATAAATTGCAAAAAATGAAGTTTATCTGGACTCATCAGTTTCAACAGCCTCTCATGTTAGTTCTTGATTGTTTCTGTACACTTCAATGTGATAAAATAGATTGCTCGAATGCTGACTGTTAAGAGGGAGAGAGAAATGGAGGAAGGAATAAACAACAGGCTTTCGAGAAAACTCGACAAGAAGTGGAAGAAAAGCATCGTTCCTCGGCCACCGCCGTCTCTTAAGAAGTTACAAGAAGAGGAAGCTGCAGCCGAAGCTAAAGAATCTTCTTCCTCCTCCTAAGAGTTTAGTCTCCTCACTTTCTTCTCTTTGGTATTTTTGATTGGTTTGTAATGAGTTAAACAGACATCAACGTGTATCATGCTTTCTTTTGTGTCATCAATTCGAAGCATTAATATATCAAGGATGCTAACAGATCCCTCCCCAGAAGTTCTTATTGCTTTAGCAACGACATCTTTGAGCAGTGCTTAGGCAAAGAAAATCAGCACAGCTTGTAATAGCTACTAAACCTATGTTACTTGAGTCGGGGTTGTACTTCTAATTAATTCCCAATCACACACAAACCTTTTCAAGAATCCTCTTGTTTGAAATGCCATATGAGCTCTAATGACAGAAAACCCCCGTTGTTTAGGTCGTGTATGTAATAACGTTCACCGATACCAAGGGCGTAGCAGAGATTTCATATTGCAAGCAAATCCGTAGAGTACAGAGTATGTAGTGTAGGAGATGGACCTGAAAAAGAAAAAATCAGAGTCCATATAAATAAATAAATAACCCTCTGTGATTCACTGAGACACCACATAATAAATATATGCACTATTTACTGCCAATTTTTATTTCTAGAAATAGGTATCGGTCCTTGTCTCCTTGCAGTTGTTTTGATTCAGTAAAGAATCTAATGCTACTGTTCACCCTATCAAATCAGAAATCAATTTTAGATACAGGTTAATTAATTATCATTTTTTTAACTCATATTTGGGGATGGCTTCGAATGATTAAAATGATGCAAAAGCAGCAACAAGGAACGCAATCCCATACGGTCATTAAGCATCATAACTCATATATTTCACAAAAAAAATGAAAACTTTGTTAATGCACAGTGTCTTCTTCCATCCATGGCCTGGCCTGGCCTGACCTGATTATTAGGGATTGTAAAAATTTCCATCGCATCTACATTTCCATCCTAGCGGCTTGTAATTAGAATATCTGTTGCCCGAATACGATGACGACGACGACGACGAAGAGAGCGAAGGATGATATTCTTGTTGACTTCGACCCAGATTATTATCCGGGTCGACCCGTTTGTGGCTCGGCAAAGTCGGGGCTTGCACGGCCATGCATGGGTGGCACTGGTTGCACTTGTTGTGACAACTCGGCGGCGTTGAACCTAACCTCGTCTTCTCAGCCACCACAGAACCCTATTCTCACAAAAAACCCATATATATAAATAAATGTGTCTACTGAAGAATACCCAAAGCTACAGATCATAACAGGCCAAAAAACTACACACTTATTACCCTGTAAGTCTCTTGGGGTTGAAGATAATTCAAGCAATATAAAGGCCGTGAGAGAACAAAGAAGAGCAAGGTATAAGCTATAAAGGTTATCAAGGAAGAAGGGATCAATGAGGTATGAGAAGTCATGGCCGTGGCTGCATAGTTAGAAACACTTGAGGAACTTTCAATGGCGTCCACTCTCCCTTAGTTATTCTCCAAGTCCAAACTGAAGAACAAGTATGGTGAGAAAAGGGTTTAGGTAGCTGTAAGATGGTTTATACGTAGGTTAGACTTCTATTTTCTCTTTTCAAGAATTAAAAGGAAAAAAAAGACTGTAAGTTATATAGTGAATGTGAATCTGATAAAGAGCGAATACAAGTTACTAAGAAGGTGTAGGTGTTGAAAGTAACAAGACAATGAAAATAAAAACAAAAGAATGGAAAGAAGTAGTACGTACGTGGCTTGGCCATTACGAGCTGTGAAGAAAGCGATAGGTCCTTATTCCACCCCCAAAGAAATAAACAATATCTGGTTAAATAAATCTTTGATAATTGTACCCATAAGTAAGTACCTGTATATCTCCATTGTTTAATCGCATTATTTAAGTTCAGATCATGAAAAACCGCTCGGGGATTTAATGTATTAGTTTATACTTCTTCCCAAGGGAGTATTGAATATGTAAATAAATGCCAAGACGTGTATGTGAATGTATACATATTATATATAATATATATAGGATGCACTGCAGGGCTTTAATTGACATATTTAATGAGGGTGATGTGATTATAAATGTCGCGTCGCAGTTTTTCATCAGTATCAGAGTCTCACAGAATATGGGGTTTGACTGTGATGTGATTCATATGAAAATATATTTGATGAGGGAAAAATGTAATTTTATATGCGGGTTTATTATAAATCTAGTACTGTGATAATTGAAGTTTATGTAAAATTTGTAAATCAACAAAAATTGACCTATAGTTGCTCAATTTCGACGAATTACAACCATTTACTTTGTTTTTTTAAAAGAATAACATATAATAGATATACAAGCATTTATGCAGAGGCATGGATGGCAGTACTATTTACTAGACATCCCATTGATAAAATGAATTTCTTTGAATATCTGTTTGTGCAAAAATGAGTTGCTTTTTACAACAAAGTGCTTACAGTGCACCAAAAGGGCATTGAATGTCAGCCCAGAAATGAGTTATATATCTTCCAAGGATGTTCTTGTAATTTTCCCTCGGACGGCATGCAATAATACAGCTATAGATACATGCATGAAATGTATGTATGTATGTATGGAGTCAAAGCTAAGAAGACCAATTAACTTTGCAGAAGAAGCACATGGAAAAGGACGTCGTGCGTACCTTTTGAAGTGGCCACGCACTAATATATGTACTGCACCAAAATGAAGAAAAGAATGGTAGCAAAAGTAGGGTTGTGACAAAATTTCCATTTCCAAAGTCTAAATATATTTTCTTTAGCTTATTCTTCCACAGGTCACACCCAACCAATTCTTGATCATTTAAAGAAGAGACATACACAGTTTTGATGATCGTCAATGGTTTCTTAATTATGACATACAAACACTGTTGTTATTTGAAACTTCATAGCGCACAGACAAAATCCCCACTTGCCTCCTCGTCATCCATGTCTTCATCATCGCTGACTATCTCATCGTCATCAACCTCCATGCTTCCTCCCAAAAGATCACCATTTCCAGCCATTATCCCCTGCATTCTCGGCCTTCGAGCTTCCCTTATAATCGCTAGCGTCTCTTCGATTGTCTGAGAAGAAGAAGAACCTTCGTCTCCATTCTCCATCATCGATCGTTCGTCGTTGCTGATGCTCTTTTGATCACCTTCTTCTCTTGCGAGTTCTACGGCGTTAAGGTTCTTGAGAAACCATGGATGCTTCTTTATCTCAGGGATAGTTATCCTCTGCAATGAAACAATGAACGTAGATAAAAATAAGAAAGTTATCCATGAATAAATGTTGGAATGGAAGGCTAGCTTATAAAAATCCTACCTTGGAAGGATCGGCGACGAAAATGCGTGATAAGAGATGCTTGCATTCCTTGGAGACTCTGATGTAATCTGGGATCGAGTAGTGAACGCTGAGTATTCTCTGCGTCAAATTGAAGATCATCGAGTTGCTGCTATATAATTTTGAACTATGCATATATACACAAACTTACGTACACTGATAGTTTTCTTGAATCCCTTGGGATCGTCAGGATCTTCGAAGGGATAAGCGCCGACTAACATTACGTAGAGAGTAACCCCACAAGACCAAACATCTGCTATTTTCCCATCGTACTCTTTCCTCGTTAGTACTTCGGGCGCTATATAAGCAGGCGTCCCAACAGTCGATTTAGGTTGCGAATGCAGCACCAATGACTTTTTTATTACAACAAAACAGAGCAGTATGATTAGTACATCAAGAATTGTGTGTAATAATATAATATGTCCATGTAGAAGAAAGAGCTTGAAGAAGATGATGATAACCTTTGAATAACCAAAGTCGCATATCTTGAGGCGAGGCTCAGGGGTTCCGTCGAGCAGCGTGTTTTCTAGCTTTAGATCTCTGTGGCATATTTGCTGCATGCACTTGTGTGATTAGAGACATATTTCCTATTACAAATACAAAAACAATTGATTGATCAATTGTGATCTTTCTTACTACTACCATACCATTGAGTGGCAGTAACTGACTCCTGAAATCAACTGTTGGAAGAAGAATCTCGCCTGAGGTTGATATATATTCAACGTTGAAGAAACATATAAGATTTTAAGATCAAACAAAATAAGGCAATGGAAAGAAAAGGAATGTAGTGAATTAGTACTTCATCTTCACTAAATCTTCCAGCAGTGCATATTTTTTCAAAAAGCTCTCCACCTGCTGCATACTCCATGACTATGGCTAGATGAGTTTCAGTCAGAAAAACCTATACAAAATACATACAAGAAGAGACTCTCATCGTTAATTATTGAATAATTTCTGATCATTACATCCAAAGCCTATAAAACAGCGATATGCAGATATGATCACTGATAGGTTTTTTAAGGCTTAACAAACATATATTTACAGACCTCCTTAAATCTGATGATGTTGGGATGCTTCAAGGACCTGTGGTTGGTGATTTCCCTCTGCACATGCTCATCAATCTGCACAGATATAATTATGTTCAAAGAGGAAAAATTACAAACATTCAGTTGATCTATATTTCTACAGCGAAAGACAGCCTTGTAATAGAACAGATTTATCAGTTTACCTACCTTGATGCCTCTCTCAATGTACTTAACTGCATATAGGTCGCCACTGTTTTTATCTCTAACAAGCCTAGCCACGCCGAAGTTCCCAGATCCAATATCTTTCAATACCTCATATTTACTCTCCATCTTTATATTTTCTTTTCCAACACAAATACACACACACACGCACAGAATCTACTGCAAGTATATGATGACTTGAAGCTTATGGCGTGGAACTATGAAGCTATGGATGGAAGGTGCTATAAATGTAGTTGACAAGGTAACCAAAGCTGTCCAATTCTTACACACTTCGAATTCCTTCCTTTTCCTTTTAATATTAGGTGGACTAATAATGCATGATGCACTTACATCATAATTTCGGCATGTACGTGTCATGTTTCTAGCGGTTCAAATATTTGCGGGTTTTGACTCTTGAATTTCCACAAGGGCGCAGCATGTCGCGTGTCATATACAATATGCAAAGGGAAACATGTATGCAGCATATAAATGATTATTTCAAATGATTAATGATCATTCTAAAAATGGTATTCGAAGGGATCACGGAAGATTATTTCTTTCTCGGACGAAGCTTCAAGAATCAAGGTGCATAATTGGCATCTTTATTCCTTTTTATATCCTACGGGCTATAAGCTAAGGATAGAGACTCAAAGCAGATCGTAACAATTCGAATATGTGTATGTATGTATTTGATTTATTATGACTATCTATTCATCCATTCAATTTTATACATGACAGAGAGAGTAATGGACAATATCCCATCCATGAGTCATGACCAACACATAGGAGAACGACGTCGGCCCTTATTACGGAAACTCAATACATTATCTTCAAGTTGCATGGTCCACCATGATTGATGATGTCTTCCTATATTCATCGTTCGTTTATTCCCCATTTTGACAAATGCCTTACTTTCTCGTTTGAAAAGACAAGAACTTACTCGACAAAGTTTCTCAACTTGCACCAATCAAACCATGTAATATAATAGGAAAAATGTACGCCCACCATTTCTTAGAAGGATTTTATATGGGCCTGTGGTGAGCCTGATTGAGTCCAACAAGAGCCCAAGTGGTCCATTAGTCAGCCCAATTACATTAATCCTATTTTAAAAGAAGGTGAGGTGAGATGAGAACGATTCATTCGCATCTTCCCCAAATTCTCTTACCTGAAGAAGAAACGATTTACAACACAAAATCAAAGAACCAAATCAAATCAGATGTCTTCATCGCGCGAGGAGTACGTGTACATGGCGAAGCTTGCCGAGCAAGCGGAGCGCTACGAGGAGATGGTGGAGTTCATGGAGAAAGTGGTCGGCTCGATCGACGACGAGCTCACCGTGGAAGAGCGAAACCTCCTCTCCGTCGCGTACAAGAACGTAATCGGCGCGAGGAGAGCCTCGTGGCGCATCATATCTTCGATCGAGCAGAAGGAGGAGAGCCGTGGCAACGAGGGACACGTTTCGACCATCAAGACCTACAGATCTAAGATCGAGTCGGAGCTGTCTTCGATCTGCGATGGGATACTGAAATTGCTGGATTCGAAGCTGGTTGGAGCAGCTGCGAGTGCGGATTCCAAGGTGTTTTATCTGAAGATGAAGGGAGATTATTACAGGTACTTGGCTGAGTTCAAGGTTGGGAACGAGAGGAAGGAGGCAGCTGAGAACACTCTCTCCGCGTATAAATCAGCTCAGGTAAGGTCGTATAAATCAGTTGGGATTTCAATTCTGTGTGCCCATGGAGGGGATACGAGGCAAGATCTGAACTTTTGGTTTTGGTTGTTAACTGTGTGGACGCAGGACATTGCCAATGCAGAACTCGCACCTACTCACCCAATTCGCCTCGGGCTTGCACTTAACTTCTCGGTGTTCTATTATGAGATTTTGAATTCTCCCGACCGAGCTTGCAACCTCGCCAAGCAGGCAAAGATTCTTCAACACCAATTCTGTTGTCTCAAGTCTTGCTTGTCTATATGCAGTCTTATTAGTTGTTTCGTTACTACTTAAGGCTTTTGATGAGGCGATTGCCGAGCTGGACACCCTTGGAGAGGAATCTTACAAGGATAGCACATTGATTATGCAGCTTCTCCGTGACAATCTCACTCTGTGGACTTCTGATATGCAGGTATGTTCTTTTTACTTTGTTAATTTTCTTCTGATTGGAAGAAATGATCATCTAATTACTTTCTATGAAGGATGATACAACTGAAGAGATCAAGGAAGCACCAAAGCCTGATGAATAAGCGAGACCTATTTCCCCGTTCGTGGATCGCTGCTCTTAGTTATTTCTAGTTACTTTCTCAAGGATAAGTGAATGCTTAGTGGTATGCTTTATTAGTGCCCCTTGTAATAATTTTCTATATTTTCTTCTCTCTTATGTTGGCGAGACACATACACATTTATTATGATTGCCAACTTCGGAATGTGGTTTTATGTCGTAAACCGGCGATATCATTTGCTAGGGATGCTTTATTAGACCACATGTAAGTTCCGACCAAGCACAAGATAAACGAAGTCACTAGGCAAAACTCAACAAACACAAACACTGACACAAGGATTACCTGACATCAAGCACAGAACAGAAGAATAGCAAACCATAGGAGGAATTTAACTCCGAAGTTCCATCACAGATGTTCTTAGCAAGCACACACTAAAACAAAGACTGCAAAGCAAATTCTTACTAAGCACGCTCGCCTCTGATCCTACGAGCAAGCTGGATATCCTTAGGCATGATGGTCACTCGCTTGGCGTGGATAGCGCACAAATTGGTGTCCTCAAAGAGACCCACAAGGTAAGCTTCTGCAGCTTCCTGAAGCGCCAAGACAGCGTGGCTTTGGAAACGAAGATCAGTCTGCAACCATAATCAACGATCGAACTAATTTATTATTTTCTGAAGTGTAAACAGCTTATGGCTGCAATCAGAATATGAATCAAGTTAGAATTTTTTCTAGGAACCTTGAAATCCTGAGCAATTTCACGAACTAGCCTTTGGAATGGCAGCTTCCTGATCAGAAGTTCGGTACTCTTCTGGTACTTGCGGATTTCACTGTAATGAGAAGAGAAACGGCTCAGTCAAACTAACTTATAAAACTAAAATATTGAAATTCATGTACTCACCGGAGAGCAACGGTACCAGGGCGGTAACGATGAGGCTTCTTCACACCACCAGTGGTTGGAGCAGACTTACGAGCAGCCTACAAACAAGAGATTGAACAATGAAATTTGAAACTAAGAGAATATGTTTATTTTATCACAGTAGCAGAGCAAAGCAGCACCTTTGTCGCGAGTTGCTTCCTTGGAGCTTTGCCTCCAGTTGACTTACGGGCAGTCTGCTTGGTACGTGCCATCTGATTTATCATCAAACCAAGTTTCAATTAGATAACAAGATGATCGAATGCCATAGGGTTTGGAATTGAAAAGAGAGAATTTTGCCGAGTCGACAACCACACCATATTCACGGATGCAAACCCTAATTATTTCGAATATCGCACGGTGATAAGGGAAAGGAAAAATAATTGAAGGAATAACAGAGACAGAGAATACTGTCATGTATCTGGCTCGATGATCGTCGTTATGATGGTTTGGAAGTGTTGTCTTCTGTCGAACACGTGGCGTGCACACTTATATATGAGAAAAGAGATAAAGATCGAAGAATGATCGAAGCTCGGAGGACGATCGAGGGAGGACAGATTGAGACAGAGAGAACAAAGATTAGATAAAGAAGATCAAATAAGAAGATTGAAGTATAGAAGATGAAGGTTAGATGAAGATAAAGATTAGATATAGAGTTGATTCATTTCTTGCTTAGTTCCATAACAATTCCCACTACATACTTATATACCAACTACATGGGCTTATAAGCCTTAATAATACTAAAATATTAGAGGCCCACAAGGCCATGTCATGACATTGCCCCTCCGTCAAAGACATCCTTGTCCCCAAGGATGTAAGACAAATCTCGAATAAGACTTGCTTCCCACGATCGAAAGGCCGGTATTTCTTTGCTAATCCTCGACTTGCTACATGAACGACAACACGCTTTCCTCTATCGAAGGGTAGGTCCACCTTCATTTCTTTACCAACACACCGGGTTTGTCCCTTGCATTGCTTGAGATAAGCAATGACGTCACTAGATGCATGGTCGCAAACCAAATACTCATTGTTTGCCGTCAAGCCCACAAAGTTCTTCGAAGAGAGCTGGTTAGTCACCACCCAAATCTCAAACGTCTCCAAATCACCCTTTGTTGCGATAATCGAAACTCGATGAGAGCGATATCCAACAATCGTTAAGCCGTCGAAGGATCCACAAGGGCTATAGCGGCCTATATTTTCAACATCACTTGGTGAAGAAACAGCATCTAACGGATCCTCAAATATGGGTTTCTGCGTTTTAGCGCCAACGTAGAGAATATCTAGCTGCTTTCGGCCAAGCTCAATGGCGTCATATAGGCTTTTAGGTTGCAACTCTAACATCATACCCCGTAACTCGTCGCTAAGACCACTAATGAACCGAGAGATGAAATAATCCTCGAAAAGATCTAATTCATCGCCCATAGGAATATCCCATATCAATTCTTCAAACTTATTAACGTAATGAGAATATGGACCAACCTGCTTAAGATCTTCGAGTTCTTTAAATGTTTGAGCATCGCCAAGGTCTTCAAATCGATAGGATACCAGGTCTAAAAAATGAGACCAATTCATTTCCACCCGTCGTTCGGCTAGCATCTGATACCACACAGATGCTCTCCCTTCAAAGTGCATAGATGCGATGAAAATTTTCTCATGATCAGTAGCACTATGTCTCAACGTGAAATAATTTTCACACCTAATCATCCAAGCTCTAGGATTGGTTCCATTGAACCTAGGAAAATCAATCGTCATGGATGGAATCTCCGGCCGAGGTTCGACTGCTCTGATACCAATTGTCATGTATCTGGCTCGATGATCGTCGTTATGATGGTTTGGAAGTGTTGTCTTCTGTCGAACACGTGGCGTGCACACTTATATATGAGAAAAGAGATAAAGATCGAAGAATGATCGAAGCTCGGAGGACGATCGAGGGAGGACAGATTGAGACAGAGAGAACAAAGATTAGATAAAGAAGATCAAATAAGAAGATTGAAGTATAGAAGATGAAGGTTAGATGAAGATAAAGATTAGATATAGAGTTGATTCATTTCTTGCTTAGTTCCATAACAATTCCCACTACATACTTATATACCAACTACATGGGCTTATAAGCCTTAATAATACTAAAATATTAGAGGCCCACAAGGCCATGTCATGACATTGCCCCTCCGTCAAAGACATCCTTGTCCCCAAGGATGTAAGACAAATCTCGAATAAGACTTGCTTCCCACGATCGAAAGGCCGGTATTTCTTTGCTAATCCTCGACTTGCTACATGAACGACAACACGCTTTCCTCTATCGAAGGGTAGGTCCACCTTCATTTCTTTACCAACACACCGGGTTTGTCCCTTGCATTGCTTGAGATAAGCAATGACGTCACTAGATGCATGGTCGCAAACCAAATACTCATTGTTTGCCGTCAAGCCCACAAAGTTCTTCGAAGAGAGCTGGTTAGTCACCACCCAAATCTCAAACGTCTCCAAATCACCCTTTGTTGCGATAATCGAAACTCGATGAGAGCGATATCCAACAATCGTTAAGCCGTCGAAGGATCCACAAGGGCTATAGCGGCCTATATTTTCAACATCACTTGGTGAAGAAACAGCATCTAACGGATCCTCAAATATGGGTTTCTGCGTTTTAGCGCCAACGTAGAGAATATCTAGCTGCTTTCGGCCAAGCTCAATGGCGTCATATAGGCTTTTAGGTTGCAACTCTAACATCATACCCCGTAACTCGTCGCTAAGACCACTAATGAACCGAGAGATGAAATAATCCTCGAAAAGATCTAATTCATCGCCCATAGGAATATCCCATATCAATTCTTCAAACTTATTAACGTAATGAGAATATGGACCAACCTGCTTAAGATCTTCGAGTTCTTTAAATGTTTGAGCATCGCCAAGGTCTTCAAATCGATAGGATACCAGGTCTAAAAAATGAGACCAATTCATTTCCACCCGTCGTTCGGCTAGCATCTGATACCACACAGATGCTCTCCCTTCAAAGTGCATAGATGCGATGAAAATTTTCTCATGATCAGTAGCACTATGTCTCAACGTGAAATAATTTTCACACCTAATCATCCAAGCTCTAGGATTGGTTCCATTGAACCTAGGAAAATCAATCGTCATGGATGGAATCTCCGGCCGAGGTTCGACTGCTCTGATACCAATTGTCATGTATCTGGCTCGATGATCGTCGTTATGATGGTTTGGAAGTGTTGTCTTCTGTCGAACACGTGGCGTGCACACTTATATATGAGAAAAGAGATAAAGATCGAAGAATGATCGAAGCTCGGAGGACGATCGAGGGAGGACAGATTGAGACAGAGAGAACAAAGATTAGATAAAGAAGATCAAATAAGAAGATTGAAGTATAGAAGATGAAGGTTAGATGAAGATAAAGATTAGATATAGAGTTGATTCATTTCTTGCTTAGTTCCATAACAATTCCCACTACATACTTATATACCAACTACATGGGCTTATAAGCCTTAATAATACTAAAATATTAGAGGCCCACAAGGCCATGTCATGACATTGCCCCTCCGTCAAAGACATCCTTGTCCCCAAGGATGTAAGACAAATCTCGAATAAGACTTGCTTCCCACGATCGAAAGGCCGGTATTTCTTTGCTAATCCTCGACTTGCTACATGAACGACAACACGCTTTCCTCTATCGAAGGGTAGGTCCACCTTCATTTCTTTACCAACACACCGGGTTTGTCCCTTGCATTGCTTGAGATAAGCAATGACGTCACTAGATGCATGGTCGCAAACCAAATACTCATTGTTTGCCGTCAAGCCCACAAAGTTCTTCGAAGAGAGCTGGTTAGTCACCACCCAAATCTCAAACGTCTCCAAATCACCCTTTGTTGCGATAATCGAAACTCGATGAGAGCGATATCCAACAATCGTTAAGCCGTCGAAGGATCCACAAGGGCTATAGCGGCCTATATTTTCAACATCACTTGGTGAAGAAACAGCATCTAACGGATCCTCAAATATGGGTTTCTGCGTTTTAGCGCCAACGTAGAGAATATCTAGCTGCTTTCGGCCAAGCTCAATGGCGTCATATAGGCTTTTAGGTTGCAACTCTAACATCATACCCCGTAACTCGTCGCTAAGACCACTAATGAACCGAGAGATGAAATAATCCTCGAAAAGATCTAATTCATCGCCCATAGGAATATCCCATATCAATTCTTCAAACTTATTAACGTAATGAGAATATGGACCAACCTGCTTAAGATCTTCGAGTTCTTTAAATGTTTGAGCATCGCCAAGGTCTTCAAATCGATAGGATACCAGGTCTAAAAAATGAGACCAATTCATTTCCACCCGTCGTTCGGCTAGCATCTGATACCACACAGATGCTCTCCCTTCAAAGTGCATAGATGCGATGAAAATTTTCTCATGATCAGTAGCACTATGTCTCAACGTGAAATAATTTTCACACCTAATCATCCAAGCTCTAGGATTGGTTCCATTGAACCTAGGAAAATCAATCGTCATGGATGGAATCTCCGGCCGAGGTTCGACTGCTCTGATACCAATTGTCATGTATCTGGCTCGATGATCGTCGTTATGATGGTTTGGAAGTGTTGTCTTCTGTCGAACACGTGGCGTGCACACTTATATATGAGAAAAGAGATAAAGATCGAAGAATGATCGAAGCTCGGAGGACGATCGAGGGAGGACAGATTGAGACAGAGAGAACAAAGATTAGATAAAGAAGATCAAATAAGAAGATTGAAGTATAGAAGATGAAGGTTAGATGAAGATAAAGATTAGATATAGAGTTGATTCATTTCTTGCTTAGTTCCATAACAATTCCCACTACATACTTATATACCAACTACATGGGCTTATAAGCCTTAATAATACTAAAATATTAGAGGCCCACAAGGCCATGTCATGACAAATACACGAGATGAAAAAAGAAAATCAAGTACAAAGCCCTAATTTGGAGCAATGAGCCGCAAACGCAAGGAAAAAAGGAACAAGTACCTTGTGAAAATTCTAATCGAAGTCAATGTGGATTTTGAAACATCAACACATACAGCAAGCAAGAAATATTGAAGCAACAAACGGAGAGCAGACAGAATGGAATATTTCGTGAATTTACCTCTCTTTCGCTCTCTGGATGATTATCTCGTTATGCAAGAAACTGCGAAACTTCGAAAAGAAGGAAGGTGGGTGGCTATAAATAGGCCAAAAAATACAATCGTTTAAGGTCGTTGATTAAGAACAATCAAACGGTTTGGATTACTAATCCGTGTGTTTCATGATCCTACGGTTGTAGACGGGTTATTTTGTGCTTTTCCGAGAACTCACGGCTGTGATGCCAAGTACAGCACTGACGCGGATAACGAGACATTTTGTTGGAAAGACAAATCGATTCTTTTACTAGTTAGACTTGGAAATTGCCTGACGCTTCTGCTTTGCTTGCACTCGCATTCGCAGTCAATTATTAACAATTCTCTCATAAATGAAGGAAAAAATTTGAAGTCACATCACATACAGTGTGGAGAAAAGATAGGAGGAGAAAACCCAACCCTCAATGACCATAAACAAAACCAATATTTTGAATGTAAATTACAATGTATGAATAATAAGAACTTCGCATCCAGCAACACCAAACGCAACATTAATCTAGACAAGGTCATAAATTCTCATTCACCAAAAAAATATTACAAACATGACTTATTACACTAGACTACACTATCCCACTTATATTGAGCAGATGCATGTGTCTTAGTAGTCATACATGTAATCCTCAATGCATAACATAAGCTTCTCCATCGATCGAAGACTTCATCCAGATGGATCTCCATTTATGATATAAATTACAAAAATTTAAACGTATCTGCAACCTTTAGGTGATTGGCAAGACGAATTATTGCGGGCTGTACAGCTGTTGAATTCGCAGCTAGAGTGCTCGGTAGTTCCGGGATACAAATAGGCAGAGACTGCTCGTCGTTCTCCCGTCGAGAAAACAGAGTAAGGACACCTCGGCAGAAAATAAATCTGGACACAACACAATGATAAACAAGAATAATCTTTTGAACGATATCTTGTAAGTGTTTTATATAAGCGAGCCCAGCATATGTAGTCGCTTGCAATAACGCTTGAATGACCGAGAAAGACTAAGAAAGTTACCTAAGAATAAGCCTCCGTAGAAACGGATCACTCAGAAGCTGAGCCCAGACAATATCTAGACCTCTTGATGTGCAGAGGATCTCTTCCCATCTAGATAATGCAGAAGATAGGATACTTTCAGTGCTTTTGTTCATGTCCTGATGAAAAAACATTCAACATGATTACATCACTTCATGGACAAATTTGTTTTGTGGAGTCATGATTTTTCTCACTAACCAGATCATCCTTGTCCAGTCGATAATCAACTAACTGGCAGAAAGCCTGCAAAGGAGATGTGAGGAAGAAAGTGAACTGGCTTCCTTGTTGTCCCAAATCCACAGCAGTGGGGTTTCTGAATGATGACTTTAAAGGAGAGAGAAATAATGCAGCAGTTTCACCCCTTTCGGCCTCGTGAAGAACCTGAAAAAACGAAACATATTAGATCTTTCTCATACAGAAGATAGAAAAATCAGATGTAAACGTGAGAACAAGCCGCCCTCCAAAGTGAGATTTATCTGGTATTGAATTGGCTGGACATGCTATGTTCAGTGGAACTTCTGGCCTGAACTGCAGCTTGATAAATTACTCAACAAAGTATTAACAAACCTGCCTTGAATGCATGGCTGGTATCGCTATCAATGATCAGGAAAAGCGGTCGTCTTGTGAAGGGGATTATATCACCCGGGAAAAGGCTATTCGGACCTGCAACATATGATACTATGTCGCAAGCAAGGAAACAGCACAAGCAAGGAAAATGCACAAGACCACAATGTAATATATGCTTGATCATTGGGGAAAAAGAAAAGACACCGCCCAAACTTCATCTTTCAAATTCTTACCTCCACCTTTGCTTGGACCCAACAACAGATAATTATCAAAGTAATGATTAGTCTTCCCCTTCGCCGTCGTCTGCTTCTCATGGATGCCATTGGTCTGTTCATGACGATTGTGGGCAGTTGCATTGTACATGGCGGCTTTTCTTGATATTGTAGAGTTCTCAAGTTCTGAAGTGCTACATTGACCCGAACTGCCTGCATCACAAGCTTCATCTCATCATCATAAGCATATCAGATAAGTTCCCATAGGTATAAGTAAAAGCAACCTGATGCTGATAAGTATATTAGCACAACATTGTCCGGCGGAAGTTGCTCACAAACTGTAGCAATCACCTGTCAGTATAAAACACATCATATCGCTATAGTTTACAAACAAAATTCAATATCTGCCATCTCGCAAATGGATTCAGATGCATAACATGAAGAAAAAAATCCTCGAAAATCTCATCTTACAGCAATTAACTGTGTCACAGATGGATGGTAGAGGACCGCCTTTTTAGGATTGGGAGGCAGATTCGGATCTGCCATATCTGCAATCATGTTTACGTCGATGAATCCTGAAGTAAGAGACTGACCGGCTGGCCCACCATTCTCTCGAGGAACACGGGCTTTCTGGTATGAAGATCCGCTGGGTTCCCATTCCAAACATTGCATCATTCTGAAAGTGTCTAAAGTGAGCTCTGCGAATTTCATCTGAAAAGCTAGTGTTAATTTGGCTTCCTAAACTATATGATCTTTGGCATGGAAAACAAAATTCTATTGAACACCTAAAATACGAACCTCGTTTTTGTGGTAGCTTGTCAGCACTGCGTCTTCAAACTTCAAAAGCCTCCGGGCATGATACCTTGCAACGTATGGGAGCGAGGAAGGGAAGGAATCAAGACTCGGCGCATAGCGCAATGGCCTAGCATTAAGAACAACCAGTTGTGCTTCTATGAATCCCGAAATTTCTTGCACTACCAACTTCCATTCTCTGAAGTTTATGTCCTGGAGCGAAATATGCATATACAGTCGGTCAAACAAACTTCCTAGGATGATATCGAGATTGGTGCAAATCTTGACCAACCAGAAGCAACATAGGTATGATGTCAATGCCAATTCCATATGGGAAATGGGAAAGATCAATCGAACAAGACCGATCAGATAAACACAAAAGCACAAATAAATGATGAAACTTTCCAATATGCTAACACGAAAAAGAAAAAGCATCCTTACAGTTGCCATGCCTTTCACACAGCAATCATTACAGCACGCGGCGATTACTTGGAGTAACATAATGTCTCAAACTGATCACATCAGCAAACATCAGTCACGTACCTTAAAACTAACCCTACTCTCATGGACAACTTCCTTAAACCTCTCCGCGACCACCTTCACTGTCTCGATCCTCCTTAAAATCAACGCAACCATCAGAAACCTAGCGTAGAACCTCAATTCTTTGAACCTCACCCCACGATCCTTCCACGACCCATCAAAGTATCTCCTGCTATAAATCGCCTCGTAGAAGATATACGCCTCAAGCAAAAACCTCAGCTCACTGGTCCTCAGGTAATGATTAAAGTACAGCTGACCAATCCTCGACGCTATCTCGCCGATCTCCCAACGCTGAAGGCCCGAACCGACCAGCTCCGCCCGATTCAGCTGCTGGAATTTCCACAAATTCATATAGGCCTTGAAGACTTTGTGGTAGATATGCGAGCTCTGCGTGCCCGTCGCGGCGTACGGATGCAGGGGCGCGTCGCGCACACGCGAGAACTTGCGCTCCGCAGCCTCGCAGTTGGCGCGGAAGATTTTGGGAATATCGCCGTCTTTCGACATCGGAGGAGACTAATTGGAACGAGCCGTGCTCATCAGTCCTCGGCGTGTGAATTTGAGGTGCAAGCTGTGAAATCGTAGCTTTGCGTCGGATTACTTTGGTGGCTGTGGTTTCCCGAACGTGTCACGGTGGCGTCTCGACGGCGTTGACTGGTGGCGCGCGTGGCAGATAGCAGTTAGTGCTTGACTGTGACTGAGAGAGAAGGTGCGGTTTGAGGCGAAATAAGGTGATTCCGAGAAATAATAACTGAAAATGGTAAATAATTGATTGATTGTTGGTTTGGATTTTATTATTATAATTCAGAGATCGATCTTACTTAATGATTTAATTAATAATAAATGAATTTGTAATTAATGAAATGGGATTTGGTGAGCTATGGAGCTACTAGCTGATTCTGTCTTACTTCCTGGAAATTATTTCAATCGTCGGGGACCACAACTGGAGACAATTTCTATTGAGACACTTAACGTTTGACTCTGCATATTACAGATTGATCGATCGAAAGATAGATAAATTTGTGATGCCAGCAAACGATGCTTTCTCTTTTGACTCGGTAAACATATCGAGATTGTAGTCATTCAGGTAGCATTTCAACGGTTGGTAATTCTCAACCTTATTATGATTCTCCATTATTTGTTTTGTAAAGAAAGTGAGGACCTAACTATACTATATACTTCCTCCGTCCCGGCTATTTCTCCCCAAAGATTAGTGCACGGAGATTAAGAAATCACATTATTTTAATATTATAGTACACCTTTTGAGGTATGGAGAGAGAAAGTTATTAGTAGACACGCAAATCCAGAAGACTTTTTTAATATTAATGGTGTAATTAGTTTAATTAGTGGCATAATTTTTACCAAAAATGGAAATGGGAAGAATTATGTGGGACGTCCGAAATAGAAAGATGGAAGAAATAAGTGGGACGGAGGCAGTAGTTTCTACCACTTCTGGTGCCTAGGCGTGTGCTTATATATTGATTGATCGAAAAACCAAAAAGGCACAAGACTCCATTCATTCTTCACGTGCACACACAAGCATATGCTTTTGTCCGTATCTACAACATCATTTGGTGCATGGAATTTTCCCTTACAAAAGACAACAATAATAATACATGTGCGACGAATTGGATATATTTTTAACCTATTTGTTTGAACAATCGTTGCATTTTATATGGGATATCATATCCATGGAAACAAAGGCGTGCTATTTTGTTGGATAAAACCTCTCTTAGTTACCAACACGTGATATTCTTTCGGGCCATTTGGGCCGATTCTTAGGTACACGAACGAAGTCCATAGATTTTTAGAACGTCAAACGACGATGTTGTGGCTTGTGGGTCTTTGGTCATTAATACAATTACGTCTAGTTTGAAACTTTGAATGTTTTTTCCCGTCATATTCCAGTTTTAGTATGATTTAGTTTGTTTGTCTTTTTTGTTTTATAATCAACTGGTCAAAAGGTCAGGTAAAAGCTGTTGACCAATGAACTAGAAACCAACATACTTCGTCACTCGCATCAACGATTTGAGTTTCTTCGACGATTACTACACCGAAAAACAATGGGGAAACTCCTCCAGTCCGTATCAATCAAACATGATTAGTTGCACACGCTATACAGAAACTCTCTTTCAATCGACCTGCTAATTATATACATACATACATACCTACAATCAATTAATCAGATCTTGATTCTACGAAAAGTAGCTCTTAACTTGTTCCAAAACCCTTTCTTCTTCTTCTTCTTACTCTCTGTCTTCTTCTTCTTCTTCGTAAGACTATAATCCCTTGTTCTTACCACGCCACTGTTGTCACGATTTCTTGCAGCAAAAGCGACGGATCTGCTCTTTCTCAACTCTAACACATCATTCCCTATCCCTTTAAAGGGTAAATACATGGAGTCTCGCACGTCAGAAGCAACCCTTCGATGATGGCCTCGATGATTTGGAGAAGCATCAGAATAATAACCGTCGCCGTCGTAGTGGTGTTCATGCGCTACAGGTGAAAAAGAAGAAGACGAAGAAGACGATGCACTTTGATGACCTGCGATGATTCGTAAGAGCCTTTCTCTCAGACACGATGGGCAAACGCCGGGCTGTGGGATTTCTTTGGGGTGCTTACTGCAGATGAGTTGATGATGTCCCATTGTTCTTCTTTCTGTTTTTCTGTGGTTGTTTTAACTGTTCTTTTTTTTTTTCCCTTTTTTGTGTTGTGAATTGTGATAATGGAGAATGTCGGATGTGTTCGTGCGCGTGGAACGCTACGCTATATAGAGAGATGATTTATGGAGGGAGACGTGGGGGGTCTATTTCTGTTTAATTCATAGTAAAATTTAGACTTTTATGACACAATTCGGACCAAGTAAACGTGTGGAACGACCGACTTTACATAATATACTTTTGACTTTCATTTCATGGTTTGCAAGAAAGTACCGAGTTAACCAAAGTTGAAGCGTCTCCAAAAAATCCTCCTATGAGGTTAGGGTTGCAAACGAATCGAATCGAGCCGAATACCGCAATATTCTATTCGTATTCGGATAACAATCGAATACGAATACTCGAATATTTAGTCGAATCATAAAATTGATTCTTATTCGAATTCGAATATTTTCTCGAATATTCGAATCGAATATCGAATATTTGTTTTCAAAGTTATCTTTCATTTTTAATTTAATAAAACATAAACAATATTATATTTAATATATATATGAAGTATAATAAATTATATATTTAAACATATATTGAATTATAGCATATTATTTTTAAATGTTTTAGTGAGTTATCATATATTATATGTGAATATATATTTTATGTTATATTATTCGAATCGAATAATTCGATTAATATTCTAATCGAATCAAAAAAATTATTCTTATTCGGATTCGTATTCTAAATATTCGAATTCGAATCTTAAAATTTCGAGTCGAATCGCGAATCGAACAAAAAAAGTTCGATTCATTTGCAACCCTAACGGTACGATTGCCCCTGAACCAACACAATAGAATGTTGAACACATGGGCCGTTAGATATGTGTGTGATGAAATTGTGGAAATGGGATTTATTTCCCTTTGAACAAATACAAAAGAATGTTGGGCTCATTTGGTCCTACGTTTTATTAACAACAGGCTTTTAACTGGGATGCTACGACCAGCCCAATTAAGGATGAGGAAAGATCAGCTCGTCTGATATGTTGAGAGAAAGATATACTAATATTAGAATGAACTATTAATTGGAAGATATTATCATCAATAATAATAATAGAATTTGCATCATTGTTTATTATTATTACCACTGGTATAGAGATAGATGAATCAGCACCGTGAAATTGCTAGTATGAAAAAGCTAGAGTAGTGGCTTTGACGTAGACGAGAGATGCTATGAAACGGCGAAAACGACATCGTAAGCTTTCTTTTCTTCATTACCATGTACACATAACTCATTCAACAAGCACAAGCAACCTCCTAATATCGCAGGATATATTATTGAATATCTAAGTTTATTTCTAAAATAAAAGGATGTGGTGAAGAAAGTGAACATTTATCCTGAGTATATACTATAGAGCAGGATTAACCTACCGTACCGAATAAACGATATCAAAGATGTCAAAGTAATAGTGTGCTTAATGGAACGGCTCAATGTTGGGTTAAAACCGACATTGTTTGAAAAAAAATGGGAATTTGGTAATTAAGTAAGTTTCAGATATTTAATTAAGCTTTTAGATTAAATAATAGGAGACTTTTCATTTCAGGCACGTCAGAAGTTTCATTTAGGATTAAAGTACTGTAGGAAAAAATTTAGTGTTAATGACCCCATTTCTTCAGACCACTTCATTGCTTTGAAATAACAATATGTTGAAATTTTGTAACACAAAAGGATCATCCGATACTAGTTAATGATCATGTGATACCAGTACATTTCTGCAGTACCACTTCATTGTTCTGAAATAACAATATGTTAAAAGTTTGTAACACAAAACGATTATCCTATACATGTTCATATAACTTTTATACCACTTTTTAAGTTAGGTCTTTATCTTTAAATTTTACAAAATTGGATCATTTAAACTAAAATTTTTTCTAACACTGCATGAATCTTAAATTAAACTTCTCAAGGAACCTGAATTCACATATACCCTAAATAATATATTGGTGATGGCGACCAGGTTCATGACATTATAAGATGGGTCCCACTACATGTTTTTCCTAAAGTGTGATTAGCTAACTGGGGCCATCGGACTTGCAGACGTCAATGTTCAACCTAAAGACGTTAAAATGGCCATCATTCGAACATCTTCCAAACTAATCATTCTATGATCTGTACAACAAATATTATCTACTACTACAATTTTATTATATATTAAGTTTCTTATTACGTAAAGAAACGGTAGAAGAGTTTTTCTCCTTGTTTAATTAAAAGGCAAAGAGGTCCTCGTAGAAACACAAATTGCAGTTTCCTCCGACAAATTTATGCAATAGCTTCCTCTACACGCACGCTTCTCTCACCCCACGTGAACCCTGCAAACTTGTCTTCTTCCTCGGTTATTATTACAAAGTTCCTACTAACTCCATAGTCGTAAAGCTTGCACACAAAAGATTTGTTTTTTATTACTGCAGTAAATTAACATGGTACTTCGATTGATTCAGTCCCACTCGTCAGGGTTATACCAATTAAGGGTCAGCGCTTGTTCCTCGTCAAAGAAAGTAGTAGAGAAATCATGCTCTTCGATCTTCGCAAACTGTGGCTGATAAGCCCTCTTCGAATCCTCAAGGCTGTCCTTGTTACTGATTTCCATGGAAGAAGAAGACGAAGAAGAATCGTTACGAATCTCCAAAGTCTTGCAAAAACGATCAAGGTCTGGACTATAATCATCATCATGATTGAGCAACGCACTTGAATCACTGTCAGAGGACCCATGATCTTTATTCGAATCATATAAAACCAAGTGATCATTCGCGTCTGAATGATCTTTAGTTGTCGTCGTCGCAGCAAGAAAACTGACGATGTGGATTGCTTCAACAACTTCTTCTTCAACTTCATGTTTCACTTCTTCGATATCAGCGAATGGCTCTTTTTGCTTAGCAGACGATGCAAGCTTCGATTTTAGTTCTTGGATCTGTGTAAATAAATTCAAAGCAAATGCGCATAACAGTTATTGAATCAAAGGTACAAAGTCCCTGAGAATCAGCACCACCCCACCTACCTCTTTGAGCAGTGATTCGTTGTCCCTTTGAAGAGCTTCAAAGTCATTTTCAAGAGCATCGTAGTTAGACTTGAGAACGCCGTAATCCCTCTCAAGATTCTTGGTTTTCCACCTCGCGCGCCTGTTTTGAAACCACACAGCAACTTGTCTGGGTTGTAAGCCAAGTTCGCGAGCTAGTTTCACCTTCCTCTCAGGGTCAAGCTTGTTCTCAACGTCGAAGTTCTTCTCAAGTGCCTTCACTTGTTCATTGCTCAGCCTTCTCTTCTTCTCAGACACAAATTCATGTCCTGACGATTCTTCAACACAGTCACCATTATCCATCATCGCTTGATGATACATGCCGTTCGTTTCTTGGTTGTTGTTATCTGATAAAGCAAAAGCCACTTAAAATACATCAGATCGATAGCTGAAATGAAACCACGAGTCTACTAACTTCTTACCATAAAGGAGAAGAAACATAAACATGTTGGGTGTTGATCTGCTAATTATTATGAATCAACGTAGGTAGGGACTTGAAGCTAACTAATACTACTACTGAACAAGGAAAATGAATGTTGAAGAACCTGGAGAACTTGGACAGATGGTCATTAAAGCACCCAATGAATCAGAACTGTTCATTCTCTTCATTCTACTGGACTAAAATGACGTAGTAAACATTAGATCTCCAACTTATCTGCTTAGAAATCTCTCGTGGTTTTGTTGCTGATAAAGCTTTTTTCACTTGCTACAATAAACAGCAGCAAACCGATTCCCATGATTGCATACAATCCCAAGAAACATTGTTTCGTACGCACGTGATATTATGATGATGATGCTGCAGCTTTTTTACCATCTTGGTTTTTAATCACCTCAACATTCTCGCCCAAAAGATAAAGGAAATAAAAGTTGAATCTTTGCGGCACAAAATTTCAAACCAGCAACTGGTTAAACCCATCACGGTGAGAAATCATAAGCTCAAAATCAAATCTTTTTCTTCTAAGCGCGATGATTGCTCGATTAATTCAAATAACCATTTGGTAGTACAGTTGAAAGAGTGCTGAATGTGCAAAGAAACTGTTCATCTACAGAAGAAACGTGAGGAGAGTTGGGGAAGGTTTGTATATTAATGTCATTACCAGATTGATCCTTTCCAATTCAGCGTCTTTAAATAAAATACCAAAAACCCAAATGGGGTTAGGATCTGACCCAGGTTAAGTTAGGTTACGTCATATGCTGCTTCGGCTCGGGTACAATTGAAATGACACTCAAATTCACAGCAAATGCATGGCACATTGTGCCCCAAATTACACTTCACCAGCGAACTATCTTGTAATAACATACAAAAATAAGGTTCTTTTCGCAAAATACGTTCGGTCAATCGACACAAAGTGGAAAGCTTTTACATCTATTTGGTCCCAAAGAATTTAATGGTCGCACTATCGATTGTAAAGTTTCATCAATTTTTCCAAGACCATGATGAGTGTCAAAAAAGCCAGCAAGAACAAGAACCCTAAGCTAAGAATGTGGTCCATCTACTTCCAACGAAGAAAAAATACATAGGAATCTTCAACATAAATGAACAGAAATAATAAGAAATTGGACCACTTTGATGTCAGCCTATAAACTTATTACCGCATAGCATGGTCATATTAAACACGAGATATGACGGGGCCAAGAATTCATAAGCAAATCCAACTATAACCTCTTTCTGAGTTCATGCTCATATAAGTAATTAATTATAGATCGACCTCCAAAGACATTTCCATTTCCAAAGATGCGTCGTCTCACATTAATAATCCACAATTAAAGTTACCATTTTTAACATGTGATTTCGTCGACCCCATCTCGGGTTTCAGTCACACGAATCTAAAGAAACTACATATTCCACTAAGACGGACAAACAGATTAAGGTGGGAATAAAAAGCTGTAAAGGTGGAATTTTTGTGGACTTCTGACTGAGGCATGTGCACTTGTACTAAAGTCTTTACAAAGTTTTCCTTCCTTCTTGTCTTTTTCCCAAAACTAGGTCATCGCTTGGTTTACATGGAAGTATTGCACAAATGGAAAGTAATTCCTTCAGGCCAATAATATTCTCTGTAATTTCCCATAATCCTGCATTTATCCTTTCAAGAAACTACAATCGTATGCTCTGCAAACTATTATTACATCCAACTTTGAGAAAAATCCCACCTTTACTTCATTCATTCACATAATGGTCTTCTAATAAAGGCCCAATACTTTCCACCAAGCAGCAGCAACTAACACCCATATCGTCACGTTTATCAAAGCCATTACAATGCCAAGAACAAAGACATCACGAAGCTCGACATAGCCAGCTGCAATCAATAACAAGAACAATTCCTCGCATTCAAGAAAATCAATAAAAACACAATATTACAAAAAATAATAATAATAATACTAAGCCTAACCTCCATAGTAAACAGCAGCTTGGCCGCTGCTATAGTGCGTTATCGCTCCGAAGAGATTGGTATTATACGCCAAAGCCAGGGCGGACAGTAAACCTGGGACCTTGGAAGCCAAGTGCATGCCGAGGAAGGCAGAATACAGAGCGCCGACGTGCGCCGTTTGGCTGGCGAATAAGTAGTGGACGAAGAAATACGAAACCTGAAGAATCCCGAACGCCCCAAATGGGCTCAAAGACAGGGATTTGAGGAACTCGCCGACCCTATCGGACATCCACGGAATGACGCCGAGGGCGGTGAGCTGCGTCGCCATGCCTATCAGGACGCCGAACCACGTAAGAGTGTCCCACGCCTGCTTTTCGCTTAGGCAGTCGTCCCAGTCTATTACACCGCAGGCCAAGAGTATCGATAGGCCTATCATCGCAGCAACTACGCTGGGCATGTGCAGAGATTCACTGCAAAGCAGGAGAAGAAAAGAAAGAGTCAAGCTTCGGTTTGGGAGGAATTTTATCGATTTTGTCTTACATACCCTGAGATCCACAAGGCGATGGTTAGGAGCAGAGTAGCGATCATGACCCATTCGTCTGTTTTGATCCGACCCATTTGAGCTAATCGTTGCTTGGCCATGTCTGGAGCATCAGGCGTGTGCTTTACTTGGGGAGGATATATCTTGTATAAGATGATAGGCGTCGTTAGAAGAGCGAGTAAAGAGGGTACGCACGCCGCCTTTAGCCAAACCACCCATCGATTTTGAATGTCAACTCCGCCGCTTTCTGCTAGTTTGAGGCATAACAGGTTTTGGGCTGCAGCTGTTAGGAATAGGGCACTTGTGTTGTTGCAGCACTGATTTAGATATGCAAGAAAAAGATCACTATTGTTATTACAAGAAGAAGAAGAAGAAGATTTAACGAGGCGTGATCCATTTTAACTCTACAACTACACACATTAATGTCCACGCTGTTATTATTCGTGTAAAAACAGAGATTATTGTGGGAGGCGCACACGTCATAGTAGATCTATTTCCAAGGCAACTGAATTCATGGGACCCCAAAAGATTTAAATTTTTGCAACAAACGAACAAATAATACTTTGCCTGAATCTGAGATTGGATCAAGAAAGATCCGAGCCTCCTCGATGAAGGATCCTTGGGCCTGCTCTCCACGCCAAGAGCCAACGCCTTAATCAACGGTAAGAAAATCCCACCAGCCCTCGCCGTCGAACTCGGCATTCCCGGCGAAACAACGAGCTCGCCGAGCACCAATCCGTAGCTCAAGCCCAGCGTATTTTTCCCCAGTAATCTGTCGGCGTTATTGATGAACAACAACCAATTTCGATTCGATTCAATGAGGGAAAAAAAGGGGGGAAACTGACTGTAATAACGTACCTGACAAACACCATTGCGATTCGATCCCCGAGCCCAGTCTTGACAAACCCTTTGGAGAAAAAATAGGCGAAGACGATGAGCCATATTACCTCGTTGGTAAAGGCGGAGAACGCAGCGGAGAAAGCGAGCGTCTTCGTGACGAGGCAAACGGTGAGGCAGAGAAGGGCCCAAGCAGAGACGGGTAATGGGCTGAGGATGAGTCCGAGGATGGTGGTTATGAATATGGCGAGTAGGGTCCACGCGCCGTGGGTGAGCTTGTGCGGCTTTGGGATGGCGAAGCGGATTATTAGGCCCACCGCGATGCAGATGAAGAGAGGGATGGGTTTGGCGCCATTCCACCAGCGTCGGCGGGGGGTGGTCGGTGGGAGAGGAGGTGACGGCGGCGGCGGCGGGATCGGCATGGTTGTTGTCGCTTTTGTTTAGGAGGGAAAGTGATTAATTTGTTTGCATTATGAAGGGCCGTCAGGATAAAATGTAACGGCCTTATGTAATATATGTAATGGCATCATGGGAGTAGTCAAATCGGCTAATTAATAATTTTACCTTTTTTGGCTATTTACATCCCATGTCGAAGAAGGTGTAAACTGTCGGATACGCTTTCGCAAATTTTCAACACTCAAGTAATTTATTTCTTTTAAGTAATTATTTAAATCTCATAAATAAAGGATAAACGTATTTCATAAAAAAGTCAACTTTTACATAATTTCTTCAATTTACTTTCATCCTTTTTTTTTCGAAACTATATCTTGTATTAATAACAATTTATTTTCATCTTTCAAAAGTGTGGAATGGATGATACCATCATTTAAAGTCTATTTTTTTTCTTTTTAAGTAATATAATCATGACCAATCTGAAAATAAGCCATTTGTATTTCTATGGTCAACTCATATTAAATATAGCCTCATTTGAATCTCAATTTGATATTCAAAACTTTCATCACTTTACTTACAAGGTTTGTCCATCCATAAAAATGTTTAGATAATATCCTAATTTAAAGTTTTAATACATTTTTTCCTTAAGTAATGTAGTCATGACCAATTTTGACATTTTCAATTATGAAAATTTACTTCTGCAAGCAAGCCGTTTTTACGGTCAAATCTCAAATTAAATATTACAAGAACAGGTTTGGATTTGTATTATTTGATTTCACCAATTAATTGAATAATATACCCAGTAAATATCTTTCCACTAGGACGTTGTGATTGTGCTCAAGTGGGGATGGGATAATGGGCAAATGTATTTGCTGACTTTTTAAAAGTGGAGACTTATATTTTGTATGGTGGGGATTTTACATAAGAATACCCTTCGTATAAAAAACTAGCAAGTTAGTACCATGTCAGTATTTTTTTATATGCAGGTATTTATCAAAATAAATTTTGTGCACATTGGTACCTATCCTCCGCAAGGTACATCATATATGATACCATAAGAAACGTATTAGATTAGTTTAATTTGTCTCATCTGTTTTTGTTTTTTAAAAAAAAAAGTTAAAAAAATTCCATGCCGCCACTTTCGCCAGCCACGATTTCCGCCCCACCTCCGGCCTCCCACGGTCGTCCCGCTGCCCCTCTTCCGACCACCCAGCTGCTGTCGTCAGATGTCCCCTGCCACCGCCCCGACGTCCCCCTTGAGTCTCCCTTAGCTGGAGCTCGTCTCTCTTGACCCCTCGGGTTAGGAGCTTTTTCTCCCCCGTGGAGCCTCTTCTCCCATTGTGGAGCCTTTTCCGACGAAGATGAAGAAGGCATTGTAGTGACAATCGGTGGAAATGAAGAATATTGTAAATTTAGCTTAACGGCTTTTTTGTGGTATGGTCTTTAGTTCGCGGTTGTTTGTTAAGGTGTCTTTTATTTTCTGTCGGCTTTTTGTTGTCGTGTTTTGCCCGTTGTGGGTCTTTGTTCTCCCGGCGACGATGTTCCGGTGAGACCCTTTGGGTTATTTAGCCCGTGTAACTTTCATTTTGTTATTGAAGCTATCGTTTCTGAAAAAAAAAAAGTAACGTATTGTGATACATAATACAGCTAGAAATGGTGCCATCATATAATCAGCCGCAAGGTACCGTATGGACGTATATAAGTACCATATACGGGTACCATATAAATGCGTGACGTGGTACGCAATAAACATATAAAAAGGTACGTCAATACCGAGAAAAGGGTATACAGTTAAACGGGTACTTATAAAAAAAATTTCTGACATGGGTACTGACATGCAAATTTTTTATACAATTGGATATTTTTATATGGATTGGCCTATAAATATTCAATTAAGTCGTAATGATGGATGGAATTAAAGCAAAATAGGCTATTTATTACGCAAATAAACATTAACTTACTCTCTGGATTTGGTAGGAGTAAACCCGACAGTCGCACAGACACCACACGCTTATAATGTCCTTTAATAAGTTTAATTAATGATTATTTATTTCTTTCTAATAGAACACGAAAGGGCAAAAGACGTCACCCTTTCACTTGAGGAGGTGGACTACTCTAACTCTAACCTAAGTAAACTCACTGTCTTGTCAGTAAGCCTTTTCTGTTTTCCTTTTCTTTTTTTTTTTTTGAATTTCACTTTCCAGAACTACACACATGCAGCAGAACAGAGCCACCTTCTGCCTCGGACGGCGCCGGCGACTGCCGTACGACTCCTATGACGACGATCGACTCCAACAGCCCTACGGCCATCGTCGACCACCGTTGCCACTGCAGAGACCCAATTTCATCGTACAGATCATCGCCGACGGTCGGCGACCAGTTGGGCCGGCCGAGATCGAGTCAATTATATGGACACTAAAGCACCAGCCTCATAACTCAAACGTCACTGTCATGTCGTCCAATCATTTGTTGGCTGCGCTGTTCTACGAACGGTGGAATGACGCGCTTGGCGCCGTCGTAGATTGTGGGAGATGAAATTGGACGGCCAAGATCGCGCCTTTTTCCCGAGAATCGTGGCCAATAACGTCAATGCACCTTTGGACAAGAAGGAAATGGATAGACGCCTGAGGCCCTTGTTTGTCCACAAGATGGGACGGTTGATAGAGGGCGGATTGGTCAAGAAATGGTACGAAAATTTCAGCGTTGTGCCTGAAAAGATTCATGAAGTTAGGGCTTTGTTGGGTAAGCCTCAGAGGCTTGCTGTACATGATGAGCTGTTGGGGAAGGTGAAGGGACTCGAGGGAGAAAGCGAGTCGATCTTGGGAAGAATCGAAGAGTTTAAGAGTGGAATGAGATGTATGGTTGCTTGGTTGGAGAACGACAGCGAGGCTAGCGAAGAAGAACGACACCTGTTCAGAATCTTGGACGGCGAAGTTGCTTGGGAGAGGGTTGATAGGTTGATTACGAGGGAATGCAGGCGACTCGACGATGGCTTGCCAATATATGCGCATCGACGGAGGATTCTGAGTACCATTTCCAGCCAGCAGGTTATCGTGCGTTACGTTTTCTCGTTTTCGATGTTATTTAAGAGCTCGTTATATCCGCGGGAAACTGTTCTTTTATAATTTTCAGGCGGTTAATTTATGATGCTGATAACTAACTACGCAGGTCACGGTACTTATAGGCGAGACGGGGTCGGGGAAGAGCACGCAGCTCATACAGTTCCTCGCCGACTGTGGAGGCTTCGGCGGTTCCATCGTATGCACTCAACCGCGCAAAATCGCCGCAACGACCCTTGCGGAGAGGGTTAGAGAAGAAAGCCTCGGTTGCTATGAAGGCGCTCCGGTCGCCTTCTGCAGATCGCAGTCGTCCATTCGCGACTGTGATTCCAAAGTCGTATTCACTACCGACAACTCCCTATTGCAGCATTACGTCAACGATAAGCAGCTGTCAAAGTTTTCTTGCATTATAGTCGACGAGGCGCACGAGCGCAGTTTGAGCACCGATCTGCTTCTCGCCGTGGTAAAGGATTTGCTATGCAAGAGGCCGAAGCTCAGGCTCGTAATAATGTCTGCAACCGCCGACGCCGATCGCTTCGCCGACTACTTCTTCAGCTGCGGAACTTTGCGCGTCCAAGGCCGAACCTTCCCCGTCGAGTTCAAGTACTTGCCTTGCGAAGAGTCGGGAAATAGCGAGACTGCTAATTTAATAATGCCCTCTAACGTCTTGAGGACCGTGAATGAGATCCACAGGAGGGAGGGCGATGGAACGATCCTCGCGTTCTTGACTTCTCAATTGGAAGTCGAATGGGCTTGCGATAATTTTCGCGCTTCCTCCGCCGTCGCACTGCCTCTTCACGGGAAACTTTCCCATGCCGATCAACATAGAGTTTTCCAGGCGTTTGCGGGGAAACGGAAAGTAATCTTCTCGACCAACATCGCCGAAACGTCGCTGACCATCCCAGGCGTCAAGTACGTGGTCGACTCGGGGCTGGCGAAGGAGAGTCGGTTCGAGCCCGCGACTGGCACCAACACTTTAAAGGTTCGATGGATCAGCCGAAGCTCGGCCAACCAAAGAGCCGGTCGTGCTGGGAGAACCGAGCTGGGGAAGTGCTATAGGCTCTACTCCGAGGAAGATTTTGAGTCCATGGCGAGCCATACGGACCCGAGATACGGAAGGTTCATCTCGGAGTCGCAGTCTTGAAAATGCTCTCGTTGGGCGTGAAGCAGTTTCGCGAATTCGACTTCATGGACGTGCCTAGCGAGCAAGCCATGGATACGGCCGTCAGGAATCTAACACAGTTAGGAGCCATCACGGTGAAGAACGACGTCTATGTTCTTACAGCAGAAGGGAGGGAGATGGTGAAGCTAGGAATCGAGCCAAGGCTCGGAAAGATCATCCTACTCTGTATTCGCAACGAATTAGGCAGAGAAGGCCTTGTCTTGGCAGCCATGATGGCGAATTCGAGCAGCATTTTCTGCAGGGTTGGCTCGACGGAAGACAAGCACAGATCTGACCTCCGTAAGGTTCAGTTTTGCCACCGTAACGGCGATCTTTTCACGCTGCTCGCCGTCTATAAAATGTGGGACGAAGTGCCCGAAGAACGAAGGAATCGATGGTGTTGGGATAACAGCGTTAGCGCCAAATCCATGAGGAGATGCTACGACGCCGTGCTCGAGCTAGAAGCCTGCCTTCGAACCGAGCTCGGCGTACGCGCGCCAAACTACTGGCGTTGGAACCCTAGGGAGCATTCTCATTACGACGAGACCTTGAAAAGGGTAATGCTATCTGCGCTCGCCGAAAACGTTGCTGCTTATTCTGGCTATGATCGCCTCGGCTACGAATTAGCGTCGACGAAGAAGCTCGTTCAGCTGCACCCTTCGTGCTCCCTCTTGAACTTCGGCGAGCGGCCGGCGTGGGTGGTTTTCGGCGAAATTCTCTCGGCGTCGGGCGAGTTTCTAGTCTGCGTAACCGCGTGGAATTTCGAACACCTTTTGGCACTCTCGCCTCCTCCGCCGTTCGACCTTGCGGAGATGGAAAAAGGAAGGCTGCAAAGGAGGAGCTTGTCGGGTTATGGAAGCTTTCTGTTGAAGAGATTCTGTGGGAGGAATAACAGCAACCTAAACCATCGAGTCTCGAGCATCAGAGCACTGTGTGAGGACGATCGAATAGGCGTCGAAGTCGCTGTCGATAAGAACGAAGTTTCTCTATACGCTTCTTCTTACAACATGGGAAAAGCGTGCGGTTTGGTCGGCGATGCGCTGGAGTTTGAGAAAAGGCTGCTGCAGAACGAGTGCTTAGAGAAATGCCTGTACAGCGGCGGGGCTAACGTATTGCCATCGCTCGCACTTTTCGGAGCTGGCGCAGAGATAAAGCAGTTAGAACTAGAGAAGAAATTCCTGACCGTCGATGTTCTTCACTCCAAAAATACCGACGCCGCCCTCGACGAGAAGGAGCTCCTTCAGTTTCTTGAAAGGTCTTCCTCAGGCCAAATATGTTCGGTCAACAAGTTTTCGGGCAGCGGTCAGGCGGGCGGCGAAGACAAGGTGTGGGGAAGGGTGACGTTCCTCACGCCCGAAGCTGCCCAGCGAGCCGTAGAATCAAATCACCTCGAATTTAACGGCGGGAAACTGAAGGTCGTCCCTTCGAGAAATAGTTGCAGCAGCGATCTCAGAGCAGCGCCTTTTTATTCCCTCAGGGCCAAGATTTCGTGGCGGCGCAGGGGTAGCGAAGGGGTGGCGATTTTGGCCTGCGAAGAAGCGATCATGAGAGAGATCTCTCCTTTTATGCCCCGAAAGCAAGGAAACGTTCAAGTATTTGCACCTCAGCCCAAGGATAATTACATGAGGGCCGTAATCACCTTCGACGGGTCCGTTCATTTGGAAGCTGCTAACGCCCTCAAGCATATTCAGGGGAAAGTATTGCCTGGATTTCTCGATTCGCAGAAAGTTAAGTGCCAGCAACTGTTTAACGGCTCCGTTTCCTGCCCTGCTTTAGTCTATTACGTGATTAGGAATCAGCTCCATCATCTCCTCGCTAGGCTCAAACGACAACAGGGTGCGTATGTACTCTTATTTTCTCAATCTAATTGTCATAATCTTCTCAATTTCGCAAACTTTACTTTTTTTTTCCAGGCGTGGAGTGCAGCAGCCTTGAGAGGAATCAGAACGGCTCTTACCGCGTAAAACTATCGGCTCGTTCTTTGACAACCTTGGCAGAGATGAGAAGGCCGCTCGAGCAACTCATGAAGGGAAGAGTCGTCCAAAACCTCGACATTACGCCTCCAATGCTGCAGATCCTATTCTCGAGGGACGGGATTACGCTCATGAGGTCCGTCGAGCGAGAAACTAGGACCCACATAAACTTCGACAGGCGCAACACCGTCGTCAGAATCTTCGGCCCACCCGAAAAGATCGACGACGCCGAGCATCGGTTCGTAACAGCGCTCCTATCCATCCGCGACGCAAAGCAGCTCGAAATTCAGCTCCGAGGCGGCTTTTACCCGCCCGACATGATGAAGAGACTAGTCGCAAAATACGGGCCCGACCTCCGCGGGCTTAAGGAGAAAATGCCCGACGCGGAATTCTCGCTGAACGCCAGGCGCCACTGCTTATACGTCGCGGGCCCGAAAGAAGCCAAGGAAAGAGTCGAAATCATAATCGACGACATAGCAAGGACGAACGGCGAAGGGCAAACTTCGAGGAGAAGGGAGGATGGCATCGCCGACGATGGCTGTCCCATTTGCTTGTGTGAAGTAGAAGACGATTCTTACACGCTCGAAGGCTGTTGCCACAAGTTGTGCAGATCTTGTCTGATTGAACAGTGCAATTCTGCGATCAAGAGCCCTAGCGGCGGCTTTCCCTTGAAGTGTGCGAAGGAAGGGTGCGAAGTTCCCATCTTGCTCGCCGATCTGAGATCTCTGCTGACCGGCGAGAAATTGGAGGAGCTCTTCAGATCCTCCGTGTGCGCCTACGTGGCGGGCAGTGGCGGGAAATTCCGATTTTGCCCCACGCCGGACTGCCCTTCCGTGCACAGAGTGGCTGCCGACGGCGGGCAAGATAGTTCAGGGGCTCCGTTCAAGTGCGGCGCGTGCTTCGCGGAGACTTGCGCCAGGTGCCACGTGGAGTACCATCCGTACGTGAGTTGCGAGAGGTACAAGGAGTTGTTGAAGGACGACCCAGATTTGTTGTCCCTCGAAGAATGGCGTGCGGGGAAGGAGAACGTCAGGACTTGCCCGGCGTGTGGGTTCACGGTGGAGAAGGTCGACGGCTGGTGCCGCAAGCACGTTTGCTGGGTTTGCTTGGAGTTTTTTGAGAAGAGCGAAGACTGCTACCGCCATTTGAGGGATGTTCACTCTGGGATTTTCTGATGGATGATCCCATTCGCTAATGGCTTAGTTCTGTCGTCGTATTCATTTTCATTACTTGTTGGACCATTTGAGCTGATATAACGTTATAATCTGTAAATAAGGTTTCACAACACACCTGCAAAACCATATACAAAGAGAGCCCATCCCAGCAAAGGCGAAACATAAGGCTGTTACATAATATACCATGTTTTAGGACATTTACGGGCCTTTTGAGTTTGTTGTGTAATAAGCAGAACCATATTGTGCTGTAGTAAGCTTATCAATCAACCGTCGATATGCGAATGAGCGCAGTGAATCTTCGGTGATCAGATTGGAGATTTTTCTCCCTCTCTTTCAGTACGTCCGCTAGTTTCTTCTCAAACCCCTCTTGTTCATGCCTGTGATAATCCATCCCAGTGCCTTCAGAATTTCCTCCACTCCATTGTTGTAGTCTCAGATTTCTTCCTATGTCAAGCAAATGCCTGGGGCAGTAGAGGAGCTCGACCGCTGGGGGTTATAAATGGCAAATTTGCAAAAGATTGAGGGCTTGATTTGTGTTGTTGGCTGCGCGTCAATATTTCTTGTTAGGCTTAGGAGAAGACAATATAGTTTGGTATGCAGAAAAAAAAGCATAAGGGAGGGAAGACGCCTCATATACGTTGCTTATAATAACATCTGCTTTTAGGTTTACTTGTATCTTTCGCACTTAAATATATATCCCTTTCTTTCTTGCGGATAATCTCCCTTGAACCCAAAGATATGATTTTTAACCAAGGAAACATAAGAAAAAAATATAATTAATCGCATATATTGTGTAAATCGTGCAGAAAATGGCTTCAACAAACTGCTTTATGTGCAAGATATAGGAGACGTTTTCTGATAGTAGAATCATCTTCTTGTAGCTTATCTTCAATCTCTTTTGTGCTTCCTCGGCTATTTCTTCCATACCGCCTCAGTCACATGTTCTCATAACCTTGGCTATTAACATAAATAAATACATACATATACATTACATACAGTAAAAAGTTCTTTTTTTTTTCTCTACAGTAGAGCATTATGATCTCAAGTTCGGTTTTGCCTTTTGTTTTGACCAAAGGCCAACTAGCTTTGTTGTATGTATGTAGGAAGGTATGACTTTACTTGTCTAGTCTTTGCAAAATCACACGAATTAAAAAGTAAACAAATATGGGAAAAGGTGTGCATGTGATTTGTACTTCTGCATCAAATTCATAACACCTAAAACAGATTTTATCGACACATCTTCTAGTCATCCGTGTTTCTTCACATGCCTATACTTCACTCTCTCTAATATATAAATATATAATGCTTTCTACTATACATCTAGATTTAATATTAGGGAATTTTTCACTGTTGTTCATTTCATATATATATAATGTATACTGGTGTAGTGTAGGTAGGCTTCATGTAATAAAGTTAAACTACTTAATTATGAAACTCATAGGTAGCAAGATGATGTTCTGTAAGATTGTATGTAGCCGCGTCATTATCTTCTTCATACACAAAAATCCTTTATCATTATTTATCAAATTATATCCAAACATCACTTTCGTAAACATATATTAATACTATACATGAAACATTATGCTTACGCGTCCCCGTAATCTGCAATTATTTCGTCACTATCTCGATAAGTACAATACGGGTTGATGATTGATCAATCATGTTTTTATTCTAAATAGACTTCATGCATGATGGTACATTATTATTCCTCGACCAATATAAAAATAATACAGAGCCTAACGTAGATAAAATAAATAATTTTGCGACAAGCAGGTTACACATTTTAATAGTAATATCACAATTCAAACAAATCTAGACAAGACACACTCGAACAATATAATATTACTCATTGATCATAAACATCCTTCCCTAATCAACGTCGTCGCCGTCTCTCTTTGAATAATTTCCACGATTTCATGCACTGCCTCGGCTATTTCGTTCGCTGTACTCAACTGGCATTCTTCCTCTACCTGACAAAAACAAAAAAGAAAATATTAATTTTAACAAATATCAAGGAATAACTTTTTGTTACATCAGGATGATAGGTAAGATAATAAGAAGTTACCTTGACGCTGAGAGAGTACAGCACAGATTGATCCACGGTAGTGATGTTAAGGTGAAGGATAGAGAATCCTAGCGATTGAATCCTCGTAACCATCTTCAGCAACTGCTTAGGTTGCCTCTTTGCTAATATCTTGATATTTGCATGAGTGTCAACCATGTTCACTTCTATGTCTGCAACTCCATATCTCCGCTCTGCCATGGCCGACGTGATGATGGGATGATGATCGTCATCCATGGTTATCGGGCTTGTCGTGTACTGTGGGAAAGTGAAGAAGCCCGATAGAGGGTTCGATCGGCCCGTCGGGCTTTGCTCTTGTGCTTCCTCGGAGGATTCGAGAGATTGAAGCAGCTGTTCTAATTCTTTCACAAAGTTAATCGCACCGCCGACTATGGACGCTTGATCTCCCTATAGGAATAAAGAGACATAATAAGATAATCAATCTATGATGAAATGAATGATTATTTTAGTTGTAAGAGAAGAATTGATTTGCGCTTATTACGCACCCTCTGAGAGTAAGAAGGAGGCATTAAAGAACGTAGTACGGCGAGGTAATCATTCATCTGTCGGCGTCGGTTTCTCTCAACGGCTATGTGAGTCATCCGTTGATTTTCCATGTCGGCTCTATTTTTCTCAGTCCTTGCACGCCGTCTCTTTCTTCTGATTTTGCCGGAGCAGAAGGAATCTCCGGCGACGGAGGCGGCGACCGTGTTCTCCAGAGAAGAAGCGGCGGCGGCGGTGTGGTTGCCGGCGATTAGTGAAGATGGCGAAGAATAGTTTTTCCAAGAGTTGTATGGAGAAATCTGTTCGCCGCCATTAATGCTGCTTTCAAGATTTGCAGTAAGAATACAAGCTGCTGGCTTTTGATCTTCTTGAAGGGATTTGAACAGTCCAAAGTCATCATCGTAGCATCCCACGTTGTAATTATCTCTGCAACCGTAATCGAAATTAGGGTCTTTCTGAGGAAAAACCACTGCTTCAAGAGCCATTATTCTTTTCTCCTTTTCCTTTTGTTATCAGATCTTCTTCTCAAGCTCTCTTCTATGATGTTGATGATTGAGAAGCAGAAAGTACGTATGTATGTAATAATAAGAGAATTAGAGGTTGGGCGTTGTGCGTGGTCTCCCACGTGTAAAAGTATTACATCAAATGGGTATATTACAAGTGTTAATAAATAAAATCAAGTTGACTACAATATCGTAATGTTGTCCTACAGCAATGCACACGTATGACTGTGTGTTCGTTCTTGTGGAGTGGGGATCCATATAGAGAGATAATTGAACAGTTAATATATAAGCAATGAAAGGGAAATGGGTAACAATATGACGATAATATAATAGAGAAAAAAGAAAATATCGATGCGGATTTTGTACGATGCCTTTGGGGTGCTATCAACAAATTATCCTCCCAATAATTTAATTTTCTTGTATACCCAAAACCAATAGTTTCTTATTGTTTTGAAAAAAACAATAAGTCGTACTCTTTTACATATTGTATATCTACTACTTAGTCTGTGCATGAATCGATCATCATTCTTTTCTTCTACCAACTGTGTAATGGTTTTCAACGCGGTCTTAGTCACACTTTAATGGTAATTAGTATGATTAATTAGTCAGAGGTTAATTTAAAATTAATGTTTTCTTCTGTCTGAAATTTGGCTTAGGACAGATCACATCGCATGTGATCATTATACCGTATTAATATCCCAAATACAGGTCAAGGCCTGCAATGATTCTCTTGGACTAGCGTTGATTGTCTTCATTGCACCAAAATCAAAACGACTTTTTTATATTTTTCTTCTTTTTCCCATAGAAATTGAAAAAGTAGTGCTTGACCATCTAATCTAATAGTATAGCCTTTTCAGAATTAAGAAAGATATATATTAGTATGTGTATGTGTGTATGCGTGTTTTTGTGTGCTAAACAAATCTCGATCAATTCCGTAGAGTTTGTCTTTGGCATTGGAATGAATCTGTGTGAGTGACAAACCATTGCACGGAAAACCAAAAAAAGATGGAAAAGAAAATGGCAAATCTGCAATCATATATTCATGATTTCGACCAAAGCCCCCCAAAAATAGAGACCTCTTTTTATAATTTTAAATACAATCCCTTGTGAACAAAGTTCAATCTTTTTTCTTATTTAATTAATTTAGCCCACCCAAACAGATATAATTGAGAGATTACGTGAATCATGAATCGGTTTTTTGCTTGCACCCAATGTGATCATTGACGTCTGATTATTGTCTTAGTCGCAATAGATTATCACTTTGATGAGTAAACCGAGAGACCAAGTTAGTGAAGGACCCACCTGCGCACATTACTAGAGTTGTTTATTATTTATTAAAAATGTCACTATTAGTTACGTGGCTTCTCAACTTCAGTCAAAGATTTGCTTGCAAAGCTTACAATGGCATGTAAGAAAAGAAACCCCGATATTATCTTAGAATAACTTGCGAAGAAGGGATGACGCTCAAAAGTAGCTAATGCACTTATGAACAGTGACAATCGAATTTTACATTCATACACACTTATATATGTGCTCTAATAAACCCTAGTGGGCTATGGCGTATTATATATATAGTGTGAATGAGTCCCAACATTTCACATCAAGGAAAGATTCGATGATAATTAACAACAAGTTGTTCAATCACATAATTAGCGTTTAATATCATGTCAGTTTCAAGTGGTCGTCACAGAAATCTGGAAATAATAGTTGTTGAGAAAAGATATGTCTGGATTATTGGAATGTCTAATAAACAGTAGTTTGAGCAAGTGGAAAAGGCTACTTTTTCACAAGCGTTATTTAATTAATTATTCGTTCTTAATATATTATTTTATAATCATAGAGAATATAATTGCACGAAAGGCGACGAAACGTAAGAGGGGATCGATCTATCTGCATCTGATTGCAGAGACCAAAGTACGAACAAAACACTCAATTATTATAGGCTTTATTGCTTGGTCATTAAATTCGGGTTTGATTGCCCTATCATTTCGTTATAAATTCCAAAAGTGAGGAAAGTCTTGTAGCGTGGAGTAATATATCGTATTTAATAAAAAAACGTGAAGATTAAGGCATAAGTATTAGCTTCAGAGGACATTTTCAAAGTTGGAATGTCTTTAAGGGAACTTTCATACTTTATTAGAATGCAAGCTGGCTATATATATATATATTTTTAGATTCCTTCCTACACCGTTGATTGCGGCCCTAAGATTCTTGTAATATACATCCTAAACAAAAATTTATGATCAATTTCTGCGGACTTAGTAGTTTAATTTGTCAATCACTGATTTCTTCCTCGAAAACGCATTTTTTGCAAGTGGGCAATATATTTTTATTGCAAGTGTTCAATGAATTACAGGAGAGTATGCCCCTAATTTGCCAAGCAACAAACAAAGCTGACAAAGATTGGTACAAATCAAGTAGTAATAAGATCCCCCACAAATATATTTGTGATGTAATAGTTATTTGTCCATGCAACAACTGCCATTTATCAGGACATAAAAAAACCCCAGTTGGTTTCTTTAGAATGCTAAATGCAAAAAAATGTTCACATACATTGAATACCACCTTAATTTTGTCTCTTTTTTGCCTTAATTTGTTTCTCTTTTTTTTTTTCAAATTATTTCTCTTTGCTCAGTTGTGTTTCAGTACCACTTTTGTCTCGTATCAAGACAAATATATATTGTATGGGCAATTATATTTTATTTAGTTTTTATTTGAGGATTTATCTTCTATGACAGGATTCATAGTTACATGACTTTGAGCAATATCAAATAGTTTTAGAAATATTATTGTGGCTAAGAACCACTTATTCCCTTGTTGAATTTCGTTATTAGGACTTATTGAGCCGGCCTATATAAGAGGATAGTTGGCGCATATAAGAGATGAACTTTCACCATAAAATCTATTGGTGATAGGTGGGGTGGCTCGTGTACTTATATACCACTCAAACTCTCCTCAATTATCCGAGGGACACATGTGAGTAGAACTGTCAATGGCCAAAGCCGCTGTTTGGCGGGGCGAGGCGGGTTGGCCCGCCATGTGGCGGGCCTTCAAAACTGAAGCCCAGCCCGCCCCCGCCAGCGCGCCACGGGCTTGGCGGGCCGGCCCGCCCACCTTAATACTATTTTACATTTCTTTTAGTTAAACTTTTTAATTAATTAAGAATTATTTATATAATTATGATATTTCAATATACATTAATTATGTATTAATTAACAAATACATCATTAATTATTTAATTATAATATTTAAATATATGTTAATTATGTACTATTAAATAAATGCATCATTAATTATAAATAAAATTATTAATTAATTCCTATATTTAAATAAATATATATTTAATATATAAAATAGATTAATTAAAATATATGGCGGGCCAGCCCGCCCCGCCCCGCCTAGCACGCGGCTCGTGCGGGCTAGCCCTTTTAGGCCCGCCCGAAAATCCCAGCCCAGCCCGCGGGCCGCGGGCCATTTTGACAGGTCTTCACGTGAGTTATTTAGGGTTTTTTAGCTTAAAATCCCTCCACTTTAGATTTTATGTCTATATTTTTATTTGAACTTTTTAGACATATATGATATATTGGCCATTCAGGTAAATACTTATATATGCCTTGTTGTGCCTTAATTAATTAAAAAAAAAAACCATCACTTCCCAATTATTTCTTCCGTCACCCATATGTATAATAATACAACTTACAAATAATTACTAGAAAGAAACTCATAATCAAGAATGGCCTTATATAGCAAATTTCATGTATTGTGCCGACCAATTGGATTATTAATTTACCAACTTAGTTTGAAAATGGCTCACCTGAACCTTACTCTCGTGTAGTAGTTATCAAGATTTTAGTTGATGCGAGATGTCTCCGAAATACATGCCATTTTAGATTTTGAGCTCTCACACTCATATAAATCAAACATGAGATTAGATGATTTCCACTTTCTCGACAATTACATGATATATTTGCTACAAAATATATGAATTTTTTTTATTATTACTTGGTCCGATGCGGATCGTAGATTATGTTATTATCGACGACTTATTTGGGCCTTGATGCGTTATTGTTCGTTCAAAGTTAGAGCCCGGATTGGCTGAGGAATGAAAGTGGCAAACTCATTCAAAACAAATCTAACGTGAAATAAATGTAAATGTTCATCTCCTTTACCTAATTTTCATTTCTAATGCAAATAAGAGCAGACATGGAAGAACAAAATAAAACAAGAATGACTGGAAAGACTACACGACAAACTAAACATGTCTGGAAAATAAAATTTTAGGCTTCAAAGAAAAGAAAAAGGCAGAGACATGTAGTGTGATATCCAGGCCACGAAGCACCTGTGCATTAAAATTTTGTTTCTTGGCCAAAGTAGTTCATTAGGGAAGAGTCCAAAACTTAATGCGATTTTCATAATACAATAAACAAACCTCATTTAATTGAGAGTACATTGTGTGTTTAATTACACTACTTCACCATTGCACAATGGGAAATCTTCGTGGTGGTGGGAAGCTTATAGCTTTCCGAATCCAGAAACGACAAAAGCGTATCATGGTGTAACTAGTTGTAAGAATTTCCAACACATACTTATATATATATATAGACTTTCATTTGCTGAATTATTATTGTACGATATTTTTCGACTTTTAGCTTCTCTTTGTTTTTTTTCCAGCCTAAAAGCCGTACAACCCTTGTTGTTGCAGTTCTTTTTTTGGGTCCCGAGGTGTCCCCATAGTGCCCGGTTATGGGCTAACCGCCACGCACTCCAGATGTGGGACTAATCCTCGGGGCCAAATGGATACGTCCCAAACCCACCCGACAACGATAACATGCCTAAGCCCATAGAGACTTCTCAAAGAAAATGTGAGAGGTGGAATTCGATCCCTGACCTCCTAGCCACGTTACTCTTGAGGCGTCCACTCAATCACTAGGCCAGCAGTTCTAGTATGATTAAAACGAATAATTATAAAATCTTGAAGGAAATTACATAATATATTTCGTGGGCCGACGGCAGAAAACACGGAGGCTAAAGCAAGAATTAATCAAAGTATATAGAGTCAGATGAAATATTTAATCAAATCGGAAGAAGCCAAAAGAAACTACATATATATAATAAGACATTGTCCATGCAAAATATTACACAGAACATACTCTTTTGTATTTCTCCTCCACAAAACATCCATGGCAATAATGTACACATATCCAATAGCCTCCACCGTCACCACCGTTGTTGATTGTGAAAGACAAGTTCGATCATGGCATCTCCTTCGCTCAATCCTAACCCTTCTCATCCCCACATGCAATAATAGCATCAATATCACCCAAGAAGATTACGATGACCACAAACATGTCATAAACAAACATGTTTTGCTCAAAAAGCCCTCTTTTACACAACATATAATCACAGGCACGTTATACAGTTCCCGCCGGCGGGGTAAAGTCAGCTTCTGTGTCCAAACAAACCCTAAATCGGAATCTCGAATTCTACTCCTGCTCAAACTAGCGATTCCCACGAGCGTACTTGCGAGAGAAATGAAAGGAGGCTCTATAAGAATAGCATTCGAGGATTATTGGGAAGGAAATCGCGTACCCAATAATAAGGAAAGATTGGTAAACCTCTTCTCTGTGCCGTTATGGACTATGTACTGCAATGGCAAGAAAGTAGGGCTTGCAATGAAGAAGAAGCCATCAAGTTGGGACATGGAGGTTTTAAGGCAGATCGAAACTATCAACGTTGGTGCAGGAATTATTACTACAGGGATAATAGAGCACACCAAGGATGATGTAGTCTATCTTAGAGGAAAGTTCGAGAGGTTTAGTAGCTCGATGAACTCAGAATCGTTTCACTTGATCGATCATGATAATGGTGGTGGTGTTGTTGGGCAAGAATTGAGTTTCTATTTCCTTCGTTCTCATTGAGAACGAATTTCTATTAATTATTACAACGTTTTTCTTTTATTTTTCTTAAGAGTGGTCTTGCTAGTACCCATTTTAAAGGCATGGTTTGCCTCTATGCATTCGTGGCTTTTATATGTTGTAATAAATAATAATGTAAGCCTATGGTATAGTAAATGGGCTTTTGAAGGCTGAAAGGCCTAAAAGCAATTGTTGCAAAGCCTAAGAAGAGTCGGTCGACTTGATGGATGCCAGCTGTTATTCCATAATCGCATGGCATTGGCTGTTATTTAATTTAGTATTAAATAAATTAACCTTTTTAATATACTTTTTATAATGTTTCAGCAGCGACAGCGTCGGTGGTTTCATGTGATAGATTCTAATGACAGCTGAGATCAATATAATATGGTAATATTAAATCCAATACTTTTTAGTTGTATGATAGAATAAAATAGCGTAGCCATATATCGTATCTTTTTCCTTTTAGTGGAAGTGCTCGAAGAAAAGAAAGGCAGGCCACAACGCAAAAGCTGTATTTTTGTTTGGTATCCTATGCTTCTTTTATGCTACGCAATCGAATCAGTTTCAACATTTTTTTTTTAATTTCCGATTATATAAAATGGATATATCCCAATGATATTAACATATTGCGGACAGTAAATTATTAAAAAATATTATTAATGGATACCAATGTACACGTCCTCAAACTCAAAAGTAACGTCACGAAATAGTTATTAAACAAATAAAATGGTAAAGAAATGGATAATGATATATAGTGCGAAGTCACACAAATAAACATCATATTAAATAAAACAACGAAAAAAAAAAGGAGGAGAACTACAAACGCAGACTAGTAATAGCAACAAATCTCATCCGTCCATCGATTCTAAAAGAGATCCACAGTGTCCACGTGTCATATGTAGATCGAAGCCACCGCTGCAAGTCCCAAAGCAACAGCTGTCCGGCCAAGAGCCGCCCTACTGACGAACCCATCGTTCGAACCTCCCGCCGGCGTCTGGTCGGCCGCTGGACCACCGGCCGGACCCCCTGGTGCAGGTGAGGTGGGCGCACCTCCGATTGGTGTTGGTGCCGGCGATGCTCCGCCGGGGATTGGAGAAGCAGATGGAGAGATTGTTGGTGACGTCGCCGGAGCCGTCGGAGAGGCCGCCGGAGAGACACGTGGAGCTCCGGCGGGGGATTGTGCCAAGCATGAGGTTGATATGAGTGTGAGTACTAGGAAGAGTTTGAACATCGCCGTTGATGAGGCCATTTATTTGGTAGTGTAATAATGAGGTAGAGCTAAAGAAGAGGAGAGAGAATTGAATGCAAGAAAGAAAGTGAATGCTGTGGAATAAGTGCGTGTATTGTTATGGAAAGTGAATAGAGTCGAGGACAGGGCTTTAATAATGGTGGGATTCCGTGTATTGTTTTTTTTTCTTTTTCAATTATAAGAATTATAAATAATGGTGAACAGAAAGCCTGTATTTGTTTCTTTTTCTATAATTTGGAGGATTTTAAGTAGGAAGGATCGATCTTATCACATTTAGGGTTATGTTTCGAGAAATAAAATGATTTGGCTTGTGTTGATAGATGTTGACGAGTCCTTGATAGCTGAAATTTCACCAAAATCAATTATAATTTCCGTCATATTGAATACATGCTGTGATATTAAATAGTTATAATAAGGTCAAAAATTGTCATATATTTATCTGAAACGGTCGTCTTTAATTATTGGCTCGCTGTAATTTTTAATTCGATCACAAACACGACGGTTTACGTAGTGATTTTTGTCCAAGTCAATCAAAATATAAAAAACTCGTATTCACAGGTTACTATTGATTTTTTTTTTTTCCAGCGAATTAAGAGAGTTCTCATAAATAAATGAATTAACCGGATAAATCATTTTCACCTTTGATGTTAATATTCGTATTGAGTAGTAGCTTTTACAAATGGAAACGTAATGCAAATAAATTAGTATAGTGTTGAAACATGAGCTGTTTCTCATGTAGACATTAGCTATTGATGGAAGCTTTTTTGTATTTTTTCTTCCCTCAAGGTAGTTAGGCAAGTTCCAACGTATACCACCAGAAATTTCCGAAAGTTTGCTATTATTTTCCTTGGTGGGTAAAAGGTCATTATCTCTCTAAATAATGATATAATATCAAAATACGGTTCTAACTTTTGCGTTGGAAGAAAATTAATATCCATTATCAGCTGTAACATAGCCGTTATGCACAAAACTCCAAAGTTGGTCGCAAGTCTACTCATGAGAAAAATATTATAATCAATCACGAGTGAGAAACAGCGAAGTTTAGCATATGTGTACGCGTATCGTCTATTCTATCATGCATGATTGGCTCGACTGTTGAAAAATATATAAATAATTATATTATACTGTTAGAAATTTAAAAATCCAACCAATATCACAAGACAATGAATGTACTAGTCTAGTATTGGATATTGGATTTCCGATGAGCTCCATGGGCTACAACAACATACAGATTACTAAAAAGAGGTCCACAATGTAATGGGCTTCAAATCACGTAGATAAAATAAATAATAAATAAATTGAGACTATTGTAAACTGAAAAATAAATTAAAATAAAATCCAAAGTTCACGCGCGAAGTATGTTGACCACGCGCGTCCAACGTTTCCACATCAAGAAATGCAACACTCACAATCTAACTAATTGACATCATCCCTGGGCATCGATGATGGACCCGCCGGCGAACGCCGAAGCCGACGACGCTCACGGATCATCACCGACCCAATATCCTCATCCGATCCATACGCACGATCCGAAACCCAATCCGGATAATGGTAGCACCAGCATCGACATTAGCGAGTTCAGCGGCAAAAGTAAAGCAGACGAGAACAACAGCATCAAATCGCCGAAATTGAGGAAATCTGTGACGTGGAGCCAGGAGTTAGTCACGGAGAAAACTGTGTCGAGAGATTCAGATCGCCGGTGGGATGATCCATACGTCAATTACTCACCGGTGCAGAACTCAAATTTGCCGTCTTTTAATTTCAGAGGTCAGCTCCGTTCCTCTTTTTTCTTTAATTATTATATAGCTAGTGCTCGGTCGTGTCGATGGGATTTAATGCTCGGACTGTTTAATCGTTTCGGTGATTTCGAGGGGTTGTGATGTCTTATTCTACAGCTAAATGGAGCTGGCTTATACTGTGTTTGATGGGGATCAGTTCGTTTTTCTATTCGGCCTTTTTTTTGTCTATAGTAAAACTGTTGTTTCATTAAACTATCTTCGGCCGGTCACTGCCTGAAAACATCAGCTGGTGATTTAAGGAAACCAGGTTTTGTATTCATGAATTGTTGTAGTTCGATTCAAGAACCTTGTTTAACTGATAGTGGATCAGTTGCCTGGCTGACAGAAATAAATGAACTTTCCCCAGTTTTGTAATGGTCTTTGAAACAAATATGGTATATGTTTTTTCGCTGATTCATAGTCTTTGATTTTATGTTTATAGAGACTATGGGTAGTGTGAAGAATGTGCTAGGAAGATGGGGTAAGAAAGTGGGAGAAGCAACAAGAAAAGCAGAGGATTTTGCCGGGAACACATGGCAACACTGTAAGCAAGAATTCCTTCTTCAGTTTTATTGAGTTCCTTTTTACTTCCAGAAAACATGTGGTGCTAACTGAAATAGAAACTTAGATTCGAACTTTGGAATCCAATGCTAATTAACGTCTTTGTGTTGCAAGAATCCAATTCTCTCCATGTTTCCAAACAAATATATTGAATGTTCTTGCCTCCTCCCTGTCAGTGAAAACGAGCCCTAGTCTAGCAGATGCTGCATTAGGCAGAATCGCACAGAGTACCAAAGTTCTAGCCGAAGGAGGCTATGAGAAAATATTCCGTCAAACATTTGAGACGGTCCCTGAAGAAGAGCTAAAGAACTCTTTCGCATGTTATCTATCAACTTCCTCCGGCCCAGTCATGGGAGTTCTGTACGTGTCTACCGCTAAATTCGCATTTTGCAGTGATAATCCACTTTCTTACGAAGCTAACAACAAGACCGAGTGGAGCTATTACAAGGTATATAATATGCTTCACTCCTTGAAAATTTGTGTTTACCATTCCCTGGCTAGTAAGTAACTGTTATGGGGCCATACAACGACAGGTCGTTATTCCATTGAATCAACTCAAAGGCGTTAACCCATGTATTAGCAAGACAAATGGAGCTGAGAAGTACATTCAGGTCATATCTGTGGACAACCATGAATTTTGGTTCATGGGCTTTTTGAATTATAATGGAGCAGTAAATTGCCTGCAGAACTACTCCTCACAAGCTAATAACGAAGCCCACCCCCCTCTGTGAGAATAATGGCATACAAGGTTTTCAACTTGTTATTTATTTATCCCTGAAGATTGAGGTGTAAAACAACCATACGATTTCTTGATGATGAGTTCAAGATAAACTCAGACCAGGCTGTGAAAGATGTCCAAATATAGATTTCAAATTCAAGTTATATGAACTGTGCTATATTTCGTATATGGGTGTATTAAAGAACGCACATGGGGTTGTTTTGTTTAACCATTTATGATCTAAGCTCGATTACTATATATAAAGATAATAAAGTGAACCACGTTGTTTCTTTCAGGAAAAAAACATAACATGGCACTGCTTAATAAGAATAGTTCTTTGTGGAACTATTATCAATAGCCATAGATTCCTCTCCTGTACTCAGATGGATGGATCTTGTCCTCCATAGGACAAGAAACCTAACCTACCTTAGCCACCCATTACTGTTATGTGTGTGACTGTATTTGGTACGATTATTTAAACATAGTTAGTTAAATTTCATGGAGGGAGACAAAATAATTACCGAACAGTTTTCTCTCTCTTTCCTTCTTTTTAGTAATTTGATAATAGTTGCGTGGAAAAGCAAAGCATTTCGTCATAATAACAACATGAAAATATTTCCATCATGAACATTACTAAATCTTATCAGGGCCCTCCTATAATATGTAAGTTTATGGTGTCTTGTCGAGGAGGTCTTAGCTTCAACGTAATGAAATGAGGAAGATTTGGTTAGAAAAATATTTCGAAAGAAGATGCTGCGGATTTGGTATCGCAAACAACAGACAGATGCTAACGAGGAAGCTTGTAGGAACACAATCAAGCACATCTTGAATATTTTGTTTATCGTTTTGTTAGAAAAAAATGTGGGGCAGGTAATGATGATATGATAAAACATTGTATATATGATATATTATATTATTAAATGTTCAAGATAAATTGGGGTTTTGACACCACCACCCCCACTACTCGTTTCATCGTCTTGTCTCAATCTTTGGTCTCCTTTTCCCCGTAATTCTCTCACTTTTTGAACCACGCACACAGATAAAAAAGCCCTTTCTTTTCTTCCTCTCTTTCTTTTTTTAATGCACATATACATAATTAAATTAAGACATACAAAAAGGCGATGTTGTTGGATACTTTAGTTATATAGATTAGATCTAAAGACAACAAACGCCAACGGAGTCGGGCCGGGCCCCTAATTATCGGGCCGTGGCAAAATCCGTGATTATCGAACTAGAGTCCAAGCTATGCAATTTGTGTGAAGTACCATGCAACAACAAGACTGCTACAAATCTACAGAGAGACACTAAGCAAAAAGCTAAGAGGAAAACAAAAACCACCAATTATGCTGCCATCCCTCTGCGCATGATTAGACGTTTTGTGTGATTTTTATTTATTTGACAGAAAGATAAAAAAGAGCCCTAATTGGCCAACCAACAGTGCAAAAATCGTGTCTGCTATACGCACACCATCGTCGCCTACGCATCATCTGAAATTATTATTGTAAGCTTTGGTTGCGTTTCATCTCCATAAACTCTCGAGTTACTTCGATATTATGATACATTATTACAGTATAAAAAATATAACCGAATAAAGAAAGAATAAAATAAAAAGTTGTTATTGGCTAGGTAGGTTTCCCTTCAGGTGACACTAACAGACTAAGAACAGCGTGAGAGAGGGAGGGCAAATGTCAACTCAAACGTCTCTCATTGGTTTTGCTTTTATGGAAATCACATGAACACCCTCTCCCCACAAATATATATTCCAATCCAATCTGATATTTTAATTATAGAATAATTACATCCTAATCTGTTTTCTATATATGGAATGAATCATTATTGTACAGGATAAGCTCAAGCCGATATCCATGACTATCCAGCCTCCAAAAACTGATATTGAACGTATAAATAAATTCGATTTAGTTCCCTTTGAAGGGTTCAAATCTATAATCATAATTAGATCAATTTCAACAACGTCACATCCCTTGATTTATTTTCGATTTCTTAGCATTTTTTTCCACTGCTCATCAAGCACGCGTCTAGATACTATATATAGTGTAGCTATTGAAGGTCTAAACTAAATCTCAGAATATTATGGTTATGTAAATCTCTTGTAGATTTTATAATCTTTCAATGAGACAAGATGGAAATTGTTTTCACATGGAGAATCTAATTTCTAATCATTCTATTTCGTCTTATCAATCTAATATTATAAAGTATACTTGAATTCGTATAATGTTTATAATTTGGAGCGATGGATAAATACAAAACGCTACCACTACCACTACATTATACTATTCTAAGTAAAATATATTACGTACCATTGACGATCAAATCTCAGCTTTATATAATTTGCTTAACAGGGAAAGTAATCTGCAAAGTACAGATAATACGGACATTGCATTATTAATTAGTTTTGACGCCTTGATTTCGTCACAACGTCAGCAACCTTTAAATGCTAATCGGATCAAATTATTTACAATAAAATTCAGTGTCTAATAGCAGCAATAATGTTCTCCCTCGTGGAGCCTTCAGTCCGATGAAGATAAAATCCAGAAGTTGAAGACCTTTGAAAGTGAAGAGTGTCGTAGATTTAGCGTAATTGCTTTTTCTGTTACAGGTTCTTTAGATCTGGGTCGTAGATTATGTGGTTTGTCTTCTGTCGGTTTTTTTGTCCTTTTTGGACCTTTGTCTCCCCATGTGGGAGTATTGTGCCCCATTGTGGGGTCTTCTTTCCTCTTTTTGAGGACTTGTTCCGTTTGGCGCAATGCGACCAAATGGCCCTTTGTGCTGTTTAGCACGTGTACCTTTAATTCAGTAATGGCAAGTTATCGTTGGAAAAAAAAAAAAATAATAGCAGCAATAATGTGTCATTGCATAAAACTTCGGTCGATTTTAGACCGTCTGTGTCGCAACACAGCGCCTCCTGGGGATCAACGTTGCATCCGTCATGCGTGGAAGCGCGTGTTCGACACGTACTTATCAAAGCTATGGAATCGATGAGTAAGTGAAAGAATAGTAACTTTTTTTAGGGTACTTTTCATTTCAGACTACCTAGAGGTATCATTTAGATTCAGACACTCCTAGCAAGAAATTTAGTTTTAAAGACCCATTTTCTGCAGTACCACTTCACTGCTCTGAATTACAAGTATGTTGAAATTTTGTAACGCTAAACAATCATCCGGTGCCGGTTGTACGATCATCTGATACCAGTTCATTTCTGCAGTACAACTTCATTGCTCTGACATACCAGTATGTTGAAAGTTTGTAACACAAAACGATTTTTCTTTTATGTTGAAAGTTCATACAACTTTTCTCCACCACACAAAATGAGTCCTTTATCCTAAATTTTTTTCAGAGAGGGTCTGAAATCCATTTTAAATACGTAGGGGCCTGATTTCGAAATGACTCTTTTTTTTTGTTTTAATTATTCCATCTTTTTCATATGGCAGGCTAAAGGACAGAAGAACACAAAGTAAATATTTACGCGAATATATATTATTACAGTGGGATAGGAATATCTTTTCTCCACTATTTGAGCACTTTACATCATCTTATCTTCTCGTTATATTGTACTACTAACTCCAATTTTCTTTATTCCTAATTAAATAGTATAGAAAAAGGTAAAAAAAACCTAGCCCTCAAGTTGCCGGTAACTCTCTTATCCTTAGGTTTAAGTTAAGTGCATGCGTGTCTGATACATAACACCGTCTACGTAGACACTATTACCACTATATAAGTCAACGAGGGCATAATTAACCCCACTCGTCTCCCACTTAGCCAAAAAAAAATAAAGTAAAGAAAGATAAAAAAAATAAATGGACTTTGAAGATCAAGAAACTGACGACCATGAAGAAGAACCCGAACCCATTTCCATGTCCGCCGACCCGACAACATTCAACCACCACCACCACCACCACGCCGACGATTCCAAGGACATATTCCCCACAACGTCCGCCGACCCACAGGCGGCGGCGCCGCAGCTGAGGCCAAAATTCAAAGAATGCCTGAAGAACCACGCGGTGGGCATCGGAGGACACGCCGTCGACGGATGCGGCGAGTTCATGCCCGCCGGAGAAGACGGAACCCTCGAGTCCCTCCGCTGCGCCGCCTGCGGCTGCCACCGAAATTTCCACCGCAAGGAAACCGCCCTCCCTCACGGCGGCAGTCCCTACCACCTCCACGGCGGCCCTCCTCCCCATCATCAGCAGCTACTCCTGACCCAACACCCGCACGGCGGGCATCGGGGGCATTTCGGGTACAGAAGTCCCAGTGGGTACCTTCACGTGGCGGCACCTCAGCCTCAGAGGGCGGCGCCGCCGCTCGCCTTGCCGTCCATCTCCGGCGGTGGGGACGAGATGGGTGAGGAAATTTACTATTCTACCCCTCCTGGGTCGAGTGGGAGCGGCAAGAAGAGGTTTAGGACAAAGTTTTCTCAGGAGCAGAAGGATAAGATGTTGGAATTAGCTCTGCGATTGGATTGGAAGATTCAGAAGCAAGATGAAGAAATTGTGCAGAGCTTTTGTGAAGAGTATGGAATCAAAAGGCATGTCTTGAAAGTGTGGATGCACAACAACAAGAACACTCTCGGTAAGAAAACCTAAAAGCTGCTAGTTTGAGGTTGATTGGAATGGTTTTCATCTACCTAGAAGAGAAAGTGATTTTCAGGTCAATCTTTATTAGTATTTTATCTAGCTCACGGTATTTAATTTCTTGGCGCACCATTATTATTGTAGTTGTTTGTTGTATGAATTTTGTTAACTAGGGATTGAACATGCAAGAAATTCAGCAGATGGATTCTGCTGTGCCTCTCCCTCGAATTTATTTGTCAACATTGCTGCCTTTGGTATCTATGTTAAGTTGAAATTAGGGTTTCTGTCATGTTTTGTCTAATAATACTTTAAATCATAATCTTTTGATAGTTGGGTATTACATTCTAATGCCTCTTGAACTATGCTTTGCCTATTACACTGATAACTCTTTGCCTAGATTTCTGGGCACTCTAGTGTACTTTAAAAACCAAAATAAAGAGCAAGTAGAGTAGATGGGTCTAATTTAGTTTTCTTTCTCTTTTCATTTTATATATTTTTCTTGAAAGTGACTTAAATTTATAGCATTCGTTCACTCCCCCCAAGTAAGAGGTACCTTTTCGTTTTCATGGCGCAGAAGAACCTGAAGCTTCTGCAGACCATTTTATGCTATTATCATGAAAGTCCAATTTTTCAATTTCTTTGCCTTTTAGAGTGTGTTTGACCGATATTTTAAATTAAATCAAATGAATGTATATCAAGACTTATTACATCAACCTCAACGTTATTCATTGATTTTTCAGCCATTGCAATGCGTATAAGTTCCATCTACTCCATTTAAGAATGTACCTCCAAGACCTCAATAACATTAAAGAAGGGGAGGTTAAAATAAATTAAATTGTCGACCTACAAAAGTGCATTTATGATATCATTTCTTTCTCGGGTTGCATTTAGCTTGGAATTTAATTCCACCCTTGAAGTTTTAAATGTATATGCACCAGGTGTTGAGACAAAGGTCATCATTATTATTAAATATTTCGTGATTACAATAAATGGGATAGATCAAGCATGGTTGCAATGTCTCTTCCCGGAATTATGAAGACATTTATTATTCTTCAATTAGCAAATTTATTACAAACACTGCATAAGGTAAACAAACAGAAGATAAAGACCAAAGATTAGTTTGATCGTAGATGGTTGTGCACATTGGGAAAGAAAAGAAAAGAAAAGAAAAGAAAAGAAAAGAAAAAAAAAAAGCTGAATGTTAGAGCTCGTTTTTCAATTAGAAACCTGATTGTCTTCATCTCTGCTTCTAAACAACTGATGATATATATATACATATATTTTGTCTCTACAGCCTCACCTCAGCATAGGGAAAGAAATCTCTCAATAATATATATAGAAAACAAATTCCTATCTGCAAGATCACTTCATGTTCGAGGAAGTTGATAGATCCAAAGCTTGAAAATGTTTTTCTCACATTTTATGGCATTCTTTTCTTTATAGGTTTTTTATTCTTCACACTGTGATGTCCGAAAGGGAACATGTGGGCACTAGCGCAACACTTAACGGTTTTCTGTGGTGAAATTCGAAGACACGAAATGCATTTGTCTACACCAACACAATCTTCTTTGCCTATAAATGAAAATATATAGATACATATGATATCATGACCACTTGTATATATTTCAAATCAAGAGGAAGTATTCTTTCTCCAATTTGTTTTTTCGTATATCCAAAATTAATGGTGTTTTTTGTATTTTATCACAAACATTTGAAATTCGAATATTTCTGTCATTTTCTTTTAATTTCCTTCAACATTTTTGAAATTTGAACCAGTGAAGGGAAACTTAATCATCATAATTTTATCTTTTTGGGTGTAACCCCATACTTACACCTGCAACAGTACAGCAAGAAATAACATAGTGCACTTAGATACAAATATCGATTATATATTATTTCCATTAGTGGGTAATTTTTCAGTACACTCAGCAAAAGCAGCAGGTTTTATGTCATTCATGATAATTGCGTTGCGGTCCCCTACAGAAGGGTACTTTCGTCCCAAAAACTATCATGGAGTTCTTAAATTTGTTTCAAAATCAAATTTTGTCTTATTGACCAAATTGTGAAAAGTTAGCAAATCATTAGTTTAATGACTAAAATATGATTGGCATTAGCGTCACAAATCCTAATTATGGAATAATGTACCTTTAAGAACATTCCAAAAATAATGCCTTAGTCATTGTCATTAAAGTTACCAAAACAAGTAAATTAACAACCTTTTCATGTAGAATAGAATAATAAGTCAATCACTAATAGTATAGAATGACAAGTTTAAGTTGTAATTGGGCCCACGCGTTCGACACGGCCATTATTGGGCTCTTTGCCCATGGGCTTTGGTGTGTACTTTAATTCATGGTTGATGAAACTTTTAGTTTCAATAAGGAAGAAACTAAGAAAGGGAAAAATATGATAATTGAATGCTCTCTGTCGGGTTGTGAATAGGAAAAGCATGAAATTTTGTTATAAAAAAGTTAGTATTTGGGTCGATTATTAATGTTTCTGACGTTAGAAATTGAATTTTTTTGTTCTGATTTCTCATCAAGCTGACCGTTGACTGGTCCTCCACACAATTTCGCAGAACCAAAAAAAGGACTTTTGTGCCTTCATTAAACATGTAATGAATGACTGAGGTTGAACTACCTTAAACGATGTCGCTTTGGCCCAGTAAAAGCATCTATATCACCTTATTGAGTGGAAAATGGATTATGGAATGGAATGTATTTCGAATTTTGATGTAGACAAACAAGTCTCGAACTGATAAAATACATTACAAGTATCAATAAATTCCATCATTATTTTAGTGCATTATTCAGTTTCCTCCTTTTTATTATTTTCTGGGCTCTTTGAACACGAGGGACTCGATGATTCCACACTCGCAGCCCTTCTTTCGAAGCTTGCCATGTCTAACACTCCATTTGGGCTGTAAGGAAGAGCCGCCGCCGTCGGCGCTGTGACTCTGGCACTAGCCGCATCTGCTCTGGCGACAGCAGAACCACTGTTATTCTTATTCCCCATCGCAGACATGAATTCTCGAACCAATTCAAGGCAACTTAACACCCTATCCTGCTATATAATGAAATGATGAGCAAAAAAAGGTCTGTAAAAAAGGTTGGTCTTTGATGATAGGGAGGGAAATTAATGACCTTCTCTACAGATAAAAGCAGACAGCGTTTTGTCAATGTCCAGCTTCTCTGTGCCTCCCAGAGCAGCATATATCGCCACAGATGCAGCAATCTCAGATGGTTTGTATTCCAGGAATTTGATCTCTGCATTTAATGAAGAATTTCATCATCCAATCACTAGTGGATGACATGATTAATTCGACGATTAACCTTCGAGAGTGCTCGAGATGATTCGAATCGAATTAGCAATCGTGGGCTCTGGCGGGAAATCGCCGCCGTGGTTCGTTTTTCTGAGGTAAAAGTCTATGTAGCTGAAAGGAGTATAAGGTTTCATTCTCCACTTCAATCGATTCGAGATCAGCATTTCCATTCTGTGTATGGTTTTCCCTTCAAACATGTTGCATTTGGGATCCCCTGCCTGCAAAAATATATATATCATGGTTTTTTACTTGTTTATGGGAAACAACATATCCATGTAATGAATGAAGCAATCTTGAGAGTAAATTCACCTGTAAATCGATCGGAGAAGGTACCGCTCTTTCCTGCATTTTAGCAGCAAGTGATAAGCAGGCCAAAGCTGCTAGTTTTACACCCCAAGACTGCTCTTTCTGATTGAGATACAAATTAACAATTTTAGGACTTAGTGATATATTTATTTCACTGCAATAAAGAGATGATCATATTCATACCTTCTGCTGGGGAAGTTGGTGCACTGATAGGAATCGATCGAAGTAGTTCATGGCGGTGTATAGGCATAAATATCCGAAATCATAATGGGCACAAGCCTGTAATAATAAATCAAGAAATGTAACAAGGAGAAAAAAAAAAGACGGAAAAAATCAAATGAGGAGAAAGAAGAAATGAAGCTCACTCGAATCATCCATTGGAGAGAGTAATTCCTCAACGACCCATCAAGCTCGCCGTTCATCAATCTTGGGACATAATCGTACCTGGGCATGTGTTCTCTTTCTCTCTCAACCATCCAAGCAGTGCATTCATCGCTTAAACACGGCAAAGAAACAACGCCAAAATCGTTGGAATGTGTTGCTCTTTTTTCGTCGTCGCCGATCTCACATTTCAGGTCTTTGAAAAGCCCATCATCATCGTCGTCGCCGTCGTGGTCAAAGAACAAGTCTTTGGTCGCTGATTCAGCACAGAATAAGTCTATTGACTCATAGCAGTCAAAGCTGCTGTTGTTGGTGGTGTCAGCCATTGGGAAACAACCACTCTTTGAATGTTATTCGGAAGATAGCGAAGTTTAATAAAGAATGTTTTTTTTTTTTTCTTTTTTCTCAAGGGATGTGTGCCTTTCTTTTTTCAATTATTTTTCTTGAACGATGAATGCCATTGTCGTTACGTATCTGGTTTATCAGATGAGAGAGAGAGAGAGAGAGAGAGAGAGAGAGAGTAGATTTGTTCATTTATATAGAGAGTTGTGTGTGAGGGGGAACTATTTGCGGAGTACATTGGAATGTGAAGGCAAAGGTCATATGTAGTGTATAGAATGAGGCGTTTGTCATTAGAGCAGAGCAAAGGTGGGGTTGAAGAGGAGGAAATAAATAGAGCAATTTGAAATTATATGAAGTTTGGAGGTTATGTTTTCCAATTAGTTTTTGGACTATTTAAGCTTTTTGTATGAAGTCATTGGGTATATTTTATAAATAAAAAACAGGAAGACTCTTGAAACTGAAAAAGGACTACGAGGTACACTTGATACATCTTGCACTATATTTATAAAAAATATTTGAGCTGCTCATATGAAAGCTCACACACGTACATCTCAATTTTTATAGGAGATTCTTATAATCAAAAGATTAGCCTTTCCTCTTTATCGAATAACTAAATACCTTTAATGTAACGATGTCACCAGGTTTGGTTCGTAATATAAATGAAAAGGAGAAAATACCTTGCAACAAAATACTTTTCTAAGGAAAGAACTGATGGTAATGAGGAATCAAAAAGCCTGGCTCAAACTCCTTTTAACGTCATTTTCGATATTACAAGCAACCTTTATGGCGAAAGACTCATTATTTACCATCAACGGTAAGAGCAAAAGAATCAAGTCAACCACTTTATTTCCATGCGTTTTTATTAGTATTAGCTGCACAGTTAACTTTTATATTATTCAAATGAAGATGACAGAATATTCTTGAATCAAATAGTGAAGAAATGGCATAGTTTGGAGAATCAATTACCACTAGGGTTTTCTATGACCTCACGGTCAAAAGTTCCACCACTGTCATAGAGCTAGAGCATGTGTACTTCGAATAATATATGATTTACTTATATCATTCCGTCCTTCAAATATTCCATTTTCTAAAAGTTACATTACAAGAAAAACATTTATTGGACGGTCCTATACTATGATACATAATTAAGCTAAGAGGCCTTAAAAGTTTTCCCGCTAATATTGCAATGAATGTTGTGGTTTTATGGTGGACCACTTTACGGCCTCTTTTTGGTATTTGGACCGACAAAATATTTTGATGGGCCTGGGCTCATATCGTGTGGATTATGTACTTTGAACAAACAACATACAAATAAATATAGCAAGAAATTCTTGCTCCGTCGGCTTGATTTCGACCATTTTAATTCGCTGTTATTTGTTGTATTTTTCCTTTTTCGTTCTATTTATACTCGGTTCAAATGTATGTCAATGTCACACGACAATACATGGCTTTGTGTATGGAGATAACATAATAAAATAATAAAAAATTGAACTTTGTACTTTGTCAAGTAATAATAAATCGGGGAAAAAAGAAATTAGTCTTGACATTCACAAATCACAATCGTCTTCGTCGTCGTCGTCGTCATCATCATCATCTACTAATCAAAATCCTCATTTTGGGTTTCTTTTTTTCGACCTCAGAAATCCTTCAACAGCTTCCTCACCTGCTCCAACGTCACAAACAGCACCACCGTGAAAGGCCCTTGCCTCGAAATCGTCGGAACAAATCCCTTATAAAGCGCCGTCACGCCCTCCGCCCTCACCGTTTTCACCGCACAGTCGATCGCCCCGTCGTATGGCGCCACCACGCCGGGCCCCACCTTCATGTTCATTACACGAGTCTTTATTACATCGATGGGGTTCGAGGCCACCGCCGCCACGAACCCAGCCGCAAAACTGGCGGCGACGTGGGTCCCAAGCCCATCTTCCATCACTTCGTTCTTTATCAGAGACTCTTTGAACTGATCGTAGGAGGCGAGCTGAGACGCCGTGACGATCATTGCGCGGTTCACCGTGAGAGACGAGCCTCTCCACAGTGAAGAGACGCCCTCGCTTTTGGACATTCGGTGGATTGCGTCTACGACGGACTTGTAATTGCGGCGTTGCTCTAGTGGGAGGCGACCGTCGGCCTAAACGATGAACAGAAAAATCAAGTCAATCGCAGATTCATGATTGTATCAGTATCCCATCAGCTAAACTAATGGAAAGATTTGAGTTTGGTTTGCTTTGGGAACTCGAATGAATCAACTAGAATAAGGGCAAAGATTCGTCGATCTTGAACACCAATTACCTGCATGCGGACCATTGCCACGTCAGCAGGGTTGCCCACCGCAGCACCGACGCCTCCGGCGAGCAAGCCGGCGAGGATCTTCTTGGTCAGCGGCATGGTATTCGTATTGGGGTCGGTGTACTTCTGCTTCAGCATGTCGTACAACCCCATACGCGTCGTCGAGTAAAGGATCTGACGGAGAACGGTGGCGGAAACGCCTGAGAAAAGCGCGGCGGCGCCGTCCTGCTGAATGATCTTCAACCCCATCGATACGGGACCGACTCGGGCCGTCGTCATCTGCGGCGGCGCGGGGATGTGGACCGCGGCGGCGGAGTTGGAGTGAAAGGCGAGAGCTGGTCGGAGAGTCTGCACCGCCGTGACTGCCTCGCCGTGGAGCTGCATCCGTACTTTGATTAGATCGAGGGGGTGGGTTGTGCAGCCGGCGATAATAGAGGCGATACCTCCTTCGACGAATCCCTTTACGCCCATAATAGTAAATGAATGAAAGAATTGAAAAATAATTTGTTAGAATTGTAACAATGTTGTGTAAGGAAAACAAAGCTGCGATGAAGTGAGAAGCGGAGCCATGGGTGAATTTATAGCAGGTTGGAGCTTTTGTTTGGGCAGCGACGAGGAAAGAGACTAAAGCTGGACTAGGGCTCAATTAGCTTTCTTCGTTGATTTTTAATTTAGAAATCGTCTCTTTACGCGTAGCGTAGTAAGTCGTTTCGTTGAATATGTCTAGTCTATAATATTAATTATTATTTTTACTACTATAATAATATTTTAAACATAAATACCCATTTTATTACACATATTATTTTATGTGTAGATGTCCGTATTTTAAAAAGATGTTATTTATTAAGATTCTTGGCCAGCTTCATAAATCAAAACTCGGGAAAAATTACTAACACAACTTAAAATATATATTTTCATCAATCACAAATATTCAGAAATCAATCGGGATTGTAACGATTTCTTATTCTATAATTAAGTTAAATTATTTTGGTAAATTAACTTTAGTTCATTAATTGCTTAATTAATTTTTTTTTTTAACTTATCACAGTCAATTGGACAAAAGAAAAAAAAAAAAGGAAAACCTAATGTATGGAACACAATCGAGGATCTCGAATTTTCGAAGATAAATTAGAGAATATTAGTCGATCAACGTGATATGTCGATTTGTAATTTAATTGAAATGATTTTGTGGACCTAGCTCACTTGATTCAAGGCGGGTCACAGCTAAAGAGGCTTACCTTTAACTAGTCAAGGCCCAAATTGTTAGCCAGTATAATGGTCATATTTCTGGCATATTATATATCCTAGTCCAACCTATGCATCTACTTGTTCGTACATAAATAAAAGAAAGAAAGAAAGAAAAGAAAGCGGTTCTTTTCCCCTTGTTTCATGCATGCATTTATAACGTATTGTAATTTTATTTGTTCCTTCCCCAAGAAAGACAGCCATTTCATTAATATCGCATCGCATCATACCATTCCCAAGAACTACTGCGAGACTCCATCAACAAGAGCTAATTCTTGTAGTAATTGCTTCGCTCACATATCAATCTGCATGCAAGAGATAAAACCTTATTCAGCTACGTTGGCATCGGTGGAAGTAGACAAGTGTATCGCCATTAATGCAGAGCTCTCTCAACTACTGCTCTTTGTCCCCCAGTATTGCCCTTCACCTATAAATAAGCCCCTCTATTAGACCATGCTTTTAATCATATACGACTACCATATGTAGCAAAACCTTGTTCAGACGATGATGATGAAGTTTGCAGCTTTCGTTGTCATTGCCTTCTTCCTACTTTGTTCGTCTTTCGCAGCAGAACATAATGAGCCTCGTGCTGATCAAATAGAAGGTAAGGTTTTCTATAGTATAGTGCAATAAATAGTCTAAAAAGCTTTTAATTAAGTACACTATTTTGAATATGAGGTGAAAAAAAATGCAGTTGGTCAAGAGAAACAAACTGAGACATGGTTCGATCATGGAGGTCTAGGTGGTTTAGGTGGCTCAGCGCCGTCCGACGGAGGTCAAGTTGGAGGCGGAGGCGGCGGTGAGTCAACACCGTCCGACGGAGGTCAAGGTGGTGGTGGGTCGTCGGCGAGTGGCTTTTCGGCTGGCTTCAGCCACGGCGGCGTGTATGGCGCGGGGAAAGATTGTCATTTTGGGTGCTGTGATGAGTCATACGGATACAGCCATGGAAATGGAGGTTATTACACATGCACTTGTTGCCCAACTCTCTCAGATGCCAAAGCCTATCTGCTGAAAAAACAGCAGCAGGCGACGAACAAAGCACATCAAGCCAAGAATAATAATAATAATAATTGACGAAAAGCTACTGATGAGATTAATTTTGTATTATTATTTACTGTCGGAACAGGCCGTTTTCTTCAGTATAAAGATGTTTTATAATATCATGACCCAGTTGTCCATACATATAGCTAAATAAATTCGACATTATGTATCATTACATCGTTGTTAGTATTAATTATCATATTTTGTGGTGAACGTGGGGTTGATTTTGAATTAGTCGCCATGACAAAAAGCCTAAATCTGCACTATAGGCATATATTTAGCTATCTCCTTCATTCCATTATACATTAATTAACTCATCGCCAATTAAAGATTACCCACCATTACAACCTTAATCTCAAAGTGGAAGAACTAATGTATGTACACTACATATAATCCCACTGATCATCTCTATGCAGTGGGCTTTATTACAAGAAAGTTCTTGACTAAGTAATAGTCATCCCTCCCAACCCACCGAAGTAAATCTTGAAGCGATTGAAATGGAAGCAGTGGAAAAGCTGAACCAAGACAGAAACACTGCTGGGATTCAAGGACAACGGCGAAGAATAAGGGCGACGAAGGCGGCATCGTTCGTGGTAGAACTGAAGCGAGTGAATAGCATAACTTTGCCCATGATTGTCACGACCGTTTCGCAGTACTTGCTTCGGACATCGCACGTGTTTATGTTAGGACACGTCGGCGAACTCTATCTGTCCAGCGCCTCGATCGCAACCTCCATTTGCAACGTTACAGGGTTCAGCGTTGTGGTTAGTGATGATCACTCTTTGACACTAATATATCCTTCTTAAATTAAATGCATTAGTTATTAGAACACTAATTATTGTTGATGATCAGCAGTATGGAATGGCTGGTGCGTTGGAGACGCTTTGTGGGCAGTCATACGGAGCACAGCAGTATGATAAAGTAGGAGCTTATCTCAATGGAGCCATCTTTTGTCAGTTTCTAGTATGCATCCCAATCTCCATACTGTGGATTTTCATGGAGAAGCTGCTTCTATTGACAGGCCAAGATCCTCTAATCTCGGCAGAAGGAGGAAAATTTGCAGTTGGGCTGATCCCATCTCTCTTTGCTGCATCAATCTTTCAGTGCACTTCTTGCTATTTTCAGGCACAGAGTCTGATGAGACCCATGGCCATGGCCACGCTGGCATCTTTGTTCTTACAGCTAGTCCTATGCTGGGCTTTCATATTCAAGCTCCATCTGGGAAACGCAGGGGCTACTCTTTCTATTGGGATTTCTTACTGGTTGAGTGCTGCTTTGGCTTTGGTGTACGTTAGATATTCTCAGGCCTGCCAAAAAACCCGCGCAGCAGTGTTTTCGAGGGACGTATTTTCTGCTGTTAAGGAGTTCTTTCGTCTTGCCGTTCCTTCATCTGCAATGGTCTGGTAATAAGAAAGACTAGTTACTTTCTTTAGTTCCCTCATCACAGCCTATGATGACATGAAACTACCAACGCTTTCAGTATCGAGTGGTGGGCGTTCGAGCTAATACTACTGCTATCTGGGCTGTTGCCAAACCCAGTGATCGAAGCATCTGTGATCTCTATATGGTGAAAACTTAAAGATTCAATTTTGTAATTTTTTCAAGTAAGAATCAGAAGGGTAATAAACATGCAAGGCATCTATCTATCTATTCGTTGCAGCTTCACTGTTTCGTACTTGCATTATCACATACCATATTCTTTTGGTGCTGCAGCAAGGTACTTACATACATACATACGTAAATCTTTATCAACTCAATTTGAACATATATCTGAAGATTGATCACTCCAAATCATTCTTTTGCAGCACTCTAATCTCGAACGAACTCGGAGCGGGAAAACCCGAGGCAGCAAAAAGTGCTCTTTACGCAGCGTTAGCTCTCTCTATCGCAGAGTTGTTGACAGCAAGCATAGCAATCTTAAGCTGCAGCCGCGTATTGGGTTACGCATTTACAGAAAACGAAGAACTCGTAAGCTATGTCAAAGAAATGGCTCCTCTCCTCAGCCTCTCCATTGTAATGGACGGGACACAAGCTGTACTCTCAGGTAATTTTTTCCGATCATCATAACCACCCTTCGATCGAATTACACGACGTTAAATTCCATGCAACAAAAAAAGGGGTGGCTAGAGGAAGTGGATGGCAGCACATAGGAGCATATGTGAATCTTGGAGCGTACTATGTTGTCGGAATACCTTTGGCCCTACTATTGGCCTTTGTTTTCAGTTTTAAGGCAAAAGGGCTATGGATTGGATTATTATCAGGAGCAACTGTACAATCCATCGGGCTTTGTGTAGTTACCTCTCTCACAAATTGGGAAAAACGGGTAATTAAACATATCCAATTTATTGTGTTTTATTCGAAAAAAATAAATAAATTCGGGTTGAGGTTCTTTTTGCAGGCACTCGAAGCACAGAGACTGATATTCTCTGTGGAACTTACTTCTACTGATCATGATGGCGCGAGTCTGTAGAGGAGAAGGAGACACTGATTCGATGATGAAGAGACTCTTTATTACGTGTGTATTTTATGGGTTTTCTTTATGTCCGACGGGTATTCTTATGGGTCGGGTCTTTGGATCGTTAGTTTCAAATCGGATCGATAGGTTTGCAAGTCTGTGAACGGTGGACAGACAAGTACAGCAGAATATAATCAGACACCGCCATCTCTAATATTTACAGGAAAATTCAACGAAGAATGAAATGATATGATATTATATGAACCACCCACGCTCTGACACGCTGCCTTTCGCTCGTTGCGCTGCAAAGATCCAAACTTTCCGCCTGAAACGTGAAGAATTCAACCTCTTTCGTGTCTTTTTTTTTTTTTTCATAAATAATCAACGACGTGGACGAACACACACACACGCACACACACACATACAAGCTCGCGCACAAGCAGACCAATTACCCTTTCTTGGTTTAGGAGGCCCTGCTATTCATATGGAGGCAGGAGAGCCGTTATTGAGTCTAAGCACAGAAAGAAAATGGCGGGCTTTTGCTACAGAGCTCAATCGAGTCAATTACATAGCATTGCCGATGATAGTAGCCACCATATCCCAGTACTTACTAAGGGTCTCGCCTATGTTCATGTTGGGTCATCTCGGTGAGCTCGCTCTTTCGAGCGCTTCCATTGCTACTTCGCTCTCAAATGTCACAGGCTTCAGCTTATTGGTAAGCGATCAAAGACTTCTCTTTTTAAGTTATTCATCGTTGGCAGCCAACCAGTCGATGTAATGCACAGTATATTTGATGATGAGCAGTTTGGGATGTCTAGTGCTTTGGAAACACTGTGTGGGCAGTCCTATGGAGCCAAGCAATACAACAAAGTTGGAACTTACACTTACGGAGCTATTCTGTGCCTCCTTTTAGTATGCATACCAGTTTCTGTTCTGTGGATCTTCACCGAGAATCTGCTGATATTCACTGGCCAAGATCCATTAATCGCCCGTGAAGCTGGGAAATTCATGATAAGGCTCATCCCAACGCTGTTTCCTTACGCTATTCTTCAGTCTCTTGTTCGTTATTTGCAGACTCAGAGCCTCATTCTACCAATGCTGTGGAGTTCCTTGGTGTCTCTGTTCTTTCAGCTGCTCATTTGCTGGGCTTTCGTGTTCAAACTGAACCTGGGAAGTTCTGGGGCGGCGCTTTCAATTGGATTATCTTACTGGCTTAACGTGATTCTGCTCGTGGTTTACATAAGATGCTCTTCGAAGTGCAAGAATACTCGCGCTTCTTTCTCGGGGGATGCCTTCGCTACAATGGGAGCTTTCTTCAGATTCGCCGTCCCTTCAGCTGTTATGGTCTGGTAGGTAATCTTGAAAGTTTTTGGACGTACGTTTTCAAGAAAATACATTCTCTATCTTAATGATGATAGTATCTTACCCAGTTTGGAATGGTGGGCTTTCGAGCTGGTGATACTGCTTTCAGGAATTTTGCCTAATCCACAGTTGGAAACATCAGTTCTTTCGATATGGTTAGAAACCCAACTCAGTTTATGTAAGTTTGAGAGTTTCTGCTCATCTATTCTTTCCCTCGTATCGATCTCTTCACTTTGCAGTTTCACGATGACTTCATTGCACTACCATATCCCATATTCTTTTGGAGCTGCTGCGAGGTTAGTTGCTCCTCATGTATAGTATCATCGATTATCGAAAGAACAAGCATCAACCACTTCGAGGTATTATAATCTCCTTCTGAAACAAATGCTCGAACTTTTTCCAGCACATTGGTCTCGAACGAGCTGGGAGCTGGGAAACCCGAGGCAGCAAAAGTCGCACTTTATGCAGTTATAGTTCTATCGATTTCTGAGATGCTATTAGCCAGCATCCTCATTTTCGTATCCCGGCGTATCTTAGGATACGCTTTCAGTGATGAGAAGGATGTAATATCTCACGTCAAAGGAATGGTTCCTTTTCTTTGCCTCTCCATCCTCATGGACAGCACGCAAGCTGTACTTTCAGGTCTTGGAAAACAGAGCATCAAACTTATAATGATATAACTGCTTCTCTATGCCCCAGTTTCTACTCGAACTCCTTAACAGAGACTTCCATTTTTTTTTCTGAAAAAAAAATAACAGGGGTAGCAAGAGGTAGCGGGTGGCAGCATATCGGGGCGTATGTTAACCTAGGATCTTATTACATCGTCGGAATCCCAGTGGCATTGTTGCTTGGATTTGTTATGCACTTAAAAGGAAAGGGTCTTTGGAGCGGATTAGTAGCTGGGGCAACTGTACAGGCTTTCTCGCTTTCGCTGATCACTTCCCTCACCAACTGGGAAAAACAGGTCTCGGTTTCGTTCATTTCGCTCGATTCAATACATCGTTAGAATCTGTTGGTCTGAAATCACAATCGCAGTGCGCACCGTATGATTGTTTTACAGGCAAATGAAGCAAGGCAGAGAATCTATGCAGAGAAATCTCCAGGCGAAAATTTATTAGCCGGCACATAAGCTCAGAGCAAAGCAGCGTGCTTACAACATCGAATCACATTAAAAAACTTGTTATGGGGGTTATGTTCCAGATTTGTACCCATATCTAAAACTTCCATCGTCTGATTATTTTTTCTCAGCAAGAAACAACTTCCCCAGAAAAGATCCGTTGCCTGGCTTCATACGACTGTACAACAGAACAAACAAATTCACAAGAATCAATTCGTACCACCGTTTTTATTCAAAAGAAGGAAATTGAACTCAGAGAAAATCAAAATTACCGCTTTTTCCCAGTTTCTGAGGCTTGTAATCAAGCACAAAAGCAGAGCCTGCGTTGTAGTTCCAGCTACTGTTCCACACCAAAGGCCTTTCCCCTTTAGATGCAAAACGAATCCTAGCAATAATGCCAAAGGGATTCCAATGAGGTAGAAAGCTCCAAGGTTTACGTAAGCGCCCAAATGTTGCCATCCACTGCCTCTTGCTACTCCTAAAGCACAAGGACATGGGTTTTTATATTCAACCATAGATTTCTCGACAATGCGTATAAATATGTTCACGAAAATTTGTTATTGACCTGATAGTACAGCTTGTATGCTATCCATGATAATGTTGAGGCAAAGAAAAGGAGCCATCTTTTCAACGTAATTTATGACTTCCTCCTCGTCGCTAAATGCATGTCCTAATATACGACGACAGAAGAATATTGTGATGCTGACTATAAAGGCCTCGACAAGGGACAGAGTTAATACTGCGAGAACAGAAAATCTTGCAGCTTGTGGTTTGCCTGCTCCAAGCTCGTTCGAGACCAGCGTACTGGAAAAACAGAGTAAAGTGTAATTTGATTGTTCAAAATTTCCCTTTGATACATCTGTGTGTTTGTAATGACAGAGTATGATTCAAAGCAGACCTTGCAGCTGCTCCAAAAGAAGATGAAATCTGATACAGCAGTGCAGCAACTGTCAGACTGCGAATAGGAGGAACTGATGAACGAATTTAAACTCGGTAAAGAAAACTAAGAAACTAATTTAAAGTTATTACCAAATAGAAAGAACCGATGTCTCAAGTTGTGGATTTGGCAAAATTCCTGATAGTAATATTACAATCTCAAATGCCCACCATTCCAAGCTGTTCAACAAAATTGAAAAGATAAAAAAGGCTGCAAAGACTTGAATAGGAAACATGAAACCTTTCGTTGAGGAGGAAAGTGAATATAATACCATGTCATTACAGCTGAAGGAACAGCAAATCTGAAAAATTCCCCCACTGTGAAGTAAACCTCTCTCGACAAGGAAGAACGAGTTTTCTTACAGGTCGGCGAGTACCGCACATACAGCACAAGTAAAACAACGTTGAACCAATAGGAGATTCCAATAGACAAAGCAGCTCCATTCATCCCCAAATTTAATCTAAACACAGATGCCCAACAGAGAACTAACTGGAAACACAAGGAAGCTAACGAGCTCCAAACCATTGGAACAATCAAGCTCTGAACCTGTAAATAACGAACCAACGATTGAAGAACGGCGTAAGGAAACAATGCTGGGATTAGCCTGATTGTATACTTCCCTGCTTCGGCTGAGATTATAGGATCTTGTCCTATCATTACAAGTAAATCCTCCGTGAACATCCATAGAACAGACACTGGGATGCACACGATGAATAGGCAACGAACAGCCCCATAAAGAAAGGTTCCAACTTTCTCATACTGCTTAGCTCCGTACGATTGCCCACATAGTGTCTCCAACGCACTAGCCATTCCAAACTGTTTCCCGTACAGAGATAATAAATAACGCGTAAAGAATGTAAGTAAAAAAGAGAGTCAGTTCATAGGATTAGGACTTCTAAATTACCAGTAAGCTGAAGCCCGTGACACTGCAGAGAGAAGTGGCTATGGAAGCACTCGATAAGTAGAGCTCGCTAACGTGTCCCAGCATGAACATAGGCGTAACTCGAAGAATATACTGAGATACTGTGACGACGATCATGGGGAGTGCTATTTGGGTTGCTCGATTTAGCTCGCCGGCGAATGTTACGGCACATTGAGTTTCTGCTCTGCTCGCCGCCTTCAATAATGGCGCCTCGGCTTCCATCTCCGTTTACTTTTTCTCGGAATGGTCCTAAATGCTTCCCTTCAGCCGCAATAAGACAAAAGTAGAAACTGCTTAATTCCACTTTCCACTTGTCCGATTTCGAAGGATTTATCTTTACAAAGTTGAATGACTCGTTCGTTCCGTCACAGTCATGAATATGGCCTAACTATTCAATCATTTTTTTTGCACAAACAGCATATCGTCGTCACCATCATAGATCCATGAGATAGTTCTCGAAATACTCACCAGGCAAAAACTGACCACACTGCCAATTTAATATAGTCTGGCCATATTGATCCAATTCCAAATCAGCTAAAAATTATAACCCAACCACTACTCGTTTGTAGTCTAAAATTAAAATAATAATGTTGAGCTTGCAAGTTGCACCCAAAAGAGACTCTATTGAACATAGAGCTAAAAACATTGTGACCATTTTAAGTTTTATCCCCATGTTAATATATATATATATATATATATATATATATACAGAAATGTTAGGGTGTTCACCTTGCGTGAGTACCATCCGTGGGCACCTGTTGTGTGGCATTTTTTTGTGCTACGTCAACATGCCAATTCAACCCCTGACGGGGGTTCACTAATTCCATGTGTAGGTTATAAGATCAATAAAAAATTCCATCGTATGCTGATTTGGCTCGTTGACGTGGTTGGTGCTCACGAAGGCGCCCACGCAAGGTGAGCATCATAACATTACTCTATATATATGTTTGGCAAAAATATATATCTATGTGTGTGTATTATAGTATTATCAGTTACTCACTCAGTGGCATAATGAATAGAACTTGGGCCTATTCTAGATGAGGTTGTGGGTTAGACCTCTTAATTTAATTTGAAATCGGCCAAGGCGAGGCGGGTCTCGAGTCCATGAAAAATTAGCCTCAGGCCCGGCCAACCCCTCCCCATACCAGCCAGCCCTATTGACATCTGCAGTTTGGAAACTTAACGACGACAATCCATACACATTGTTAGCCACAATTACAAAGTGAACGGATTTTTATTTAGTTTTTTTTTTTCAGATATAGATAAACATTTTATAAAAACGTCATTTTGAAAGCATTTTCGACTATTTCGAGTTATAGTTTCTTATTATGTCACTATTGTAATATGTTATTTTTTCTTATATATGTAATATATGTTCTGAAAAACGTATATAAGATACATTGCGATTTACAAAGAGCTTGTTGTTTTTATTATTTTGATTACAAAGTTATAACTCAGAATATTATTATTGATTACAATATGAATTTGATTTTCATCTATGTAATAAACATCTATGCAAAATGTATATAAGACATTTTGAAGATTAGACCACGAGCTATATGTTGTGTATTATTGTTTTTTTAAAATTACTCTTCGATTCCTATGTTATAATATTTTGTCATTGATAACAATATGTAAAAAAATATGCAAAAAATGTATAAAAAAATATTTTAACGATTATACGAAGAGTTAGACGTTTCTTATGATTTCAATGTATATTTTGCTCTAAATTTCTTCATTAATTACATTATGCAATTTTCAGGCATATAATATAGTAAACATATTATGTAAAACGTACATAATTATTATGGTTGTATGTCTATAATACGTTCAATGTTTTTTTTAGATATTAGAAGGTTTCTTATACGACGGGGAGGCAATTGAAGAAATACGTGAGGGGTCGAGCAGTTTCAGACCGTATGTTTAGTGAGGCGTGAGTAGAGCATAATTGTGTTGTTTTTAGTTTGAACTTTTATTATGTAGGTTTTTATTTGTTGAACTATGATTCATTTAAGATTGAAAAGGATCCGAAGAAAATCAAACTTATGGTGATTGCGGCTAGCGCGGCAAACATGCTGATGGGAATAATCGACTCCTCTATCGAAGTGTTCCAACCGAATATGATCCGAGTGAAGTTTTTTGAAATTCCTTGCCGGGCTAGGAAAGGCAGTCGAATGGTTTTCCTGCCTTCTTTGCGATGCTTGGATTCAGTATCGACTTATATGTTTTCATTCGCACCATACTAAATAAGCCAACCAGCGAACTTCTGTCGCACATTCTCTACGGAATATCGATATGCCAGTTTGGTGTAGCGTTCCTTCAAGTTCTCAAGCTCGTTTTCAAGTGGAAACTAGCAAGATTCGTCGAAGGTAACTTTTGATTCTTTGATTCTTATCGAGTTTTCATTAAGTAACTTAATCTTTTTTGTGTGTCCGTGATTAGACAACCCTCTACCTTCCTTGGAAGAAGGCCGTCGTGAAGATCGCAACGCAACAACAGAAGACCATGTTGCTCCGAATCTAGACGCAAGCCAAGTTTTCGCATTGGTTTTCATCATGTGGTACACCAGGAGAATTATCCACTCACTAGGTAACCTTTGGTGTTATAAATGTTATCGAAGTTTTATTAAGTAAATTTAATTGTTTTGTGTGTCCGTGATCAAGAACCCTCTACCTTCGGAAGAAGGCCGTCGTCGCGAAGACCGCAATGCTCCAAATCTTGACGCAGGCCAAGTTTTTGCATGGCTTTTCACCATGTGGTACACCGGAAGAATTATCCACTCACTAGGTATATAAATTCCTCTGGTGTTATAAATGTTATCGAGTTTTGATTCATTAAATTTTAATACTTTTTTGGTCTATATTCTGGCAATCAAACCTTAGAAGAACGGCAAAACGATGTTTTGGGTGATGACAAGCACGAATAAGACCGCCACAACGGAAGAGATGGGAGTCGTGGAAGAGGTGGGCGAGTTGCACCGAGAGGTCACGGTGGGAGAGTAGGACGGGGTCCTCCTCAAGGCCGCGGCAACAACGAACGTCCATCTTGGAGATAGTGAAGTGGTTGATGCTCTAATTACAAAATATTAGACGATGCTCTTTTATCATTTTACAAATATTGCTATGAGCGCTACTTGTATATTGTTATGTGTTCTTTAATCGTGTTTGATGTTCTCTATTTCTTTATATAGTTTCATGCAACTGCGCTCCTTAGGGTCTTTGACTGGAATTGGAAAAAGGGGTGAAAACTGAGGAAATGGGGGTAAGTCGTTATGGCAACTATACAAGAATTTCAGTGTGTGAATTCAACGTCCATACTCTAAAACTTATCTGATTTTATCAATTGATAGAATTTTTTCTCGGATAAATCATGCATTTTCTAGGATATTCTTAAGAATCTCATCGAAAACTTACAGCAGCTTGCCAAACAAAAGCTAAGAGAAAAAAAAGCACAGGTATGACTGGCATAAAATCTACGATTGGATTCAAAAAAGCATAAGCTTCGGGCAATTTGCCGATCTCTTTACAGTTCATGCAACTGGGTCCTCATTTATCTGGTTGTTAAAAAGTATAGCTACTCGTCAGCATATCGATATTCCAAGTGTTCAGCGAAATGCATTAGTTTTAAACACGACCATTACTACACTTGACCTCGAGTAGTTTAAAAACAATATTTTAAATAGCACAACTACGAGCGCTGCACAGGGCGTTATTGCGCATGTTTGCTAAAAACAGCAAGTAGAATATTATGTTTTTCCAAAAGCGCATGTTGTATATGAGGTGGCATGCTAAGTGCAATTTTGGTGCTATTTAGGTTATTTCTTATAATACCCGGATTATCTGGCCATGCAATTAACTTGATGAAACTTAGGGGTTTAATGAGTAAATAACTGACGTAGATCAACTGCCTTTAGGGTTTCATAATCTTTTCATCTTCCCCTTGGAGTCTAGTTTTCGAGAACTCACACGTTACGATCGCTCATAGCTCATACTAGGGTTGTCAACGGGGCGGGTTCGGAGCGGGGATCCAATGCCCGTCCCCGTCCCCGCGAGGCAAACGGGGACAAAATCGTCCCCGTCCCCATCCCCTCAGGATCCCCGCCCCGTCACTATTAGTTACCATACCATATACTCCACGTGCTACTCTTTTCCATTATACTCGTAACAATGACATGCAATCGTGTCACATAAAAGCACAGTTCTTTACTATTTAGTGTTTAATTCGTCGGCACTTAATAGCATGAATTGAATGTAGTAGCTGGTTGATCAACCATCAGTATTACTATTAATCCCCCAAGTTCATATCTTGATACTATTATTAGTCAATTCTTTAAAACGTAACAGCTCTTTTCGACTTGATACCACGAGAAAATGGAATCAAGTCACGACATAAACACCACGAATCGGTAAAGCTCTGTTTTTTCTGCTCTGCTAACATCAAGAATCCCAAAGAGCTAATAAACTATGACTCAGCAACACTGCTTCTTCTCAGCCGCCATAGCTTTTTTCCTCTTCGCACTTCTTACAGCATGCTCAGGGAACGACCTTAACAACTACACCGCTTGTGGAGTTCCTTACGCGTGCGGCAAGTTCACCGACATCAGTTTCCCTTTCTGGGGAAACCACAGACCTCGACAGTGCGGGCACCCAAAGCTCGAACTCACCTGCAAAAGCGACACAACCACCACGATGGAAATAGACGGAGTCACGCACACCGTCGTCGGCGTAAACCGAGAAACCCATGTCCTGAAAATCGCCAGGACCGACCTAGCGAGTTCTCTGTGTACGCAGCAGCTCAGAAACGCGACTTTGGATCCGTCAATCTTCGAGTACGCTTCTTCCAGCTACGCAAACCTCACCCTTGTGTACGGCTGCAGCAACGTGTTGAACTACGTAGACCTTCTGAGATTCGACTGTCCCGTGGAGGGCACAACAGAGAGAACCTCGTACGTGGATATTGGATCGTCGTTGTTTGGGGTTAATTTCTTCGCCGGGGTATACTCGTGCCACGTCAGCGTCGTGGTTCCTGTTTATTACGCGGTGTACGGAGGGCTTATCGAGGGAGTTGAGGAGCTCGTTGGCAAGGGTTTTGAGGTGAGGCTTAAAGTGGGGATTCATGAGTTGTGTGGTAAGTGCGAGGTTTCTGGGGGGAGATGTGGGTATGGTGACGGCGGCGGTGAAGAGTTCGTTTGCTTTTGCCAGAACGGCACGGCAGCACTTGGTGGGATATGTGATCGCGGTGGTTCGGCGGCTTATCGGGCAGGTGGCGACGGGCCGTCGGCGGCGCAATCAGCTCCTTCAGGTAATTATTGATAATGATTATTTTTGCTTTATGTAATTCATATTTCTGGATAAATATGATTGGTAGGCAAGGGCAGTAGATATACAGTAGTCAAATGTTCGTCGAGGATGGTTGGAATGGATCACATATTACCCAATTTAGTTCATAGCTTCACACGTCGCCGGTCAAAGCCGGCGGGCGGAGAAGTCAACAGGCAGACCTAATGATTAGTGGTGCCTAACCCACTTTCAAGCTTTCATATTGTTTATTACACAACGATAAAGTTCGAAAACATTCTCTTACTTCAACCAAAGACTGCTCCTTTTTGTCGCTGCAGGACAAAGAACCTCTTCAAAGACCTGCAACCTCATGCAACCGAAATGGTGAAATGAATCATCTCTAAGCCAAAATGAATGCCTTTCTCCTTCTTCTCCCTTTCTCCTTCGTCTTCACAATCCTCACAAAGACGTCGTTCTCACAGCCACTACAACCCCTCTTCCCAAACTGCAACTCCACCTTCTCTTGCGGCCACATCACCAACGTCACCTACCCTTTCATCGGAGGCTCACGGCCACCTCACTGTGGCCTCAAGGACTACTTTTCACTTACATGCATCGAAAACACCACCACTTTCCTTACACAAAACTCCACCACTTACCGTGTTCTACAGCTCGACCAATCCCAAAAGACTATAGTTCTCTCCAGATCAGACCTCTACGACGCGACATGCCCTTCTCAATTCCTCAACACCACTTTAAACTCCACCCTCTTCAACTACATGAATCCTCAGAACGAGGTTCTTAACTTGTTCTATGGATGCAATACCACGGCCATGACCCGTATTAAGCCCACGAATCTTTTCAAGTGTAGCTTTGCTGGCTCTGGTTTCAGCGATGCGTATCATTTGGTAGGGCCCGTCCCTAGGGATCCTATCTTGAGGATAATATCGTGTAGTGTGAGTATAAGTGTTCCACTGTTGAGCGCCGTGGGTGACCAGCTCACCAACTCTAGCCTGACCCTTGCTGATGCGTTAAAGGATGGCTTTGTAGCAAATTATAGCGTTCCACATGAGAGTTTGTGTTTGGACTGCGTGAGGTTAGGTGGGCTGTGTGGTTTCGATTCGGTTTCAGATAGTTTTGTTTGTGTTTGTGGTGATGATAGGCCTTGTCGTGTTTTCTCTTTGACTCCTCCGAGGGATGATGGTTCCGATGCTACAGAGCCAGTTGAAGGTAACAATCAAGAAAGTTAGTAGATGCATGAATTGAATCACACGGTCTTAAGATAGCTCTCCTTTTTGCTGGAAATTCATGTTTATGCCAGTTTCAAATTCATTAAGTTTTCTTTCTTTCAACGTCTATGTACAGCGATCTGTTTATCGTTTTTGTTTTATAACTATGCGGTTATGCTTATGCATCGAACTAACAGTTCAGAATCTACCAGGGAAAAAGTCGAATTCAGGGATGAGAATTGGTAAGAATCTCCGTGTCTTCATCAAACAGATTAACCTTGCGTTTGAGTGGATTGTATCGCTTATCCTATTAGTACTTACTACGCATTGCAGGCCTTTTCGTAGGCGGTGCTGCTCTTGCCGTTATTGTCTTGGGATGGCTAGTATTCTACTGTAGGCAGAAACGGAAGCGGAGCCTTTTTGCAAAATCTAGCGATTCAATAATCAAAGAAGTCCCCAGTGCACTGTCGAGGAAGCCCATTTCTGTTCCTCCATCAGATAGTTTCACAAAAAGCTTACCTTCTTATCCATCTTTGAATTCTGACATTACCAACAAGGTTGCTTCATATTACGGAGTGCAAGTCTTTACTTACACGGAGCTTGAAGAAGCTACGAACAACTTTGATCCTGGCAAAGAACTAGGTGATGGTGGATTTGGCACAGTATACTATGGTAAGAAGTTTTTATATCTTATGAAACGATGTACGATGAGTCTAGTGGCATGTAATGACTATATTTGTAATAACAGGGGTTCTGACCGATGGCCGCGTGGTGGCCGTGAAGCGTCTGTACGAAAACAACTTCAAAATGGTCGAGCAGTTCATGAACGAAGTCAAGATCCTATACAGCTTAAGACATCAAAACCTAGTAAAACTCCACGGCTGCACGTCCAAGAGAAGCAGAGAGCTATTGCTTGTCTACGAATTCGTACCCAACGGAACAGTGGGCGATCACCTCCATGGAAAACGTGCTAAATCCCGCCTACTCTCATGGCCCATACGCCTGAACATCGCCATCGAAACAGCTGATGCGCTCACCTACCTCCACAGGTCGGGCATCATACACCGTGACGTTAAGACAAACAACCTTCTCTTGGACAACGACTTCCACGTCAGAGTTGCAGACTTTGGGCTGTCTCGATTATTCCCTAAAGATTTCACGCACATCTCAACTGCTCCACAGGGAACGCCTGGCTATGTCGACCCTGAGTATTACCAATGCTATCAGCTGACGGAGAAGAGCGATGTGTACAGCTTTGGAGTCGTACTAATCGAGCTTATATCTTCGCTTCAAGCCGTGGATACGAACAGACACAGGCAAGACATCAACTTATCGAATATGGCCGTTAGTAAGATTCAGAACGGCGAGCTTCACAAAATAGTCGATGGGACCGTTGGATTTGAGACGGATAGTAGCGTGAGGAGAATGGTTAGCTTGGTTGCTGAGCTGGCGTTTAGGTGTTTGCAGCAAGAGGGAGATATGAGGCCATCGATGGAAGAGGTCTTTGAGGTGTTGAGGGGGATAAAGAATGAAGATTTGAATGCTCGTAATAATGATAAGGTTGAGGTTGTCGATATGTTGTTGGGTGATGAAGATGATGATCAAGATTCTGCCGCCCCAGATTCATCATAAGGTAATGAACTATTTGTGGTGGGACTTTTTAACCTCGTAAAGATTAAGTTTTGTAAGATGTTATAGGTTTTAGTACCATTGTTTGTAGATATTCCGTTGGTGTTTTCCTTAGAAATGGATTTAATGTTGCCGTGTGGCTGTTTGTCATTAAATAATTGATGAAACTCGATTATGTGTCCAAGTTAAGTGAAGTGCAATGTCTTGAATAGATTTAATGAAAAAGAAAGGGGCAAAAGCAGCAGAGCAGACAAACTTAAGCGTACAGTGCAAAAAACAAGAGAATAATTGCATGACCACTAACTCACTCAGTCTTGCCGGGCCCACTTCCTCTCACCTTTCCTTTTCTTTGTCCAAAATCTATCTCATTTTCCTACCCACCTTCCTTCTTCTAGCCAAATAAGTTTCGCCGTCGATCTCAGAAATCAAAAGGAGAAAGAATCTTTCGTTGTTAACTATAAATGGCGACGCTGCAAAAATTCAAGCTGCTGGCGACGCAGTGCGCAGTAGCGTCGAGCCCAACGCGAAGCCCGACAACGAGCCCAGTAATCCACCTCCGCCGGAGGACTCTCCGAATGCTTCTCAGCCGTACGGAAGGGCGCAAACTTCCTCCGCCGAGGCCGAACGCACCCAGTTCGGAGATTCCGCCGGAGAAGAGGAGCGGCGGTGCAGAGGTGTTGTTGGCGAGGAACAAGCTGAGGGATTTATTTGTTTCATCTCCTCCTACGGCGCCGTCGGCGCCGGAGAATACGAGAGATGGAGCGTTGTCTTCGCAGGTGGTGAGCGGCGGAGGAGGCGCCGGCGTTGTTACTGGAATGAGGAGAAGCGCGATCCGGCCATTGTCCGGCACTTTCCGGCAACGGCTGTTGAGGAGGGCTTGGAGGCCTATACTCGTCGGCATCCCCGAGTAATATGTACGTAGCAGTAATTTGATGTTGACTAAAATGTAATAATAATACATTTCTGATAATGTAATATTATTGGGCAATCAATTTAAAGATTTCGTTTTTACTGGAAATCTTTGCAACATACGGTACAGTATGTACTTCCGAAGAATTTGAATTTTCACAGCCACTGTTTCAAAAATACAATTCATTTTCACACAGCACAGACTACAGAGTACTTCTCACTAACTGAAGAAGTCTTCACTGGTTCAATGGCATTATAATGATGCATGCTGCTCATGATCCTTAGCAACACTCTATCACGGGCTTCTCGGTTTCGAAAGCTCAGCCTGCAAATTAACGTAAATTGTGATAAACGGCAATTGAATTGAATACGTCCGTTCCTTCATTACGTAGTCTGAAAATCACTAAGATAGGAGCAGCAAGTCTTACCAGTTTCTGTTTTAGTTGATATATCATCAGCTCTCTTTGCCTGGCAAAGAACTTCAGCGACTGTCGGAAAAGAAAAAGAATATAAGATCACAAGGGATTGAATAACCTCGATCAGAACGGAAGATAATGAAATGCGCTTGCTTACACCAATTCTTTGGAGTTCATGCGACCTAGATAATGCCTCTCTTTTCGTCAGCAAATTGTTCTTTTTAAACTTTGGACGCTTATAGTTTTTGCCGCGGTAGAGTATTATAGCATGCCCTTCTTTAATTTGAACCACTGAGATAAAGATCCCACCGCTTTCTTTTTCGAGGAGTTCTGCTGTGTACATAACCTGAGAAAACTTCCTCTGCATCGTAACGACTTTTACTACTTTGTGCTTCCAATGTTGGTGCATTCCTTCTATCACGCCATCGTAAACCCCACGCCTTCCTGAAGATGAAGCGTATTGCATTAAAGAAAATATATTAGATAATCAAATGGGGTATAGTAGCGGGAACATGTCATGAGAATATGTTTTTACTTACCAAGCACTAAGCTGCTATCGATCTTTAATCCCATGTCTCTGAAAGAACTTCTCTCCTCGTCGGAGATTATCTCCTTATCTATATCTTCATCGGTAAATCCAGATGCACTTTTCAGTTTCTCTAATACTCTAGCTGATTTCTCAATCTTCTTCTTCAGCTGTAAAAGAAACCACTGGTGATGATGATTATCCCTCTGCAAAAGCAAGTATATGGCAAAGAGATGAAGAATTATTACTATGAAAAGCCTGTGTTCTTGATCTCTGAGTTCCTTCTCCAATCTTTCCCGTTCCACCTCTAATTTAACTTCGATCCTATAGTTATCTTTCTTCAACTTCTCGTTTTCTGACTGTATATTGTGAAATTCTGACAGTGTACCCACAGTTCCCGAGCAAGGAATGTCATCCTCAGTGATAATAGGAATTCTTTCACTGGCTTTGAGCCGTGCAGCTTCTTCCTGAACTTGCCATCTCGTTAGCTCCATTTCTCTCTGGTGGACCAAATTTGCAACGTCGGGGACGAGAAAGTCTTTTCCACGATAAAGGATTATGAAGAACTTATTACGCAGCAAAAGAACTCCTCCAGTGAGAATCTTCACCATTAAAAGAAAAAAGTACCATCAAGGACGAGCCCTTACATTTCTCTCTTTGACAGGAAACGAAAAATCTCAGTCTGTTACACCTACCTTTAGCTCATATGCCATTTGTTCGTTGTCAGTGTTTGGTATACCCCATTTCAAAGCAATCTTTGCTATATGGCACTTTTCCCATAATTTTATGATTGCAGCGGCCAAGCCTTGTAATTTCCTGTTTCTTCCTTCATAGAAACCATAGAAATTTCGAATAGTTGCCCATCAATCCCACCAATGACTTCGAAAACCGGCCCAAAACCGGCCCACGAAACCGGTCCAGAACCGGAACCGGTAAAACCGGTTCTGGAACCGGTAACCGGCCCAATAAAACTGGTTTGGGCCGGTTCTGGGAACCAGGAACCGTGGATTACCTTCCGGTTCCGACCACGGTTCGGAACCGGAACCGGAACCACTATATCAGTTTTTCTTTTTTTTTTATTCCAAAAATAGTAAAAAAAATAAAAAAATAAAAAAAAATTATAATAATGGGCCGAACCGGTTCTGGAACTGGAACCGGCCCATTATGGTCCGGTCCAGGGAAAATGGTCCCGGAACCGGAACCGGAACCGGGACCGGAACAGTGCCGGAACCGGCGAACCGGAACCGGTAGAACCGGAACCGGCCCGAACCGGCCCGAACCGGCCCGGCCCAATCCATTACCCAGGTCTACTGTACATATACACTAACAGGAAAAAGAAAATATTACCAACAACAAAATGAGTTGGCAAAGGGTGAGCAAGCTTCCTAAAATATGTAAGTTCAGAATCTGTCAGCTTCGATCTAGTATGAGGTGGACAGAGCCTAAAAGGCGTCTTAAATCCTGGGACAACTTCGGGAAGCAAATCTGCATCTACAGGTAAGGGCTTGGACATCCACCAATCGACAAAGCGTGGGCCCAAACCATCCAACAACCTATCAGCTTCTCTCTCATATAGAGAAGGTTGATGAAGATTATCCCATTTAGTACTGCTTTCTTCATGAATCATGCTATCAAGATCAGTTCGCTCACTGCTCCTTCGGCCATTTAAAGGGGAAGAATAACTTCTTTCGCCGTCAATAGAAGAGTTTTGATCCTTTCTCCAAATACGTTTGGGACCCGAATGGTAATTTGATCCTCTGTAAACAGCAAGGAAGTCTTTGTGAGTCCACACAACAAGTTCCCCCTGTCTTCATCTGCATAGGAAGGAGAAACCATGTTACTATGTAAGGAAGCAATCAAACAAGCCCACAACATAATAGGTCCTCTTCAGAATGGAATCAAAGAGAGAAATAACGTCGAACTGTTCAGCACATTGGGCAAATGAATGTGTAGAGAAAGCACATAACCTCTCACACCTCAACTATCTCTCGAGCTCGATGCATATTCTGGCTCAGGGGAAGATCAAATTTGAGCAAGGCGAGCTCACTATCTTTCCAAACCAATCGAATCTGATCAACGACACCTTGCGTCACTCCCAGTTTCTTAATTTTGACCCATTTCTTTATCTTCGCAGCCTCAACTCTCAATCTCTCTAACAACACCGCATCGAGGATAATTCAGCTGTTGTTGGTATCTTCCCTTTCTTGACCCTTGTAATAACCATTTTTTCATTTGTCTCCCACGGCAATTTCATCCTTTTCTCTCCTCCTTTGCCAACCTCTCCCAAGTAAATATCAAGCAGCTCTGAATTCTCATCAGCAACCACGCCAGATATTTCCTCAACTTCGGCAGGATTCTTCTGGCGTTCCTCATCTCCCCAGAGTTCTCCTGGCTCAAATTTGAAGTCAGAATTTCCAGTGTCTTCTTCGGTTGTTGCATCAGAATTCTTCTTTTCGTGGAGTTTATCGATGCCTTTATATATCTTCTTCATTGCCAGTCTACCTCTTCCGCCACCAACTTTCCCAGTCAAATCCATTTCGGCATGCTCTCCGTTTCGACCAAATTCTGAATCTTTGATGTGTTTTTTCTTTCTAAATTCCAGAATTTCATTGGGCTTCACAAGCAAAGGCTCCTTCATCCATGGAGCCGTGGGAGCTTTGACGACAGAATCAGAACGTAGGCTGGGTTTAGAATATTTAACGGAAAATTTCCCATTTTCATCTTCTTCGGTACCCCCGCCATCATTATTGGTGCTTTTGCTGCAATTCGCAGGAGAGCTCGAAAAGATGATAAATTTATCTTTTGTTGGAACTGAAATTGCAGAAGGAGTTGGGATATTTTTGTAGTAGTGGAAGAAACAGAAGCCGAAAGAGTTCTGAAACCGCGATGAGGCGAACGAAGAAGCAGACATCGCAAGAAGATGAAACAAAGTACATAGATATCTGAGTTAGAAACTAGAATCGGCGGTTTCAGCAGTTCCCCGCGAATTTATGGATATGGCCCGGCCCGAAATCTAACATCGGGCCATGAGACCATTTAATTTTGAAGACCCCATTGTATGGCCGGGTGGGAACATGTCTAATCTCCGAACAAGAACTAAGGTACCCGTAGAAGACAAACCAAAGTGCCCAAGTTCACAGAAGAATCACCAAATCAAACAAAGAAAAAAAAAAAACAGCCACTGAACTTGGCATTGTGTTCATTATTACATCTTTTTTATCTCATCATCTTCCATTGGATCGCGGAGGGTACCAAACATCCAATCCATCCATACGGTGTAATGGCCGTAGTTGTGGCGATAAGTGGTGTGGTGAATAGTGTGATAGCCAGCGCCCATCACGGGCCACACTTTCCCGTGTATGCAGTCGTGAATGTTTGCTGTCCAAATTGCTTCTATGAACAAAAGGGCAATGTGTGTGGTGAAATGCATTGGCACCAGAAACAGAGCTACCACGTGTGGAACTGCCTGAAGTATCCCATCTAACGGATGGAAAGCCAAGCCTGATGCAATAGAGAACAAATTTTCAGACAACTGCTTGAAAAAGTCTCGAAATGAAGAGGAAAGCACTGAGAATGAGCTAACAAGTTACCAGCAAATGGGGAGAGTGTGTTTTGCTTGTTATATATGTGGTGTGTGGCATGGAGATACTTGTAAAGCGGTTTAATGTCGTGTAGCTCTCTGTGCATCCAATATATACCGAACTCGACTATTACCAGGTATGTAATCACATAGACGACGTATGCAGCCCAACCAACGTCGTTTATCCTCGAGAAACACTTGGTCCAACCGTGCTCGATCATGTATTCAGAGATTGTAGGAAGAGCAGTGTAAAGTGGCATGGCTTTCATGGCAACTCCTATCTGCAAAAGCATGGCCCTTTTCGTCGGGATAGCATCTGTAATTACACACACAAAATATGTGTAACTAACAGTTCCGTCTCTACTCTCTAAATAAACTTTATCCAATAATTAAAAAGACATGTTTCTATCCTCTGAGGGATATTAACTTCGGGCACGAACAAGTCAAGGAACACATATTGGTGCAGAAATGAAATAGGGATAGTTTCACTCACAATACCAATGTTTTCCTCCTTCCGGGATCTATAACTTAAAGACTTATTGAGATTAAATCTATTCCCAATCTCAGTGAGGCGACCAATCAAATATCAACACTGACCCACTAACTCCACAAAAAGAGTAAAAAGAAAACAAAACTGCTCAAAACTTAATGCACTTCTGAAAAAAGGTCAAACCTTTAGGAACGTAGACGTTGCGCTTCAAATAGTAGAGATAAAGGCACCAAAGCGCTCCCGAAATGAAATACAGCAAGGTGCCGCCGACGTAGTTCCGCAGCCATCCTCTGTAAAAATGCGGCAGCGGGGTCCACCATTTCTCCGGCAAAAGCGATCCCAAGACGACGTCGTTGTACCACGACGTCTCAGCTGCGAACAGGTCGTCGCCGCCGTCCATAGCCGTCACGTGCAGTATATTCCAACCGAATGGGCCGAGGCCAGTTGTATGAGAGAGAAAGAGAGGGAGGGTTGTGCAGGTGACAGCACAACAGCGTTTGACGAGAATATATGCATCTGAAGCGCGTGATTTTGTTTGTTTGTATACACAGATATTTTTTTTTCCTTGCATTTATGGTTTGCTTAGTGTCGTGAACTGAAGTACTTCGTTCATCGTAGCGCATCGCATATGCTATAGCCGTCGGCCTTCGGCATTCAATGGTCAAACATTAGCACGCCAACAGTATACAGACAGAAGCCCATTAAAAGTGCCACTGGCCCGTTAACGTTGGACCATAATAGGCCCAATTAGTCCAATTACCAAATCCACTAGGCCCAATTGTTGCGATTTTGACTGAGAAAAGTGAAAAGTGGCTGTCAGCCCATATATGATATTATCAGTTATGCCCAATCAAATTTAATAACATATCCGCAGGCCAAAAAATCACACACAAATACGCACGCACCTCTTTACAAACAACAGAAGTAGGTAGCTAAGAGCGACCTCCTAGTTATTGTAGCATCATACATCCAATGAGGGTCAAAGAACTTATCAACTAAAAGAGCAAACATCCATGCTTATAGAGAAGAATTTCTAAAATGATGATTCATCATCAGTGATGATCTGATTTGGACAAGCTGGTTTGAGGCGACGCGTTGCTAGCCTCTTCATAGTGCCGCTCTTCAGAGTCATTCTTTAGCAATCGATCTGGGCTTTCTACTTCGTCCTTTATTCGAGTATCTGCAGAATCGGTCGACTGCTCATCATGCAATGCATGCTCTTTTTCATGGAGAGGCTCATCGGATGGAATATTACAATCCACCTTTGTCGTGTTGGTACCTTCCATATCAAACAAAAGCTGATCGTCATTGGAGCTGGTCACCATGTCAGTTCTCTCGAGCTCGTTTTCTTCTGACACAGTGCTACCATCTATAACACCTGCACCATCCTCCTTTAGATTGGCTCGAGAATCAAGCAATTCTTGGGAAGTCCTTGTGTGAGATGGGCTGGTTGTATCAACATCTTGGATATTGGATAAAAGCTGGTCCATCACACTTGTTGATACCATTTCAGTTGTCCTTCCCTCCTTTTCTTCTGATAAACTGATAGGCCCAGTAATGTCAGAAGTATCCTCTGATGGCTCAACATGCTCGAAGGGTGACTTAGGTTGATGATGTTCATTTTCTTGTGAGACATCTGTGTAGTGGAAGTGAGATGGATCGTCATACTTGTCCATGGAATGAACATCTTCCATATTCTCTAAAACCTGGTCATTGTCACTGGTAGATGCCACCTCGATTCTTCCCTCAGATACTAAAAGTGCACCTGATCGAGAACTTGGCGAAACATCATCGTCATTGTTAGAACCTGAAGCCATTTCATCATATTTGTGGCCACTGCTAATTTCATCGGAACCTGAGTTTTCTTGAAACATGAGATAATCATCATCACCGTCATCATCATCATCAACAACATTTTTGGTTCGAGACGGAGAATCAAAGTCCCCATTATTATTAGTGGATACCGATTCTTGCGGAGCAGCAGAAGTTTCATTTGCTGAGGCTGGAAATGACTGGAAGGTGTCCCAGTCATCATCTTCCTCGTCTTCAAAACTTTCATCAAAATCAGCCTGCTCTTGAGTTTCAAGTGGCCGGGTAATATCGGACACCACAGTTTGTGAAGGTAACTTTATTACCAAGGGTGGTCCTGCCGAGGGCACCTGTTTCGGGTTCTGCTCTTGATTGACTGAAGCTCTAATAATTTCCTGGAAGCAATAAGATATATCAATATGCTTAACCACAGTAAATGGGAAAAACATGGCTAGATGCCGGCGGCTGACTAAATCATTAATCGTAAGGAGCATACAAAATCTTTTGTCCTTGGAGAATATGATTTCATAGATCTAAGAGTATTTAGTGGAAAACTATTTAACTATCTAATTGACTTGTGAACTATTTCTAGATTATACAAGAAGCGAGACAAAGAAAACAACCTGAAGCTGCTGTCTTGTTGCAGCTGGCATTGCTAGTAGAATATCCTTGATGTAAGCTGCTGAAGTCGGAAGTTGAGCAAGTTGTGATACAAGTTTCACAGCCATAATTTGTAAATCTTTTGCGTCCTGCAATTACTTGTAATACTCAGCATATATTAAACAAAAATAAACAACTCAACCAGGAGAATTGTGCCTCACTTGAGAAAGAGGTCTATTTGATGGGGATAAGATAATGAGAATGGCTTCCAACAACAAATTCATCATCCCCTTCTGATAATCACTTTCCTTGGACAGTGTTTGCAAAAGCATTAAAATTTTCAGACATTCCCCAGCAATAGCAACTGCCTCTCTATTAATGGTTTTCTGACAAAATTATAGGGGACATAAAGGCTGTAAGTTTATACCTACTGGATAGTTAAAAACTTAAATAACTAAAAACTAATATTACCTCTAAAATGTTCGAAATTATGACGAAGAAGTCTTCGATTAGCTCCCCAACGAAAAAGATCAAGAACGAACTCAATTTTGCATCACTGCTTGCTTTTTGTAGCATCACTTTCACCACTTGCAGACCCACTGCTTCGATCTGCAAATAAAATTAACAAAATTTCTTGTTAATTTCTCTGTCCAAGTGGGCTTGAGATGGAAAGCTTATGAAGACAATTAATTACCTGTTGATCAGAATTAGTAAGAACATCTCGTACACATTCAAAGCTTTGATGAAGAAGTCTGAATAAAAGGGGATTATTTTCTTTGCCCTCTTCACCACTCTTGAGCGCAAAAGCTACAGTAGCAATTGAAAATATTTTCTCCAACGAATAGGCAAGCTTCATTAGCAGCAGTTTCCGTAAGTTGGATCTTTTGCTTCCCAATTGATGAATTCCTTGGACACAATCACCGATGAGATGAATTGTTGCACTCAGACAAGCTCTTGTTGATGATACGAAGTTGACAAAGACATCATCTTCAAGAACCAATATTCCTGAATTGGAACAAGCAATCCCAACTATATAATTCAAGGACACATCATGACTCAAACCATATATCACTTCAGCATGGGGAAATTTTCAGGTGATAAATCAGATCCACAAGTGTTTCCATATTTTAATTCCAGCACTCACCATGCTTCTGCAGTAGAGAAACAATGGACTGGACAAAGTCATTTATTTGAGTAAGGCATATCTCAGTTGATGATTCTCCAAGACACTTGTAACCAATCAAGAGAAATGGCAATAGAACTTTTACTTGCATCTGCGTACGAAAAGCGCGATGGTTCAAAAGTGGAAGCCGTCTACTATCATTTACAATACATGAAAATCTATAAAGAAAATAGTTTTGATGAATTATTTCCCATACGTGAGTTTTTAGAAGTCCCAATAGCTTTAAGGAGGTGTCAAAAGCAACCAAGCCATTCTTTCCCAAGCCCGTTGGGCTTTGCGATGATACTTTGCCTCTGAAAGCAACGCCACATGTCAACTATTTTAATTGACTCAACGGCTTCAGCTTAAAAGAAAAATAAGAAGTACCTTAATAAATTTTTGTATATAGAAGTCAGGCAAAGCTCTGTTGCCAAGGTAGCGGCATTCTCCTCTCTGAAAAAATCTTCAGGACAATTGTTAAGAACCTGCTCAGTCCAACCACAAATGAAGTGATCAAAATGATAGTTTGACAAATGTGCACTAAAATCCATGAAATATGGTCAGGTTTTGGCAGGCCAACCATCAAGGATTACGAGTTAACGTTTCTCCAGTGAAGTTAAAATATTTAGAGATTGCTTTTTTACACTTAGATCTATTAAGTTCTCAAGTATGAATCTACAAACGACAAAATCTTTATTAATAAGAGAGTATCACACATTATACTGCACCAATAGCTTCAACTAAAACAGATGATTTCGACATTTCTGGATGACAAGCTAGAGCACAATTATTGGAAAAATAACAGAGCCCATTATTTCTGAGTCTTGAATATGATTTGAGTGATGTGGAAAGCTTCATCTCTAAGATAAAAAATAATTATTGTGATTAATACCTTGGATAGGAAAGAGATTGCAAGAAGACCCCATGTATCTTCCTTAAAAATCAGATATGAGAAAACCTGCATCCAAGGAAATGCCAAGCGATTTAATGGGGAAATACAACATCTTCAAGGCACTATATCGTGGGGTACTGGCCGTCTTTATAACAAGTAACTGACTGTACTCTATGGTGTGTGCGTGGCACAATTTCCAAGGACACTTGTTTAACCAGTTGTAGCTGGCAGAGAACCAAAGGAAATTATACCAAAAGTAAAAATGTATAATACCTGCAATAATTCTTTGCAGGCATCCGTTGTGAGAAAACCAGTAGAAAAAAATCTTTCAGTACAAAGATATTGAATGACAGGGCCGAAAATGCTGTACAGCTTTATAGATTTAGAACAGGAATCATCAGATAAAACATCACTGCCAAACATGAAGCTGATAGAGAAGGATGGTGTCATATGCTCACTGAGTGAGTTATCTTGCTCCTGAAAGAGAATTAGAAGCACAAGACTCCACAAAAACTGAAAGTCTTCTAAACTCAAACCAACCATGCTATATCCTGAGCTAGGAGAGTTTTCCGACTTCATAGTTGACGAAGCCTCATCGACATTAGAAACAGTAGGAACAGCGTCCAATGCCAGTGCTTGAACAATAACAGGCCAGGCTTCTTCAAGACAAGGCTGCAGTTCAGCTAAAACAGCTGATGATTGAATCCCATCAAGAAATGGTTTCCACTGCAGGTCACACACAATACACAAATGAGATTCAAAAGACAGTCAAGGATAACTACAAACTTTTCGTGTGCTATATTCACCATTTTATCAGTTCAGCAAGAAGCTTCGAAATAAGAGATAAACGTCAAGCTCACATTTTCAGCGCGGAGATGGAAACGAATGAAGCTGTAGTCCTTCAAGAAGAGGAGCCAGTATGCCCCAAGAATGCTTGAACTCTTGGAAAATAAAGGCAATAGTGCTAGATACTCATCAGGAATTTCATCACCTTGTCTCCCCAAGATTGCAAACATGTAACATTTGAGAGAGGCATGCACTGTCAGAAGTCGTACTTTGATCTGAAATCACCAAAATCGCAAAAGTCATGCATCCTGTAAAGGTGATAGTCGGCTTCATTGCAACTTAAGAATCACATGTAAAGATACTACTGAGGCTTCACCATAAACTTGTCCTAGTCAAATATGAGTGACTTTATACAGAAATCCATTAAAATCACATAAAGATGGATATGTATGATTAAGACGAACCTTGCATGAGACCCATTCTGCATATGATGGGTAGTAAAGGCCACTGAAGTCATCAAGAGGGCGCGATATCAGCGAAAATATTCTTTTGACTGCAGCCTGATCTCGACTAATGATTCCACTTGTCAACATCTACAATATGATCATGCCGTGAGTATCAATAATTTCCTATAAAATTCAACACATGGGAATAACCCAAATGGATGTATCACGTACCTTTGTGGCAAGTTGCAGGCCTGCTTCCAATAAAATTGGGTCAGACAATGAGTCCAGTGCACTTCGGACAGCAGAGACGAGTTGGGCCTAGGGTGATCATAATTCGTTTTTTCATCAGCAGATGTGGACAAAACATTATTTCCAAGTGTTGACAATGACAAAATATAGAAGTTTCTGATGGAGTAAAAGAATTTAGAAAAAGAGCTTTTCCCCAACAAAAGTTGGCATGCTACAAAAAAAATTGGTAGCAAACCTGGTATTGTTCAAGAAGAAGATGATCGGGAAACTCAGGATCCGGAATAGCTGCAAACTAACAATGACAGAAAAAATCAACAAGCTTCAATAGAATATATCAGAACCATGACATGGCTCCGCGAATATATCAGAACCATGACTAGCATATTAATCGCGAGTTTGCCAGTACCACATAAAAAACATCCCCATATCCCTCAATGCATAAGCCAAAAAAAATAGTCAATTAATATTTGATAAAGTTAAAATAGAAAAGAACTTAATAGTACATTATCTCGTCCTTTAAACAAGAAAATGGATGCCGGAAACACATAATAGTACCTTGTCCATGATTGTACAAAGAAGAGAGACACCAATAGGTCGCATTTTCTCAAACTGAATGGTGCTTATCTGTCGAAAGGTTTCACGAATATGAAGTCATTCGGATTTTAAATCTAACCACTATCAAGTAGACGGATTCAAGATCTGCACCTGATATGCTAGTGAAATGAGTTCTTGAATTTGAAGAACCAGCCAATTTCCAGAGGGAAACCCCTTGGAAGGTTGTGCTCTTGCCAAAGAGAGGTCAAAATGAGCAGGATTTTCTCCAACGGCCTCAGGAATATGATTCAAGCACCTTACAAATTATGAATAATGGATGCAGCATATCAAAAACCATTTAGTAAGGCAATCCAAGGTCAAAAACTTAATTGGCAAATAACAGTAAAACACTGTTGAAAGACTCGAGCAGAACCAAGAAACACTTTGTGGGTTTAGCCAATTGATATTCCTTCAGGAAATTACATTAATAGTTGAATTATCTAAAGAAATAGAGCAATAAAAGGGACGAGAAATCCAACAGTAAATAAGATGAGTCAATTTGATAAAGTACTAAAAATTATATAACCGTGACATACTCCGCTGCAAAAACTCTTGTTCGATATCTGAGGTGCTTATCTCTTGTCAAGAAAGGACTTGAGTAATCAAGTTTATAACCAGGATCTTGCGGGTCTCTGGAGTTAGATACCATGCTCTCATCATCTTCTCCAAAGGTCAATCCTTTGTCTCGATTTACACCACTTGAAGAATCATTCCCCGAATTCTTATTATTATCCACATTATATCTTGAAGATGTCGACAGAATCTACAAGAAATGCATTGAACATATGCTCAGTTCAGTGTTCTAAGAAAAACTACATTACATTCACTTCAAAAATATCAAGAAAGTTAAGCTAACAGGCGTGTGATCAAGCATTAAAATTGCTTAACTTGCAATTATTTCAATAGGATATGAGATGAATAAAATAACAAGGCTATATACAATTATATCCATGATTTTTATTCAGAAAAATATAAATATGCACCATGTTGTGACATATCGAAAGCCATCGAGACGGACGTGAAGGACATGATGAATAGAGCAATCTCATAATCGTGGTGCGTGCTAAACTGCCAATCCTGAGAAGACATGAGTTATGAATTTCAGTAATCAATTTGCTTAACCATATAGAGATATGGTGTTCTAATTAAAATAAATAGATGTCAGATGGATCACCATGAGTTCAGAATGTGTATAATTTTAAATCACAAAACACCTAAGAGATCAAACCTAACCATAACTGCCACTTTGATGGAATGTGCTGGTTATGCTTGAAAACAACTTACTCTGGGTCGGTTTCTTCATCCAACATGTAGAACAATGTTTCCTCAATTTCTTCATCAATTATGGAAACCTGGAAACACACAATCAAACATAGATTTTTCTCCTGATTTTCACCACAGTTAAAAATTCATTCAAAATGTTAAATTAACTTCATCGATTCTACTGAAACTGCGCAGAGAAGGACACTCCTTAATATCGTCACAGCATCAAGTGGTTATTTTTATGTCAATGTTCAAGATTACAAGGGTACTGACCGGATCCTTTTCTATAAGGTGCCGCAGAGTGGAGAGAGCTAGATGTCTCAGAGGAGGCTGAACGAAATAACTTCAAGCTGTTAAATAAGAGCAAAGCTGAAATTAATCTGAGACAGCAGTTAAGAATGTACCTGTCTTGAGGATAGAGTTGGAAGGAGAGTTAAGACATGGGCATGCACAGGGACTGCTCGAGGCGCAAAGAGAACAAGTTGCTGAGTAAAGCATACGTTCCTGATGGTAAGAAAGGAATCAGCATTTTGACAGTCAAACAAGAAGTAGATGCTAATGCCAGATCAATTCAGCTAACTACAGGAAAAAACACAACACATGCACTAAGCCAATAAAAAGGCAACTTGATCAAGAACATAGTAAAGCATGCATACTCGAGATCTGCTGCTGTTTCTCGCCAGGAGCCAATTTCTGCAACAACGGACTACAAATAAAAGACATCAACGAAACTTAGTAAAACTTACAAGCAAGAAATATTTAATCATTCAAAGTTATGACAAGCATCGTAGGACTGGGAGAGGGAGAGAGACCTTGCAGCGTGAGAAAAAGATGCTGCCCGGGGCAAGATCAGGGCCTATAACAGCAACAATGGCATTAATTAGGCGGCCTATAGCCGGCTGCAGTTCAAGCAAACCACTCTCTTCTGATAGGAGTATGTCCATTACAAGGCTCAGTGTTGCCTGCAACAAATGGAAATGAGAGGCTATGGTTTCAACATTAATTTTTCTAGACTCCTGTGTCATGGACAATATAAATGTTATTTATGGTCTCTCCTTGTTGCAACTCAGTTGCTTACATTGTAACTTCCAATTATAAAGTACAATGTCATTCCCACATAACAAATTTCTTTTTGGACAACAATCAAGAGTTGAGGCCCAGATATTGTAATTTGACTTTTGAGAAACCAGAACTTCGTGCAGAAAAGGAAAAAAAAAATAAAAAAACGACCTAGACCAGCATACCTGAACCTGAGATACATACGACAGGCCCGCGGCTTCAATAGTCAAAAGAAGCCCATGCAAGGACCACATCTGCGAACTTAATATTGAACTTTTGGCAAGAGAGGAGAGGACATTCACTGTAGTTGGTACTAAACTTGACAAGGCTATTCCTCCTGCACTGCAGATAAAGTCGATAGAAGAGAACTTCCATTATCCTTTGCAAGGCACTGAGGTTATTTTCTTTATAAGAAGAAAATCATCTTTGCGCAACTAGGTTACCTGCGATGAATACAGCCAAGAGAAAATGCAATGGAGCCAGCATAGTTGAAATCCATAGAGCCAGTCGCCTCACCAATTAATTGTTTTGTCTGTGTATACATAACAGGCCATAAGTTGACTATGAAGCAAGAAGTAGAACAGAGAGAGAGAGAGAGGGTGGGAGGGAGGGAAAGACAGATCCAATTATGCATAAATCGACCTATCATCAAAACAAGGCAAAATGCATACACAGAATCTGTTGGTAGCAAAGGGAATCAGTTTAATCAACTTGCAACAGCTTTACAGAAAAGGCCACAAGTACTTCCACGATACCTATGCAGCTTTTACAAGTATCATCAATAACGTCACGTTTTCCTACCCCTTCTAGCAACATATGACATAATCAGTAAAAAAATCTTGCACAATAATAAAGCGCCCAAATGTGGAAGCAAGAACCAGATATCCAATCTTATGAATACTAAGAGATAGCAGAGATAGCATAATAACTCCGGCTATGAGCAAGGGATATTGTACGTATCATAATACAACATAAGTTTCACAAAAAGAGATAAGCATGAACAGTCAAAAGGGGTCTTAGAATTAGAAAACCCGTCCAACTAACCAGTCTGGCAGTATATATATCATTTCCTAGCCTTGCTAGCAAACCAAGCCCTTCGGCTGATGCTCTTCTTTGAGATGCACAAATGTCGCCTTCGGCCAATACACTCTGTCATGAATAGTAGATTAGACCGCAAGGGAAGAAACAATTCATCATATATGGACATTTACAATACAAGCATCTCAAGGGAACCTGAAAAATAGCTTGAGCAGCAGTTATTATCTCAATTTCCAGAGGTACAGTACGTTGAGTAAGCAAAGTCTGAGAAAAAGTGGAGCGAAATTCTAAAATGGGCCAAAGATAATTGATAGCATAAGTGAATACCACAGGAACATAACCTTCAACGCAGCAAGCAACCCGACACATATATTGGTAATACTCGAAGCACGCCAAGCTTGTCGTTTTCCGACTTTCAGACACTGATCAATCATGCTAAGAAATGATAGCATTCCACCACTATCCTGAGATGAAAAAAGCGATCAACTAGAGTAATGAACATTAGATTATCACCGTATTGATTTCAGGAAACAAAGCGATACCCAGTCATTGAACAACCTACCTGGAAAGCAAACATTGTTCCGAAGCAGAGGAGAATTTCATTCACCAACATCTTGCTTATGGTGTCCGGCTTCAACATCATTTACACATGATGTCAGAATAAAAGAAAAAAAACCAAGTGAAATCTCAAATCCTTGAGAAAAAAAAAGCTTTACCTGAGGAAAACTAGGAGGTTCAGTCTCCCAGACACATGTTAGCACACCATCTTTTCCCCCTTGAAAATAACGAAGTTCATCTTCAAACCAATCCCTACTCGGTCGTGTTATTTGTATCAAAGAAAAGTAAACACTTGTCTAAACCAAACCCAACGCAGGAGAAAAATGACTTCAAACCAAATAAGAGAATAAATGTTCAACCTTCCAGGTGTCCAAGGACCCAACCAAGAATCCCTCCTGTCTAACAACATCCTTAGACAAGAGCTTTCATCACATTTCGCAGGTTCCCTACAAATTTGATGCAGAGTAATTTTATCTGAGAGTCGAAAGATTCCTAGAAAGAAAGGGCACAGACACATCGAAACTAGTAGAAGACAATTTCGGTTATTACCTGAAAGGAACTGTACATAACTGATTGATATGTGTATGGTCACTTTTGTATAAAGATGGATCCCCGAGCGCTTGATAAGTGGTCAAAAGCCGTACAATGAACAAATCCACTGAAGGTTTTCCTCCTGTTTGCTCTTTACCTGATATTTGTGGTATGTACGACAGTGCCCTATTAAAATAGTAAACTATTGTCATGACAAGTTATGCATATTAGTATAACACTGATGAACAAGATATACCATAAAACAACCTGTTGAGGTATAAAAGAACAGGCTGAAGTAATATTCGTCTGTTCTGGGAATCATGAGAAACAAAACACTTTACAAACGAAGTAAGTGCATCCATGGCATCGGACCAGACACTGCGAGGAAAACAAAAATCAAATTTTACAGAAGCAATACATATATATGTATACTGAATATGGAATAGAATATTTCATGCTGTATTCTGATAAATAACAGACGCATAATAGATAAGTATTATAGGATGTACTATGTAAGTGACAATATTTTTTGGAGTAACTCTGGGAACCCCACCAGAGATGGGTAAACCCCACTGTAATGGCCGTAAGTGACAATTGATTGACCAGTGAAGATGAGAGGATTGAAAAGTAAAAGTATCTTAAGATTAAAATGTCACCAACAGTCTGGAAAACAAAACTCATACTATGCAATATTCAGTTCTGTCAAATCTATCTAGCAACGTGAGAGAAGTTGCAGTTGTTGTTCATACAAAAGCAAAGAAACAAAGCCAAGAAGCATTCCATTGCGCAGCAACCCGACTATTATGCAACTTTTACTTTAAAATTGAGCACAGAAACTGCGATCCCTGTTACCTAGCTGGTTGATTGGTGTATTTGGTGATCATCGTATATATACAATTAAATGTAGTTTTTATCTTCTTCCGCCACGTGTCCCATAAGAAAATGTCTACTATGTCCTCGCTTAGCTTGGTTTACGTTTGCTAATATTACTTAAATATTATTTTATCTTTAAACCACCAATATATCACGTTTGACTACAACTTCCCCACTAACAAAACTTTCTATTTTTAAACTAATTTTAATTTATATTCTCCCCTAATTACGGAAATCATTTCACAACTCAACAAAAAAAATGGACATTTTCATATATTAAACAAATATAAAATAAAAAATAATGGAAAAACCGTCGACTAACAAAGTGGGAAACACTTTATTTTCACGTTAAACCATTTAACTCATATTATTATTGCTATAAAATAATGTTACATTAATTATACATATTTTACACCCGTGAAATGCACGGGCATAAAACTAGTTTGTATACAAGTTAAAGTCTGGTTAGCATAAAATTTAAGAATGGTAAAAGATGTACGTAAAATGTAGCAATACAAGTGTAGAAAGTGATGCTAAAAAGAAGGATCATGTTACGAACCGAATTTCAGATGTGAGCTCTTGCATCTGATTAGTGTATTGTTTTATATTCCCACTGAATGTGGGAGCCCATAGAGCAAGTATATCGAAGACTTGATCCTGAAGCTCCTGTAGTAGACGTAGACATTTGAAGAGTAGAAAGTGGTACAGATATTACACTGTTATCAGAATGAGCACTTACTTCCTTTGGCACAGATGACAATAGTGAGGATAGAAGAGACCATCCTGCTTCCTTTTCAACAGTAGCTACCGCTGGATTCCTACTAGATTTCATCAACAAATTTTTGCAAACTTCAAGTACTTGTTTGGGCAATCTGCGTACATATGCAAATAAAAAAAAACAAATGAATTAATGGGGCAAGGATATATTTGGCGAACAAATGTTTACCTTTGCAGAGCAATGCAGCAATGTCACATTATTTAAAACCTCCCGTGGTGGAAACTTGTTAAAATATTTCACTTTAGCCACAACCAAGGATCAGAATGCAAAAGATGAAGACGAAAGGGAAGATCCAAGAACATTACCTGGCTGGATAACCAAGAGGTAACTTGCGAGAAATGGACACTAGTGATGCCAGAACTGCTGCCTGCCCATGCAGAGTCTCAAGCTCCCCTTCAACATTAGATCCCTAACGAAACACAATTAAAAGACTTTGCAAGTGAAGAATATAATGAAATTTGACGGGATGATATGAAATTTTGACGTCATATTTATCTATTTTATAATTGGGGAGCACCTCATAGTAACTACCCCTTAATTGATTTGGGTGTGTCAATTATAATTACCTTTTTACGCTTACATTTGAACTTATTCCAATTATATCATACAAAACCAAAATTTGCAAATATTTAAAAACAATGTAATTAAACTTAATGTTATAATGGCATCTATGAAATACGATCAAAATATTACTTAATAATATATATATATATGTATTATCACACGCATCGAGTGTGCGTGAAGTACTAGTAATTTTTATTTATCAGAACAAAATTCATATTAGGTGACTCTGGTCACTGAGGTCTGTCTCTGTCACATCTCCATATTTCAAAAAGTTTTGGAGTCGAAATAAACAAAGATCGTCCAAAAATGAACTGAATTGATATATCGATCAAATAAGATATTTAATCATAAAGGGCCTCAAGGATGAGAATGTTACCTTCTCAAACGACAGCATTTCTCTGGCTGCATTAAGCACAGTCACTGCATAGGAAATCACACCACCAACACAGGATGGGTCAACCTCAGCTAAAGCCCGAAGAGTCAGGGCAGCTTCAACTCTAACCTGGCGAAACATTTGCCAATGACGTTTCAAAATACGCGAACGAAGGAAAAAATATGTCGAATCTGGAGCATATTCAGTTAATGTTCAGAAGGAAATTTCGAGAAAAGGATTATGATTTTCCCAGTTAGTTGGATACCTAAAGCTTACACAAATCAATTCTGAAGATGTCATAACTACGGTTAAAAGCTTGTCATACTCGTGAAAGTGGTGAATTTGGGAAATGCATATGAAGGAGTCACTACTCCAAGAGGAAATAGAACAGTTAACTTAAGATGGAACTCTTCGTATTAGCGGCATTTTCTGCCTTTCGAACCGTAGATAAGCGCAATAGGCATTGTTAAGAAAATGAAGAATGAACCAGACCCAGCCAGATCAAAATTGCTCAAGCTGAAGAACGATAGAAGAATTAATGCATCCGTATCAAGAGACAAGGATCGCGGAGAAATTTCAATCCAAGGTCCTAGGTAGTTGCTTATAACAATACATGATATCTAATCTACAAAAGCTTCTACCAATGCTTATAACCTAGGAACAATCATTATTGACATATGTATAGCCCGACAATTAGATATACGAAAATCAACCAAATTTGGAGTTCAAATATCACGTCATCTTGCATCACAAGTAATAATATATAGTTCCAAGTCATCAATAAGGAGCACTTTCAGGTAAAAATTGTCAAAATAAGATCTATGTGGTTCACAAACTTACCAATGGTGAACGATGAGAAACTGCGGCAACAACTGTGTCATCAAGAACTTCCTTGAACTCAAGAGGAACCTATGATTCACGAATTGAGTGTTTTTCCATGAAATCAGTTATATTTGAAGGATTCCTAACTAAGCAATAAATACTATCACATCATTAAACAAAAAACTCCACAGAGAAAAAAGGCTGAACCAATTTACAGAAAGCAGTCAAAAAGAAAAGAATATGCATAGTAAACAAAGCTTCACCTCTCCTAATGTTTTCAGAACGTAAGAAAGGGTCCTCAAAGAAGCAACTTGCATGGAAGGAGAAGAACCAGAAGATTGAAGCTGCAGAATGTGATAATTAAGTACCCCATTACTGAATAATAAACATCAATAAAATATTAAGTTTGGCCATATAGTGAACCTGCTTGGCAAGAAACACCGAGAATCCCCTCTGGGTGGGTTCGGTCATCTGATCAGTTATACCCACTCGCAAAATATACAGGGCACAGGCCTTCAAAGGGAAAAGAAATAGCAGAAACTTGATTACAGTCAACACACCACGAAAAAAATACTCGTAGATGAGTTTCTTGCTTGAGCTGATATACTGTTTTACTAAGAAAAAGTTATTGATAGCAAAAAAAAACGATTTGTAACTAGGCAGGTTTACATATACTAATCACTCTGATTTAACAAAAATTCAAGAAACGGAAATACATAGGGGAATGCCAAGGCTAATTCCGGTTCTCTATCCCTAAGCAAAGAATTGCAGTCGAAGACCACTATTATTTTCGATTCCTCTATGTACAATATTTACTCCTGCTTCATTGAATTCACTTTGCATTGATGGAAAGTGGTACAGCATTGAGTTATATGACCCAAGCAATATATATCAATTTGAGAACCATTATTTGGAAACCAGTGTTGGCAGAGATACCAGTGCTTGGGCATCAGTTGTTTCTGATTGAAGCATGTCCATGACCTGCACAGCATATCTTTGCAGCTCGCTATCAGGATGAAGATACTTTAAAGAAGTCGCCTGCATGTAGTAATCCACAAATAAGTGGTTGTCTATCGCAGTAGCAGAAGAAGACAATCATAAACAATTCCTTGAACAATATCCACCCTTTGCAAGCAAAAAACGGAAAAGTAGTTCATAGCATTATTTTTTCCATACAAATGAGTTATGCTGTTTCCCATTTAAATTTAATCTTCTCAACTAGTAGACGGAATACGAAGACATAGTTGAAAGTTAAAACAGTAACATAGATATACAGCCTTTTTCAAATCCACCCTAATGACCTATTCTAACATCAGAACTTAGTATTACAAAAAGTTCAGCAACAAACATGGGATAAATATGATAAGGTAGAAAGGAAAAAAGCAAATCAAAGATCTTCCGAAGCAGGTCAACCACGTCACGCCTGGTTGAAAAAATTCTTCACAGATAAATAAATTACTTTCAATATTCCATTTGGTACCTGTAAAAAGTAGACCCATGCCAACGAGATCCCAATCCGAACATCCTTTAGGCGAAGTCCACTCGCTGCTTATCAGAAATTAACCAAGAAAAATAATAGAGCAACAGAATGGTGGCAGAACAAAAGCCAGTAACATATCAAGCTTACACTTCACCAAACCTTTTGAAAATGGTATAATAAAGTACTTCTGCAGACCACCTTCCACCCTCTTAGGAAGAGCAGGAACTTTTCCCCTCGGAATCACCTAAAGGATGATTAGCAATCAGTTTGAAAAGACACACAAGAGGTAACATGATCACAAAACTATACCTGTGCATCAGGATTCATTCCAAGAGCCAGCAGAGCTCCTAAGGCTTCACCGAATGCATCCCTTACAGATTTCACTGGATCCTCAAGGGCCTTTGTCATGAAATCATAATTTTTTTTTATTATGGAACGAAATTAAATCAGAATGACAAAGGAAGCACTGATGAAGCATGAGAAAAATTAAGAAACCTTGACACAATAGGACAACGCATTCTCAAGTTCCCCAATCCCTATAGCCGGTCCTCCGATACTTGCAAATGTCCTCAGACATCTTGCAGCTGCTATTCTGACAGTAAACGATTTATCTCCAATTCCCGTCTTTGTAATTATGCGGAAGGCCTCAATATATGCAGCAGAAGCAGCATTTCCTCCAGACCTTCCAAAGCATTGCGGAGCAATTGCAAAGCCTCTTCTCTCACAAAATCCTAATGCAATACGTATTTAGATAAGCATACACATCAATAAGTTACATATGAGATAATAAGCAACATGAACAGCTCTGTGAGTCGCCAGGCATCTACATAACGAGGATGTGTATGAGAAAAGGTAAAATGACTAGCGGAAAAAGAATAATTTGAATACCTCACCAAACTTTAGTAGCTTCGCGACAATGTTAATTGTTTCTAGAATTCCAGAAAGAATTCGTCTTCCAAAGTAGTGGTACAATTCACCCAAACATTGTGCAGCACCTAAGTCAAACGGAATTGTCAGCATACTTAAGTCCCATTAGATGAAAATGAGACAGCCTTTCTTCTTCTTCAAATAAGATTAATAAAGCAACAGTTTATAACTAGTTTCCCAAAAAAATAAACACTAAAGCATGAAATAAACCAATCTATCCACAAACCAGCAACTTTATGGGAATCGCTCTTCTTTCCATCAGAAAGAAAGCCCTGAAGGCTGCTTGCTCTAGAGTATATTGATATTGGATCACCCTTCAAAATAATCTTTGCCATTGCCATTGATGCCAGATGTCGCACAGGCCTACGAGATCCAAGAACCAGCAGCGAATAAAGTGCATCCTCACATTTTCTTTGACACAAAAGTACAGATTCCTGAATTTCGTAATTCATCACAGAAGTTCACTTCTTTCGCACTTCGTAAAACAACCAAACAAGCATTGAAAGTCATTAAATTTTCTCCCTAAATGAAACATTGAGCCGTCAACAAGCAAAATAACTTGCTTTCCGGATAAAGGTTACAAAAGGACACAATAAGAAGCAAATTACACGAGCTGAACTATTCTTTACCTATCAAAACTCAATTACTAGGTCCGGAAAACTACGGGGGGATACAAGGAATGCAGTGACACACAAACTTGACCAACTAACATACACGCCTCATAAATTTTCTACCTTAGGTTCCTCGTCAATGGCAGATATCAGATCAGATAGAAGATCAAAACACATAAGTGGATCGGGAGGCTTGTGCGAAGCCGAAGCAGCGATCGATTCGAGTTGAGCTACAAGAACTCCCAATCTCGATAATTGAGCATCGTCTCTCGCATAACTCCTCGCCATCTACTAGCACGTATTTGTGAGTGCTGGTTCGCGAGATCTGCGGTTTGTATCAGAGTTAGCAGTGAGAGTGACGTTTCAGTATGCTATATATTTCGATTCGATTCGAAGCTCAGGAAGAAAGAACAGTGTTGTAAATGGTAGGCGTTATTCCAACAAGGTCATAATTATTTCACACTTTGCACAGTGGTCCTATAACTTGTCCTTTGTTTACAATCAATCCTATTTCGTTTCCATTCTACCATTTTCAAATATTTGTCAGCCCACAATTGATCGTATGGGCCGGAGAACAAATTACTTTTTTAAAGATGGGCCCATTTTAGCCACTTCGTTTTTTTGTCGAATGTCTTCTACTTTACGTTCCTCTTGTCCTGTGTACGTTCTAAATTGGAGACGCGGGCGATTTTGATGATTTCACTGTAATGGCGGGAAACAAATTGAAGAAAATACTGGTTTGGCTCATGTGTCTATTGAGATCATTCAATAATTTGATAGTGCACTGTCGTGATTAAGTGCTGAAGTTTGAAGCTTTTGTTTCAGAAATCGCCGACTTTAATGGCGGTTGACTCAGACTCCGTTTCGAAGCAAAAGGTGTCGAGAAAGGATGGCATCAAAAGCCCTAAACCCGAGAAAAGCAAATATCAGAAGCATTCTGGTGGGGAAGTTTGTGATTCCGTGAACGCGAAAACTTGTCACCAGGTATTAGATAATCTTTGTCAGTTGTTCGAGTCTGGATCTGCGTTTTGGGATTAGGGATTTAGTGGGTTCTTCTCCGACGACCTTTTGTTTAGCTGGAATTGATTTCAGAGAGGTTTGGTTATTTGCAAGCGGTAGTTTGTGAGAATTGAGGTCAAGTTGAGCTGAGACCTGACGCCAAGAAAATGTTATTGTAGTTTTGTTTCTTGTCATTTTAGACTAAATAAAAGCCCATAAGCTAGCAGCAGTTTATTTAATGCGTGGTAGTGTTTTTTGCCTGCAGGTTGTTGTTATGACCGTGTTAAAAAAACTCACTAAATCGGTTTACCTTTTCCATTTATCTTATCTATGCTCGACATTTTGAAGTGTCGTCAAAAAATCAGGGATGTTTCAGCTGCATGTAAGGCTCAAAGGAAAAACAAGCCATGTACACTTATAATATGCCAAAAATGTCTCTTGAACAGGTCAGAATAGTCTCTATCTATTGTAGGAAGTCCTTTTTGAATAATTTTTGTATTCCTACATCATTGCTCTTCTACAAGTTAGGTACGGCGAAACAGCAGAAGAAGTTGCCAATTTGGCGGATTGGAGTTGTCCCAAGTGTAGAGGAATTTGCAACTGTAGCATTTGCATGTGAGTATCTTGAAACTTGCCATTGATTTTTCAATATTTTCCTGAGCACATATTTTTTCATTGTTTAGGAAGAGGAGGGGTTGTCAGCCCACTGGTCAACTCTCAGCTACAGCAAAGGCAACAGGATTTTCATCAGTTTCTGACATACTCCGTAAAGGGGCAGTCCATTTAAATCATGGAAAACTTGTTCCGGACTGGAATGCTTCACCAATGGAGGTACCAGCATGAATTGCGTTTTATTGGTAGTGTTTTGTTATGGCCATTACTAAGATAGATGTTGCAATATTTGCTGGTTGATTTCGATTCACTTGCTCATACGATTATTTGTTGCAGCAACAGGGCATATCCGTTTCACCCAGGAAGAGAGGGAAGGAAAACTCTTTTGATGGAAAAATAGATTCAAATCTTTTTAATTCTGTTGAAAAGAATTCTTTGGAAGTTGATGCAATGAAAACCGGAAGCAGAGTTGCTAATTCCTCTTCAAAGGGAATTAATCAGGGCCCTCATAAGAGATTGATTGAGGAAGGAGTTAATGATCTGCATGTTTATAAGAAGAATGGTGTTGTTTTATCCGATGAAATCGACTCACGTGGAAAGAAAACAATCTCAAGTAAGTGTGGTAGGAAGCACAATCTCAACAATGGAAATGGAAATCCAATAGAGTCAAGTTTCGCTGTTAATGGGAAAGAAAATAAATTTAGGACTGGTAAGTTAGAGGGAAATGGTTGTAGCAACAAAGGCAGAGCCATTTTATCGGCGAAAAGTCATGAAAAGTTGGATGTGCCAAAAGACTTGGTAGGACCATTTATGTGCGATAAGGGCAAGGAAAAAGTGGGTCGTATCAACAAAACTGATGATTTCCTCACTGGAATTTCATTGACTTTGGGAACAGAGCTAACAAACGTGGCTGGAATTGATGTCCCTGCTCATGATGCCGGCAATGCGCTGCAGCTCTTAGAATTCTGTGACGTTTTTGGAAAGGCAAGTGATGTGTACTTAATAGCTCTTAGTCATTGGTTTAGTTCGTTCTATGATCTTGTTCATTGTTGCTTACGTGAGGTCTCTGATTTCCACTGACACGAGCCACATGCTAGGGCCTACTGCCTAATGTAATTCGTCTAGTATCCTGCAATTTTACTAAGCTAAACATGAATTACTACTCTATTAATATCATAATCTCTAATACTTCATTGATCCGATCTGGTTTTAAACTAACAGGTTTTGGGGATTAAGAAGGGCGAACCTCAATCTGTTCTCCGAGATTTATCACATGGACGAGCGCGCAGAGGAAAGTTTTCTTTGAGTATCCAGTTCCATATTCACCTGCTAACCATAATATCAAATGATCGTGGAGAAAAGTAAGACCCTAGTCCAGTTAAATCCCTGTAAATTCTCCCTATATCCCCCAACCCACTCCCCCTGTATGTGCGTGCGTTTGTGCCAATGACAATTCTCCTTTTCTATGTAGACATACAACGTTAAGTGCTTCATATGGGAAAAACTATTGGTTCGATGCACTACGGAAATGCTTGTCTGTGTCTCGTAGCAGTTTCACGGCAGAGGAGCTGGATTTCTTACGAAAGGCAGCTGACTATGATACTTTAGATTCTTCACAGAAGCTCAGAGTTTTAAATCTTCTGTGTGATGAAGTTCTGGGAACTGAGTGAGCTCCACTCCAGCTCCACTAATGTTTTGTATATGAAGCATCTCTGTTCTTTTCTTTTATTGACATAAACTCTGGATTTCTTTCAGAAAGTTAAGAAGCTGGATAGGAAGTCAAAAGCTTGCAGAAAAGTTCAAGGAAGCCAAACAAAAGGTTCTTAATTCTGAACCTAGCATTTCACGGATGCGGTGCATACACGGATAGTTGTTAGTTGTTTGGTACCCCTCTCAAAATCTCTTTGAACCATGCAGGTGAAGGATTTCAAGCAGAAAATGAATGATGACATTGCCAAAATAATTGCTACTAAGGACGGTATCCCTCTCTCAATTTCAGAGTATGAAGCCATTATCAGCCGAACGAAATCTGAAGAAGGAAAAATTCATGCCAAGATGCTTGAGGCACAAGAAATGCTTTCAGAGAGTAAGTTAGCTCTTATACAATTATTAAGATCTCATTCTTCAAGAAAAGATTTAGAAGATTATTTAACAAATGTATCAAGGTGCTTCATCTGCTGCTGTACGAATCGAGCCCATTTTCATTGGGCGTGATGGCGATGCATACTGGAAATTGAACTCTGCAGGCGAATCCAATATTCTGCATCAAAGTAAGTGATGTGTGATATGCAGTCCGCACTTGTTCGAGATCTCGTGGTTAAACTGACTCTACTTCTCTTTCGGCTGGCAGGTGTTGGGAGAAGGGATACTCCAACCCAAAACGAAAAGTGGTATGCTGTTGACGATCTAGGAAAAGAAGCAATCGAAAATCTTGTTTCTCTATCGTAAGTAACCTTCTTTTTCTTTGATGAATTTATTCCTGGACAAATGCGAAACAGTTGTTCTAAAACGTTTTAAACCAGTCCTTTTGTTGGCCATAAGATAAAGCATAACAGAACATTCTTCTGTTGTTGCCTCCTATCTCATGTAAATCGATTTAGTTTGCTGCATTCTAATGAACACTTGTTTTTGTGGGTGTGTCGAGATATCATCAAAACATATAACTTTACTACCACCCTTTCCTCGACTTGCAGCGAGAAGAGGCAAAAGAGGCGCAAAGTTTCCCCATAGTTATTGCGTACGTCCAAGGTTCGTTGAAAAGATGGATTTCCGCATTTACCGATCTAGCTATGATTCTCACGGATTAGAATATAATGTTTCCGAATATGGCATTCATTTTGTTCTGTGATTGTGTGAGACTTCTTGTTGTACTTTGTGACATTCTTGACGATTTTTACCAGAAATTGATCTTTAGTTTAATGACGTTGCACTATTTGCGTTGGAAATAATTGAACAAATGATGTATTGTATGTATTCCACTCTTAACTTCGGCCCCATCCATCCCAATTATCAAAGGGCCCTGTCGGCACGAGATTTCAAATCACCTTCATTTGTCTATTGTTAGTTCATATGAATTGCACGGACATGAATGAAATATAGGGGAAATAAGAGACCCTGAATGAATATAGATGAAAGGCTTTTTTTGCATAGAATCCATATCATTCTCCAATATCTCTACAAGGACAGTGATGGATGTTTGTATATTTTCTCTTACAATTCAAATCAAAGTTACGAAATGGTTCGCATGTGAAGGTTCAATGATGGTGTTCTGACAGGGTTTGGTTTTCTTTCATCCAAAATAAGTGCAAAGACAATAAGCCTCCTCGTTTCAGGACTTAACCTAACTACTGTATCTCCTAACTAATAAGGAATCAACACAATGTGGGCTATATATTTCTCATACTACAATTCAAATTAAATTTATTACAAGGTGGTTTGCAATAAATTAATCATCATAATTGTACCAAATCAGAACAAGTTCCATCTCTTGATTGAGCTGGAGGGTGTACAGTACAGCATGGAATCTCTGAATTATAATATCGTTTGCTTATATATTACAAGCATCACTTGCTTTGTGCTTGTTCCTCTTTGTCATCAGGACGAGTCCCTTCAACGATAGGCATGACGATGAATGTGATTCCTCTTCTTTTTGTTGAGTTTCTACTCTGTTATTGCACAAGCATATCATCATCATCATCATCTTACGTAGCTTTCTCACTTTCTTGTCTGCATTTGTTTCCGTGAATTGTTTCTCATGATGTTCATCATCTATAGTTCCTTTCGCTTGTACAACCTGCAGGACAACAATTGTCAGATCACCATTTGTTTATGTATGAGAATGTATTGTTGCTTTCTTCATTTTAAGCCAAGATCAAATAGCTCATCACACACACACACACACACATATCTATATATATATACGTATATGAATGATTACTTAATTATTTTTTCCCGACAACTTAGGGGGTGTGGCATTATAGGGACCGCTAATTTAGAGTGTGTCATATAGAGACAGTAAGTTTTAAAACCGTGCAATTTATAGACATTATACCTTATTTTTTCCCAAAATACATCACGTGCCACACACATGATCGTTTTTTATACCGAAAAAACTGACGTGGCCCCGGACCTATGACATGCCCGTTTGTGCTAATTTTTCGGCGGACCGATAACATGCCCGTTTTACAGAAATGTCACGTCATTAAAATAATCCATTAAAATAATCCGACTTAGCGCAATGTCAGAAATTATCTTTTTATTTAAAAAAAAAAAATCTTTGTAAAACGGGCATGTCATCAGTTCGGTGTCGGACCTCCGGTATAAAAATCGGTCATGTGTGTGACACGTGATGTATTTTCGGGAAAAATCGGTCACATGCGTGGCACGTGATGTATTTTGGAAAAAATCAGGCATAATGTCTATAAATTGCACGATTTAAAACTTATTGTCCCTATAATGCCCCACTATAGTGGCACACCCCTAATTTACGGGATCAAAAAATAATTAAGCCATGAATGATTGAATTGCTTGGATCAATTTATGATTTCCTTCCATGCATGATTATTGGGTCTGAATGTATGTAAATATCCAATCAATGTGTCAACATGGTCGGAGAATGAGGCCCCTTATCTACGCGAATAATTTATTCATGCTGGACCATTATACACTGTTTTCAGTTGGGACCAAGAAAGTGATGGACTCAAATTTTGTAAAGAAAACAAATGATGATATATAATTTTTACCTCTGCTGCTGTCTCTTCACTCGGTGGTTTTTCACTGGAGAAAGGAGGCGAAGAATCATCCTCAGCTTCTATCCCACTTTTCTTGATCGATCCTTCTTTGATCGAAGGAGTCTTAGCTGGGCTCGGACTGCCCGAACTCAGATCAACCGCTAATGAACTCTGAATCCCAACATCTCTTGTCTTGCTCTTCTCTGCTGCGCACAGCGAAGACGTGAGTTTCTTTCCTAAGGAAAAAAAGTAAAAACAAAGAGTGAGTGCCCATTTACTATGCAATAATTTCAAAACCTCTGATTTTGAAGCGATCTTCGTGTTCGGTAATGGGAGTCTTGGCCTGAAAGTGGTGAGGTGAAGGATATATGAGCGGCGCAGACATCGTAATTCGACTCGTTAGGCTTCGAAACGATCTCTCACTGAGCGTTTTTGCTGATAAACACTCCAAAGGGACTTCTCCCGACAAGGGATTGCATATGTACTTCTCTGCGTCGCTCCACTTTGAGTTAAGAGTGTATCCCTCTCGCCTTACGTACTCCCATGTGTACACAGTCTTTGCTTGCAATGCTGCAAAGTTAGGATTTTTATTACAAGGGCCATTTCGATCTCGTGCGGTAAAGATATATATTTTTTAATTTCAATGCAAGTGATTCTTTCACCTTTCAGAGCAGTTGTGAACGAATACGTCGAAGGGTCGATTTCCTCTGCGATTGATATGGAAGGATTGAAAGACATGTATGTGATATCACATGATGTGTTAGAAGAAATAGAATTAACTACGAATTATAATAACCTTTGACTGTGTAGCCAGGAGACGAAACAGTGCTTGAAATTGTAATGCTTGATCTGAAAGACTTTGCTTCTTCTCTGAAGCTCTTGAGATGCGAAGCAGAAAACCTTCGAGAGTTTGTATTCTCGCGGCTTACCTTTGCCTTAAGAGCCCATTCTTTCAAGTTGAAGTCGGTTTCTTCGTGCCTCTTCGAACTGTACAAGGAAGATTGTTCCATGGAAATCCTTGCTACTAGCTAGCTAGCTTCAGTTTTTGTCTTTGTGAGCTCTTTTTATTGCAGGATCAGTGAAAAGATACCTGAGGAACTGCTTTTATTGTAAGAAAGCTCTCTCTTTTAAGGCCAAGAGAAAATTTAAACCAAATTTAGATTCTTTTTTTTCTTTCAATCTGTTAGCAAATATTTAGGTACTGGGCCATAGTCAAATTGTCACGTTTCGGTGAGGGAATCACAATTGCATACAGATATATATCCAAGATAAAATAATTGTTTATTCATCTATTCAAATTAGAAAGGCGCTATATTTTAAAATGAAATAATATATATGTACACTTATGTAACAATTTTATTGAGATGGGACATCATTGCTAATGTTTCTATTTCTGTTAATTGTAACCATGCTACGCAACACATGGTTTATATATTTATACATACATTGAGATCTCGAAATGATCCTTTTATTGCATGTTATTTACATCGTTCGAAGCCTTTATCAGTAAGTAGCCATAGCATTCAAGTAATCGTTTCAGATCAAATTCAAATATTCAGAAAGCATACAATTACTCTTCCACGTAGTTTGCTGGTCTCGGCAAAGACAAAAAATGAGATTGTTTCACTTCGAAGAAATCTCAAAATGAGACAAAACCAACATCATATCAGTTATCACCTACATTATCTTCTGCAAATAATATAAAAGCTGAATACATATATGTAACAAGTTGATGATATGCATTTAACACTGTTAGGTTATTTTCAAGGTGGGTTTTTTCTTAGAGAAAATGTGCAAGGGTGTGGGTGAGGGAATGTTTGGATTCATTTATTTGCATGTGCCTTGTGGGTTGGCCAATAGGCTTAAGTCGTCTTCATCCAATATCTCAATAATCTCCACCTTAGTTTTTTTTATTTTATTTTTCATTTTGTCATGATTTTATTGTTTCATGTGACAGATGTAATAGGCCCATTCATTTGCTGTCCCTTTGTATTTCCTCTTTAAAATCTGTAAAAGCTTTCTTGGACTGATCTCCGCTTTTATCTTTTTGTCTTATATTTTAGATTCTCATTTCAATTGGGATCATATCGATTCGAGATAGATATCATGATAATCAAAATATATTTATATATACCTCTGGAAAATCGTTTAAATACTCGAGTATTTAATATATAAGTTTTATTCATTTTATTGCGTTACACATTAGGCCCAGAAGAAGTATCAAGCCCATGATAAGAATTATTGGGTCGACACCTCCGGCCCAATTAACAACAAAGATAGGAAAGCAAAAGACGAAAATACCCTTGCCTTCGACACCCTCACACTCACTCCATTCAATCAGTAAAGCCGGGGAGAGTGTGGCCGGGCTTGCACGCTTTGGCCTCCGCCGTGGGCTCCACCGACGGCGAAGGAGCCACCGGCTCCACGGTTAGATCCTTCGGCAGCTCCGATATGCCCTGCAAGTAGAAACTGTAGAAGATCTTGAAAGGGAAGACGATCTGATGGAGCTTGACCTTTCCGTACACCCCCTCGAATATGCCCGAACCGCCGGTGACGGCGAGGTGGGTGTCGACGGGGTAGGTAAGGTACGGTCCTTGGACGGCGATGTGCCCGTAGTCGCCGAAGTAGAAGCTGTAGATGGCCTCGTAACGGTCGCCTTTCTTCTCTTCCTCGTGCTTGATGAGTATGCAGATTCCTGAAGTTATACCACAGCGCTTTTTCAAGTCGCCTGTGTAGACCTGACGAGCATATGATTGGAATTTTAGGACATGGGTTGCCGATCTAGGATCGATTAAAGCATCTTATTACTTCCGTAATTATCTGTGACGTAACCTTGTTGCTGAAAGGTACGAGGTCGCCTAGAGAATTGACTGGTTTCTGGCTCAGACGTAGGTAAGCTGGGCTACCACGGTCAAGGTCGTTGATTTCATAGACGTGCATTTCTTGAACTTGAGCTGAAATTTTAAACCCAACAGTACTTTCAAGTCAACGGAAGCGAAAGCAACGGATTATGTTATGAGTGAGGATGTGTGGATACTTACAAGATCTTGAATCAGTCGATAGAGGTCGACTTTTGGTTGCGGAAGAAGCGAAGATCTTTGGATGTTGTGAGGCAAAGAAGCTTTTAGATTGCCCGAAGCGGGACAGTTTCTGGGGAATGGGATCGGTGGGGAAGATCCCAGCTTTCGGCAGCTTAGATGTCAAAGAAGATAAGGTTTGTCTGAGAATGGTTGATGCTGATGATGACGAAGCCATTGATCGATTCTTGATTCTTAGGGAATTTGCTTTAAGAGTTAAGGATTGACTTGTTTGGTGTGTGAAGTAAGTGGGGTGGATGATAGATGGCTTATATAATAGCAGTTGGCGCAGTGCTTGGTGTGAATTGGAAAAAACAAAACTCGTCTTTGTTTATAGTTTTATGCTGCATTGATGTATCATGATTTGTTAAAAAATAATGTTGTGTATTGACCTTTGACCAGTCTAACTCCGTCCAAGCCGAGTTCGCATTCATACATCGAACGTCGCCATTAATCTTACATGGTATGAGCACGTGGTAAGGGAATCCATCAATTCCAACGATTAAAATAACACGTACTGGACCACAATCCCATTCGCCCGTTCCCTTCTTCTCAATTCTCAAAAATGTTTACCATGTAATGATTGTCAAATTTCTCGACAAGGTCGTTGTAGTATAGTGGTGAGTATTCCCGCCTGTCACGCGGGTGACCCGGGTTCGATCCCCGGCAACGGCGTTTTCTTTTTAATTTTTCATTTGTCTGAATGAATATTTACCAAATTAATTTTCTTCTCATACAATTTTACATCACGGCTATTACGGTGGGTAAATACGTGAAAAGGAACTACAGTATTCAATACAGATAACAGAATTGAATGAAGCATACAGTATTCAATTCAGCACCATGAAAGCTTAAGCTAAGCTAGCTGCACATGTTCAAAAAGTCCAACATTGTATCGTACAACACATCAAGCGGCAAGTACCCCAAATACTTCCTACTCTCAGACTCACCGCTGCCATCAGAACCCAGTTTGTGTTCTTCGGCATAGAACCCATCGTCCATCGTTAACCACCAAGAAATGCAGCCATGGTCCGTGTCATCTTCGGGGTCCACGTGAGCCACGAGTCTCACGATCTCACCTCTATCGAGCTCGAACGCCAACGACAAGAAATCCCGACTTGCTTTCATGCCGACTTTAAGCGATTCGTCGTGCAGCCACTGAATGATTTGACTAGCAATCTGCCCAAAGCAAAAGATGTTATCTTTTTTTAAAAAAAAAATTGATGGTGATGTGAAATTCAGCACTTTGTTTTGTGGGTTGGGAATAAAAGATCGATACCTGCTGAAGGAGTATTATGGGAAGATCGGCCAAACTGCATTTATGTCTGTCCGTGGAACTAAAGCCCTTTGACTTCCCTTCGAACAGGCCAACAACGTTAGGGGCACCTTCGCCCACTACTGTAATTGAGTCGTCGATCACAACTACTTTCGTCCACAAGGTGGGGGTACCACGCCTCACATTACTACTAGTATGGGCGAGCAGAATGGATTGAGGGAGTTTCACAGAGAGCGTCCATGAGGACATTCGAGAATGCCATGTGGGATGAGAAGTTAATTGGACATATGGCGTCTTGGAAACCTTCAAGAAATAATATAGACATTAGAAAAATCTGTTAAAAAGAGAATGCACATGCATTTCTTGTGATATTTGGATTTGTGGTTACATTACATGTATAAAGAAAAGAATGAAAAACCTTACCAGATTTTCCAGAGCAGATGAAACTTTCGTCGAGAGAATTCTGTGGGAAAGGGACATGCATAAATGTCCTAGAATGTTTGTTTTGTCCTTCTGAGCCTGGCCAGGTGTTTGACTTCCAAATGAAGACAGAGCTTTGTTTTTTGCCTTCACAAACACATTCTCATGGAATAATTGTCGCAAGTAGATCTCAAAACAACGTCGATCTGGGATTTCCAGTTGCTTTTCTTTATTGACTCCCTCTTCAAATTTCAATATGTCAAATGATCGCGCGGAATAAGGTGAAGTTTTATCAGTTCTTGCTCCTGATTCACCATCATCATCATCTTCTTGAGCATCTTTATCAGATGAGCGAAGGGAGATGGAGATGGAGGCTCCCTGACAGATGCTTATGTTCAAATAATTCTCTCTCATCCCACTAAGATATATGTCCATCAATGGGTTGCAGGCTTCTCGATTTACCAAATCGAATACCTATACAGTACACCAGAATAGAAACAGGGAGATAGTTGATTCTGCTGATTTCACGTAAATGTATGCATCGAGCATAATGAGGAAGATTAAACAGATGTATTTACAAACATACGAGCATTATCGTACCTGTTCATTGTGTATGGCCTGGTGAACTTCACGTAGGGTTAAGTGCATGTCCCTTACACGTTCATCATCATTGGCATGTTGCTTCTTGATTTCTTCAGAAGAATCCTCAGTCAAGGAATTATAACCAGATTTTCTGGTATTCCTCGCAGAGGAAGAGCCAAGAATCTCGAAATGGAGTGAGTGGCACGAACTCCGAGGCACGTTCACAGTGAGCATTCCAGCTGCATCATGCTCAATTGGAACTGTCGACAAAGATGGACGTACTACAACTGCTGAATCATATAACAATGAACTGTCAAACAAATCGATGAAGAACCCTTCATTGCCAGAAGCAGCAGCCACCAATCGATGCCTTTTAATCTTCCAATTCCGCTGCAATCTATACGAAAACATCACTAAACTCAGAAGCATATGAGAAAGAAATAAAATAGACTACTAACTTCATTGGCTATTTAAGCCTCACCTAATGAGGGCACCATAAAATCTGGCTTCTCTAGATACTTGCTGCTCCAATGCCTTGGCAGATTGCTTGAAATACTTTCCAAGATTCTGAAAAGGAGTAAAAAAACATGGAACAATGCACAAGAGCTTATATGTGAGAGAAAAAAGGGTTTGACAAGTAAATTTTTATACACTTATAGCTGCATATAAATAGACAAATAATCAATACTAACCATCATACATACCTTAAAACATTGTAGTTTGGTTGCTGTAGACACTGCAAGGTCAGAAAGATGCTCATTAGGCAACTGTTTTGGCCTCGTCATACCTGCAACCGTAACAGCATCATTTGCCTCCACCTGTATGAGCATGAAGCACATTGCGTACAAAGATTATTTTTTTTTTTCAAATTGAGTTCCAGAACACGTCCTTTGCTACCATCAAGGGTGGAAAATTAATTCTGAAAATGCTACTTTAATTTATGATCCTGAAACATCAACTCATCCATAGCTACACTGTTCAAATCAAAGCAGCCACACATCAACGCAATGCATTTAAATCAAACATATAAACCTAAATTTCGAAGTTAACACATTCGTGCTCACCGTATTGATGAGATCGACGATTACAGAAAGCTCTTCATGAGCCAACTTCAAGTTCTCCACTAAGCTGTGCCATTGCCCTTGTTGCTGACTGGTTGTGAGAACCGCCTTATCAGCTTCGTCGGTGGTCTTCTGCTTCTTACTATGGTCTTCCCTTTCTACCGCCCATGCAAAGTCAATCCTTCTTATCAGCTTCACTCTCTTTTCCTCATACCCCTCGTCAATGCTGTTTACATATGTAACCAAATCAAAGTCCTCATTCAGCATATACTTATCTTTATACATTGTACCTAGCAACAAAGAGTGAAGTAGAGAACTAACGAGGGGAAGCGTTCAAGGCCATTTTCCTCAATAGCGTCGAGGCGCCTTACAGGAAGCTTGTCTAGAGAAATTTCGAGATCTCCGTTCATTGTAGATATGGCTATAATTTCTGATGATTACGATCTTGGGTGGTCACTGTGTTTTACAGCACAACCGAAAAGAAGCTACAAATTACAATACACTACCGTATAAATTCAAGTCACGAAAAGTACAGATTCAAGAGGAATTTTGTCAATCGTACAGAACACAGGTCGTTGCGTTGGCCGTTGATGGAGGTGCGAGGAAGACGGCAGGTACCGTTCTCTTTCTCTCTGAAACGGCGTCGCTTCTTTCCTATTTCCTTCACTAAATTTTGATGTACGCAAATCAGACAACAGACTACGGCAACTACACCGAGACCGATTAGATCACACCAGAGATTTCAGCTTAATTAATTTCTATTACAATCGCCTGGTCGACTGCGCTGGGCTTTAGAACCAATTTTGTCATTTTATGGGCCTTTTGTGTCATAAGAGCAACAAATGAAAAGCCCACTCTATAAATATAAAATGATAATTGCACATTACACCGCCAAGTTCTCGAAATTCAATAATTAGTCCTTCTGCAGGACCTCTCTGTCCATTCCCTTGATAAAGTAACGTAAACATCATTAACACAAAATGAAATAAATCAATGTAATAAGCCAAAGGCAAAGCAAGCAAAGGAGCAGCCTTCAAAGGATCAAATCCCAAAAGCTGCTCGTGATGAGCTTCTCTATATAGCTTCTCTGCAAACTCTCTCGACTTTTTCAATCCCAATAAGCTTCGGATATGTCGTTTTATTTGCAACCAAGTCCAAGTTCTTACCAGACCAGCCGTCTTGCCCAGTTCTCAAGAGGACATGGTGACGTCAAGTAGTCGTCAACAACTTGAAACAACAGCCCAACACGCCTAGCAAAGTTCCTCAGCTTATCAACTTGTTCATCGCTACCACCTAGGGCTGTAAACGAGCCGAGCTTGAGCCCTTACAGCTGAGCTCGAGCTCGGCTCGTCGAGCTTTTCAGCTCACGGCTCGAACTCGAGCTCATTTCCAGTCAGATGAGCTCAAACTCGAGCTCGAGCTCGAGCTAACGAGGCTCATCGAGCTCGCCCTCGAGCTTTTAATAAAAAAATCATAAATTAATAAAAATAATATAAGCAATGAATGAAAAGAAAAGCGTTCCATAATACATAGTCAACGGTCAAATTTTATGCAAAGACAATTGAATGCTCTCCTCAAGGAGAAGACAAAGATTCAAATTTTGGATCTCACTCTAAATGTAAGCAATGCTACAAGATGAACCAAGCAGCCATCTGAGTTTGTCTTAAATAGGGCCAAAAGCATCTCAGATCAGAGGTCAAAATGTAATTAATTTCCTATGGGAAAACAACGAAACTATTGAGAAACTAAAAAGGTCAAAGCATCTCAGTTTCCTTGACAGCAGCCAACCTAGCATTCTCCCTATCATGCTTAAACGTCCAATACAAAGGAGTGTAAAACAAACAGCAGAGACCAAAAGGCACCACCATCATCGCCAGCAAACCCTTCGACAAGGCCAACGCCTCCCTCGCCGAGCCCAACAGCGGGTCCACCCCCTTCGTATCATACCCGTAAACCCTCTCAGACAAAATCCCGACGACGGGCGCTGCAAAGGAAGAGAACGAAACCTCAAACGCCCTGTCGAAGGCATAGATCATCGTACGGTGCTTGGTGGGGACCACCTCTGCAAACATGGGCCCGTTCGTGGCCGTCGCGTTCCAACTTATCGTCAGGCCCATTAAGAGGAGCGTGGCTGCGTAAGTGTGGTAGCTGGACTTTTCTTGAGGGATGGCTCGGAGGAGGAATAAGGTGAACGGTATGCCCATGAATGAGCTGAACTGAGCGCAGATGATTCGACCCACGTGAGGGTATTTCTGGGACATTCTGTCTGCTATTACGCCTCCGAGGAAAGATCCTACGGCGCATCCTAAGGCGAAGAGGCTAACCAGCGTGGCTGCGCTGTTGTGGTCGAAACCTTTAATGAAAAAAGAGGTTGAGGTTTGAAGAATTACAATATTCCGAAAGCTCCTTCGATAGACTGATCAAATGGACAATATAGTGGAAGAACTCAAGAGAATGAAAGCTTACCGATCAGTTCTAGCCAGAAGGTGATGAAGACGATGGCTGTCCAAGGAATGGAACCAACAAGGCCCTGTAAGACGATGAACTGAAAGGTCTGCACTCTCATGATGGATTTCATTGCAGACCATGATTCGAGCCATATCGTCGTAGAACTCGCTCTGTTCTTCTCGATCAAGTTTTCCCTGAAACGGACAGAAAAACAAAATGCTTTTGTCAACTATTTGGGCTCGATACTGTGCGCAGGGTGTGAGCATTTGGCTACCTGTCAGAAACTTTAATGTCGTGAATGTGATCGCCCTCGATCCTCTTCGGGTCGACGACGAATTTAAAAACGAGAAAGGCAATCAAACAGCTCAGGCCCGCCATGACCAAAAACGCTAACCTCCAACCTGGGATTCCCCAAAAGTTATTACCAGCCATTACCGTAGCTATAGCTCCACCGCCTATGCCACCAATTGTCCCGACGAGGTTCAAGAATCCAAAACCCGCCCCTCTAACGCTGTCCTTATAACTGTCGGCTATAAAAGACTGTAGAGCAGGTATGACTATTGCCAGTCCAAATCCATTTATGGCCCTCCAAAATGAGACCTGTAAGAAGTATGTGCTCAAGCCAACTGCCCCTGTGGATAGAGCCCAGCATAGGATGCCTATGGTAAGAACTGTGGGGCGGTCGTAGTTTAGGGCTAATATGCCGGCCAACGGTGAAGCCAAGCCTTGAACGAAGTTTCGGATGAAAGTGAGGTAGCCGAGATCTGATGGTCCAGCGGAGAAAGCTTCGCTGACTTCTTTGTACACGGCTGGGAGGAGATTTTCATCTGCTCGCTCCATTATTGCGGCCATGTTTATGATGATTATGGAGATGGAAATCCCCCAAAATTTTAGGGTTCTGCTGTGACATGCAAAGATTTGGAGTGATATGAATGATGATGATGCCCATAAACTAGTTGGTTTGATCAAAGTGGAAGCGAACTGTAGAGCAACTAATCCAAAGAATCTAAAACTGCAAGTAAACTGAAATCTACCATGTCTACCTTTTATCCAACATAGTGTACGCGCAATTAAATGCTACAGAATACGAAGTTAGATTCAAAAGATAAACCAGACAAAAGGGACAGCGTAGTAAAACTCCACGAAGAACCGAAAAAGACAGCAAACCTCGTAAACTCACCTCATGTTTCAGGTGATTTATTTTTGGATCGAATAACTTATCGCACGTAATTCAGAAGTACTAACGCCAAGTTGCATGAATCAATCAATTGAAAGATGAACCCAGATCCTGCCTGTGCCTTGCACAGATCATATGTCAGCGGATCTACAGTATAAGCAGAAACTTCTCATCGTCCAAAAGCTGTGGTTTCTACCCATTGACTTAACGACCCATCCAAGATTGAAGACAGTACAAAACGCTTAATTACACGTGTGATAATCCAAAATAATACGTAACGCCTTATCCAAAGATTCAAATCTGACGTCTGAATTATATCAGTAATCGGCTAGAAACCTTGGCTTTTATTGCGGTGTCAAAGTCATTTTTCTTTTTTGGAAACCATATCTATTTTGTGTGAGCTTAATTGATATGCGATAACTACAAGGAAGGAAACATTATCTAACATGATTAAAGAAACGTACTTTTGGTGAAACATGAGATGTAAAAGTCGAGAATGGCAAGTTGTTTTCTAGAGGACCAAACCTCGTACATCAAATCAGTTCCAATAATACAAAAAATAGACATCAAAGAACACAACATAAGTTCTATGTTGGTACAGGACTGTTGTTGTAGTGATCGCCTTGGTACCCAATTCCAAAGAAACACAACATCAAGGCGAAAAGAACAATACCAATGCCAAAAACAATGCTGCCAACGAAGCCATGTTTGGGCTTTTGAGTGCCGACGTTGTTGTGAACTTCAGGCTTGGTGTCTGAGCCCGAATCAGCAGATAACTGCTGACTTTCACCTTCATTTACTACTACATCATCCGTGGAGGAAACTGATTCTGAGTGAACTTGTGAAGATTGTTCACCGCCATAAGAAAAGTTTCTGTCTTTACGAAGAATATCTTGGTTTATTAAATGTTGATGTGAATCACTTCCCCTGTGCTTTGCTGTAGTTTCCCTTGCATTTCCGCTGTTTCTTGAACTCCTCTGTTTCACGTAGAAGCCTGAGCTATCACCAACTTGATCCTGGAGAGAGTGTAGGAGCTTTCTTGGAGTGGTAAAAATCCTCACATCATCGATGTTGATGCAAGAATTTGTACGCTTAACACACAAAAAAAAGGAGACAGAATGCATTGATTAATAACCACATGAAGAACAGAGAAGTTGTTTGCATGTCAACTTCATTTCTTCTCCAAACAAACCTGTATTCTATGAGAATGCGTTGCGAGACATATTAAAAGCTTAAATATACCTGAGGGCTAGGTGAATTGCTCCTCACCACTTCTTCATTAAAGGTGCTTCCATGATCAAAGCCCACGAAATTTTCAAGATGATCTCCATTGTTGTCAGTAAAATAGTTGTCATGCTCGGAGCCAATGATCCCATTCCCATTTCCTCGAGCTATTTCAGAAAATATGCCATCTTTGAGAGATACGTCTACACCATTCTCATATCTCTGCCATAGTTTCCTATTCACACTCCTGGAATTGTAATCCGTACCATTAGTACAGTAGCTCCGTGTATTGGGTGATTCGATAAGATAATCATATCCACCAAAAGAATCAACAGTGTGTGATTCAGGCGATGCAGGGAAAGGGGATTTATATCCATAGCGGAAAATACTGCTCCTCTCAGAAATATCACTTTCATTGATGTTCAAGCCCGAGGACGAACTTGAGCTCTTCTCCAGTTTCTGCCCCTTTTCAGCATATATTTTCTTAGCAATCTGTAGAGTTTCATAAGCAGCTCCAGCAACAAAAGGCATCCTATCAGATTGACACTTCTCCATTTCCTTCATCACTAGCTCCATTTCAGAGAATATACTTTTCGGGTCCAAACATTTCATCAGAGAACTCATCATATGTATGGCCGATAGCTGCTTTTGAGAATTTGCCTCCACGAAACCAGCATCAAGAATTTGCAGTCCAGTTTTTATCAGCAATCTTGCATAGGCTTCAACTATGGGGCTGTTATGTTTAGCCAAACTCGAAACTAAGGCCATATGTGAATTAACAGACGAATGCTTCTCCAACGCCCCTGCAACTCTTTGACAAACTTCGTTCACCATCTCAGTTGAAGCAAAACGCCAGTTATCGCATTCAACAAGAGCTTGCAAGCAAAGGGCAGCACCAGAAGATAGATTTTCTTGGCTGCCCAAAAGACAATCCGAAAGAGGGCGACTTAGAGAGTGGACGACATATTTCTTCTTATCGTCGGTGGTTGTCGGGTTAATTGCATATCTTGCTAAAGCAAGAACAACTTTCGAACAAGCTTGGTGGAGAGCAAACGCTCCTCCACTCGAGGACAAGGTCTTGACAATTGTGCTCATTATGTTTTCGATCTGAGAAGCAATTTTTGGCCCGTGAACTCTAGCAAGGACCTCGTAGAGCGAAATGGTGTGTTCGCCAGATGATACGCCAATTTGTTTGGTTTCGGAAACTTGAGCGAGGAAAATGGGTATGGCCTTGGAATCTAAATCTTTCACATACGATTTCAGAGCTTTCATAGCTGATTTTCTGCTATCAGCATCCTTGTCAAGATTTTCTAACTCCCTTCGCACCACTGGGCTTAGACTTCTTCCCATTCTTCAGACCTCACCAAAGAAAGCAACAAATTATCAGAACCCAATCACGAAGGTTTGGGAAAATCATGTTTTAGCTTGGGGTTGCGAAATACTTGTGAAATAAAACAAGAAAGCGAAGACTTTTACAGGGTACAGAAAAACACAACTCGTAAACAGGTTGTTGAATATCAAATAGCTCGTAAACCCATACACATACGTACAGAAACTAAAAAATAAACAGCCAAGAAAATGATTTTACCTCAAACACTTAAAAACAAGGGGGGAAAATGAGCAGAAATGTCGAAGAACCCAAATCAGTTCTGGCAAAAATGACAGATCTTCAGACGAGAAAAGAATGAAAACCAAACCACGAAACAGCGTCTGATTGATCGAGCTTCGAAAATCGGAGAAAACAGGAAGATAAATCTCTGGATGGAATATATCGCGAATTAAAAGAGGAGTTCTTTTATACCATATATGTGATGAATACTTGTGGAGTGGCCTTCCTAGCGAAGAACATACATATGATACATTTCAAGAATCAGGGGCATAATAGTCAAACTGCATTTACAACGAATCTCTTTCCAAAATACCGCCACACTCCACTTCAAAAATTTTCAAATACTGATTTGCTATATGTTGACAATCGTGCTTTGACTTCATTAGAATACGTCCTGACGAATTCAATCAGAGCAGTCTTAATTTATTTGATTATATATGCATAAAAATAAAATAAAAGTGACGAGAAATCTCCAAAAATTACATTTCTTGGGATATATGGATTTAAATCCTAAATAATTCACAATTGTAATTTTGGATATGATCAAACATCACAATGCAAGGAATCGAAACAAGTGGTGCAGCAAACCAAACTTGTTGATAGAGCTGTACTCTTATCAGCAACAGAAAAAGAGTGCAACAAGTTGATAGTCATAAATAAAAGGGAAATCTTGGTATGACTCTCTGGTGCTCAGAAACTAATGGGCTCGGTAGCTTTCTTCAGCCAATCCATCTCAGAAGAGAGAGCTCAAGTGTGGTGCTAAGATATCTCTGCACTTTGAGTGGTAAGTGTTCAACCATTCAATTTCCTCAGGCACGAGGATGCTAAGATCGATCAGTTTCTTCTGATATGGTGCCTTAAATGATCAGAAAACAATCATTTGTCAGCGTACGATGGGTGCAATAAAGAAACGAGTTCGTTCTAATAGGAGAGAGCATGGATGAATCTCTACCCAAGTGATATGTTCGAACGTTAAGTAGCCCTTGTCCCCGAAATTGAACTTTGTGTCGGCATCTTTAACGATGAGGACGTTCTCCAGTCGTATGCCAAAGTTCCCATCTTCATAGTAACCAGGTTCTGCAAAATGGAGCTTGATAACTTCAATGCAAAGTCACAGACAAAAAGGGTTAATTTTTTTCTCTCGTGCGTAAAGATAGTTGATATGAATCACCATCTGTCACAGTCATCGAGGATTGCAACGCCACGTTCCGAGCAGCAGGCCTGAAACTGATTTGATGAGGCCCTGTGTCATAATACAATAACAATAGTACTGTTATCAGTGACGAAGGTTAACTGAATAATTCTTGAAGTTCTCGAGATTATTGATAAATCAGTAATTTTTCACATCAAACTTAGATTACTATGATTAAACAAAAGTTACCTTCATGAACATTTAGGTATGACCCAATACCATGGCCAGTGCCATGCCTGTAGTCGAGTCCATCTTTCCACAATGGAAGACGTGCCAGAATATCAACGACGTGACCTGAAAATATGAATACCAGGATGTTAGACTTTCACACATAATATTGTAAATGACGACGAAAGTATTACAAAAATGCAACGACAATCAAAGATCTGCCCTTTACCAGTTGTTCCATTCGGAAATCGAGCATTACCCAATGCTATGTGGCCCTTGAGAACCTACGATCATTACACATTGCATGAGTTTTTTCTCCTAACGTAGAATAGATCAGGTAAGAAACCGCCACTTACTGCAGTATAGCATGCTTTCTCATGTGGGGTAGGTTTTCCAAAATGTACAGTCCTAGTGATGTCGGTTGTTCCATCTAGATACTACAGAGTGACACAAAAAGATACATCAATCATGAGAAACAAATACGAAGAAAATAAAATTGACTTTGTGAAACGATAAAACTAGATTAACACCTGAGCCCCTGAATCAAATAGATACATGGAATTTGGGTTGAGTTCAGCACATGTTTCTGGATCTGGTGAATAGTGTATGATTGCACCATTTGGGCCTACTGATGAGATAGTTGGAAAGCTCAACCCTCTAAAATGCTGTAAAACAAATATGCAAGCTTGACGGTCAAATAAAATCCCAATAATGATCCCAATAAGTGGAGAAGGGCAACGAATTGATCATCTCATCATCTTCCATTAAAGGATAATTTGCGCAAGTACCTCTTTAGCTGCACGGAAACCCTCCAACTTATCGCTCACGGATATTTCAGTCAATTTGGCAGTTTGCCTGAGTATTGAAGCACGCATAAATTCAGCAGGTTTCATAATAAATAATGTATCTGTAAGAAAGCACCATCCTAGAAAAACAAGCTTAATGACGAAAAACATAGTCGTGAAGTAAGAAAGAAATACTTACTGTACATCTTTTTTCGTGACCTCCTTCTCCACAAAGTAGCCAGAGGCACCATATACATCCTGCATCTATAGATGGAGTACAATGGAATCATTAGTTGCGTCATCCATCAGAAAGGATCAACAGAAAGATCATCAGGATATCCAAAAACTAAGATATTGAAATTGAGTGCCTAAGAGCAAATACGTCGTTGTTCAAAAAAATTGTACAAGGTTGCAACTATTTACCTGCTTGTCAAGCCAAACAAGAAATTGCACAACCGCTGCACCATCTCTGATGTGTGCATTCTTCAATCCTTCTATCTCAACTGGATTCTATAAAGCAAGCCGCAAAGCACAAGTAAGAAGAAAGATGGTTGCATAGAACATGTAATTAACTAACACATATTTCCCATCATAACTGACACTGGATTAAGAACCTTAAAAGTTGCATTCCAATAAAATTATGTCATCCTTCCGTACAGAAGGAAAGTGTCACCCTTTGTTAAACGACTTTGGAAAAGAGAGTATATATTTACCTTTAGTGCTTTTGAAAGTGCCAAAGGTGAAGACAGAAGGAAAATATTATCTGGGTTTAACTTCGCGTACAAAGCAAAGCAACACGAACTAGGGTCAACCCATATAAGGCCATTGTCGCTCTCTTCCATTGAACTACCACTGGATTCCAACACGTCATGTTCAACCTCTTCAGATTTATTGGAAGGATTGAGCTGGTTAGATGCAAGCAAGGCTACATCTGAACCCACGACGTTATAGTCCCGAACTTTGATTCCATTTTTCTCAAAATAAGTGCTAACCTGGAGACAGTAAGAATTTGAAGTCAAGAGATCAACAGTGACAAAATGTAGGCTTATGAGCAACCTAACCTCAGGAGCCACCTTCTTGCTGTCCACATAAAGGAAAGCAGAAGTAGATGTTACTATAGCAAATGCATGAACAACAGGGTTGTAAGAGACGTCACTCCCACGGATGTTATACAACCATGCAACCTGGAACATATATCTGAGTTATGGAAGGTTAGACAGAAAGTATGTGTGAATATATATTGGGTATCATATTCAATTTGCCTCGTCTAATGCAGTGATAATAATAGCATGGCAGCTCTCCACCATAGAAATCTTCTCCCTCAAATCCTTCAGCTTATCTTGAACAGAACAACCAGCAAATTCAATAGGATGCACAACAACAGGGTTGACTTCGGGTGGAGGTCTACTGGTCCACACTTCATCTACCAAGTTTTTAGCTGTCTGAATTAACTTTTGTTGTTTCTTCGCAAAAACATGCTCCCATTTTTGCGCAGTGTCCACCGATATGCACCAAGGGTCAACACCTATAGCTGCCTCGCTAGGTAGATTCTAACATGTCAAGAGTTCCACTTGCCATTAGAAACTCGAAATCAAGCAGAGGGTTAAGATATGATGAATTTGATTGGAAAACTGATAGTTATTTATCTTAATCGGACATTGCCAAAAGCCGACACCTAAATTACTTTTTAAAAAAAAACTAAGAAAACAACGAAGTTAGACGAGAAATGTAATGCAGACACATTACAAAGAAAGTCAACTCACATCAGCTATCCATGCGTCGACATTGGGATCTTCTGCGATACGCATGAGCTTCCACTTGTCACTAAGTTGCTTCTCTGCCTGCAAAAAGTATCGTCCATCTGTCCACAATAATGCCTCATTTGTTGTTATCAGAGCCAATCCTACAGCAAATTAAATCACATTATAACACCGATCATTCGCTGAAAACCCCATCTTCGGAAAGTCTCGCTACAGAAACGAACAAACTAGATGAGACAAAAAAAAACTTAAATTGATCAAATTAAGTAAAAATTCCCTACAGAGCAGGAACAAATTAATTGACACAAGAAAAAAAATTGAATCTTTGACCTGATGAACAAAAAAAGCACTACAAACGATCACAAATTGAGATTAAGGACACAAACCAGCGCTTCCTGTAAATCCAGAAACGAATTCCCGACGTTTATCCCTTGCAGAGACGTACTCGCTCTGCCAATTTAATCGCACAAACAGCACGAAGTTACATCTTCATATATAGGAGAATCCAATAGGAAAAAATAAGAATGACAGATATACACCAAATCATAAAGAACAATCACTTCAGAGGATCACTAATAATATCTAATACAGATACAAACAGCGGCAGACCTGGTGATAATCTTCGGAAGGGACAACTAAAGCGTCAAGTGGAGGCGAGTGAGAGCGCATGAGAGACCTGAGAGACGATAACGTATCTTCCGCCATAGTCCTACCTACGTTTACTGACTGAGCTGAAGGGAGATTGATTGTATTGTACAGATTTGCAAAGAGAAACGAAGATGGCAAGCGATTTAGCAGAAAAGGAAACGCGCTTTTTGTGTATTTTTTCCAACTACGACAATGATCAGTGACGTTGACCTTCCAACGTTTTGCAAAGTAAATATATTTATATTTGAAAACAAGATATTTATGATAATAACAGTGATTCCCAATGTAGTTTTAATCGATCGCAGGCTGTGTTAAGATTTTAGTTTATGATGATTTACATAATTGAGGAGAAACACAATTAGCAATACACAGCTGTAACGAACGGTTGTGACTCCGCTGGGCCTTTCGGCCCATTAATGAAGCTTAGCTCAGGAGATTAAAAAGCTAACATTGCTCGGGGTGAGCAAAACCGGATGTCCTACCGGATTTTCGGATATCGAAAATTGATATTCGTATCCGGTTCGATTTTAAACGTCCGAAAATCGAATATGTGCTTTATTCGAATATTTTAACCGGATATCCGCATCCGGTTTTTAATATTTTCCTTATATGTTTTGTTATTTTCTTGAAATCTTTTTTTTTTTAATTTCTTATCAACATAAAAAAATATACATATAAAAATTTGTACACGTAGTAATTCACGCAATATGTGATTTATGATTCAAAATTACATAAAGAACAAACATACTACCACAAATTCATATTAATTTTTAACTTGCATCTCGATGTTTATATTTTTTTGTATTTCAATCTCTAACAAAGTTTTTTGCAATAATAAATAGTAAATATAAGTATTCTAGAAGAATTTTTTTTGACATTTATTTTTATTTTTGGGCTATTATTATTATTTTTTAAATATAAAATCGAATACCAGATATCCGATTTTTAGACAACCTCCTATTTACTCGGTTTCAAAACCGGATATTCATTTGTCGAATGGTTTTCCCATACTTTTTCTCAGCCCTACTCGTTACTGCTAATAACTACAGAGAGACGATGGATTCACTTTCAGATTTTATTACAGAACATCAACAACATAGATTCTCACAACTCTGACTGATTTCACTAGTAACACTCTCATTCTTCGTTGGCGCCGCCTTCACCTTCTCCTTGCCGTTCTCTTTGCCTTTGCCTCTCTTCCCTTTCACCTGCTGCTTCTTCTTCTTCACTTTGCCTTCGTCTTTCTTCTCCTCCCTCGCCACCTCTCTCTTCACTAATCATCATCTTCAGTTCCTCCTCAGCGCACGATACGCAGCCAAGGATGGCTCCATCTTCCTCCGAGGCCAAAAGCTGATCGATCGTCGTCGTGTTCGTGACATCGAAGGAAACAGCCAAGACATCCTTGTCAACTGCCCTGAGCACCGAATCCTTTCCAGCCAACAACTGCCGATAGCTTTTCTTGTTCGAGTCCGTACTAAATCCGACGAAGGCAAGCGTTTCGTCGTTGAAGGCCATCTGAGCCACGGCGTGGTACCTCGGCACCGAAAATACGTCGCCTTCTTCGACCTCGAAACTCGTGTTATTACACTCCTTTTCGCCGTAAATGCTCGAACAGACGAGGCGAATCATCCCACGGCCTTGCAAGACTACTGATACTTCATCGGCCGCTGGGTTCCAGTGGGGCCCCATCATTGAACCCTGCAAATTAATCGTCGTGCATAAACAAGATCTGATGAGTACATATCTACCTTGATCTTTCAATGACTTGACTAATATTTTCGTGATTCGTGTTCTTGCGTACCACTGCGAGATTCACCATGAAGAGACCGACGTTTGAGCCCTTCAGTGCAGACAGCTTCTTCCCCGTGACTGTTGTGCTCCATCCATTGCAGTTGTCGATATCTCTGTCTTCTTCGAAGAGGTTGTACAATTTTGACGAACCCTCTTTTTCCTTCTTCTCCTTGTCCTTCTTCTCCTTTTCCTTCTTCTTGTTCGATTCAAAGATGTCTTGGTCCACGTTCTTCCTTAGAAGAGCTCTTACAAACGCTGTCTCGATTTCCCAGATGGATGATCCTCTATTTGACTCCTGAACCACCATGCCTATAATAGCAGGTTGCTCTGCTCCCCTCATTATGTCGTCTATAACTTCCTCTTGGACCTGAATGAACAGATCATGTACAGTTTTTAACGTTGAGACATGAATTTTGAAAGAACTATGAAGAACAGATATATACCTTAAAAGCTGCCCGCAGAACTTGCCTGCCAAAGCCAAGAACCGTCCCTCTAAGGTCGGAGTAAGGTAAGTTCACTGGTGCCTGCATCAAAAGGATTGGATCCATGGGAAACTAAGAGAGAAACTCTTTCATACTGAGCAGTTTTTTATTTTTTTGCATTTATGTTACCCGAATATCCTCATTGGTAAAGATGGCATAGAGCCTAAGCTCTCTGCTTCTTTCATACTGAGCAGTTTCTGTCGAGTTGTTTTGCAAGAAGAAGACACTTCCCTGTTGAAGCCTGTAGACATCTCCAGGCCTCAACTCGGCGCTCTTCAACTCATCTTCCTCGGTCCAGCTCAAATTTCCACTCCCTATTATTACACCAGTTCATAATGTGGAGGAACCATAAGAAGAATACTATTCAAAAAGTAGATTTTTACAACCTGTATGAACATAGAAGACCATATCTGCATGTAAAACGACTGGGAGAAGCAGAGCATTGGGCTCCAGGGTGAAGAAATGGAGAAGATACGATCCACCGTAGATGCTGTCTGCGATACGAACGGCTGAGATGTGTCCGTACTCGGTGGATACGAGCGTCCTTCTCTGCTCTCTCTTCACCACGGTACCTCCATAAGAAGAAGACCAAGGACTTTCCCCTTTCCCTGCTTCAGCCTTCACATTCACTGAAGTTATCTGCAAAACTGCAAATAAAAGGAGAAAGACGAGCGAGCTTCTCTTGGACATCATTATTACTGCAACAAATTGACTTCTAATCGCTTCGTGTTCGTACTAAATGCTTTGTTTGGCAAGCAACGGGTGTGAACTGCGAACGTGAGAATGAGACTATAAGGTTAGGATATGATATGTTTGTCTTGTTTGGTACAGATGAGAGATGAGTCAAGGAAACGTGGCTTTTGCATGGACACGTGGTCATCCCAAGATGACAGACAACTTCTTCATGCATAAATGGGCTGAATCACGTATCTGTTGTTGTTCGGCCCTTTTTCTGGTAGTAGATCCCCATTAAGCCCAATATTGACCCAAAAGATTCCTTGTTCTACTACTAGATCAATGAAAAAATGTGTGTAAGACAAAACCAAGAAGTCGAAGTCCGAAGAAAACAAAGAAGATCGTAAGTTTAACTTAATTGTTTTTTCTTATAGGTTCTTTAGTTCTTGATTTTTAACGGACTTTGTTTTCTGTTGGCTTTTCTCCCTTATGGGGACTTATTCTCCCCATGTGGGCGTGTTAGTTCCCCTTGTGGTTTTCATTTGGCTCAGTGCGACCAAATGGCTCTGTCCGCTGTTTAACAAGTTTGTACTTTTGTGGTTTAATGGCAAGCTATCGATTGAAAAAAAAAATGCAGTGTAGAATCATAAAATCTTGTACAGCGAGGATCCTTTGCATCTTGTAAGAGTTAAGAAAACCAACAGATTTCGAGCTACAGTTTCACTTCACATTACAAACACTTCCAACTAAAGAAATTCATGTAAGGCAAACATGATAACCTAAAAGAAAGTTCCTAAGCATGATATGTTCTAGCAGTCGTAAGTAACCTTATTCTCGACGAACTTTGACTTCCGTGGCAGAGTTCTCTTACCCTATTTCGAAGCAGCTTCTGGCCCGCACAACCGCGTCAATTCTTCCTGTTTTTTTTACACAAGCAGTAGGGATTTATATTTCTTGTAATGAAATGTATTGAAACACTACTTACGAGCAACTAAGGTAAAGCAAATGCACCTTTATGGAGTCGTTTTCAGAGGTAAGCTTCTCACATTCCTCGGAGAGCTTCTGAAGTTCGTCCCTTAGGCTTCGGTTTTCGTTGCTCAAAGCATCCACCCTATGTTGTAACTCCTCGCACTCGGCCTACGAAGATATGAGGTTATAAAGGTAAGAGAAAGGCAAGGCATTCTTGTCAAAAAGAGCATCAACAAACAATAATGCATTGGTCTAACATCTATACGTAAATGACCTGTTTACGCAATCTTGATCTCCGAGCAGACTCGCGGTTCGACTGTTTTCTTTTCTGTCTCTTTAATTCACGATCATCCTTGCAATGCAAAATTCCCGTTGATATCTCAGCCATTTTATCAGAGCTACTCTACTTCTTGAATTAGCGGAATAATATCTAGTATTTTGTAATAGAGCATACTTGGACCCATTGATCACCCAAAATTCCCGAAGGCGCCACAGCCTGCGAAATTCCAGGTGGATTTGGTCGTAATTTCATCGCTGAAGAAACAGAAGAAGGCTGTGAATTCCATAAGTCCATTCCTATATTCAGATTAGTTGCTGGTACTGAAACCACAGGATTTCCAGGCACTGTGTTCTGTGTGTTTGCCCCTGATTTTATCAATTGGAAAAGATAATGATTACAGATATACTTTGAAGTTCAGAGAAAAAAAGCCAGAGAGAAGAAATTGTTACCATCAACAAGCATTTGATCAAAACTTCCCTTTTTGGTCCCGGAATAGTCCTTGAATAAAATATTCAATAAGTTGTGTTCATTATATGCTGACATGTACCTCAATCAAGTTCAGATCACGCAAGAAAACAATTAAACTAAAATTCTCAGAAACGACATACCTGATTATTATCATCACTAGCATCAGATGAACCTTCGCTGCCGCTCTCAGCGCTGTTCATTACCACAAATTCTTACATCTTACGATCAGATTATTACGAAAGTATATACCACAAGCTACATATTTTCTAGGAACAATATCATCTTTAACTAAAGAAATTACCTTTGAGTGCCGGCATCATTGCCAGATTCTGATGCTGCTTTTCCAACACCTACAGACTTATTGCCATTCAAGACATGATTTCCCGAGGCCCCCTTAGTTTTCTTGCTTGGTGCACTGTCTTTTCCCTCACCTGATTTTCCTTCTGCTTCTGCTGTTCCATGTACCATTCCTTGACTCTGAACATAAAACAAGTAGCACATTTTGAGTATTCATTTATGAGTAACTTCAACTGGTAGGCACTAAAGGAGTCAAAATATTAAAAATCACCATTCCCATATTTGGATGAGCATAGACTCCAGGAGGATACATAGCTGGATAGGGAACTGGGGTTCCATAAGGTGGCATCATAGGATGCTGTAATGATAAGAAATGATGCTAATAGTGAAGCAGCACGAATCAAGGTAGGTAAAAGCAAGGATGCTGTACATGAAACAATTACCTGACTTCCCCACATGAAGGGATGTGGAGTAGGTGAAGCAACAGATGAGGCAAAGAAGGGTGGAGTTCCTCCAGGTCCATAAAACGCCTGAGATTATCACAAGAGATAACTTTGATATTTCGAACATGAAAGAACTAATGATACACTTTCACAAAAAATGGGGGGAAATAGACATAAAAAATATCCAAACCTGCATGGAGTTTGTCCAATTGGGATATGCAGGCATGGTCGACGCACTTGGCACTTCCTGAAAATTCAGCCGAAAAGAGAAAATTTAGTGTCTGGGCAACTCAATAGCGGAGAGATGGTTTAAGAATAAATATGAGTTTGTTGATGAGGTAATAATCGAACACTACATACCGGTGTTGCTGAAGATGCAGGTTTGGAAGGCTTTGGTGTTCCCTCTTCACCAGTCCCCATCAGGACAGAAGAATTGCAGAACAATAGCCTGATCTTATGATACTTTGACTTGTAAAGAAGGTACTTACCTGCGAGATTAACGCGGCCCAAAAAGAATGTAAGAGATGCTTCATAGTTGAATCAAAGACAATATCAAGATAGATACGCAGGAAAGTCATCTGTATGATCACCCCAAAGAATGAGTTGAATCGAGGTCTCATAATCGCGACATCCTCCATGAGGAGCACACACAAAGGCATAGAGGGTTAACAATTTTCAGACAGTGGCTTCTTCCCTCGCATATAGAGATCTCACATCTCTCTTAAACTGAGAACCTCCTCTAGATTACAACATCAAGATAAAGCAATCCTATCCAGCAAGGCCAGTGATTCATACCAGTCGGTCAAGAATTTATATAATTGTATGAACTACCATGAACAAGGAGATTACGGGAAAAGCTCATAAAAATTCCAAACACGAAAAAACTCGGCAATTCAGGTACCAAATTCAAGACCACCAGCTCAATTTCAAAACCCATATTATAAGATCCAGAGATTTATAGTTAAAATCAAACAAATTTCGAATCACTTTCTTCCGTCCTTAAGGTAAATAAACAGTTTCCAAAATTAAACCGGACTATATATATATGTGTGTGTGTGTGTAGATTTGATAGAGAGAGAGGGAGAGAGTAACTACTGACCTGTTCTGAGAGGGGAAGTGAGGTGTAAGTGTAACAAGGCAAGCCAACTCGGACAGGGACGAATGATTTCAGCAAAAAAAATTTACACTTTGATACGTATATATAACTCCATATGTCAGACGTAGGAAATTAATTACACTCAAAATGTATTTCTGTGTTATAAATACATCAATTAAATAGTAATAGCGTATGAAATTAACTGTGGAGATATAATTCAGCTTAGTTAAGGTATGCTTGACACGTGTGAGATTCCCAATGGCCTAAAGTGATGAGTGGATAGCTGTGACGACAACTGTTTTCGGTGACACATCACCTTTCTGCCCAATTAGAATATTACTTTATATATTTTTTACAGAAACAATATATTCTTACTTTTTCTCCTGCCGCCCCATATCAATTCGCATCTTTCATTTTGAATGATGTTATAAAGTAATTATGTAAAGATAAAAAAAAATAAGTAATAAAAGAAATTTCTTTGGTTCCTAAATTCTGCTACACCCTCCAAAAGCCCTAACACTCGAAAAATGTCCGCCATCTCTATCGCCCTCCGCCGCCTCCACCATGTCCGCTGCCTATCCACCGCCGCCGCCACCGCCACCGCCACCATTTCGAGCACTAAACACAAGCTCCAAAAGACGTACGATCCCGACAAAGCTCTCAAGGTGTACACTGCCTTCACCTCCTCCGCCGACCCAATCTCCTCGTCGGCATTCTCCACCCATTACGCCCAGGAGCTAACCGTCCGCCGTCTTGCGAGATCCAAGCGCTTCGATGACGTAAGAAACCTCCTCGAATCCCTCAAATCGCCCGACACAGTTACCAGTGAGCCCTTCGTGTCATCCATCATCAGATCGTACGGTCAAGCTGGAATGTATCAGAATGCATACGACACGTACCAGCAAATGACGCAGTTCAACACACCGAGGACCTCCCTCTCGTTCAACGCGCTTCTCTACGCTCTTGTGAGGTGCAAAATATATGACGAGGTATGCAACGTGTTCGACGAATTGCCCGCAAAGTATGGTTTTTCTCCGAACGAATATTCATATGCTATGCTGGTCAATGCACTCTGCGGGATGGGTAAAACCGACCTAGCAATGGAGAAGCTCATGGGTGAATTCGATCGCGGAAGTGTTAGCATCAATGCTGTGTCGTTTACTACTATTTTGCATTCGTTGTACAAGAATGGGAAGGCCGACGAGGCTGAGAAGTTCTGGGATGAAATGGTTAATTTGAAAGGTTTGAAACCAGATGTTGGGTCCTATAACGTAAGGATAGGGCACGTTCAACGCGGCGATGTCGAGGATCTTAAGGCTTTGATTGACGAAATGAGGGCTGTTGGGTTGGAACCTGACACTATTACGTATAACTATCTTATTTCGTGTTATTGCGAGAATGGGATGTTGGATGAAGCAAAGGGTATGTACGATGAGTTGTTGAAGATGAAGGGATGTAGGCCAAATGCAGCTACTTTCAGGACAATAACGTTTCATCTTTGCAAAAAGGGACGATTCGCCACGGCATACAAGGTGTTTAAGAGGAGTGTGAAGGATCGAAAGATTCCAGATTTCGGGACTTTGAAGCATTTAGTTGAAGGACTTGTGAAAGATGGTCGTTTGGACGATGCCAAAGGTTTGGTTCGGACAATGAATAAGAATTTCCCACCCGAGTTGTTGAAAGCTTGGGGAAAACTCGCCAGTGAACTTGGCTTGATTCCCGTTGGAGATACGAACGCCGTGATGTCGGCGAGGACCTAAAAGGGGTCCAACCGAGCGAGACAGAGAAGTCTAGCATGTAACGTGCCTGGAAATGATACGGTTGGTAGTTTAATAAGGTTACTCATTGAGTAAATTGAACTCTGTTTTTAAGCTGGTAGGAAATGCCATAAGAATGGTGGTGATGATACTTGAGGATGTATGGATTCTTAAGGCTGAAGTTGATGAGATTAAGAATGCCCTTTTATGTGTGCATTAACTGTTTAAGAAAGCAAATGAAATTGTTGTTGTTTGCTAGTGTTGAGTTCCTTTTTTAATTTCAATAATTTGATTGTGGTCCTTATTGCAATTTTGCAAAATTATATGTCTCTAGGCCCAAATAAAAGTAGTAAATTTCCCTTACTAGTTCTACTCAAAGTCAAAAACCATGCCTTGCCCCTACTGCTCCTCCCCTCACGGCCGGTCCGCCACGACAGCCGCCGGACGGAACATCACGGAGTGCACCGCGTGCGGGCGCGTGATAGCCGAACATCTCACCCTTCCCCACCACCTCTTCCACCTGCGCGCCAGCGAAACCTCGCTACCACTCGTCACCTCCGACCTCCCAAAATACGCCACCACCGACGCCGCCGACGACGAAGAAGACCCGTTCCACCCTACAGGCTTCGTCACGGCCTTCTCGACGTGGTCTCTGGAACAGTATCCAGTCGTGGCCAGGTCGACGGTGTCCTTCGCCGGCCACTTGGCCGAGCTGGAGAGGGTTCTCGAAACGACTACGGCGAGTGGTGCTGCTTCAGGTAATGGTGCTGGCGTGGTGGTGGATAATTTGAGGGCTTATCTGCAGATAATTGATGTGGCGTCGATATTGGGGATAGAGAGTGATATCTCCGAGCATGCGTTTCAGCTGTTTAGGGATTGCTCGACGGCGACGTGCCTGAGGAACAGGAGTGTTGAGGCGCTTGCCACCGCAGCTTTGTTGCGGGCGATTAGGGAGGCTGCGGAGCCAAGGACTTTGCAGGTAGTTGCTTTTCTTTTTTTTTTTTTGCTTGTTTGTGGAATTGGGTTTTTCTGTGCTGATTCCATGTTTATTGTGTTGCTTGCAGTGTCTTTTGATTAGGGATTAGGATCGATTGGAATAGATTGAGAAATTTTAGATTTCCGTTGCATTAGGACTCAAGTTGACTATCCATGGATGTCAATAATAACCATGAAACCTTGTTCGACTCAATCCACTTGGTTTCTTGTGAAATTGCAGGAGATATCAGCGGCTTCCAATTTACCTCAAAAGGAGATTGGGAAGTACATGAAGATTCTTGGAGAAGCTCTACAATTAACCCAACCCATGAACAGCAATTCGATATCAGTCCATATGCCAAGATTTTGTAACCTTCTCCAGCTCAACAAATCTGCTCAGGTACAACTTATGTATCCATTCAAGTAAATGCTCTTCTTTCATAAAATTCAAAAAGAAAAATGCTTAATACTACACTTTTCGCACCACAAATTCGCTTTGTGATGATATTTCACATTGTCATCGGCCTATCACCGAGTTAAGTACGCATGCGTCATCACTTATCATGCATTCTCCAAGTCCTCATTGCCCTATTTGCTTTGGAATGCTAAATGAAATAGAATGCTATTCCAACTATTTGACTGCTTCGTTCATCGATATTTACCCCAGGAGCTTGCAACCCACATTGGCGACGTCGTGGTCAACAAATGCTTCTGCACTCGAAGAAACCCCATCAGCATATCAGCTGCAGCGATCTACTTAGCCTGCCAATTAGAAGACAAACGCAAGACACAAGCCGAGATATGCAAAGTCACGGGGCTAACAGAAGTAACCCTACGCAAAGTCTACAAGGAGCTGTTAGAAAACTGGGACGATCTCCTCCCGTCGAACTACCACCCCGTCGTTCCTCCCGAGAAGGCTTTTCCCACCGCCGCCGTCGCCTCAGGCCGCTCTTCTTCTTCTTCGTCTTCTTACAAGAACGATCCCATCGAAGAGCGAGACAAGAACGTCGAGCTGAAACCTAGCAGGGACGTCTTTAACCTACCTCCTCGTCAGGCGAAGGGAGAAAGTAAAGACCATCTTAATAGGAGTTATAGCCAGCCCCCTTCGTTTTGGAAGTCTCAGGTTGCTTTGTTTACTTCTAGTGTGAACGTTAAAAATCCCGAGAATGCTCAGGGTATGGATATCGACGGAGGAGATGTGGTTGGGGCAGATTCGAGTTCGTTAAGGCAAGCTCAGTTTCCTATGGGTTCTGCGAAAGGTTCGAGTGGTTGGCCTTTTGGGCCGTCGATGGTGAGCCATCTTTCTTCTTCGGTTCGGTTTGGGCAGCCGACGAAGATGGGTAATGATGGGGCTGAAGAAGGAACAATGAAGCAGGACCTTAATGAGAAGTTTAGTTAGTGAAGTGTTCTTAATAGGACTACGCCTCTTCTTACATCTTTCAACGTTTCTTGTGGAATTGTGGAAACTTGTAAAATTATTCATTCAGAAAAATAAAATATATTGTGGAAACTTTGATGTATTTTTGGAATTATTTAAGTTGAAAGATAATTTACGTTTTTTATTGTTACATAGAATGGAAACGGCTGATGGCTTCAAGTCGATAGACAGCCCTAACTAGCTGGCAATAATGCACATCGGTAATTAAGGGAAATATCAGGGTCTTATTTATAATTCTGAAGATATTTTTTCTTTTCTAATTTTCTTCATGGATATTATTGCTACTACATACATCTTTCACAAACCAAGGCGACGTATTAGACTTGACGAGCGCGTGACTTTTTCCTTTTTTTTTTTTTTTTCACTTATCTTCGAAACAAACACACCATTGTGAAATCCTTGCCGTCAATTTGCTCACATGTCATCGATCCGTTTCTCCTTAATCTGACGGCTTAAAATCCTAGCGTGTTTTCCCTCTATCTCTCTCTCCTCCTAACCAGGGTTAAACTTAACTCGTCCAACTTCGAATCGACTCGCCAAGCTATATATCACCATTTTCGCAAATACAGAGAGAGCCTAACACAGACTTGTTTAAGCTGGAAAGAAATAAAAAATAAAAAATAAAAAACCTACAGTTTCTCATAGAACATCAAACCCTAATCATATGCTTGCTTTTGTAGAGAACGAGAGATAAACCGATAAATTTTGGTAAGGTTAATGGATGAGATCTGGGAGAGAGCCGTAGAGGCGGCGCTAGACGGACAAACAGACGTATCTCTGGTCCGAAAACTCACCCTTGACGGCGCCGTTAAATGTATTCACGGTCGCTTGCCTCCGCCGTCGATTTTCGAGAAGTTTCATAACCTCCAACACCTCTCAATCGCGAACGTCGGAGCTTCGTCTCTGGAACGTTTCCCTCGGCTGCGCAACTTGCAGAAACTTATTCTATCGGATAATAGAATCTCCGGCGGCCTGGAACATCTCGTCGAGTCGGGTTTAGAATCGTTGAGAGACCTCGATTTGTCGAATAATCGGTTATCGGATATTGAAGATTTGAGACCTTTGGCACAGCTGAGGCTGGTTTCGCTGGATCTTTACGAGTGTCCTGTGACGCGTGTGAAGGACTATCGATCTAGGGTTTTTGAATTGATTGGGTCGTTGAGGTATTTGGATAAAACTGATGGCGAAGGTATTGAGAGGCCGGAATCAGATGACGAAGAAGAGGAGGAAGATGATGATGTTGATGATGAGGAGGAAGAAGAAGAAGAATTTGACGATGATCCTGGAAGTGGAGAAATCGATGGCGAGGATCAAAATATTAATCAACAGCGGAGAAATAATGGAAATAGTAGTCTTGGTATAAACGATGGAGTCGTAGATGTTGATGAGGATGAAGAGAGCGATGCAGATGAGGAAGAAATTGAGATGCCCGAGTCTAGACACCTGGTAAACGGTGAATTGAACAGCCAACAATGTAGAATTAATGGTTTTCACGTGGAGGAACATGTCGATGATGATGAAGAGGATGACGATTCTGGCGAGGAAGTTTATGAGGATGATGATGGTGAGGATGAGGATGTGGTGGAAGTGCATGAAATAGATGATGATAGTGATGACGATGAAGATGGTATGGAGTATGATGAGGATGACGACGATGAAGAGGATGAGGAGGGTGTGGATAATGAGGAGAGAGACGCTGGCGAGCCTGAGTTGATGAGGAGAAACCTAGGGAACACAGAGGGCGAGATTGATGGGCATGAGCAAGGAGATGACGAGGAGGAGGATGATTGCGGTGAGACAGGTGAGGAGGAGCAGGCCGTTGATGAGGAGGAGCAGGAGGAGGATGATGACGATGCAGATGATGAGGTAATTGGGTTTATTATTATTTTTTATGCACTGAATGGTGTGTTGCTGTTATTTGATATTTGATTTTCATATTGGTTTCTTAGAGTTGTTAGATGATTTATCATGCTTCTTGCAAAAGGCATGTTTTTGGGTTTGCAGTGACATTAATCAGCTTTAGGCTGTCTCATGATCTGAGATCCTGGTGTGCGTGTATGATCTGTCTTTTTATCTGGATTTGTTTTCATGTGTTGAAAAAGAAGACATTTGAACTCTTCGATTTTCAAGTGGCTTCAAATAGTAATCCACACTGGTTTTTGTTTTAGAAGCAATTTAGGAAGGACTGTAAATTTTGAACCTTAAGATTTTGAAGTTTCACTTGCTGAGGTGAGTTTTGGCCGCTGGAGAAATTAATCTAGTTTGACGAAATAAGTTTCTGAACTTTCCTATATGCGTTTTAAAGATGGAGCCTTTACTGGTTGTCTGCATGATTTCGAGCTGGTTTTTAGTTTGATGAATGATATGTCAGGTTGTTATAATTGTTTGATTATTGTCTAGTTTGCGTTCTTTTATTATGTTCCAGAAACCTCCACTAGAAGATGAGCTAAATGGTAAAAAATGCTTGTCAACTTTGAATGGAGTAGACATTGACAGCAGAAAAGTTTATTAGTGGTATTCATATTCTTTCTTCATCAACACTTTTTAAGGGTTGCATTTCGATGGTGATGTGGATTTAGGAACTGTTATGGAGTAGTTTTTTGTTAAGATGATTTTAGTTTACTTTCTTGGTTGTATAATTTTGTGTTGTTATGTAATCAGGATGATGACAATGGCAATGGATATCTAGTTCAACCAGTGGGCCGAGTGGAACTAGATGATGATGATGACGATGATGTTGGCGTGGATGAAGATTTGGAAGAAGAAGAAGATGATGATGACATATTAGATGGTGAGGTCCAAGAGTTGGCACCTCCTTCGTCTTCTCACAAGAGGAAGAGACAGGAAGAAGATAGCAGTGATGATGATGAAGAAGAAGATAGCAGCAATAGTGACGATGATGATGATGACGGTGGTGATGGTGATGAAGACATTGTGCAGTCTTAGAAACAAGACTTGTGTCAGTAGTCATGGCTTGTTGGAGGGAAGTGGTTGTTTGTTTGCTTTGGAGGGAGGGAGGGAGGGAAACATGTCTTCCTCAGCTTCAAAAATTGGTTATCGAAGGAACGTTAGAGTTTAGTTTTTCCCGCTCCTTTAGTTTGATTGATTGATGGAAGATATGCAGAAGAACATGTCTGCTGCTTTGTTAATTTAAATGACAGTTGAAGTGCGCGGGTTTCTTTTCTTCCTTCTTCTACTTCTACTACTCTCTAACCCAGGTTGGGTTGGTTGGGTTGTGCGTTACATAGAGATTTATATATATATATATATATTGCTTTTGGTTTTGGTATTTTGTTTTTCTATATTTATTTTCTGAGTTTGGCTGGGCGGGTTCTGTTCTGTAGATGGCTCTCTCTCTTTCTCACACTCAAAACCATATAATCCGTCGTCGTTTTGGTTCGTTTGCTGCCCTGCTAAGTTTACTTTTGACGTGTTGGCGAGCGTAATAGACTATAGCGCAGCACACGATATCACATTGAGGGGTGGGTTTTGGCCTGCATTGCATTCATGTGGACCAAGTCCGCCAAGAAAACGTTTTGTGATCGCGTGAGGAGAAGTTTCTCTCTCTTAAAAGTCGCTTTTCCCAATTCCGATTTATTTGGGTTGGGGCAAGGATTACGATGCAGACAAATGCCATATACCAAAAGTGGTCGCTAGGAAACGGACGGCCGTGATTTATCTTGGACGAAGTTACAAAGTTGCTTCTATTGTTCCTCTTTTTCATCTCTGTCAATTAAAATGTTAATACAAATTCATAACTTGCCTTGTTCTTAAGTCTTACTACTGTCCTAAGAATAGTAATTCAAGATATATTGAATCAATAAGTTTTTTTGGAAGGATTTCATTTCAAAACAAATTAGAAGCTGAGAAAAATATAAGAATGGTATAATAATTTTTTTATTTTAATATAAATATAAAAAATTTCCATCAAATAAATTGCACATCCGCTAAATAAATAGAAAACCCCTAATTGATAAGAGTGGTACAAGTACAACCCGTCGTCGTCGATTCGAGTATAAAAGACCACTAAGACTGCTCTCAGTTCGCTCTCTCGAACAAAACCCTAAGATATCATTCGCCCCGAGATCGGAGCCCGATGGGGGACTATGGAGACGCTATGTTGCGCAACCCAAACGCCGCTGTCCAGGCGCGGCCCAAGGCACAGAATCGCGCGAATGTGATGCAACTCAAATTGGTAAGATTTTTCTCACGATTTCTATTATATGTGTCCTCTGTGTTTTCCTTGGCACCGTTCTTTCTCAGTTGAGCCGTTTGCGAGTGGTTTATTGTTCAACGCTTCATATGTGATGTTGCTATTATTGGGTTGTCAATAATTTGAATGAGGAAATAGGCTGTAACTTTTCTTAGCTTGAGGTTAATTCCTGGACCTCTGCTTAAACTTTTGTTTCTGATATTCAATTTGTTAGTGGGTCCTTGATAATTCGCAGAATCTTTTAATATTGATTGGGATCTTCGGTGTTCTGATTTATATAGCTTATAAACAGATGAGTATGTGTGTGGTGTTTTGCGTCTCGTTTCTATTGGATATGGTTCACTAACGTTACGTATTTTGTATGGTTTTGCAGATTGGCCAGAGTCATCCAACTGGTTTAACTGCTAATCTATTGAAGTTATTTGAGCCTCGCCCACCTTTGGAATACAAGCCGCCTCCTGAGAAGAGGAAATGTCTGCCATATACAGGTCTTTTTATCGGTTTCTTTGAGTTGACATCTCTAAATTAACACAAGTTTGTACATGCTAGTTTTATCTGTCGAATGTCTGAACTTATTCTTACTCACAGGGATGGCACAGTTTGTTAGTAACTTTGCGGAGCCTAGTGATCCGGAATATGCACTTCCTATAACAAAGAGCGAGACTCCAGTAAGTTTGTATTGTCCTTCCATTTTTATCACTAATTCTTGTTGAACAAGTGTTATTTTTCTGGTTGGGTTTCAGGATTTTCTGTGTATAGTCCTAAGTTGGTTAATAGAACATTTTTCGTAAATATCGACACTATCCCTCTACAGGCTGAAAGAAGAGCTAGGATTCACCAAATACGGCTGGAGGAAGGTGCCAAAAAAGCAGCAGAAGAGCTTGAGAAATGTAAGTGTCTTTCGCTGTTTATTTCTTGTTCTTGTATAATCCTTGCCTTTTGTTGGTGCTCTTGTCAAATTTGATTGAAGTATTACTGTTAGTATCATGTGTATAACGTCATTCACAAATTCAGTTATTCCTGATTCTAATGCATGAAATTACATCCGTAATGATTGTTTATCTTACCCTTTTGTGCGGTTACTTGCAGATGATCCAAATAATGACCCAAATATATCTGGAGATCCGTACAAAACGTTGTTCGTTGCCAGGCTTGTGAGTCATATCGATTATCAATTTTTATGAACTGTAACTCAATGTGCCAAGATTTACTTACCTCATTTTTTTGTTATTCTGCAGAACTATGAGACTACTGAGAGCAGAATTAAAAGGGAGTTTGAGGCCTATGGGCCTATCAAACGGGTAGGTATTTCTGGGCACCAAATATATGGTGCCCAGGTTGTTAGCTTTCGGGTTCGGTAAGGCATTACAGTGTGAATGCTCTTTGCTTTCTCCCCTCTCCCCATTAAGAGTCTAGTTGTGTGATAAAAGTCGTTAATTTTGATAGTACTGAAGGTTATACACCAATGTGCATCCCCAATTTCCCTAACTTCTACCATATTTTTTTGTTGGTTTCCGTATGCTAATTCTAGTTTTTCCAAACCACCCTAATTGTTGATGTATTTTGGTTACTGCTCCGTGTTGTTCTATCAAGCATCTTGTTCTTGACAAATACTAATATTTTTTGCATTTCTCTACTGTGTTTTTATACATTGGACAAACAGTTTGACTTTGATACTTGTATCCTAAAATTTAAAGCCATTCTTATATGTTCAACTGATTGTCCTCGATGAGAAAGTTCAGTTTGGAAGTATCTCCAGGTATAATTTGGTGTAACAAGTAATGATTAGGTTGTTTCGTCGACTGTTCTTTTCCATTCTGCTGTATGGGTTGGGATTTCTCTTCAGATTAGATGTTATTCTAGTTTGTAGGTCACCTCACTATGAGTTGCTTTATTGTTGGAGAATCTCTTTCTTCCGTATGTTTTTTACTGTTGTTCATTCAAAGCCAAAAGTAAGTTCGCGTCATTCAAAGGTAAAAACATTGAATTTGCCAAAAGAAGAGCTTAGTGCCTTATGGACATTATTTCGAGCTACCTGGAGATCGCTACGTTTTGTCCTGCATTTGGTAAAATGCATAGGGAGTACTAGCATTCCTTTGTTCCTTCTTTAATTTTCCTGTACAAAAATGCCTTCCTGTTACTGAAGTCTACTTTTTGGATTGAAAGGCCGTAAAAATGCTACAGCAATTCTGAGGATACCCTGGTATTAAATATTACTTGTAGTCTTTAGTTTCAATTTTAAAAAAGAGAAAAAGAAATGTCTCTGGTTAGTGGCGGCCATTTTAAGGCTGCAATGATGGTGATGCACCTCGACTGGGAGCTCTATGTTTGAAAGGCGAGCACGGCTAATTAGGTGTAATGCCTTGTCTGCTGTGCCCTTTAGGTTCTTTTTTTATTGGTTAGTACGGATCTTGGAACCAAGTTGCTAGTGTAGAATTCCTTCCTGCACTAGAGTGACTCTTATCTCGTACTGTCAGATTTCTTTAAGCTATATTTGTCCTTCCGTTTTCAGGTCCGCTTGGTCACAGATAACGAAACTAACAAGCCCAGAGGTTATGCTTTTATCGAATACATGCATACCCGAGATATGAAAGGTTTTTCCATTTCCTATTTCTTCTTTCTTTTCCTTTTCAGATCCATATTTGATGCTTATTGTTGGTATATGTACATGTGTGTGTGTGTGCTCTGCAGCTGCATACAAACAAGCAGATGGGAAAAAGATTGATAACAGGAGGGTGCTCGTGGATGTTGAACGTGGTAGAACTGTTCCAAACTGGCGCCCTCGCAGGCTTGGTGGGGGACTTGGTACTACTCGTATTGGTCCCGAAGATGGCAGCTTAAAGCAAGTGGGAAGGTAATTACACTGAAATGAATGAGAAATATTGCTCGTATTGCGTAATTGGGTCAGGTTAGATGGTGAAACTAATCTTATTAATTTAATTGGAAAAAGATAGTTAGAAGTACGCCATGTAACTCCACGACATTTTGCTTTGAGGAACTTCGGTTCCTTTGGTTGAACTGCAATTTTAATAAACAATTTATTTCACTTTTTTTAACTGCATTTGGCTGCATCGATATTGCATCAAAATTGTATTCCCTTTCTTCTCTAAAATTTGGTACGTAGCCCTTTTTTCTCAATATTTAGTCCATGCCATGAATTTGCAGTTTAAAAAGTGACTTACGGTTTCTTTCCCCTGTTCATCTCAGAGAGCAGGCACAATCTGGAGGAATATCACGCTCTGCGGAGCCAAGGGAGGAACGGGACAGGTCATGCACGTCTCATTTTCCTCGCTATACTTTTAGTTGTAGGAGTATCTTTCTATGCTTCTGAACTAGTTGATACCACTAATTGGTGGAAATAGTTACTAATCTTGTGCTGGTATTTTTTCATATTTAGACATCCTGATAACTAATCTACTCTCGAAACGTTCAATCATATAACCATTCAAATTCATCTTGTTTAACCTGACGGTTCGCTTGCATCTTACGAAATTACTGTCTAACGCCTACGATGTTTCTTGAACAGGGAGAAATCCCGCGAAAGGACACGCGAACGAGATAGGGAAAGGGAACGGGAGAAATCCCGCGAGCTGTCCCATGATAGGCCACCCAAGGACCGCGAACGTGACCACAAAGACGATAGGCACCACAGAGACCGCGAGAGAAACAGAGACCGTGACCGCGAAAAGGACCGTGGTCACAGGGATCGAACCCGCGACCGCGAAAGAGGCAGAGACAGGGAAAGGGAGAGAGACCGTGACCGCGATAGAGATAGCAGAAAGAGAGACAGAGACAGAGATTACGAAGCTGGCAATGAGCGTGACCGTGGGAGGTCTCGAGACAAGGGCTATGAATATGACCGTGTTGAGTCGAAGCATGAGCGAGGAGAGAGGGATGAAGAAGGAGAAGATGGGCGTGGGATGAAGGAGACTGAGCATGGGCGTGGGCACTACGATGATGACTATTATGGGAGCCATGGGCAGTATGATGATCGCTACGAAGAATCTGACCGTGATCGATATGATCAGATGGATGAGGATAACTATGGTGGTTACGAACGTGAGGCACAAGACAGGGATTATCGTCGTTCTGACAGGTCTCTTTCCCGTGAATACTAAGTTATTTACCTATGGGTTTGGGTTTGAGGTGGTTTGGTTTCTCAGGTTTGCCCTTTTCTTCAATTGAACGTTGTTGCCCCTCCCTTATGAGAGTATTCGATGTTTTGTGTGTGTGTTGAATCTTTCTCTCTCTTGTTACATCGACATATTATTAATGCCCTTGTGCTGCATGTTATTTGCGATAGGCTTGTTGGCCTTTTCTTGACTTGTCGTTTTGTTCTGCCGCTATCCAAGTCATTGGGGTTTATATATTTAATCGAAAATCGTCTTATTGGATTGCTTTATATATAGTTAATTTCATTTTATAGAATGTTAGCAAAAGAAGTCAGTTGTGTATTTTAATCCGTTACTAATGCCCCAAATTATTGGCCAATCAACCCTGTATATGATCAAGTAAACGGAATGCTAATTAATTGTATTCATTAGTCATTACGTATGATGTCTTTTGTCCTATCTTTTCTCTCTGTGGATGTGTTATGACTGCCCAGATTATAAGCGGGCGACGGCAAATGGATGATGCACGTCCCATCATTACTTACCAATTGTTTAGTAAGGATTCAAGAATTTGAATTGATCCGCATATCCATTAATAAAAGGGTGCCACTCAATCCTAGCTAGTAAGCAAGGGTGGTGCTTTCTCCTCTACTCTAAATGAGTCGACAACCGTATCTTCTTCCATTTGGTTCTGAGCTACTCGAAATGGCAATATTTTATTCACCATTTGCTTCTCAACTTTCAATGGGGTCGAAGATGGTCGTTGATTCTTATAGTTCGGACCAACCCTTTTGCTTTCCCTTTCGCTGATTTTTTGCCCAGTGGAGACTACCAATAACAATTATCAGGTGCAGGCACCACCACCATCGTCTTCCCCATGCAATGCATGAATTATAATAATATCTTTGTCATTTTTGTGTATTTTGTTATTTGATTTTATGTCCTTTCTCTACTATTATTTGTAGTAGAATGTTTTGTAAAGATAGATTTGCATCTGAGAAAATACTATATATATGCATTTTTATATTAGGGTTGGGGCAGGGTTTACAATAATGTGTATTTTCCTCTCTACAACTTACATGGTAACGGTTAACAATTACAAGCAGGTAGAAAAATCAGGAAGTAGTGACCAAACTTCATCATCTTTGCTTGTCTCTGATCATTCATTGTCTTCTGAATGAGTTTTGAATCTCTTCAAGCGTTTTTCCTTTTGTTTCTGGTACGCATAAGGCCACGAACGCAATCGTAAAAGCCGACGCAAATGCATAAACCACAAAAGTCCCTATGTCCAGAAATTTGAATAATGGCATCAGAATTCAGAGAGAGAGAGAGAGAGAGAGAGAGAGAGAGAGAGAGAGAGAGAGAGAGAGAGAGAGAGAGAGAGAGAGAGAGAGAGAGAGAGAGATAACCTGCTGTGCTCCAAGTAAAGAGCAGATTGGCAGTGATGGTAACGAGTGAAGCTGTCAACCAATTGGCTAAAGTAGCAACACTGCCCCCAAGACTCTTTATGCTTACAGGTAGAATCTTAACGCAATAACGAAAATTAAAATGTTATCAATTTTGATCATGAATTTCTAACTATCTACTACATGATTGAGTTTTTGTTGTCGTACCTCAGACATGATAACCCATGGGATAGCTCCCAGTCCCACAGAGAAACCAATCACCAAAACCTGAAAACATAAAAAATCAATCAGTTAACATTAACGAAGACAATAACTCAAGTAATGGTGATGAATGCAATAATACATACCATAAGTCCAGAAAGAGACATCATTGCCAGACTAGAGTGAGCGTCCTCGGGTAAGATGTCTTGTAAGTAGAACGATGCTGCAACGAGGAGGCTGCTGACAGTCATTATCGAAGAGGAAACCTGAGGTAAGAAGCATAAGATTGGATCATTTTATTACACTCAAGACACAAACAGTTTGATTGATTCGACGAGGTAGATAGAACGCACTATAAGAAGAACCCTTCGACCAGCGTTATCCGCAAGAGTTGCCGCAATTCCAGTTACAACGACCTTTGAAGAAGTTAAAGTATAATTATTGGAACCAACTTTGTTACGTATTATTAATACATGTAAGAATCGTAATGTTCAGTTTTACGTAGGTTTACCTGAACGGCTCCGATAGCAAATGTTGCTCCTTTTCCAGATGAAATGCCTGAGCAAATTCACAAACATATAACAATCAAGAAATTATTCAATGATGGTGAGTTGACAATGGAAACATGATCTAAGTATAAAGAGGATTCGTTTCACGGCAATATCTCGAAGACTTGCCTGCAGAATGGAATATGCTGCTTGAGTAGAAAAGAACGCCATTGATACCGCTTAGTTGTTGGAGCATGAGTAGTCCAATTCCCACCTGATGAAAATATGAAAATTTTAAGGTATAGTGTGAGTGTAAGGTAATAAAAAAATCTTCAGCTTTAGAGAAACTAGCATACCATGAGTGGATACCAATATCTCCTTCTTTTGAGCTCTGAGAACCGTATTGCTGTTCGTTTGCTCGATGAAGCCACGCTAGCCTGAAAGAGATAACATACGAACAATAAGAATATCAAAATGAGATTTAGATAATAAAGTTTAGGAAATTGAAATGAAATATGATCGATCTCAGATTGAAACAGGGTAGGTAATTAACCTTTATCTCGTTTACTTCGATCGAAATGTCTGTATCGAATCCTCTTAAAACTTGCAGGGAAGTTTCAAAGTCCTCGAATAAGCCCATCTTAGCCTAGATGTTGCAAAGTCAAAAGATAAATCGATGAGAAAAGCCATTGTATTTATACATATAAGACAGATTGAAAACATATATGCTTATGTTTTAGCACATACCAGCCAACGAGGAGATTCTGGGATAAAAAACAGACCAGGTATCAAAATTGTGCATGGCAAGATTCCTGCAAATAAAATATTAATCATTAAACAAAACAAGACATGTCTGTAAGTTGACATACATCGGGGCATGATAACTCACCTAAGACTGCAAGAACCCTCCATGGTACAAATCCCCCCAACAGATAAACAAGCATTATACCAATTGTTACTGCAAGCTACAAGAACCATCAGGATAGTTGGATTACATACTGAAATTAAATTGAACATAGTGATAAAATAATTCGTGAGGCAAGCCCACCTGATTCACCGATCCAAAGGTTCCTCTCAGGTTTTGAGGTGCTATCTCTGCTATGTACACAGGCACCTATGCAAATTTGTTAAATGTCAACATAATATAACAATATTTAATCAGTTCGATTTACTCGCAATCGATCTTCTTTCAACAAAGGTCAATTTAAGTTACCGTGTAAGAAATTATGCCGACCCCAAATCCTGCTAACAACCTTCCCATGAACAAGAATGAGGAATCCTAATCAGAAGCCACAAAGTTTTAACATTTCGTTCAACTTCATGACAACATCAGTTTAATCAAGAGACACGCTTAGAGTGCTAATTTAAAGGCTTGAAACTCACTTTTGCAAATGAGATAGCTAGCCAGCCAATTATATTGGGGATTGAAGCTATCATAAGCGACTGCATTTAGTGATTATCGGAGAAACAAACCAGTTAAAACTTTTGAAATGGACGCAAAAGTTATGAGACAAAACATCCTCATACCCCTTTCCTTCCCATATGCTCCGAAATCCGCCCACTCGATATGGCCCCAACCATTGCTCCAACATTTGCCAAGGAACCAAATATTGAGAACTTCCAGAAAGAGAAAAGACTTCAGAACCCCAATAAAATCTAAAAAGTCCATAGAAACATAATGAACAATTGGCTACCTCGGAAATGGTCAGGTTTAAATCTTTGATGATGTCGGCCTGTGTGGGATTCGAGTATCCACACTGAGACAGTTTAACTTAAATCAGACAAAATATAAAGAAAAACATATTAAAGCTAGCTAAACAGAAAATCGTCAGTTCCCTGATTGCGGAGGAAGTGAGGCATAAACAGATGCGCACAAAGGAAAACAGTGGGAAAAAAAAGTAAAGGAATTGAGGCTCTCACGGTGAACCCAAATTGGATAGGGCCGAGCGAGACGATGAGGACGCACAAAATGACGGAGATTGACTCGCGCATTTGGGCCGACGAGCCGAATATGCTCGACGACCGCGATCCAATTCCTGCCATTCGATACCAACTCCCCGTGTGGAGCAAGGGCTTTCGAAGCCCGTCCTCCGCCGCCATGGCCGTCGATGCTGAGGACGCATCTGTGTTGCTCATTGTCGTATTATAAAGCGGAAAATTTGGTCCTTCCTTTCCCTTTTACGCCCGCAGAAAAGATATCCAGTGATAAAGATTGCACGAAATGTTATGCGTCGTGCTTAAGGGGAAAAAAAGGTGGCGCGAAAAACGGAGGAGATGGTGGTGGTGAAACGAGGAAGAAGACCATGCATAACGTTTTTGTCGGAAAATTCTATTACACCAATATAATCGAAGGAAACTCGTCTCGTCTGTCACACTATATTTATTTACTCGTCGATTTACGAAAAGGCCCTTCATCTCAGTGTCGTATGGGCTTTTATAATATTTCTTAATTACAAAATAATAATAAATGGATAATTACCTTATTCTCCCTCGGCCGTCGCGAGTGAGATGAGACCACCGTCATCGTCACCCCCAGCCCGCCACCGCCACCGCCACCGCCACCACGCCAGAAGCCGTAAACCAAACGCAACCCAAAATCGGATCTCCGAACCAAAACCTTCAATCCCCACCTCGTCAAACCACCACCGCTCCGCCGCCGACGAACGATAACGGCATCTCTTCGAACTCCGTCAACCATGATCTCACCCCGGAAAATCCGTAAACATTCCGGTGAATCCAAAGCGGCGACAGACACCATCATTTCTGTCGCCGCCACCGTCACCATCCCTTCAAAAAATCGCCGCCGCACGGGGGCTTCGAATCCCCCAGCTCAAACCGTCATAAAAAACCTCTCCGGTCGAGATTGCTGCCTCCCTCCGCAATCTCCGAGCCGCTGATCCCCTCCTCTCACCACCACTCATCGACTCATTCCCACCTGCACAGTCCTTGAACGAGTTATTTGTAGGTTGAGAAATTTGCACTTTGTATCTATCTGGTAGTGAACTCCCAGCATCAGATCAGTTGGTGATCTTATGCATCATCTGATACTAGTGTGTGTTGGCGCATTACAGTTGACGTCTTCCTCGTGCGTTTCTTATTTTGGTGTTAACTGTACGATCTGGGAAGTATCTTCTTTAATTTCTCGGCTTATAGTTCATCAACATATGGTAACTTTATTTGCAGGACGTGTATATGGAATCAGTAACCTCAGAGACCTGTCTACGTAACCATCTCTACCTCGTCCTTTCTTGGGATTCCTGGTACGAAGAATTCTCTTGCCTTCGCGTTGTATATTAACTGCAAAATCTGTAGCTCAGGGAAGGGAATTTCTTAGGAAGTCTACTACTTGTGACCCCAAAGATGTGTTGTTCTTACATGAGAAATGATTCAACATCTTAGATTTTTTATTGTAACAGTCTGGTTCAGTGTTTGCTTACATGCTAATTAACCAAAGATACTATATACATGAAGAAGGGAAACAGGACAAGACCAACCTAACCCTTGATAGAGGATACTACAGTGATGTATAATGTATTGCGGTGAATATACTTTACTCATGCTACTGATATATATATATATATATATATATATATATATATATATATAAGGACTCGTGAACTACTTCATAGCTCGGCGGTGCCTTCTCTCATGTGTGAGCCCAAATCGCCTGTAGCTTGTGAAGCTCTCTCCTTGGCAGCTTCATATCTTTCCTTAGCATGTTCGGACATAGAATCTTTAGCCGATTCATAAGCATCTTGAACCCTTGTCTTTGCATCCTCATACGACTTGAAAGCTCTGTCTCCACCGCGGAGCAGTGTGTCTCCTGACCAACCCTTCGCATCTCTAGCTGTATCAGTGGCCATTTTTATCGTTTCGCCAGCCTTCTCCGAGGCTGATTGATATGCATCAGAAGCCTTCTCTTTGATTGAGTCTGCAGTTTCACCAGCCATTTGAGAAGCTTGGTCCATGGCTTCGTGCCTTCGCTCATAACTATCGCTTATCTTATCCTTCGCCCATTCTTTAGCATCCCCATACATATCTGATGCCTTTTCAATGGTCTGACCAGCTTTGTAGGAAGCATCTGCGTAGCCATGGTGAGCTTTGTCCTCGGCCTCCGTTGAAATATCTCTAGCCTTGTCTGAACCATAGGTATAAGAATCATGGGCTCTGTCTTTTATACCGTCTTTAGCCATGTTTGCGGCTTCACTAGCTTCTCCTGAGGCGTAATGCTTAGCTTTGCCTAGTTTTTCTGATGTAGTATCGGCCACCTCATTCGCCTTCTCTGAAGCATACTTTGATGTCTCTGTTCACACACGAGAAATAGACACTGAAATGAGATGGTTAGTTCTCAGATTCTGCAATAAACAGGAGACATACCAAATGCTGCAGAATTAAGTGTATCTGTAGACTTTGAAGCGGCACTCTTTGTAACACCCCCAAACACTAATGTAAAACATCCAACCTTATATATATCAATAAGGTTACGTACAAGTCAAAAAAAAAGAAAACGAGGTTTGCAAAAGCTACCTAGCATAAGACGCATCACAAAATACTAACCAAATACCACCGATAACTACACACATAACGCTAAACATTTGAAAATACACGATCCTATAGTATCGCTGAGCATGTCACAGGTCGTCCCTCACATGCTCCACCATAGGCCAGCCATCATCACCTCCTCTAAGTCGTACCTCCCGAAGGAGGATCTGCAAAATAATTTAATATTGGGAGTGAGTCAACAGACTCAGTAAGTACAATAGAACGTACATATCTATACAGCCCAAATACGCAATCATGCAAACAAGAACATCGAGCACCAATCAACGACTACCACATCAAACGTGCACAACTCTTAAGCGACAGCACTCTTACCGGCCACACACACACTCCGACCCATCGGCCACACACGCACTCCGACCCAGAGCTGCTGTACTTAATCGTTCGGCCCACATTGGCCCCAAGACACACCCTATCACAGTCAACGGCCCACATTGGCCCCTAAGTCAACACTACAGAGTCACGCGCTCACACACGGTGACTCCATCAACCCGAACACATAAGTTCCAAGCACACCGAATAATCTACCCTCTCACATAACACAAGTAATAAATCATTCGCTAAAGCGATGCATAAGTTAAACAATCCATTAATGTAATGAGAGTAAAAACCCATAATATTCTAGAGCTAAATTCCATAACGCCTCGTAAGCCGTTCAACAGCTCAAGATCGAGTCGATATTTCAACATAATATGCATTTGAAATATATATATATACGAGTTCTACTCCCTCGTACTTACCTTGACGAATACTTAAATCATTAGTCCTCAAGCTACTACGGATGGCTCAATTCTTTATTTGCTTCCGCTTATCGAAGAGTTTCCACCTCGTCCCAACTCAAAATACCCTAGATAAGCCATCACACAATTGCATTAAAATTACATGCAACTCTCATAGGCATTTATACGAACGGTTGGCGGGCATAAATATCACAACTAAAGCTTTAACAATCCCATTAATGTATCCTCTCCCCAACTTTGAACCCATCAATGAATCTAGCAAAAACATATACTACTATGCTCAAAGCACACAAATTTAGAGACATGCAACCCCAATACCCAACAATTTTCGCAACCCTAGTTTTCTACATCATATTTCCATCCACAAAAATAAACTAGGAAGAAAGAGATGAGGTAAAGACTTTCTTTACCTAAGCCTTTGATCTCAATCTTGCTTAACCCTCCATAGAATAGCATCACGTCATCTCTTCCTCTTCCTTGGCCAAAAACGTGTGAGAGATCAAATGAGAGGTGAGAGGTGAGAGGTGAGACTAATATAATGTCTATTTGCTAATAAGTCCTTATTTTTATTTCTTTCATTACCCCTTATTTTATATACATTCTCAATTCTACCTTAAGTTAATTAACTAATATTATTATTATTTGTCCTAAAAAAATTGGACGTTACATTCTTCCCTCCTTACAAAAATTTCGTCCTCGAAATTTCGATTGAAACTTACCGAATAATTCAGGGTATTGGTGCCGCATGTCATCTTCCTTCTCCCATGTCGCTTCCTCGACTTTGTGGTTGCTCCAAAGGACCTTCACAAGCGGAATGCTCCTAGTGCGTAGTTGTTTTATCCCTCGGTCAATAATTCGTACCGGCCTTTCTTCGTAGGTCATATCATCTCGAAGCTCAACCGTATCATAGCTCAGAATATGAGAGGTATTTGATATGTATTTCCTCAACATGGATACATGGAACACGTCATGAACTCCGTGTAATGCTGGAGGTAAGGCGAGCCTATATGCCATCTGTCCAACCCGCTCGGTTATAGAAAAAGGACCTATGTATCTCGGGTTTAATTTGCCCCGTTTACCGAATCTTACGACGCCTTTCGTAGGCACCGCCCGAAGAAATACCATATCCCCGACCTTAAATTCTAAATCTCGACGTCGAGTGTCAGCATAGCTTTTCTGACGATCTTGGGCTGCTTTCATCCTCTGTTTAATTAATTCAATTGCTTGGTTGGTTTCGTGCACTAATTCGGGCCCAATTACCATTTTCTCTACTTTGTTTTCTCCCATTTCGTCCCAATGAATTGGAGAACGACACCTGCGCCCGTACAGTGCCTCATATGGTGCCATCCTAATGCTCGAATGATAACTGTTATTATATGAAAATTCAATCAGTGGTAGATATGAATTCCATATACCCTTGAAATCCAAAACACACGCGCGTAGCATATCTTCCAAGGTCTGAATAGTACGCTCCGTTTGCCCATCAGTCTGAGGGTGATAAGCTGTACTAAAAGCCAATTTAGTACCTAGCGCCTCATGCACTTTCTTCCAGTATTGGGATGTAAACCTTGGATCGCGATCCGAAACAATTGTTCGAGGTATACCATGAAGCCTCACAATCTCCTCAATATATAGCTCCGTCAGTTTCTCCATGCTGTAAGTGATTTGGATAGGTATGAAATGGGCAGATTTTGTTAGTCTATCCACAATAACCCAAATAGCATCATGTCCTTTCTTTGATCTCGGCTATCCAACAACGAAGTCCATAGATACGTCGTCCCATTTCCACTCGGGAATATGCAAAGGATGTAATTTTCCTGCAGGGTGTTGGTGCTCTGCTTTGACTTGCTGACAAATAAGACAACAGTTGACATGGCGCACGATGTCATTTTTCATTCCATGCCACCAAAATTGAGTTCTCAAGTCATGATACATCTTGGTGGTACCTGGATGAACGGAATACGGGCTACTGTGAGCCTCAGTAAGGATCAATTTCCTTACATCTCCAACGTCAGGCACACATAGTCGGCCTTGGAATTTTAGAATTCCATCAGGTGCAATCTCGAAGCCTTGAGCCGCACCTTCTTCGACTCTTTTTCTGAACTCCATTAGTGTCGGATCTAGGAGTTGTCCGTCCTTAATTTGTTGTAGTAGCGTGGGCTGTAGCACTAAAGAGTTTAGGCTATCCCTCGAACTTCGGAGAACAATACTCAATTCGAGTTTCTGAACGTCTCTCAAAAGAGGGGTCTGAATCACTACCATGGTGTTTGCTTCACCCACCACTTTCCTGCTCAAAGCATCAGCTACTCGATTAGCTTTGCCCGGGTGATAGTGAATGGTAATATCATAATCTTTCATTAGCTCAAGCCATCTCCTCTGTCGCATATTCAATTCCTTTTTGCGTGAATATGTATCTCAAGCTTTTATGGTCGGTGTATATTTCGCATTTCTCTCCGTATAGATAGTGCCTCCAAATTTTCAGCGCAAAGATCACTGCTGCCAATTCCAAATCATGAGTCGGATAATTCCTTTCGTAGTCTTTCAACTGACGAGAAGCATAAGCAATGACTTTGCCATGCTGCATCAAAACACATCACAATCCAACCTTCGAGGCGTCACTATAGATAACAAAGTTACCCCCGTCATCGGGGAGTGCTAGAATGGGTGTTGAAGTTAAACGCTCCTTCAACTCTAAGAAACTCCGCTCGCACATGTCATTCCATTCAAACTTAACGCCTTTCTTTGTTAGTGTGGTCAATGGGGCGGCAATAGAGGAGAAACCTTCCACAAATCTTCGATAATACCCAGCTAAGCCCAAGAAGCTACGGATTTCAGTCACCGTCTTGGGCCTCTGCCAATTTTCCACCGCTTCAATCTTAGAGGGGTCTACCGCGATCCCATCTTGAGATACAACATGTCCCAAGAATGCTACTTTATGAAGCCAAAATTCACACTTAGAGAATTTGGCATAAAGTTGGTGAGCTCTCAATGTGGCTAATACCGTCCTCAAGTGACCCACATGCTCCTCTTTTGTTCGTGAATAAATTAAGATGTCATCGATAAAGACAATCACGAACCGATCTAAGAACTCCCTAAATACCTTATTCATTAGATCCATAAAAGCTGCTGGGGCATTAGTCAAACCAAATGGCATGACTAGGAATTCATAGTGCCCATATCGAGTTCTGAAGGCTGTCTTCGGTATGTCACACTCTCGAATCCTCAGTTGATGGTAGCCTGTCCGTAGATCAATCTTAGAAAATACCGAAGCTCCTTTCAATTGATCGAATAGATCGTCGATCCGAGGTAATGGATACTTGTTCTTGATAGTCACCTTATTTAGAGCTCGATAGTCGATACAAAGTCGCATAGTGCCATCCTTTTTCTTTACAAAAAGGACTGGTGCTCCCCAAGGTGAGAAACTCGGTCTGATGAATCCCTTATTTAGAAGTTCTTGAATCTGTTCTCTCAGTTCTTTCATCTCGACAGGAGCCATGCGATACGGTGCCATTGAGATTGGTGCCGTACCAGGTAGGAGTTCAATACTGAACTCAACTTCGCGAGATGGGGGTAAGCCCGAAATATCAGATGGAAAAACATCCTGAAACTCACAAACAATTTGCACTTGTGCCGGCCCATCTGACGACAAACGGCTAGTCTCACCGATGTGAGCTAGGAACCCTTCATGAATATGATAAATAGAACTAGCCTCCAATATTGTAAGCAAAGGCCTTTCATTAGGCCTAGTATCTCCATAGAATGCAAATTCTTCTAGACGGGGTGGACGAAAAGTAATAACCTTCTTTGCACAATCAATAGAGGCAAAATTTCTTGATAGCCAATCCATCCCGATAATTACATCAAATCCATGTATATCGATCACGATTAAGTCCGCTAACAAGTCATGGCCTGCAATGGATACACCAATATCCCGCAAAACCACACTTGAACTTAGGACATTACCCGATGGTAGAAGAACATCATACCCAACCTCAGAGGTCTCGGGTTGTAATCCTAATCGACCAAGAAATGTAAGGGATGCAAATGAATGAGTAGCACCCGAGTCAAATAGGACATGAACACGTAAGGAGGCAACAACAAGATAACCTGATATGACCGTGGGGTCCGCGTCAGTAGCTCCCCGTATCATGGTGAACACCCTAGCCGGTCCTCCAGTGGTCGACGTTTGTCGTTGCGACTGAAGCGGATACTGTCTTTGAGGACAGCTTCGACTTATATGCCCCGATTGACCGCAAGTATAGCAAAAGGGAGGGCCAGACTCCGTAGGTAGGGGGCAGTTGCGAACCATATGTCCCGTCTTCCCGCATCTATAGCAAGCACGCCAATTAGAGTCCCCTGCTGAGGTAGCAGGTATAGTCCCTCCTTGGGTAGCAACTCCTTGATTAACAGATGCAGTATGATATTTGCCTTGACCACCAGATTGCCCTCGACCCTTCTTTCCTTGATTTCGACGAGGCGCAAGACCTTGCCAATGTGACGAATGAGACATAGGTTGTTGTTGAGGCTGTGGCCGATGCTGTTGAGATGGTACTCTATCGTCAGAGCGCTGGGCGGCTCTTTCAACTCGTTGAGCCTGTTGACAAAGATCACTAAAGGTAGTGCTAGGGAAAGCACTGACAATGCAAGAAATCCCTTTTCTTAGGCCTTGCACGTATCTATCCGCCCTCAACTCTTCTGTCGCCACAAGGTGTGGTGCAAATCGGGCCAGTTCCTCGAAACGACGAGTATACTCAGCCACTGAACTTCCTTCTTGCTGGAGTTGTTCAAATTCGGCTGCTTTAGCGGCTCTCACAGTGTACGGGAGATATTTGTCAAAGAATACTACCCGAAATTCGGCCCAAGACATGCCCTCAGTCTCTCTCATGGCCTCCACTGATTGCCACCAATAGGCAGCATCACGTCTGAGGTAATATGTGGCACAAATCACCCTATCTGGATCTCCGATACTAGTGTACCTGAATATCGCTTCAATAGCCCGAATCCACTCCTCGGCAAGTAGCGGATCTATACCACCCTCAAAGAATGGAGGGTCCATATGCCGAAACCTCTCACCGGCAGTGCGATTAGGAGTAGCATTTGCGGGCTGGGGTGGTGCCTCCGGGATAACGTTCCTCACTAGCTGGGCCAACCTCGAAATGAAGTGTTGCTCCTCAGCTTGAGTAGGTTGTCCTGCTGGTGGAATAGTACGCCTATTGCGTATAGTCCTTGGAGCTCTAACAGGTGGAGGAACAACTTCTTCCCTCCTTATTTCCTCATTGGCCCTACTAGTTGAGGCCCGCGTTCCTCCTCCTCTTAGCGGAACTCCTCTTCGGCCCTTGCCTCTTGTTCGAGGAGCCATAACGTCGCAACCAATGCACCCTTTTGTACAAAATACCAATTTCTACCACATTAGATTTTTATATTATTTGCTTAATATAATAACACTTACAAATAATATCACTTGGGAACGATGTCTGACTGGCCATGGTCGGGTTGCATGTGAGGAGTCTACAGAAACGACCTTGCTCTGATACCATCTAAATGTAACACCCCCAAACACTAATGTAAAACATCCAACCTTATATATATCAATAAGGTTACGTACAAGTCAAAAAAAAGAAAACGAGGTTTGCAAAAGCTACCTAGCATAAGACGCATCACAAAATACTAACCAAATACCACCGATAACTACACACATAACGCTAAACATTTGAAAATACACGATCCTATAGTATCGCTGAGCATGTCACAGGTCGTCCCTCACATGCTCCACCATAGGCCAGCCATCATCACCTCCTCTAAGTCGTACCTCCCGAAGGAGGATCTGCAAAATAATTTAATATTGGGAGTGAGTCAACAGACTCAGTAAGTACAATAGAACGTACATATCTATACAGCCCAAATACGCAATCATGCAAACAAGAACATCGAGCACCAATCAACGACTACCACATCAAACGTGCACAACTCTTAAGCGACAGCACTCTTACCGGCCACACACACACTCCGACCCATCGGCCACACACGCACTCCGACCCAGAGCTGCTGTACTTAATCGTTCGGCCCACATTGGCCCCAAGACACACCCTATCACAGTCAACGGCCCACATTGGCCCCTAAGTCAACACTACAGAGTCACGCGCTCACACACGGTGACTCCATCAACCCGAACACATAAGTTCCAAGCACACCGAATAATCTACCCTCTCACATAACACAAGTAATAAATCATTCGCTAAAGCGATGCATAAGTTAAACAATCCATTAATGTAATGAGAGTAAAAACCCATAATATTCTAGAGCTAAATTCCATAACGCCTCGTAAGCCGTTCAACAGCTCAAGATCGAGTCGATATTTCAACATAATATGCATTTGAAATATATATATATACGAGTTCTACTCCCTCGTACTTACCTTGACGAATACTTAAATCATTAGTCCTCAAGCTACTACGGATGGCTCAATTCTTTATTTGCTTCCGCTTATCGAAGAGTTTCCACCTCGTCCCAACTCAAAATACCCTAGATAAGCCATCACACAATTGCATTAAAATTACATGCAACTCTCATAGGCATTTATACGAACGGTTGGCGGGCATAAATATCACAACTAAAGCTTTAACAATCCCATTAATGTATCCTCTCCCCAACTTTGAACCCATCAATGAATCTAGCAAAAACATATACTACTATGCTCAAAGCACACAAATTTAGAGACATGCAACCCCAATACCCAACAATTTTCGCAACCCTAGTTTTCTACATCATATTTCCATCCACAAAAATAAACTAGGAAGAAAGAGATGAGGTAAAGACTTTCTTTACCTAAGCCTTTGATCTCAATCTTGCTTAACCCTCCATAGAATAGCATCACGTCATCTCTTCCTCTTCCTTGGCCAAAAACGTGTGAGAGATCAAATGAGAGGTGAGAGGTGAGAGGTGAGACTAATATAATGTCTATTTGCTAATAAGTCCTTATTTTTATTTCTTTCATTACCCCTTATTTTATATACATTCTCAATTCTACCTTTAAGTTAATTAACTAATATTATTATTATTTGTCCTAAAAAAATTGGACGTTACACTCTTGGTCCTTTCAAGAACGCTTTCTTTCGTGTTGTCTGAATCCCAGCCCAACCCTCTTAAACATGAAGAATAACATTTGTCCGTCAAATCAATAAATACGATGTGAAAAAAAAAAACAAAAGAGTCGAGGAAATTACTCGGAGAACTTGTTCATCGCCCAATCTGTCCAAGAATCGGCGTTTTTCCTGGCGTCCTCAGAGGCTGAATCCGCCGCCTCATGGGCTCTCGTGTTAATTCCCTCGGCAGCTTCCTCCGCCCAACTCCGCCCCAGAGCAACCGCCGAGGCTAAGCACACTGCAAATAGAACCACCTTTCTCAAATTCATCATTCACGACAGAGTGTAATGTTATTTTAGAGTAAGATCCTCGACAGATCTGCCCGAGTGGAAGTTGAAGAAACATCCTATAAAAAATGCAGCTTGGGTGGTACGTGGCGGGTCGCGTGGGATCGAGGCCAGCTGAGATGTTGACACGTGGAAGATGATTCTCATTTTTCTGTTCATGTTTTTTTCTAGCGACTTTATCTAAGGTTATCGGTTTTTTGACCGTACTAAGCATCGCCGGTGTTTGCTCGTAGCCAAACACGTCAATATGAGTAACATGTCGTTTATTGATTAAAGAATTACCGTGTGTTATTGGTAAATGTATAATTAACGTCATCTTACAAACACTTGAAATAATGCACCATCTTAAAAACACGTATATGCTAATATCATTTGAATATATCTCCCACGAAGCAACTGTTCATATCGTACACCACACAATTAATCTCGCAACAGTATACCATCACAATACTCAAAAAGTGTGGCCTTCTTCTCCATTGTCTCAATTAGTCCACATTGCAATGAAGCAAACAAGCAGTATTATTACCGCAACAGCCAAAACATGGCACTTCCAATTCTTACCATCCTTCTTCATCTTATTCGCATAGTAAAGACTATTCGTCCCACCGCTTATGAAGCTCCCAGCAATCGCCACGTTTCGTTCGATGTCATCAATCTGTTCTCCTTGAGCATCGACCATCACCGCCATATCAAGAAAAACCTGATGAAGATTGTTCAAACTCCTCCATATATCCATCACTGCATCGTGCCTATCTTTGTTCTCCAAGTTCGATTCGACGAGCCCTTTTTGAAAGACTTCGACTTTTCCACGCCCAGAAACGATTTCGTCGATCACGGCTTCGCTAGGGTTTTCTCCAGTTGCGTTGAAGTACTTCCTCCTCAGCCCTTCTCTGTAATCTTGCATGATTTTCTCCCTCAGAGCTTGGAATCCATTCATGATCTCCTTGAGTTTGATTCGCAGTCCATTGGTGGTCGAAACCCTAGTTCGATCGATTGCGCTTCCTTCTGCGTAAGTGGGCGATATCCTTCGATTCGATACGTTGGATCTTCCTAGGGCTTCGAGTTTCGACCCGACAGTTTTCGCCTTGTTGAGAACTGAAACCATGTCTGAATCCATTCTGTCTCTTAGCCCGCGGAGGAGTTTAGCGCTGTAGGTGGATTTGGTCTCTTCGTTTAGGTTTTCGAGATCTTGTAAGAGATCGGTGATTGCCTTCATGTCGTTCTTGATTGCCTCGACTTGCTGGAAGAAATGAGAGAGGTTCTCTTCATCTGCGCGGCTGAGTTTTTCCCCTACTTCTAAATCTTTTTCGTGGTCAAGAAGATCGAACTGCACCTGTTTCTTCAGTTCTACGTAACTTTGGAAAGATTTGGTCATGAGATCATTCATCTTGTGACAGTCAATTCTGTGGGAAGAACACGAAAGATTCCAGAAATGGGCTGAAATCAATGGGAAGCAGAAATTCGAGTACAATTAATATGCTCAAGAAAGAACCAATGCACTGTGAATGATGATCAAAGATCATGAAGATAAAATGCACACTGATTGGAGTCGAGTTAATATAAGTAACAGAAGTAAACCTCGAGACGTTCTTTCAACGGATGATGAATCGTTGATCTTCACTTCTTCTCTGCCCTAATTGATCTTCAATTCTTACTGCGTGTTATGGGGTGAAGAAATGGTGCAAGATTGAATAGAGAAGGAGCGAGCGGGTTAATGAGTGAGAGAAAGAGTTGCAACGTTTCAGTTTTTTTTCTTATATTTGAATTTCTTCATCATAACCGTAAGACTACGAAATCCTCCAAATCGGCTCGACTCAGTTACTGCGACATTACTGAAATCGTCATACCATTTCTGGCGCTTTTTGTTACCAAGTTTTTTTTTTCTTTTTCGAAGTCACCAAGTTTATTATTTGATCAACATTCTGCTTTTCCCCAAGACGAGATTAAACATTAACATCGGTTTACATTCTGCAAAGATGCTCAATGTGATTTCCCTTTCGCATGTCGACAGTCTTTACAACATAAACACTTCACGAATAGTGCTTTCTTTACCATGAAATCGTCATAAAATGCTTTTAACAAAACATAGATACAAAATCCACCACACTTCATCCAAATAACCCTCATGGGCTTCAACAGCGATGACCGTTGAAAATTTGGAAGAGCTTCGGAAGGAATTAAAGACCTAATTGACACGTTTTAAGTCACGAGCTGCAGCTAGGTGATCCTGCAAAAAGCGATGAGGATATAGGCCTTCACATAAGCACGCTAAAAGTCGAATATCTATCGTCGTAATAACATTAAGGAACAAAACCCAACATACCGATATAAAATCAAAAGCTTTTGTATCCACATTCTTGCTGTCATTCATCAGTGACATTGGTGGCTGTGCAGCTGTGCTCGAGTTGAAGACATCAGGATAAGGCGAAGCAATTGATAAAGCAGCATTGCCAATGCCAGTATTCGGTTGCATATTACCGAGCTGTTGGAGGTTGGACATTGCAGCAAGGAACTGCTGTTGAGCAAAGAGATTTCCCACTGAACCGTAATTCATTTGGTGAGGAGCAAGTGATGGGTTATTAAAGGCCATGCCAGGTGGAAAATTGTAGGCCATGGCCCCCAAAGGAAACATGGGATTTGCATTTGTTTCGGAGGCTTGTGAGGCAAAGTTCAAGACGTCGATTGGGGTTTTCTTATCGTCCAATAGAGCACTGGCCATCAAATTTGCAGGTTCTGGGCCTTTTTGGGCTGTGCTCACATCATTCTCTATAAATGGGTCATTTCCATTGACCGATAAATCGCCCATCAACGAATTGATATCTTTTCTTGAAGTTCCAGTACTGTCATGTGTGACCTCGAAGCTCGAGTTTAAGAGGTCCAACTGTCCAGATTCAGTTTGATGATTCGAAGCTGCTGCTTTGCCAGCAGACTCCACAGAGAAGAAATCATCACCAGCATGGTCTTTGACCTGAGTGGCGTGGAAGGAGACATCTGAAAAAGGGTCGTCATCAATATTCTGTCCTTTGATACCATCACCACCATAGTTGTCCCCTAGCAAGTCGGGAATCAAGGGCGCAGAAGAACCACTAGTATTGGTAGTTATTGCTTCGCCTTTCCGTTTATTAGGATCATCAATTCCAAGGAAATCATTTGAATCGCCAGTATCTATCAAGTCGGGGATGATTGCAGGCTGAGGCGCCACCGCAGACTTAGTCGCTTTACTTACTCCATCGTCTTGCGAGCCAAGTAAGCTTAGGACCTACGGAAAAGAATATACGTCAACCTATACTATAATACCAATCATATCATGATATTTTCTGAGAGTGGAGAAATTCTTATCTGGTGACCACATTTAACGTTTGATAAAAAATAAAGAGTTTAAGAAACCCAAGATCAACTATTAGGATTTTACCTTGGTCGCTTTCTCCCTCAAAGACGCTTGGGGTGATTCAGAACATTGCACCACTGTATCTGTGTTGTCAGTGAAATAAGATGATACGACAGAAAAATGGTTGTCATCTTTTTTTCTCAGTACGGCCTCCAGGACACAAACAGCTTTCATGCGCACCTGAATAAATATTGCACCACGGTGAGTGAAGAACTTAACCCTCAAGTTCAGCAGTATGCAGGATTCAGATGAAAACCGCTAGTAAACTTTGCCTTGCAGGCATATCTCAATGTTGAATTACGAGTTTCAAAATTAAAATCATTTTGTTTCAGTGAAAAAAAAAGGAAAAAAAAAGGACAATATCTAAAAAATATCGTGATTGCAGCAAGACGAAATGCCACAAAAAAGAAAACCTGCCACATTGGGGATTTCATCTTTGCCTCAATAGCATGCGCCAGTGAGAGAGCATTCAGTTTCGAGGCCTCCACCAGGAAAACATGAATTGCATCCCGAGTTGGCTGCAAACGGACACCACCCGATGACACTATGGTCTCTACCAATTTTTCCTCACGAGTCTTGAGGGCTAAATTGGTAGCAGAGTCCCCATTACTTGTTTCTGCTTGTGATGCATTTATGCCTTGGCCCCAATTCCCAGAACCAGCATTTTTTGACAAGCGAGTTTCATGAGAATTGATCCTCTCATGCTGGTCATGGTAATCACCTTCTCCAGTCAAAGATCGCCTAAGATTTGGGCTCCTATAACTCCCGGTGTCATTGTGTTTTTTTATGGAATGAGATTGTGCCAAACTAAGCCCGTGTCTGATAGTAGCATTTCCCATGTTAACGACATCATCAATGAAGGACGAGGACCTCTTATCTTCTGATGGCGATTCGTAGCTAGTGTTTCCAAATCCTTGAATTCGGCTTCCAAGACTAGTTTCTTTCGGTGCAGAAGTGTTGCTTTCCTCTGTCGAAAACAAAGCAGATAGTGCTTCCTGAGCTGTTTCCCGCACAGCCTTATTCAGTGCATCACCCTTAAGAGGATCTGGCTTGCCCCTGTAGTGAATTAATTGGCGTATAGCAATCGAGTTCCTTTGCATTTCCCTTCTAAACTCAGAACCCGACTTTCCAAGTGCATATTTAATCATCCTTAATGCCTGAAATTTTTATAAACAAGAAGACGTGGGAAACAATGCAGATTACAGAACTGAAGCCAGCACTAAATAAAACAGCACATGCGACTAAGTAACTGAAAGGTCAGAGAGTCCAGCCATGCCAAGATCTCCCTTGAAACCCACACTTCAGTAACTCAGCTCAAACTCGATCTGCTTAATCCATATAAAATATATTCTAACGGAAGCAGATTTGATGTCTCTGCGAAAACATCCATTACACCCAATTCAATTCACTAACTTTGCTATCTCACCTCAGTCTCAGAACAGAGTTAGCTCGAATCTAATTCCAAGTACCTTAACCATGCTATCTAGAACCCATCAGCCATTGTTCACACTTTACTCAAGACCATCCGCAACCTTTATAATCTAAAGCTCCCAAACCCCATCACATCATATAACGCAAATCAATCGGAGCAAGCAAACAGAAAAAAGAAAGAGAAAGCAAACCTTTTGCTTAACGATCGGCGATTTGTGATCGAGACGCTTTATCGTAAACTCGGCCACTTCCCTAACAATTGAAGGGTGCGATGAGCGGAGCAAATCGCAAATCTCTTCAAGCTTGTAAACTGGGGTGACCTTGTCTTCGTCCGACGTAGCAGCGTCCACCATTTTGGACCGCCAGTACGATTCAACGGCTCTCCTGCTCTGCTCCATTTCTCCCAAACCCCAAACTTCCCCCAATCGATCAAACGTCAAGTATACCTATCAACGAGTCGATTAACTGGACAGATCGACTAAATCGAAAATCAAGAAACCTCTAATGATTTTTCTTAATTATACGAGGAATTTACGAATTTCTTTATATAAATAGAAAACTAAGAAAAGTACATGATTGATTTGGGCGGTGTCACGGCATGCCTACTTACATACGGCTACAGCTAATGCAATAGCCTAATAAGCCAAGTGACGACGTCGTATGCTGCTTCAGCTTTCCATTTTATTTGATTTTTCCATCAATAATACAAAAATGTAATTAACTAAAATTAACGCCCATTTCCATATCCAAAATGAGTCTTCACCTTTCATTATGTGTATGTTGAGTGTTTATACGTTTCTTGTGAATTTGTCTATCTCAGAGATGTAAATATGCACGTAACAGTTTTCAAAACTCATTTGTACAACCATCTGATTCATGTAATGAGGATGATGCTTAAGTTTATACAAGAATGTGTGCTGTGCGTAATAAAAATGTGGTCTTTTTTCTATCTAACCAAACTCAAACAACCTTGACATGAGAAACTAAAGACCAGAATCTTCATCTGCTTTATCAGCAATCTTCACATCCTCAATGTCAGGGATTAAACTCCCCACAGCTTCCTCAATAAGCTCTCGCTCCATTGTTTGTGGGCGGTCGACGACGTTTTCCGGCGTGCTACAGTCCATAAGCGGCCTCTGCCTATTCATATCATGGCCTTCTTCATCTCCAAGGCTTGCTTTTCCTTTTCTCCTCCTACGAAGAAGAATAACGTTGCAATGCGAATAAGAAACCAAAGCCCCGTGTAAGAGGTATCTACGATGTATTCGTTTTCTCTTTTCGGCGCGTAAACATATTTACATATGTATACCTTCTTTCCGCGTCCTCGTCGACCTCTTCATGTTCGTGCCCGACCTCGTCTGAAGTACACGTCTGAGCTAGGAGCTCTTCGTGTCTGTGTAAGACGCTATATAGCTCATCATCGAGGTCATAAGCTCGATCAATTGTGTCCCTATCACTATAAATCAATCAAGAAAGATTGAGATCAGATGCAAACATATCAAAGCTCTAAACATGCGTGTATAGCGCGCATTATTGTTTACTCTACGCAAGTTAATGCTCATAAACTCGGAGATTTTTTTTTCGCTTACCGTGAAGTAACGACCAGATGTGTGACTCGCTGCTTGTGAAACGCCAACTGCTCCACAAGATCCAATATGAATTCATCGTTGGCACGCTGCCAAAAAAAAAAAAGCGAAGACGTTAATAGGCCCTTTCAGCGCCACAAGGCCAGAGAGAATTGGGTGTTATGTCATTACATACAATGGCGGAGCCATCTATGGTGTTGATGACATCGGTGGACACCTCCAGCGCGGTCTGTGCTTTCTGAATAATACTGTAGGAGAATTCAGCCCCATGTTATAATGATTTTATGCGTATAAGAGAGTAAACAATTGCGCGTAGAGCTACTTAAATTCGGTGCATATTCTGTTACCTTAATTCAAAATTGTCGGTCTGGCGCTCGCGCGCGATAAATTCCTCCCTGCGCTTTCTCACGTCTGATGAAGAACGAGGCTTCGGTACCATCAGCTCGTTGTACGCAGAGTAGTATTCAGGGAATTTCCCCGAACCTCCACCTACAGATCTCTGTGCAGAATCTAATAGCTGAACGATCTTCTCTCTTAAAGGAAGATCTGACTGTGAAGTTTGGAATAATGAACAAAATAAGAAACTTGCTCGATGGCATTGATCGGCGTACGGGCAGAAAAAAGGAAAATAATCGCAATGCCATTTACCTTTCTTGAAGCTATTTGGACTAAGACGGGTAAAACTCCCGAATCTACAACGTGCCTATGCAAAGGCTCGCCGATGTTATCCATCAGCATTTCTAGCAGCTGTAAGAGCCCAAAAACAGAATAAATCAATGAGATCAGTGATAATGTGGTGTCATCTAGCTGTTGATCAAAACTATTTTATTACTCACCATCACAGCGTAGAGCTGAGTTATTGCCTTTTCGCTTCCAAGGCTATTCTTTATGGCCTTCAGAACATCTTTAGCTCGACTGAATAATTACGACAGAATGGTGAATATATAGCTCGTGGGCATATAAAAAATAGTAAGATTTGCACATCACCTTTGATCGCGGGCTACAAGTTCACATATGTCAATGGTTTTTTCCCAGTCCATGTCAGCTAGCTTGTCGCTGGTTGCAGAATAAACGAGCTCTGCGATCATTTCCATGGCCCTTCTCTGCAATCACATTCCACAGGAAATAATGGTAATCATTAATTGAACAGAGACATATTCCATTCATGAATGATATCATGGTGTTGAGATACAAATGTTGCTATTCGTACGGATGAGGAGAGATTTACCAATAAAAATGGATTCTTTTCGTGACGGACTAAAGCAGATAAACGTCGATTGAGAACGCACAAAGATATATCAAGAACACTCCTCAGTGGAACAGAGCCAGCAAACAGAGTCTTTTTATACTTGAAAATCTTGCGTGTTTGCTGAGCTGCAGCCATTGATTACGACAGTCATATATTTCATTTTAGAATCTACTAATTAGTCATATCATTCAATTGATAATTTGCTAATTAGTCATATCATTCAATTGATAACTGCTAATTCGTCATCTCATTCAATTTAGAATCTGCTTATTCGTCATATCATTCAATATAGAATCTGCAAATTAGTTATATCATTCAATTCAGAATCTCCTACTATTTATTTCAGAAACTAGTCATTAAATTTCAAATTCTCTGGTTTTTTCTTTGGTATTATGGGCTAAGCAATAATTCCAAAAATCTCACCTTTTTTAGTTATCTTGGAAGGTTGACCTGTTTAATTAAAATTTTTCCCATAATCTCTAAAGGGGTCATTTAATTAAATTTACTGTGTATTGAGATTTTTTGAAATTATTATTCTCTTGTAGGGCCCGTTTGGTAGGGAGGATGGGTTTAGACGGCATTAGTTTTAGTTGGGTTTATTTAATGGGGGGTAAGGGCTTTTTTCATGTGTTTGGTTGATGAGTTTAAATAATGATGTGGGATGTGTTTGGTAAGTGGGTTTAGATGGTATTAAATTTAATTAAATCTAATTACGATTTTATCCTTATTTTGAATTAAAAAAATATTTGGGGTTTTTGTACTGTTCATCTGCATAATTCGTCCTCCATAGCTTTGCGTAAGGTTTGATACTCTCTCAATTTTGTTTTATTTATTCGATATTTTCTCAGTCGATTCTCTTTCGTCTTTTGTGTTATGTTTAATAGGTTTTGCAATCGAGTATAGTACACAAAAGTTTTTTCTTTCTATTTTGCTTATTCTGCTTTTGTGCTCATTTTTGTTATTTTGTTTCGTTTCTTCTTCGTTTGTCTTTTCTTTTGGTTTTATCTCGTGTTTGACGTGCTTTTTGTTTTCAATTTTGGGTCTTTGATTATTAATTTACTGTTCAGTTTTTGCCTTATGTTTTGATTTTAGATGAAATAAGCTTTGAGATGAAGGATAAATATGTCAAAAAATGACGGGATTAAATAAAGACAAGGGTGGAGCCTGATTTAGTTAATACCTTATTAGAGGTATTAAGAGGGTATTAACTAATTCCTACCTTTAAAAGAACCCACCAACCAAACACGGAATTAATTAATGCCAACCCTCCTAATCCCTCATAATACCCCCAACCAAACAGGCTCTTAAGATTTTTTTTTTTACTGGCAACGGCTACTGGGATCACTGTTAAATTTAAAAAGCAGTTACAGTAAACAAACTCTATTGGTATATACATTTCTTCAGACCAACCTTTATTACATCGTCGTATCGACGCCGCAGTTCGATATTATGATTATCGCGAATTTTCCGCGTAATTTAAGCTCAGGCGAAGGGAGCCTAGAACAAAAACGAAAGACTCAATCACGTCGAACTCATGGCCGATGAGCTCTTCCGCTCAGATATTTCTTTCTTTCCCCGCCAACTTTTTTCTTGAACGCGCTGGGATTTTTCACGCTCGGTTTGCGCCTTTTTTTCTTCGACGATAAAATGCATTATTAGCGCTTTATAAATCGCAGAAACATTCGAAAGTTCCGAGCAAAACTGCTTCCTATACGTGGAAAAAATAATCACAACGTACGTAAAAATTCCAGAAAACGACTTACTAAAGTCATTTTCCGGCCTAACTTAGATCTCTCTCATGTCGTCATGGCGGGGAAGAAATCATCTGATGTATGTGTCACATCCATTAAATTACAGAGAAAAGGAAATATACAAACACAAAACCCAGCGGTTAAATACAATCGTCTAACAAGAATGTTCCTTAGCCGTCGTCGTCATCTTAAATCCCGGGCAGACTTTCTTGGGATACCAACAGCACTTTGCGCCGAAGAACGCCCTATCAATACGATCGTCCAAAAGCACTCTCCTAACGTTATCCCTCTGCTTCGACGCCGAACCCACGGATCTCAACCTATCGAAAGCGGTCTCGGATCGAACCACGGGTCGACCCGGCCCATTCTCGACTACCTCGACGGCCCACAAAATCTTTTCCCTCGTCCTTCGCTGATGCGAAAAGTCGTGCGAAACAGAGTTTCTCCAAGGCGGCAAACCGCCGTTGGGCCTCAAGAATTTGCCCCACAGAGACCTAATCCTCACCTGCATTCCGTCCCTCAATGGCTCCCATTCAGTTGCTGGGTCGCCCTGCTTAGGCCTCGTTTGGATGACCGTTTTCCCCGTTAGGCCGTAGAGGAAAGGAGCGCTCGAGGCTGTTAGGTATGTGCCATAGCAGCTTTTGAGGCGTATTAAATCCTTCCCTTCGATGAATTCTACGGTCCAAATTACGTCCTCGGCTGATCTGTCCCTTCCCTGGCTCACCGTTAGGCGGTCTTCTTTAGCTTTGAGGTACTTGTCTGTGTTCGTCACGAGCCTTACCGTCTTGGCTTTCAGAAAAAGGTCCATCTTTTTTACACAGTAAGATATGATAACAGGTTTTTGCGAGAAAAAAAAGAGGGATGGCGAAGAGCAGAGGTTTCGTGGGACGACGACGAATAATCTATATGTTTATGGACTGCCTAAAATCTGAGTTTTATAATCAGATGGCTTTTTATGGTGTTTTTTTTTCATCAGGCTTTTGTTAATACTTGAGGGGCTCTGCTTGCATTTAGGGACCTCATGCGTGTGTTTGTTGGTCTGTGTTGGTTCAAAGAGTCGTTGGTCGATGTTATTTGCATGATGATAATAACCCTGGTTAGGATAAGAACAAACCATGAATACATCTTTAACCAAACAGATGATTCTTTCTCAGGACAATGGTTTAAGGAACCAAAAACTCAGGAATTATGATGATGATCATACTACGCTGGTAATAAATAACAGTATATAATAGGAATATTCAAGCACATATTAAACTACTACTGGGACAGTACTGCTACTGATTATTTTATCCGCCGGACTTCGAGCAAAACTAGAGCATACATACGATTTCGGGGCATTGATATGTTTTCTGAGTTTGTGGCCCGTGAGCCATTGAGCGTCGCCTTTTTCAGATTTTGGGTCTCTTGACGTCGTTCCCAGGGACGTTAACGTCATTTCCATTTCCACCGAACATTGGGACGTAAGCCTGTAAAAAGATGAACAACATCATTTGCCCGACATGAACGAACAATACGAAGCTAAAAATCGTATACAACTTACGCTCTCGTTAGGAACGACTGCGTATCTCTCCGTCGGGGAGATCCAAGTTTTCTCTGAGGAAAACAATAACAGAGGATTAACGAACTGTAATCAATTCGATCCGATATTATTATTAAAGAATAAGGGAATTTATACAAAACCTGATGATATGTCGACTTTCGAGGCCTCTATGTGTTGCCCGCCCGACCCATCTGTGCTCAACGCCTCGATGATCTTCGGAAGATTGCTGCAACAAGGGATTATTTTTTTTTCTTTTAAATGTATATTACTCATGGCGATCAATTGAAATATATTATAGACATTCAAAATTTTCTTACATGTCCTCAGCGCTGCCATGACCGAGCTGACCATTTGTGCCTCGTCCCCACGAGAAAATGTTCTGTCGTTCCGTAATACAAAGCGTATGCCTCCAACCACATGCGACATTCGCCACTTTCTGCAAATCAACGTCGGGGGAAAAAAAAAATTGTAAAAATTATCATAAGGAAAAACAAAATTTCCTCGTTTGCATAAACTTGCCTGATCGTCTGGAAACTTGACCTGTACGGGGGCGCAATGGTCCATGTTGTCTCCAACGCCAACTTGTCCAAACTGTACGTAAACGCCGAGTTTTAAGATATTTTTTTTATGTCTACTCAGTTTTCGAACCATGCATACGATGCAAGAAATTATTAAATTTAGAACCTTATTCCAGCCCCATCCGTATAGTTTTCCATCAGCTGTCACAGCCATTGTGTGCCTCCAACCACCTGCGATCTGGGATTAAAAAAAAAAATGACACTAATTTAGTCGTCTGATTAACTTTTTCTCTCGATATTCTACCCAAAAGCGAAGACTTTACTTGTGAAATACGATATTCGCGCAAAGCTTCGAGTTTGTGAGGGACGAGGTGGTCTTCGAAATCTCCATGCCCGAGCTGACCGTACTTGCTCCATCCATATGTATACAAACTGCCCGAAGATGAAACGGATATCGTGTGCCTCCATCCGCACGCAACTAAGACCATCTTTTCCCCCTGCATCCGTGGTTTCATAACGAGTTAAAGAAAGTAAGAATGTAATAACAAATGAAAGAGAAAAGAATAATAAGAGGTGAATATTCGAATTTGAAACAACGGGCCTGAACAGTCGAAACTTTTTCAGGGACTAAACGGTCATCTCTGTCGCCTACACCAAGATTGCCATATCTTCCCCAGCCCCAACCGTAAAGCTCGCCATCTTCTGTTACAGCAGCTGTGTGCTCAGCGCCAGCAGCAACCATTTTTACGGAGATGCCCTTTAAAGTAAGCAGATATGGTTGGTAAGAAAATAATCCAAGATGTTTCAGTTGAACTAAAAGATTCACGATACACATTCGTAAGCTTCTTCACTACCTGGAAAGCTTCGATCTTGCGAGGTACGAGTTGATCCTCTGTGGTCCCGAGCCCGAGTTGACCATTTTGATTCCTTCCCCAACTTCAGTTGAATATTATGTTGAGATCAATATGTTGAAAATCCAAGGTATAGTACATAGGTTTCTGCAAAAAAAGAAAAAAAAAAGACCAACCTTTGAACCTCGCCTTCCATGGTAACTGCAAGGCAATGGCTGTCCCCACAAGCAATCTGCCTAATCCTTATGCCTTGCAATGCTTTGATTGGCTGAGGAGTGAATAGATCGCTAGAGTTTCCATGGCCTAACCTTCCGAAATCACCCCTGCAAAAACAATTCAGGGAAGTTGCCAAATATCCACACAGAGCTCTTTTCAAATTCAAACTAAAACAACGAACTCGCATAGCAAAGATCAAATTTCCAACTAGAAAGAAGAAAAGCCCTACCATCCCCAACTGTATACTTGGAGCTGAGACTCTGAATAAGCAGTTGTATGATCTGCTCCACAAGTAACGGAAACTATTCCTTGGCCATCCAATGCACTCAACTGAATTGGAGTGAGAAGATCTTCGGCGTCTCCGTGGCCTAACTGCCCATCTTCTCCCCTCCCCCATGAGCAGACAACGTTCCCAGCTGCATTGTAAAGATTCAGACAATCATCACCATGGATTATTACAAGAGTGAAGAGCCTGAAACTAGCTTACAAAAAATGCTATTCACACAGCATTTTCTTATTTGATTCTAAAACTAGAAAAGATTTATTGCAGTGGCAGGCATCACACAGTTGATTCAAGAACGAGTATATCATTAAGTCTGTGGTCTCATTAAAGCAACAAGGCTGGTCCATCTAAGCAAATGAAAGTTGGAGTAAATATTACGATATTGCCCCTCCCTGTTAGTCAAAAGAACTACGTGGAGCATTCTTCTCCATGCAAAAATTAAAAAAGAAAAGGAAAAACGACTTTTTGATTTCCACTTCACTCAGGTTCAACCCTTTTCTTCTTCACATGACCATTCAACATAAAACAGAGCTCCAATAATGGGAATTGGAAGAGAAGAAGAAGAAGTCGAGAAAACAAAGAATTAATCTTTAAAAAGACAAAGTGGTTTATAAAAAACCAATCTTTAACCCTGAAATAAACCACTCATTACGATGTAAGATCAGTAGCAATAACAGAAAGGCATGATTTTGAAACTTACAAAGAAGAGCAACTGAGTGACTAGCGCCAGCTGATATGAGAATCACTTTACGAACAGGCCCAGCAACTACTCCACTTCCACTGCTGCTCTGACCTTCTTCTGCCATATTTTTTTTTTCTGTTTTTTCTAGAAAGAAAGAAATGCGAATAGTGTATGCGTGTGTTTGTCTTCTTGATTGATATAATCTGCTGCCAAGGGTCTCGTTGAAAGTCAAGAGAAAGACAACACACAGTGAGCTAGAGAGAGAAAGAAACTTTGAAGTTTCCTACTTTGATGATGAATGAGATAATACAAGAGAGGTTGGGAAGTACAAAGTGCATTTATTTATAGTAAATAGATTGGCATGTGCTCTTGAAGCCTAAGTTAGATCTCTCTCATCTCATGGTCAGAAAAAATAAATAAATAATCGTGGAGCAACATAACATAGGTAAAATTTTACTGTGTGTCCACATTCAAAGGTCGGGGAATATCCTATTAAGCTCAATAGTTGGAATTTGGAACCATCAAGAAAATGGGAACTGCCGACACGTTAAAAAGAAAAAAAAACATTGTCATTTTTATCAAAAAGTTCAAAAGTGAAACAGCAGTGAGAAAGAATTATGAAAAGGGACTAGGAATCGGAGCATGTTGCATTCAACTTCTTCATATAGTATGGTGACTAAGAAAGTTATTATTGCCAAACCATATCAGTTTAGTTCGTTTTCTCCTAACATACATGTTTGGGAGAGCTTTCATGGCTTTTATTGTGAGAAAAAATTGACCGTTCGACACTTCAAGAAATTGGGACCATTTGGGTTCTTTTCTTTTGGTTTGCTTGCATTTAATTAAGATGTAATAAAGAAGTGTACCTTAGCGATTGAAACGTGGGCTGTCCACCGTTGGTTTGCAACTCAATTACTTTCATAAAGATACTGTTGTACATTGTACTACTTCAATCTTCCAACCTCAGCTTTTTGCAAGGTTTAAATCAAAGAAGAAACAATCCAAATTCATACAGAATTACAAGATTTGCCAGTCATCCTCATGTCCACCTTCATCAGTTTGATCGCCAGTTCGAATCTTATTAATCGTCTCATTGGTTTGATCGAACTTGGCTTGATTTTGACAACTCCGCGCTTGAGCGATCGTATATAGCGGAGCCCCATTTGATTTTTCGACTAATTCAGCAGAGCGTTCGCAAAAATCTTCAAAGTCATCTGCAGAAAATATATATATAAGAAGCCCTATTCATTCATAGCTTCGAACGAAAAAACACAGGAAAGATTATGGAGGAAAACGAATGCATATACATACTCTTGTCCCTGCAATAAAAACCGATGGCCAAGGACGAATCAATGGAGTCCAAAGGAAAATCCCTCACAACACTGAAAGCAGTCAGCCCCACGTTAGCTATTAAGAACGTAACGTATATAAGATTTGACGAAGCTTTTCAAAACTTACTTGCAGTGATAAGACGAGGTGTCTGCCTCTAAATTATCCCTTTTAATGTCTACTACCTGAAGATCAACATCATCAAACTCCAACAAGATTGTACAAATAATATGCGAGGCATCAAAGGCGATAGAACTTTCTGAAAAAAAGGACAAAGAAAGTTGAGAAAGACTGCCATAACAGATAAGTTGGATGATGATTATGTATATGCTACTACGCTATAATTGTTCCACGACGTAAAAAGAGCTACTAAAAGAGCAGCCCTTTTAAGAACCTGTTGAACTTCATGTGGATCAAGATAGAAAGCCTTATCGTCTTGCACCCCGACTATGTATGTCGAAGCGCCAGGCCTACCGCCCAAAATCCCGAGGCTTTGAGGAAATGTAAACGTAGCACTTAGAAGAGGGAGATACCTGTAGATATTGAGTCGACAATACACTTCACTTAAAGACCTTTTTTCATTATTTCAGTGGGCAACGATCATACGTACCTTGGGTTGATTTTCTCAAGTCCTAAGACCAAAGGAACGAGCAACAAAATAGGAGCCCACTGAGTTTGCCCTCCACTGAACTCAGAACATACTTTCATTACATCCTCGACACAGAGAAGGGGAGCTCCACCTCGTTCTCCATCACCTTCGCCAGAAACTACGTAGACAGCGATTTCATTACCAGGTTTTTTAAGTCTGTCGTGCATCAGACTTTCTAAGGTGTGACACATGGCATATGGGCCCATCCATGAGCCTGGGGCAAGGCCATAAGTCTTCCCGGATTCTAGAAGATTGTGTATAGAGCATAGTGAGTCCTCTGTATCCCCGAAAAGATTCAATATCTCCACGTAGCATTGGTCACGTGGCTGTATAAAGTTCCAAGGGAACAATTATGAGAAACTTAGAATCCAAGAAAGGAATTTCATCTTTTTTATTGTTCATAATTGCATCGCTAATTTGATTTCAGTTGAATGAATGTGTTACCTTTTGTGGAGATCTCCTCCAAGATCTTCCCAGTTTATGGAACAGAAATGCCTATGTAACAGAAGAAACCAACATACATGAACTGAAATGAAAGAACCATGAGACTGATAATACCGAAAGAAAAATGAAAAGCTGGCTTGGGAAAACGAAGGCAGATTGTAATACCTGAGCAAGAAGCATTTGGCAGCTCCGTAGCATGCAACCCCAATAAATGTCACTAGTGTACTTCGAATCACCAATAGGAGGAAAACCTGCCAAGAAAAAGACAAAACCCGCTGACTATATTACCATTATCCTCATCCATGATGCAAATGAGCATCAGAAGGGAAAGAAAAGAAGCTACCTTTTCGGTAAGTCATCAAGATGCGTGAAGAAAAATCTTCCACAAATGCTGCAAAGCCCTCACTATGAGTAGGATCTGAAAAACCCTCGTCATCTCCCTCTTGAGAAACTTGGTAGCAAACCCCCAAAAGCCAAATGTTGCTCTTGGAGGAAGTAGAACCACTTGTTCTACTCAACCCTAACATCCTCCTCATTGTTTCACCACTCATCATCACTCTCCTCACTGAAGCTCTCCACCTATCATAACAACTTCTATCACCCACGGCCTTTTTCTGTGTCCTAATCCTGAAACTACTGCTGCAATATGAGACAGGACCCTCAATCGTGTCGGATAAATAACTAAACTTGGAATCTTCCTTACTAGAGAGATGACGCGGATCGACGGCTCCACCGACAAAACCCTTCATCCATTAATTGTCAACAGAGAACCACTGTTACACACATATAGCATCTTCTCCAAGAACCATCGATTTTCACTACCTGGGGCATAAAAATCAGACCTTTTAACGATTTGAACAGCTAACCAGCTTATGGAACCGATAATCGACCAGCAATCTGATTAATCCTATTGCCCGAACCGAAGTACAGATTATAAATTTCACAATTAGATAAGTATAAAAAAATAACGACAAAAAAACGAAACAATGACGACGTAAACTAACCAAGACGCAACTGTTTTCTGGATCTTCAAATTTCTTTCTTGTTCTTTTGTTTTCTTTTTTTCTCGTTTATTTTTCGGGTCGTCAGCGTTTGTGTGCTTTAAACGACTGAGAGGGCGGGTTCCGGGTCGGGTACTCGGGCTGGGTACCCGATGTATTAAAGCGTCTGAATAGATTCAAAGAAGAGGAATTCGGAAAGTCATCTCCTTCAAAGTTTCTCAGGATTTCTTTTCTTGATTCATGAACGCGGCGGAGCTAACCTTAACATCAGTTTGATAGAATAGAACAATGAAAAATATCACCATGCCTTCTTTACATCATTCAGGCTTCTTCTTCGAGTGACAACATTGAAACAAGACAACAAAAGCCAGACACCATACACAAACAACCCCGTAAGAAAATAAAACACATCAATAACACTTGTCATACTTAAACCTAATCGACCAATCATCATCAGTAGCTAGTCTTGAACGGTCTATAGACCTTGAGATCAAGCACCACTCCAGCCACAGAACCAGCAGCAGCAGCTACAGAAATCACAAGGCATCCACCGCTCAACATCTTCAGGCAAATCCACCTCACGCTCCACTTCTCAACCTTCTTCTGCGCGATATACATCTCCACCGGGAAGTAAACCGTCAGTGGCCAAAACCCAAAGGCTCCGAGGATTCCAACGACGTCGTTGAAGAAAGGCAGCATCATCGATATGACTGTGGTTAGCACCACGAACGAGCTCCTCCATACCAATCGGAAAGTGTTGAGCTTGTAAGCCCAGTTCAGGCAAGGGTTGGAGACGCTGGATTCTTTGGTAATGAATCGACTTTCCGGCCATTTCTCTGAGGCCCATTTCTCTACGAAGGCGAAGAGGGGCTGGCAGTAGACTTGGTAGGCTCCTACCAAGTGGATCACTATGGCTGCGTTTGCTATGTCGAGGAGCCAAAATGGGTTGTAGAATCCGAACCCAGTTAGTAGATTCCCAGGCGCGAGGTCTCCGAAGGCTGCATAGCCCATGCAACCGCATAGCATGTAGAATAGGGTTGTTACTATGGTGCTTATTAGCGTGGCCTTCTTCATTGTTTTGGCCTCTGATGGTGGAGATTTGATGGTATCCTGCAAAAAGATTCAAACTTTATAACAACAGTTCGTGTGAAATGAAATCCTTTTCTTTATTAATCTGATTCGTGTTTTCCTGTTTACCTGAATCTCAATGAGGATGATTGAGAAGGAATATGCAAAAGCTATGTTTCCCAAAGCTTGGAAACTTCTCCATATCTTTTGAGTCTCTGTTACAGCTCCAAGGCTTATACCAGTGAAACTGCCCTTGATGGTCCCATTGGCTGGTGATTGGTAATAATCATTACAACATGGGATTGAATCATTAAATAAATCTGAAAAGTTTTGAAGGTGAAAATGAGCACCTGCTACTTTCGCAATCCCAAGGCCTAAGCCTATGGAGGAGTAAGTGAAGGACATGACAGCAGCAACAATGGAGAGCCACCATATCTGATCAAAGTCCGGAATCTGAGAGAAGAGTATCTGCGTCACTCCAAAGGAAATCATGTAAGGATTGCTCGACACGTGGCAGGGATCCTTCCCATCGCTCGCATGGAAACAGTTCGATCTTTTAATAGCCCTGAATTGCGTGGTACGTCGATGACTTCCCCAGAAAATCGTTGAAGTCATATGATTGAAGAAATCGATGGATGTCTATTACTTACATCATGCTTATAGATGAAGCTATGGTGTAACCAATGGCCACCCCGAATATGTTCACATACTGAATAAGCCCGCATAGCTTCACCTTAGATCCACCTGTTTCATAACATCATACGGTCACAAGTTTATTATTCTCTGTGTGTTCTTTTGGGCCGTTTTCATCTTAGAAGGTTTGAGAGCTTTTTTACCAAGATTCGATCGAACAGCGTCCATGTAGGTGTAGTTTCTCTTCCCAAACAAAGGGTCGCCAGAGCGGTAGCAATCGGACAAGAGAGTCGAAGTGTAATAAATGACGAAGGCAAACAAGAACATAACAGTCGGCCCAGCAATCCATCCTAGCTGAGCTATAGCCCATGCCAGGGAAAGAACGCCCGACCCTATCACAGCAGTTATTATGTGTGCACTTGCTGTCCAAACATTACCTGAAAGAATAGAAGCAAATACATATCACAACATTATTATTGCACGTATAAACATCTGCATCAATGTATGTATGCATGTATATATAAACCTGTTCTTTGAGGACGGCCATCATCATCGAGATCTTTCGAGCAGAAATGCTGAGGCACGTCGACTGAGACGTCGTAAATTTGGCTGCTGTTGTGGTGGTGTTGGTGGTGGTTGGTAGCAGTGTTCTGACCCATCCTGAAAAACTCGGGTAAAAACGAAAACCTTGTCTGAATCAGTTAATAGTCAGTTGTAGATCCCTGTAATGGTTTTCCTTTGCAAGAAAACAATCACAGAAGACGGTTAGCCCCTTTTTTTAATTTTCTGTTCGAAAGTAAGGGAGAGGCAAGGAGTGGAATTTATAGAAGATGCAGCTAGCAGATATCATTGGGAAGCCATGCCATTCCATGCCATGCAAGAAAACATGGTCCCAGTACAGAGTTTCAAGGGTATAATCGAAGACGGCGAAGACTTTTTTCATGAGGAAAAGAAAAGGTCTAAAATCGGTATCACGTGATATTATAGTAGGCACGATCTTTGTGCCTTCGGCTGTTGAAGATAGATAGATATTCTCGGATTCAAAATTTGACAAGCAAATGAAGAATTAGCAAGCAAGTGGCAAAAAGAAACGCACTACATTATACCTGGATTTATTACTTTTAGCAGCCCTCAAAGCTTCCCTCGAACTGAGGAAATGATTATATACAGAGAGGGAATATATTTATTCGACTAGGAAATGAATTAGGATGGGAAAGCAACTCCTGCACATTTCATTAAGCTCTGTGTTCCTGGAGTTTATATAGGCGTCGTGAAAAAGATTATATTAAGGTTAAATAATCAGGTAAAAGGTTGCTTATTTCACGTCATGCTTATGTGTAAGCTTCCCTACCATCGGAGTTAAAACTAGTATCAGATGCTTCTTTTGACTGAATCTCTCACCATTACCATACCATATGCAATGCAATAATCTAATGTAAGAAACTCGTCGTTCGTTGGTTAAGTAAGACAAAGAATCTCCAGCTTTACTAATTACTACTGATGGAATGACTGACATAAAGACATAGTCCCCATCAGCTTTCATTTTACAGAGCAATATTTCAAGTACGTATTTCATTACAAAGGGGCCTTTTCTCTTCTCTGCTGCATGAATTAACCGACCTGTTGACTTTCACTCACACGCATTGTGTTCTTCATGTGAAGTTGGGAAAAGTCGATTTAATAATAAAGTAGGTCAAAGGTTGTAGCTTTACCGATGATATGACATATCCTTCCACCGATCAACCTTAACCATCAATGTAAGAATGCCCACTATCAGTGGTAGATCTTCAAACATGGTGGCCTTGCACTTGAGTAGTACACCTGAATTTGATAAAAAGGAAAGAAAAAAAATATCACATGAACTTGCGTTGAGAAAAGCACACCACTCAATGCTCCCTTCTTTCTCCTCTAGCCGCACATAGAAAGGTGCCATGATTCTTGCAACTTCGGCGGAAGGAATATTTGCGTCTTAACCGTTCAATTTGGCATGTAGTTTCTGTAGCAAAAGGGGTCGTGGGCATTTGATTAATAATATTATATTAGTCACTAATGATGATGACAATCGATTTCTATAAGCTGTCATTTTCCAAGAATCAGATGCTACTTATGTGGTTAAGCTTTATAGTTCGAGATCTTTTTGTCCGAATCTTGTTTTCTAATGATACTTCAGCCCCCATAAAAAAGGACGAGCTCAGACGTAGGAGAAGACCGTTATACAGTTCATGCATAACACAGAATTTAGTTTTGTGTACTTCATTGAAGTATCATAAAATATTTAGGGACTTAAGTGAAATACGAAGACAGTGCAGTTTGTCCTGCTTCTGTTCATATAATGACTCGCAAGGACTAAAATATGATATTAGTAAACCATTAAAGGGTCTGAAAGCAAATTAAGAAAAAAAGAAAAATAAAAATCTCAGATATCGAACTCTACAGTCCCTCGCAGAAGCTCTCGGAGCTGGGAAAAAATGGCGTTTTCTATCCTAAGATTTTCAAGTATCGCCCCAATCTCTGCAAATATTACGAAGAGCTCCGCCGTTGATTTATTTCCCCAACTCGGTTCTAAAGCAACAACCATTAATCACAGGCATAGGCTGTCGTGCTGTTGCGCAACTGCTAAGCAGCAGAAGAGTGGCGGTGGTGCACCTCCGGCGACGAAGAAGAAGAAACGAGCCAGTAATAGGAGTAATAATCGTAAGGGATTGAACGATGATGGTTTCGAGATTGCAAAGAGCAGTGATGTTGAATTGTTAGAGTCGCCGTCACAGTCATTGGAGGAAGAATCACCGTACTCGGCGTTGCCGCTCCCCAATCCTCCAGCTGGGTTCGCGTTCGACGAGCAAGGGAGGGTTCTTATGGCTTCTGACAAACGCATTGCTACTCTTGTGAGTTCTTAGTTGTAGTTGACTTAATCCTGTTTATTCTTCTATTGAGCTCTAACGACTTCAACTAGCGGGGGATGAGTATTTGTAGTTTGTCGTTCTCAAGTGGGATGACTTGTAATCTATTTGGATCTGAACATGTCTCCACAGTGTATGATACGTACGTAATTGTTGACAGGTTGATTCAACCAATAATTTGCCCCTGGATTGTGTCATAAGAAGGGTGTTTCAAAGTTCGCAAGGCGATGACTGTATGCTGCTGTGCCCAGTTGATACGTAAGTTACATCGTTTTACAGGTAAGTTGGAGAACGAACAGGGCCAACTATACTGCTTCTCTATTGCAGGCCTATTCAGATTCTGAAGAGTGTCAATGTTGAAGGATGGTCTGCTGTAAGTCACTCTTATTCATCTGCTTACTGTAATAACAGCGTAGATTAATGTTTAGGAGTTCCATTCCTGTAATCATTCCTGTTCGAAAAGAGAGTCCATAAACTATTCTGTGTTCGAGATTTACAAAGTTTAGTAGATTCTCCTCTTGAAAAGGCGAGTACTATTTTTTTTTTTATTCGAAAATTCGCACTCTTTCCATCTTAAAGGTTGGTGATGAAGAAATAGAAGCCATACTCCCAACTGCTGCTTATGCTCTTGCTAAAATCCATATGCATCTGGTGTACAGTGGGTATGAGAATTGTCCAATATTACTTACCATTAGTCATTCTTACTCTTAAGACCTATTTTTTCTTAATTTTGTTGTGTGTCAAGACTTGTGACCTACCTTTTTCGTTGTGTTTGATTTGGGACTTCACTCGTCGTTGCAATCAGGTTTTGTTACACAGCACGAGGGGGCTTTTGCTATACTGAAGAAGACATATTTGAATTTCACATAGGTAAGACATTGTAAAAAAACTTGATCTTAAAGTGGATATGTGGCTATTTCACAGTATTACCTTATATTTGTTACGCGGGGATATTGTCTATAGAGCTGTCTACTATCAACAACCTATCAATATTCATTTGCTAGTACATTTTTATGTCATGCCATTTGTTTGAATCTGTTAGTCTCCACATGTTTCCAAAACTAAATGCAAAAGGCAATGGACTTGTTTTAACTGTTATTCTTTTAATGCAGATACTGGTGAAGATGTAGATGGTTTGCCAACTGAAGGCGTCGAGATTGCATGCTTCAATTTGGTATGACGACCGTTGTATGTTCATTCACTGTATGATCCACTTCAACACTTTCAACCAACAAAATGCATTCGGATATACTATTAGATTTCTTGTACAAAATCACGTATTCTCCCTTAAAGCGCAATTTTTTTATTCTGACAAAAAATGTGAAATCCTTTTCCATTTTCCTTGGGCAGCGTCTGAGATTAAATATATTACTTGGTGCAGGATGGTGCTCACTATATGATTTATACACCGTCTGATCCTCTTCTGTTTGTTGCTGTAAAGGTCGGTTTTATTTTTATCGTTCTGTCAAATTATATTCTTGAACATTTGCACTCTGTTGTTTCAAATTGGAAAAGGTATTTGATGTTAGGAAAAGTAACTTCCACCTCTTCATGTTTCAGGATAAAAAGGGTGTCCTACAGATAGCCGACGATGTAAGCAATTTAACACCATTATGATTGAATCAATAATTCGACATTCTATGTCGTCGGTATCATCATTCCAAAAACATAATGCAAGACTGTTGCTTTTAATTCGATGAAATTTGCTATTACTGCCTTCGTTTAAGCGACTCAACCTTTTACTTACACAGGAACTCTTGGAAGATCCTGCTATAATTAGTGCCATAGATGAGGAGACAGAGTTCAATGCCTTAGTGGTATGTATAGTTAAACTACATATTCTCTTGAGTGAATGAAGCTCATTAACTTATCCAACACACACACACACGCACAAACACATTGTTCGGGTACTTTGCAGGAAGAAGAGACTGCTCTGCTCGAATCCTTAATGGGGAAACGATGATTCTGTTAACAAATTGCCAAGGCAAGTAAAACCATGTTGTTTCTTATGGTTTAGGCAGGCTATAACAATAGATCATGTATATATACCATTATGATTCGATTCAAAATACAGGGATGTTTAGTTTTTTGTGGGATTCAAAATACAAGGGAGTATTTCAACATATTGGGTGAGTTCGAGACGTATTCACCTGAGCTGGCTTGGTTCGGAAATAGTCCCATCTTTTGAGAGCTTTTGTGGTTCTGAATTTGAACCCATAGCTTGGGAAATACCTTAGAGAAAAAAAAAGGGAATTTGTTGTAGGGACCCCAAAATATTTGGCAGAAGGTAGCTTCTGCTGTTCTGTTCTATCTTAACATGCTTAGTAAAGTCGCCTTCTTTGACTTTTGACTCCACCCACGGCACGAGAGAGAAAGATCAAACCGCTGATTTATCAAACCTCGCAAGCAGTGACGCACGACCACACGTGTGCCCCACCTGATCACACGTGGCAACCCGTGAATGGAACACCCGACCCGAACCCACCCGTGAAAACCCTTGATGTATGTGTGAGCTCATGTTACACGTATGCATGAGACACGTACGAGGGCAAGCTACAGACAGCAGACGCCTATATAGCGATTATATACTATCAAATCAATCAGTATATACATGCTCTTTTTTTCCGAGCAACCTTCTAATCATAATAGTCAAATCGAACAGATTCAATGCTCCACGTGAGTTTTTACCTAAACAAATAATGCATCAAAATACACAACTCCGCCGCTTGCTTGATTATATATACAGCCCTGAACTCTATCTAGTTCGTTATACGCTTTTCAAATAGTCAAGAACACCTGAATCGGAAAACTCTTAACGCCAAGAAACAAAACCACAAACATAATTCACCTTTTTCTGCTGTAAAATGAATTTTCCAGCAGGGTTCAGGTTTCATCCCACGGATGAGGAGTTAGTGCTGCATTATCTGTGCCGTAGATGTGGTGGAGAGAATATCCCAGCTCCTATCATAGCCGAGATTGATCTTTACAAGTTTGATCCTTGGGAACTTCCTGGTAACAAACACTGTGTACTCTGTTTTTGTTTTTCCCATGTCCTGTTTTAGACAGCTCCTCTGTTTTTGTTCCGTTCTTCGGCCACTGGTTGATAACTACGTTACTCTGTCTCTGGTTTTATGACAGGCAAGGCTTTATACGGCGAGAAAGAATGGTACTTCTTTTCTCCGAGAGACAGAAAATACCCAAACGGGTCGAGGCCGAACCGGGCAGCAGGGACGGGTTACTGGAAAGCCACGGGCGCGGATAAACCCGTGGGTAAGCCCGAGTCACTCGCCATAAAAAAAGCGCTAGTGTTCTACGCAGGCAAATCTCCTAAAGGTGTTAAGACCAATTGGATAATGCATGAGTATCGCTTGGCCAACGTTGATCGTTCTGCCGGGAAAAGAAGCAGTTTGAGGGTACGTCTTGGATTATTACACATAGCTAATAATGTAGGTTACAGCTTTAAGTTGATTGCTTTAAACTATTTGCAGCTTGATGACTGGGTATTGTGCCGTATATACAACAAGAAAGGAACTATGGAGAAACACTTCGTTGGTAATGTGGATAATGAAGACTTTGAGTTCTCGGACAGCGAAGAAGAAGAAGAAGAGGAAGCAGCTAAGCCCAAGGTTGATGCTTTAGCGTACAGCAACAACGATAGCATGTTTCAGACGATACAGATTATGCATGGAACAGAGGATTACTCCACAGACTTAAGCTGCTCAAGTCGTGAACTTGATTATTTCCAGAATAATAATTATATGGATCCCTTTCAAGATTGCTATAATGGCTCGTTTGGCTCGCAAGTGCAGTTTCATTACAGTGATGACATCTCTCACTCCCAGGACTTCTTTTCCTAGTACGCAGTACAAATGTAGAAGTGAATCAGCCCTTTCGATTTCATAGGAAGCAGATTAAGTTTGGAAACTACGTTTTGGCGAGGGATAAGGTGGTCAAAATTAATGGGCTTTGGATAACTGACACAACACAAATATGGTCAATGAGATTTTGTCGAGAAATGTGTTGATATTATTCTAGTGCACAGTTGAGCAGCGACAACAAACGTACATAGTTATTCATTTGTTTTCCTTTTTTCCAATCAAGGTCCTGAGCACGGGCTATTTTCATAATATATGTTGGGCTGGGCTCGAACTCCACTCATACATTGTAGCAAGAAAATCCATGTTGTAATTGGGAAAAATATGAAACTACCATCCACGTTTGTGCGGTAATAATAAACAGTCCAATCATTGGCAGCTCCATCGAGGAGGTCGCATGTTTGTGGGACGATGTTTCCCTTCCCAGAATATTAACTCAAAACATGTTCGTTGTTCCTTAGCTAAGTCATCGGCTTGTCCTTGTAGGAGACGCAACGCCGACAACTACTACACCATTGATTTTATATTAAAAAAATAGCCACACCGTCACCACATGGCACTTGATTGCCGTTGACTTGTACGTATAACGGAGTCATTTCTTTATTTCTTTCGAATAATTGAACCGAGCTTGCGTTCATACTACCAAATTTGTGAAAAATCATTTTTTTAACCTATTTGACTTCAAATCCAACTTGCTCAAAAGTCTCTTACATTATTAGCAAGCAAATTGCAAGAACGTAGTTCAGTTTAACTGGTAAACGACTGTAGGAAACCGCCCCTTAAAAATGTCCTAAAATGGACAGCTGACAATAGATAGTATTGCCTACGTACTTAAATCAATATTGTGTAAGTTCGTACTTAGACGACCGCGTATGGTGTTTGACTTTTGACTTAGTCCCACCTTTCTCATTATTTGTATGAATATTTTATGTGTCTTTAGCCGACTATAGAGAGAGCAGTAGCTTCCACTTGGGCACCACACCGAGCAAATTCCCATCTGTAAGTAAACGTGTTTTTCCATCAAAGGAAGCTTCTTTTTTCCAAACACTATTTTCATATTTTTTTTGTACTTTTATTTCTGGCACATACTATGGTCTCACAGTTCTTGTTCCGTAGCCAAGTTGAGTAACCGTCTCAATAACTTCCAAACACTTGTCACGCAACTTCCCTTTATATTACATATACATATGCTACGCTTCTCTCACTCAAACCACTCTCAACAAGCAATCAATATCTTCAACTCTATCTCTCTCTCTGCTAACAGAAAAAAGTAAGAGCTCTTTTTCATTATTACACTACACTTTGCTGCCAAGAAAAAGGATGGCCCTCGAAGCTCTAAACACGGTTCTCAGCAGCACGACACCTCATAAGTCGTCGTTTAGCTTAGGCGACAAGCATGAGCAAGACAAGTACGCCAAGGGCAAACGAACCAAGCGTCCTCGTACAGTCGAAGCGCAGTTCATGACAGAAGATGAGTACATAGCGTTTTGCCTCATCATGCTCGCACAAGGCTCCTCCGCCGAGCAGCCACGTCATCGAGTGACGTCATCCCAAGACGAGGTTCTGCCGCCTCCCAGCAAAGAATCGCCGGAGCAGTTATCTCACAAGTGTTCGGTGTGTGGGAGGTGTTTCAGTTCTTACCAGGCCTTGGGTGGTCACAAGGCGAGTCACCGTGACGGCGGTGATAAGAACAGCGGCGGTGGTAATAAGAGCAAATCCACCGGCGCCGGCGCTGGAAAGATTAGGCACGAGTGTTCGGTGTGTAAGAGGTGTTTTCCGACGGGACAGGCGTTGGGGGGTCATATGAGGAGACACTACGAAGGCGGTAATAAGAATAACAGCACTGGGGTTGACACGTCATCGGCGTCAGGCCTGACGCACTTTAAGGGCTTTGACTTGAATTTTCCTCCGGCGTTGGGCGGCGGCGATGATGACGTGGAAGTGGAGAGTCCACACCCGCTTAAGAAGCACCTGCGTCTCTCGTTATTTGATGTATGATTATTGATCGATCGAATATATTCTCTTCTTTGTCTTTTGTGTTGTATGTTATGTTATTTAGTGGGATGTAAATAGAATTGAGTAGAGTCTGCCCAGCTCATCATTTATTCATTTGAATTATTTTTTTATCTATAATATATATATATATATATAGGTTGATTTATACAGTTAATGCAACTTGCACGCGTTGACTTACGTTTTAATCGTGAAACTAAATTAAGTTTATGACAACGCTTTGAAGATAAGAATGAGAAATCGTCAAGAAAGGAAAACGGTACATGTATGGTTGCTTTCTTTCAAGGTGCACGAAATTGATAAGAACAACAACACTTATGGCCCTCAATATATTCTTAGTTTAATCTACCCACTGAATTATCATGACAAATGGATTCAATTATGTCTTAAATTAATACAGACAGGAGTATCATCGTGTTATATGGGCCCCCTTAGTTGGAGATTAATAATAACGGAAAAAGGCCCAAAATAACAAGTATAATGCAATAATGGAGGATCTGAATTGAAGCGTCTTTTATTATAAGGACTAAAGATGTAGTTTTCCAAGTAAACTCAATCGATTTATAAATTACGGACCGACCGCGCACAATCCCCGGCATGCAAATCAATGCAGTGAGCTTCTTATTCGCTGTAAGAAGGAACGTAAGAGATCTCTCTTTTAGCAAAATCTCATCTGGAATTGGGAGAGTTTTAGGATAGCGATGGACCCGAGCATTATGAAGCTCCTTGAAGAAGATGAGGTTCACTCACGTCTTTTTATATGGATTCAGATTATTTCCGGTGACCTAAATTTATTCGTAACCCACACTCATGCGACGCCGATCGTGGGTCGCCGGAGTTGGGGTTCGATTAGGCGTTAGCTTTGGGCGGTTGATTTTGCGCATCGCTGAAATTTATGTTTATTGTTAAGGTTGCAACGTGTTATTTTACTTGATGAGCATTTGGAAGTTCATGTGCTCTTATTGAAGATGATTGCGAAGTAAGATTAAAGTTCCTATTCTATAGATGCCGCGAATGGATATTTTCTATGAATTCATGGTTCTGTGAATTAGATTAATCAATATTCAATTGGCTCGACAGAATAGTAGGCTTGCCACCTTCTAACTTTACTGATTACTTTTATCATACTTGGTTGTTTGAAGAGAAGTGATGTTCGCAGGATGAAACGACACATTCTGGGGCTGACGTGGATGCTTTCACCGCCGAATTAAACAGAGATATTGAAGGGAATGCCTCTACGGCACAGAAATCGTCTGAGCAGCGATCATCTCCTATGATGCAACAACAAGAACTGATGGATGATCAAGCGGACAGCGAAAGCCACTCCCATGATCTCGACCTTATTCCACATATTTCATCATTAGTATCTGCTCCTCAACCACATGATGACCAGAATACTTACGATGGATCTATAGGCCAATCTATCCAAGTCCAGTGGCCAAACCTTGAATCGAAATCTGAAGACTCGTGCAAGCTCGTGGTACAGGACATCAACGATGATCAGTATGGTGGAAGGGTTCAAAATCAAGCATCTTCCTTGGTTTTCGAAGAAAGCAATCAACAGTCTTTATCGATGGGTCAAAGAATTCAAGGCACAAAGAACAGTGGAACACCAATGATGAATCGGTATACTTCGGGAATGGGGGTGAGCAGCCAAGAACGGTCTTTGACCCATGGGATGGCCAGTCAACAACCCGTGGCCAGAAGCAATCAGCAACAAGGTAAACAGCCGAAGCTGAACAAGCAATTTTCATTTGGGGTGTTGCTTCCCATAATAACACCACAACTTACCGAGGACAAAGCAATGCAACTAGGCTCTCTCTATTCTAAACTAAAGGTGCTTTTCAGTTCTTGGTACTTAGAAAACTTGACAGTTACTCAGTAAGATTTACATCTGATAGATTGTGTGTAAGTCTCATCGTAATTTTGATGTGTCTGCTTCCAGAAAAATGAGATCGCCAAAGCGGTATTTGTCGAACACATGAGAGATATTGTGGGAGATAAGACGGTGAAAATGGCTTTGCACAAGCTGCAGGTAACATGTGCCGTTTTGTCAATTTAATCCAACCGAAGCACCTTAAGTGTCCTGGAATTTTTTTTTTCAATTTCCAAACCACTGACATTAGGGCGCAAGGAACTCTCAGACTGCTCAAGGGCGCTTTCAACTGCATCCACATGCCGGACGTATGCTAGCCCCCTCAGGTAGCCCGGCATACTTTATATACACAAATGCTCCAAATGCAAGTTTGTTTTGGCATTCAATAACTTCTGCTCATTGCAGAACAAATGCTATCAGATTCCAACAGTGATAGTAGTGTTGGGAAACCTAGCGAGGTGGAAAAAGTTGCAACATTACATGGGCTCAATAAACAGCAGAACATGAACTTTCAACAGTCATCTCATAATACGCATGCAATTGCTGGAAATAATTATCCTCCTTATTCTGGAAATATAGTGCCGTCTTCAGCATCTCTTGGACAGCTCCCTCTTCAGACGGGACGGGCCAATTACTCGGGGCCTCCAACCCAAGGCATGAACACGTTGAACAAGCCTGGAAAACTGCATCTTGGAAGTTCAACACAGCTTGACAGCTACAGTACCTTCCAGCGGAAACAGGTTTGCTGCCCATCATCAATCAGCCAGGAACAGAGCGGCGTGTCGCCTCCATTGAGTCATGTGAAGCAAGAACCATTTGATCACTCGAATGAACTCCACAGAAATCAGTTTTCTTCACGGCATGGTTCGTCTTCAGGTCCCATAAGGCCAGACAATCCAGGCCCAGGGAACTTAAGGGGTGGCTCTTTCGAAATGCAGTCATCCAGATTCGGGATCACTCCATCTTCTGGCGCGGTAGCTATGAACTCTGTTTCGTATTTGCGCATGCAGTAAACATACACACACACACACACACACACGTATATGCATGTGTATTAGACTTGTTCGGAGCTTTTGCGGTTTTCCCGCATAAGCGTATCCATTCTTTCATAGCACTTTGTTTTTTCTTTCCTGTTTTGTGTCATTCATCAACGGAGTTAATCCGTGTTGATATCTTCTATATGTCTGGAACCAAATTTGTGACTGACTTTATGTTTTGGCCCATTGGACAACATGCGATAGCGGGCCCACGTAGTAAGCGTATATATACACGTGTGCGTGTGTGTCTGAGTTCTGTTGTATCAGTTAGGGTTGATGGCGACAGGCCTCCGTAACATATCGTGTCGTCGGATTTTCTTTCCTTTAACTTCTTAAGGCGACTAATGTACGCCGGTATCAATTTTTATTTGTCTAATGGCAATTTTTCCTGTCCTTTTCAGTTAAGTAATCGTGCATCTTCTTTACTTTCTCCGGTTGGATCTGGGAATATTTTGAAAACGTTACCCCAAAAGAAGTCTGTAACTGGCCATAAGGCAATGGAAACACCTGAATCTTCACCTCCCTCAAGGCAATGCCACTGGTTTATATTTCAGATTAGCTTCAAGATGATGTGGTTTTAGCAGTTTTGTTTTGTCCTTCAGCATTGAATTCTTGTAAGTTGTAAATATGTTTTGATAGTAAGAAGCAGAAAGTGTCTGAAGCCCTTTTGGATCAAACCATTGAACATCTCAATGATGTTACTGCAGTAAGCGGAGTTGATCTCAGGGTAATAATAACTTCACTAACAGAATTGTGCCGCTGTTCATGTAAGTTTTTGTTTTGCTAACATTTCTGTTACCGAGCTAACAGGTGGAGGAGGAACAACTTTTTTCTTCTCAAAAGGATGATAACAAGGTATCGGAGGCATCTCGCAAGGTTGTTCAAGAGGAAGAAGAAAGGCTGTTTCTTAATAAGGTTCCCCTTCGGAAGCAAGTGATGGAAATAAGTAAGTAATTCTTGATGAGCAATCTCTCTCTCTCTCTCTCTCTCTCTCTCTCTCTCTCTCTCTCTCTCTCTCTCTCTCTCATGTGAGTTGAAATAATTGGGCCGCTTCTATTATCGGTATCGTGTCGCTCCTTGATCGTCTTGGCAGTGGCAAAATATGGTTTGAAGAACATGGGGAACGATGTGGAGCGATGCTTATCGATGGTAATACTCTTGCTATGTAATCATGTACTTGCATGCTTCTTATTTGGTCTCTGGGAAAGTTAGAATTCAAGTCTTTGAGAGTATCATAAAGCATCCATAGGCCTAAACAATCAATGAACGAAGGCCCATTTTATATTCTAGTCATTTTATGTTGAATCTTTCTCCATAACCTTTATCTGTTAAAGCATTACCTAGTATTATCATGTTTGTTAAATCTTTTATATTCCAGTGCGTGGAGGAGAGAATGCGTGGACTCGTGCATAATCTGATCAGAGTGAAAAATTATGTTAGCTTCCTATGCTTTTATACGGAACAAATTTTTTTTTCTGGCTCTCGGTGGACTTATCTTCTCTAAGTCACTCATCTTAATCTGCAGCGAGTTGGTGCGGAAAATAGGCAGGGAACGATCATCACTTCAGATGTCAGACAGCAGATCTATGCCATTAACAAAAAAGCTCGCGAGGAATGGGAGAAGAGACAGGCTCAAACTGAAAAGTCAAGGAATCAGGATGATGAAGTAGGCTTACGCTTCAACAAGTCGAATTACGTCTATTGTTCTTCCATGAACTGGCAAGCTTGCATAGGTTACCAAACAATGCTCTTTCTTTCCCAAAATGCAGCTAGAAGATGGCGGCGTCAATGATGCTGACCAAGAGAAGGACGAAAGCCTTGCAAAATCAACTAAGGTACCAAAATATCATTGCGGCCTTACAACTCCATGCTTATTGATATTGATAATAATTTTCCCCAAAAAGTAAGCGCTCTATGTTGTCATAGGCTAACAAAGAGGAAGATGAGAAATTGCGTGCAAAAGCTGCAAATGTTGCTGTTCGAGCTGCTACGGGGGCCGATGATATGCTTTCAAGATGGAAATTAATGGTAGAGGAGAAGCGAAAACAAGCTGGATCTGATACATCATCTGTTTCTCAAGCTGCTGAAGATGTGCCGAAACAGACCTCTGCAAAGAACAGTGGAGAACATCAAGAAGGAAAAAAGGGCGATTCTTCTTCTTCTTCTTCGGCCACTGGTGAGTCTGATCCTCTGAAGCAAATATCTGTAACATCTTACACAAACTGTCGTCTGAAAGTTAAAAAAAAAAAAAAGAAAATGGCGTCGTTCTATTATTCTAACTGTATATAACTCACTCATGCATGCAGATGATGGAAGAAACGAGGTTATCGTTGTTCGTCGAGCGTCGTCTCAGTGCATCACGGCCAAGGACGTAATAGCCGTCTTAGAAAGGGACCCACACATGGCAAAATCTGAACTATTATATCGTTTTTACAACAGGGTCACTGATGCTGAAGCAAAATAACAAGACCTCTCTTTCTATGGATTCTCAGCAAAAGCTCGCATTCAACCCTTCATCACAATGCAATTCAAATACTTGTTTCCAATAGTTTTATTTCTTAAAAAGAACAACACTTTTGGAGTTTTTAAACTATTCCCGGCAGGGACGATGAACTATATCATTCACAATCCCTAATTGCTTCTGAAAAAGGAACCCCAATTGAACTGCAACCAACCATGTGATTTATTACAAGTAGACTATTTTTCCATCGGGCCGATTCGTAAGAATAGTAAGAAAGAAATGATTTTATGGGCCTAAGCCCAATAGTCCATATTATTTTAATTGGGCCAATTCTTTTCCCACAACCGACAATGCCTCTTTCTTCTGACGGATAAACCAGGGGAAATCTTTACAGGGAAACTACTGCTAAAACATTTGGCTGGTAGAGTAGACCTCGAGCTTCTTTTTTTTTTTCCAGGTATGCGTGTTATTTAGGCTTTTTATTCCTTTCTAATTGGACGTTATTTGCATAGTTTTGTCGTGCATCAAACATCTGGGGGAATTAGGGATTATACTTGTCGAGAATTTATATGTCGGTGTTAATTTGAAGGGGAAGGTGTTCAATTTTAATGCGGGAGCTAAACATTTAGAGAAAAATGTTTCTGAGTCTCCTACTTTCCTCATGAACTTTTTTTTTACTCTATCGGATTAGCTTGTTGATGTTAATTTAGCTGTACGTTAGCAGTTGACTGGAAGAATTGAGTAATTGTTCGCAATCTGAAGGCGTGAACAAAATTATCTTTGATTGCTGATGAATTTGTTATAATATCTATGTGACAACGGATAGTTAGTAAATAATGGCAAATCACGGTGGTGGAAACGGCCCGGCGGTTGCGCAGATACCCACAAGCTTCGGACATGAGCTGAGAGCATGCCTTCGTTGTCGCCTGGTCAAGACATATGATCAGGTATAAGGCTCGGAATGACAGTTTTGTTACTCCTTTTGTTCCCCGACTATTTCTAAATTTGCAAAATTTAGCTATGAGTCTAAAATGAACGACGTAGTGTATGCGATGAAGTGATGCTTAAATATTCATATGGTTGATGCAGTTTCGTGAATCGGGTTGTGAGAACTGCAGCTTCTTTCAGATGGAAGAAGACCATGAACGTGTTGTTGATTGCACGACTCCTAATTTCACTGGGTATGTTCACGCTTCCTGCCATTTCCCGAAACAGAATAAGAAGTTCTTGTTGAAAATGAGATTCATTTCCATTGGAGATCTTATTTAATATTTTCTTCTATAGTGTCATATCTGTCATGGACCCAAGCAGAAGCTGGGCTGCACGCTGGCTTCGTATTGGTAAGCTCGCTCTTGCGACATCTGATCCTAAAATTGATAGATGAATCACTATCATGTTCCTGTAATTAATCACGAAGTTGCTGTGAAAAGCTTGAAATTAGAATACTATTTTTTCAGATGCTTAATTGATTGAAAATGTCTCAGGAAAATTTGTTCCTGGTTGCTACACTCTTGCAGTCTCGGAAGCACTCCCTCAGGACTTACAGGTATGCCAAGCCTATAGTATGTTATTATCAATACTTACTGTTATGATAAAATTTTCACAGTTATCTTGTTCGTATACATCCAAAAATTGAAGCTTGCTTTTGTTTTTTGTTTTTTCAGAATCTTTGCGAAGAAGAGCACGTACCATATTTTCCACCCAAACGCACATGATCGATCCCCATACAAGCTTATGGTACTTTCTAGCACTTGCCGTATAAGCTAAGTAGCTATTGAAGCTCGAGTATTATGCCATCATCTGTGCTTTTAGTCTTACATTCGATCGACAATTTCACGAGGTTTATTCATAATCCAAGAAATTACGCAGTCCAACATTTGAAACGATGTCTAAAACACAGTGCATCTAAGATCTAAAATCTGCAGCAGCTCCAGTCATGAACCTATAACCAAAGTACCCAACGGCTGCCAAAATCGGCACCCAAAACTCAATGTAAATGGCGTACTTAGGTTTGACATCTTCCTTAACAACATAAGCTTCCATATCCTTGACCTCAGTCGATTTCTCCTTAGGAGAATGATCAACCTTCTTCCCCTCATAGCCTTGCGAGTAGCCCACTTGAAATTTCAACATGATATTATGCGCTTCCTTACTATGCCCCGTGTCACTAAATCCCTTCGTTGCATCTTTGCCTGCGTATTCAAGCAACACCTCGTCGCCCCCAGGATGCTCCTTCAAGAATTTCGACACACTGAACACCTTGAAAAAAAAAACGGAAGAAACAATATTAGATTTCAGAAGAATATCACGTATGCGAAAATCTATGAAGGGTTGATGATTGATTAGGCTTTGTACTCACTCTTCCGTTGATTATGAACCAGCAATCTTCCTTTGACTTACGTCCAGAAATTTCGGATAGACTGTAGGTTCTTTCCTCGTCCATTATGTCATGCTTTAACCTGAACAATAATTCCTGTATATTTATGTAGATATGTATATACTCATGCTATGCACACATTAGTGAGACGTTAGGCAGAACATGGCACGTTCTAAGAGTTGTCCCTGCATTTAAATCTCGGCTAATAATCGATAGGCAAAGGCCAAATGATGGATATCCGATATTGAACTTTCCATGTATAAATTGCGGTGGTTGAGCAAAGCGTGGTGACAAGCTACCTTTCCTTAATACAGATAATCTTTGCCAAGTATATAATGATTTAACACGTACATAAGTATCTTTCGATCAAATATGTTATTGGGACAGCTAAAGATTCTGCATAACAATATCGATAAGCCAAGTACTAAGATTAGCTGGGCTTGAACAAAACGAATCTGCCTTGCCTTGAGAGAGACTCTGCGTTATTTGCATGGCAGCAGCATATGGGAGTGAAAAGAAATAACTCGAAACATACTCTGTTCAAAGAACAACATTCAGACACAAATACATTGCACACCTAATGTAGATTCATATTCTTTACATATATCTCTAATTTGACAGAAAAAGTCCTGAAAAAACAGGGCAAAGGTTCCCAGAAAAAGGGAGGCGACAGAAAATTCACTTGGAAGAAGAGTAGTTGATCGGTTTCTTGGCATCTCTATCTTGGGTAGCTTTCCTCTCAAATTCAATACCTTGGAATGTTAGTGTCGACGTATGATACTTGCCACCATATCCCATTCCAAAGCCCCATCCTAGCCCATAGCCAACACCACAGCCACCGCCTTTGTATAGAAGACATGTTAGCACACACAAACACAAAATCACATGGATAAGATTATTTGAGATAAGAAAGGGAGAGTCAATTTCACCTGCCCCAAGACCAAAAAAGCTCAAAGGCATGCCTGAACATTAACACGAGACAAAAAAACTTGTAAACAAATATGATGGTGTGTTTAGAGGCATCTTCTATCTACATACAGAAATACAGAGGCCAAGATTACATTTTTCTTCAGGAAACAATGTGAAAAAGTGAGAAAGGCTTTGAGAGAGTACCTCCAAAGCCCCAACCGATGCCAAAACCACACCCAACTCCAAAACCTGAACCAGACCAATCACACCGAATATGAAAAAAAACACAGAGCTTATGAAATTAGATATATGAACCCACCAAATCCGACGCCAGGACCGTTGAAATACGTTAGCACCATTATCCTCCTTTCGCTTCCCAACTTAATTTTATGCTAAAAACAGAGCTCGAGTTTTCGGATTCTTCCTGAGGAAATGAAATGATCTGCCGATTAGCTTCTAATAAATGTATGGGCCGAAATAAAAATTTTTATGAATAGGGGGCCTTTGTGATACTATAACTAATGGGTCGGTCATCTCTTTACTTATCTTCTTTTAGTTTATTTATCCTTAAAAGAATCGTTTCTTATTTTCAGACAGCAGATTGAAAGTAATGTGGATTGAATCGTTTTTATTTGTTGGAAAGATATGTAGGAAAGATGTGTTGGACCTAAGGAATTACAAATGCACATAGACGATTACTAAGGAGTTTGAAAACGAATACATGAAAGCACCTCAATTAGTACTACAGCATATTCGTCCCAGAATAGAACAACACACATGACATATGTAACAAACTAGATCACAAAACTAACCAAAACAAAAACATTGGGCAACATTCAGAAAAAAAACTGCTGTGTGCTTCATCTTCTCCGCTGAGACCTCGATAGGAATGAGTTCACAGCATTGCTCTCCTTCCTACGAAGCCAGCCAAGAATCCTCTGCCCATACATGTTCATCTCCAAATAACTTCTCACCTCACTTATCTTTTCGAGCATCCTTTTCCGCATATCACCCTGCCCATTCGTAGAAAACGAAAAAAACGATTCATCAGTTTAAAAAAGACTTACCAGAATCCGTTGCTGAGAAGTTGATGCTCCAAAGTTCATTCATTCATTCATTACCTTGGAGACTTTCAGCGCAGTTTGAACGACGTAATTAGCATAGGGATCGGTTAAAAGGAGTCGAAAATGGTGGCTGTGGAAGAGCTCCTTGATTATCTGCAAGCAAATATCTTGGCTAGAGTACAATAGGAGCGTCTCCACGACATTGCTGGCGTATTTGTCGCAGGAGAGGTATACAAGTTGGCCGCTGTACTTCATCATCAGATTTTCGCTGGTGCCTTGTATCTTCTGCTCTACGAGATTTTGCACCACAAAGTTACTACAAGAAAAAACATCGGGTTATAATCGAAAGATCGTCCCTTTGTTCTATTAAAGTAATGACATGGTAATAGAAAACGATGTCATGCCCGTAAGAATGCTCTGCTAGGATAATGGCGTTAGATAATATCCCGTTAACCAGGCATTCTCTAACATATCCAAAGGAGCGTCGAACGCATTCTTGATACACGATGCATCCACTTTTGTTGGTTGCAACGTCCATGCAGTTCCGAGCTATCTCCATAAAAATCTCCTGACAACAATTGCAGTTGGAGCATATTATACCATGTTATTACACTGTACTTGTCGAGTATATACAGATCAAGAACATGATTGCTCACCGTATAATATCCAGGATTGAAGTATTGGATACAGTTTTTTATGACTTGACAGCCGCGGGTATCATTGGCCAATGCAACAGCGCCACGAGCCAAGGCAGACGTCATACGCTGAACTTGAATCGGCGTGGTAAGAGATGTCCACATTTCTTGGATTGTTCTTGACCTGAAAATCACAAAAAGAGGATGATCACAAACTAAAAGAGATTTAAACCAATCTTATATATAGAGCCATCAAAAGCCTATTGAGATTCGTACCCATATGAGACTAGACATGTCTGAATCAGCTTATGTGGATCTTTTGTAAGCTCCATTACAATCACAGTCCTTTGATGCTCGTCACATGCCAAGAAAAGCTTCTCCATAAACTGGGATCCATAGTAATTCGTCAGTAAATCATTCAAACTACCCATGACCTCACGAAGAATCATCTGAATCTCGGGAACAGTCAAACCCTCCTCAAGTTTCTTCTTCAAAACTTGGCTGTAAAACTCATCTTTAGCCCAAATCGATATCCTTCCCATCAGTGATTCAACTCTTATCTGCTGCACCATAAAATCCAATCCTCCATTGAGAAAGCGATTGTCGGAGCGCATAGCAATACCATCGTTCCTCCATCTTGCAAGTGGATACCTTTCATGCAAGTTATTATCACTAAACATCAGAGGATTGCCCGAGGATGTTCTGCTTACGCCAGAACCTTCACCGCCAAAAAACCCCAATCTTTGTTGGTTCACCATCGTCACCCCGTTAGATAAGCCAGGTTCGTGACAAGGAATCAAATAACTGCGCATATCGTCGTCGCACTGAGCCCTACTGGGCACATAGAGATTGTTACTCCCATTCACAAGATCACTGTTCTGAAGCTGATTGTCCAGGAGAAAATTCGAAGGTCTTTCGCCCATTGAAAAAGGAGCAACCTTGACGGTTTCTTGACCGTCGTCGAAAGGGGTGTCAGGGAGTCCACGAGACGACGTCGTTCCGACCTGAATTTTGGTGGAATCTCGGGACAATGAAAGCCCATTGAAAGCTGATTCAAGAGAGGATTGATCGTCGTTTCGATTCAGTGGAGGAGAGGGATTTTCAGAGACTTCTGCCATCAGAATTGAGGGTGTGTGTGTGTTGAGGTTTTAATGTTGAAGAGGGGGTTTGGGTTTATTGTATAGGAGACGATTCAGCGAAAGGTGGCGAGTGGTAGAGAGATGGAGATTTTATTTGCTTAAATATTGGCAATATCTTGTTACGCGAAAACCTAAATATAGGTTTATGTATTCGATTTAATAGGAGCTTCTTCAAATATTTGATCGATATAGAACGGATCTTTCGCATAATATAATCACGTTTGAATACTGATTATCGACAAATATATAGGGAGTTTGTTATCATTTATTTTTTCGAAATCTAATTTTCCAGATTAATAAACAAAAGACAAAAGGGAAAATCATCAACCATAATTTCCATGTTCTCTTTCCGTTTTTAATTCTTGATATACAAACAAGGACTGATTAGTTAACTACTTAACTGCAAGAAGAAGCTTCATTTCATAGTATGGCCAACACTTGCCATTAATGGACGAGCTTTACTAGCAATTACACCTCCATCCTCATCCATGTCCTCCAAATCCTCACTCCCAATCGAAGCACTGAACAAGATTTCCCAGAGCCAAACCCACCGTTCGCAAGGCCATCGCCTCGCCTGGACAGCCTCTTCTCCCCTTACCAAACGCCAAAAATGTCTGAAATCATCTCTATCGTCGCCCTCTCCCCCCACGGCCGTCGTCGTGAACCCCTCAGGTCTAAACCTGCTCGGTTCATCCCATACATCATGGTCGTTTTGTATGCCCCATGCATTGACGAATAGCATCCTGCCACGTGGCACGTGAAACCCACAGACGGTAGTGTCAGCATATGCCTTCCTTTGCTATCAACTTAGTTTTCTTACAGCAGTGAGGCTCTTGACAGTATCATGAGGGTAGGAGTGAGGATCCGAGTCGTGTAATGACAGCAGAACTTCGATCATGGTCCTTCCTTTTTCTTGATCCGAAGAACCGATATCATCCTTCTAGAGCTTTCGCATCAGATTCTAGAATTAACGATAGTGGGATGTATCATGGAAAGTTTATGAAAGGTGCTGGCGGGAGATTCTTGAGCTTTCGCATCAGATTTTGAGCTGTGAAATAGAGAATTAACGATAGTGGGATGTAGAGAGTGATCATATTTAGGGAGACGATGTTCATCTTCTTGATGGATTGATTGTCTCTGTTTTTTCAACTTGTTTGGGAGAAGGTCACCGAAGAAGATGAAGCGAAAAAGAAGAATCTTTACGCTTGTTCAGCACACTTCGGTCAAAGATGCGACCTTTGGGTTTTTCTGGGATCATTTCATTGTAATAAAACTTAATTTAGTAATTAATTAAAGAAATTAAAAATAAAATAAGAAGCGGGGAAACCTAGCGTTTGAAACACTTTCACACAACCAAAAGCCTCCAAAACAAAACTCGAGCAGAAGAATCGCAAACAAAGCCCTCTCTTGTTCCAATCAAAACGACTCAAGCCCATTCACTGATCTGCAATACAGCCAATTGCCTTGTTCTTTCGTCGCTGTGTGTGGTTTTACTTCTGTTTTGGCGTGGTTGCAGATCTTGAGTTGGTGGTAGTACTATTTGATGGCTGACAAAGAAAATTGCTTCAGAGTTACACGGTTATCTGTTAAGAAGAGAACATCAGAAGAAGTTGTAGGGTCTTCGATGGGACATGATAATAGCAAGAAGAGCAGGGTGGTGTTGGGCGAGATACAGAACGCCGCCGCCGTCGCGAAGAAAAGCGAGAAGCAGAAAACTGGCAAAAGACGCACTAAGTTTGGGAAGACTAAAGGAACTGACTTGAAGGATGAAGTTGATGGTGGGCTTGATAAATCTCGTGGTCTGAAGATGAACGGAATCCAAGATGATATTTATGCTTATCTTCGCGAAATAGAGGTGGGTTTCTTTTCTTTTTTTTTTTAATTTACTTCCACGTTTTCGGAAATTAGCTGGATGGGTTTTGTTAAAAAGGTTGAATTGATTATATGGTTTGTTGGATGAATTGAGTTTTCAGCTGAGGTTGGAATTTCGATGTATGCTCTTTTGGGAATATGTATGCTCTTTGTTTTTAAAGTATATTGTTTGAGTTCGGGGAAGGTTCGTTTTGTTTTTAATGCCACTTAACATTGCTAAAATGGTAGATTTGGATCAAGATTCCCATGGTTTCCAAATACTGCATCAGCATGGATGTTCAGTATATGAAAAATCCATCCTTTTGGGAAGTATGTTTACTTTTTTCCTTAAATGTTAAATTTGGTTGGATTACCCTGAATCTATTTCCATGCCAAGGTATTGTCTAAAAGAATAGCAATTGCTTTGGCATGATGCTTTGTTAGATGTTCTGATCCTTTAGAAGTTACAGTTTGTTATTGTTCTGTTATTGCCTCAGGTGCAGGATAAGAGAAGGCCATTGCCCGATTACATGGAGAAAATTCAGAGAGACGTGACAGCTCACATGAGAGGGGTTTTGGTAGATTGGTTGGTCGATGTTGTAGAGGAATACAAGCTTCTTCAGGGCACATTGTTCTTGGCAGTTTCTTACGTCGACATGTTCTTGTCCAAAAAAACTATCAGTCGCCAAAACCTTCAGCTTCTTGGCGTTTCGTCAATGCTTATTGCATCGTAAGAAAATCGGTTTTCGACTATTGATGTCCTCAGTCGTTTGTGTGTTGCTATTCACATAAACGTGTGTATTGTTTACAGGAAACATGAGGAGATTAATCCCCCAAAGGTGGTAAAGTTTTGTTATATAACAGACAATACATACACGGAAGAGGAGATAATAGAGATGGAGGCTGATGTTCTTTCATCACTTAAATTTGAAATCAGTGGCCCCACTGCAAAGGAATTTCTCAGGTAGGATAGGAGAGTACATTCATTCATCAATAATTATCGTCCAACTTCATACAAACTCTTTTATCTATTAATATATTATATTTGCCTGGTGTCACAGGAGATTCATAACTATTGCTCAAGAAAATTTTAATGTAAGATCAATGTGACGGACAATTTTATTTCTAACTATGGTCACTCCAACCTATAGTGATCAAATTTTAATGCAGGCCTCAAGTTTGCGTTTAGAATTCCTAGGATGTTACCTAGCAGAGTTGAGTTTGCTGGAATACGAATGCATAAAATTTTTTCCTTCTTTGGTGGCTGCATCTGCTATTTTCCTTGCAAGATTTACTCTTCAACCGATGATACACCCTTGGGTATGGTTTAAATTTGCATTCGTTTCTACCAACAATATCTATATTCGAGTTACATATCTTGGTCTTTTACAATCTGATTCTAAGTTTTGTTTCTGCAGAATTCGTCTTTGCAAAGTTATTCAGGTTATAAACCCATCGATCTTAAAGAATGCGTCACAGTCCTTCATGATCTGCAACTAGGTAGACGAAGAAAATCTTTAGTTGCAGTGAGGGATAAATACAAGGATCACATGGTGCGTACATATAACTGAGTGCTATTCAGTAAACCGTTTTCACACTAAAACTATGCTTCTTCAACAGTTCAAGTGTGTCTCGAAATTGTCGTCTCCTTCAGTGATAGCGGACTCCTTCTTTGAAGACATCAAAGATGACTACTGATCAGGTGCATTGTCTCTTGAACTCAAGGTTGCTCAGCTGTAAATAAAACGTTAGTTGACGGAAACACAAGGTTTCTCTCCTGTGCTTTTGAGTCTCTTCATGTAAAGACTAGGTTTTTATTTGCTTATGGTAGGTAGTATTAGCCAGTTATTTGACATGAATTGGCATTTGATGGTTACATTCTTAAAAAGCTCATGGCATATTGATATCATAAACTTATGTTGATGTTCTGCAATAAAAGACAAGACATTTAAGATTGTGACAGAAGATATGTTGCTTGATCTCTAGGAACGCAGAAACCCTCCAACGGCTTGGCCTTCTTCATTGTAAACCTTGACTGATAATTGGCCTCTGTATCTACGGTTTCCTCTGATCTCTCCCACTCAAAACACTGTATAAGCCCAGCCAATGCCAAGGATACTGTCCTTAATCCCATGTTTGAACCAGGACAAGCCCTTCTTCCTAGTCCAAACGGTAAAAATCTATAAGCTTCTTCCCTTTCAAACTCCATTGCCTCGAATCTCTCAGGCCTGAACTTCTCAGGCTCGTCCCATAGCTTAGGATCTCTGTGCATCGCCCAAGCATTCACTAACAAGATTGTGTCCTTCGGAACTGTGTATCCTAGGATAGTGCAAGCTTCTGATGTGTAATGGGGCAAGAGGAGTGGCACGGGCGGGTAAAGTCTCAGTGTTTCTTTGACGACGTAAGATAGGTAGGGGAGGTTGGAAAGATCCGAGTCGTTCGCCAACCGATTGTACCCAACTTTTTCGTTGATCTCTCGTCTTAGTCTGCTTAGTGAGTCGGGGTGCGATAGTAAGAGGGACATTGCCCATTCGATTGTCGTCGAAGATG